>OZ026531.1:52819978-53519978 GCA_964019695.1 Loripinus fragilis
GTACAAAATTTTCACTATTTTTGTGAGGTCCGCGCCTGTCGAATTTCCGTCAAAAATTCAATTTCCAAAAATTGCCTAAAATTTTGTAGAAACCTTTCCTTTGATGAGTGGAATAAAGAATTTACTCAAAAATAAGTTTCTTAGCGCAATTTAAGATAGTACAAAATTTTCACTATTTTTGTAAGGTCCGCGCCTGTCGAATTTCCGTCAAAAATTCCATTTTCCAAAAATTGCCTAAAATTATGTAAAAACCCATCCTTTGATGAGTGGAATAAAGAATTTACTCAAAAAATAGTTTCTTAGCTCAATTTAAGATAGTACATAATTTTCACTATTTTTGTAAGGGTCGCGCCTGTCGAATTTCCGTCAAAAATTCAATTTTCCAAAAATTGCCTAAAAATTTGTAGACACCTTTCCTTTGATGAGTGGAATAAAGAATTTACTCAAAAAATAGTTTCTTAGCACAATTTAAGAAAGTACAAAATTTCTCTATTTTTGTAAGGTCCGCGCCTGTCGAATTTCCGTCAAAAATTCCATTTTCCAAAAATTGCCTAAAATTTTGTAGAAACCTTTCCTTTGATGAGTGGAATAAATAATTTAGCCAAAAATAGTTTCTTAGCACAATTTAAGATAGTACAAAATTTTCACTATTTTTGTAAGGTCCGCGCCTGATGAATTTCCATCAAAAATTCAATTTTCCATAAATTGCCTAAAATTTTGTAGAAACCTTTCCTTTGATGAGTGGAATAAAGAATTTACTCAAAAAATAGTTTCTTAGCACAATTTAAGATAGTACAAAATTTTCACTATTTTTGTAAGGTCCGCACTTGTCGAATTTCCGTCAAAAATTCAATTTTCCAAAAATATCCTAAAATTTTGTCGAAACCTTTTATTTGATGAGTGGAATAAATAATTTAGCCAAAAAAAGTTTCTTAGCACAATTTAAGATAGTACAAAATTTTCACTTTTTTTGTCAGGTCCGGGCCTGTCGAATTTCCGTCAAAAATTCCATTTTCCAAAAATATCCTAAAATTTTGTAAAAACCTTTCCTTTGATGAGTGGAATAAAGAATTTACTCAAAAAATAGTTTCTTAGCATAATTTAAGATAGTACAAAATTTTCACTATTTTTGTGAGGTCCGCGCCTGTCGAATTTCCGTCAAAAATTCAATTTTCCAAAAATTGCCTAAAATTTTGTAGAAACCTTTCCTTTGATGAGTGGATTAAAGAATTTACTCAAAAAATAGTTTCTTAGCACAATCTAAGATAGTACAAAATTTTCACTATTTTTGTAAGGTCTGCGCCTGTAGAATTTCCGTCAAAAAATTCCATTTTCCAAAAATTGCCTAAAATTTTGTAGAAACCTTTCCTTTGATGAGTGGAATAAATAATTTAGCCAAAAATAGTTTCTTAGCACAATTTAAGATAGTACAAAATTTTCACTATTTTTGTAAGGTCCGCGCCTGTCGAATTTCCGTCAAAAATTCAATTTTCCAAAAATATCCTAAAATTTTGTCGAAACCTTTTATTTGATGAGTGGAATAAATAATTTAGCCAAAAAATAGTTTCTTAGCACAATTTAAGATAGTACAAAATTTTAACTATTTTTGTAAGGTCTGCGCCTGTCGAATTTCCGTCAAAAATTCAATTTTCCAAAAATATCCTAAAATTTTGTCGAAACCTTTTATTTGATGATTGGAATAAATAATTTAGCCAAAAATAGTTTCTTAGCACAATTTAAGATAGTACAAAATTTTCACTATTTTTGTAAGGTCGGCGCCTGTCGAATTTCCATCAAAAATTCAATTTTCCAAAAATTGCCTCAAATTTTGTAGAAACCTTTCCTTTGATGAGTGGAATAAAGAATTTACTCTAAAATAAGTTTCTTAGCACAATTTAAGATAGTACAAAATTTTCACTATTTTTGTAAGGTCCGCGCCTGTCGAATTTCCGTCAAAAATTCCATTTTCCAAAAATATCCTAAAATTTTGTAAAAACCTTTCCTTTGATGAGGTGAATAAAGAATTTACTCTAAAAATAGTTTCTTTGCACAATTTAAAATAGTACAAAATTTTCACTATTTTTGTGAGGTCCGTGCCTGTCGAATTTCCGTCAAAAATTCAATTTTCCAAAAATTGCCTAAAATTTTGTAGAAACCTTTCCTTTGATGAGTGGAATAAAGAATTTACTCAAAAATAAGTTTCTTAGCACAATTTAAGATAGTACAAAATTTTAACTATTTTTGTAAGGTCCGCGCCTGTCGAATTTCCGTCAAAAATTCCATTTTCCAAAAATATCCTAAAATTTTGTAAAAACCTTTCCTTTGATGAGTGGAATAAAGAATTTACTCAAAAAATAGTTTCTTAGCATAATTTAAGATAGTACAAAATTTTCACTATTTTTGTGAGGTCCGCGCCTGTCGAATTTCCGTCAAAAATTCAATTTTCCAAAAATTGCCTAAAATTTTGTAGAAACCTTTCCTTTGATGAGTGGATTAAAGAATTTACTCAAAAAATAGTTTCTTAGCACAATCTAAGATAGTACAAAATTTTCACTATTTTTGTAAGGTCTGCGCCTGTAGAATTTCCGTCAAAAAATTCCATTTTCCAAAAATTGCCTAAAATTTTGTAGAAACCTTTCCTTTGATGAGTGGAATAAATAATTTAGCCAAAAAATAGTTTCTTAGCACAATTTAAGATAGTACAAAATTTTCACTATTTTTGTAACGTCCGCGCCTGTCGAATTTCCGTCAAAAATTCAATTTTCCAAAAATATCCTATTTTGTCGAAACCTTTTATTTGATGAGTGGAATAAATAATTTAGCCAAAAAATAGTTTCTTAGCACAATTTAAGATAGTACAAAATTTTCACTATTTTTGTAAGGATCCCGCCTGTCGAATTTCCGTCAAAAATTCCATTTTCCAAAAATATCCTAAAATTTTGTAAAAACCTTTCCTTTGATGAGTGGAATAAAGAATTTACTCAAAAAATAGTTTCTTAGCACAATTTAAGATAGAACAAAATTTTCACTATTTTTGTAAGGTCAGCGCCTGTCGAATTTCTGTCAAAAATTCCATTTTCCAAAAATATCCTAAAATTTTGTAAAAACCTTTCCTTTGATGAGGTAAATAAAGAATTTACTCAAAAAATAGTTTCTTAGCACAATTTAAGATAGTACAAAATTTTCACTATTTTTGTGAGGTCCGCGCCTGTCGAATTTCCGTAAAAAATTCAATTTTCCAAAAATATCCTAAAATTTTGTCGAAACCTTTTATTTGATGAGTGGAATAAATAATTTAGCCAAAAAAATAGTTTCTTAGCACAATTTAAGATAGAACAAAATTTTCACTATTTTTGTAAGGTCCGCGCCTGTCGAATTTCCGTCAAAAATTCCATTTTCCAAAAATATCCTAAAATTTTGTAGAAACCTTTCCTTTGATGAGGTGAATAAAGAATTTACTCAAAAAATAGTTTCTTAGCACAATTTAAGATAGTACAAAATTTTCACTATTTTTGTAAGGTCCGCACCTGTCGAATTTCTGTCAAAAATTCCATTTTCCAAAAATTGCCTAAAATTTTGTAGAAACCTTTCCTTTGATGAGGTAAATAAAGAATTTACTCAAAAAATAATTTCTTAGCACAATTTAAGATAGTACAAAATTTTCACTATTTTTGTAAGGTCCGCGCCTGTCGAATTTCCATCAAAATTCAATTTTCCAAAAATTGCCTAAAATTTTGTCGAAACCTTTTATTTGATGAGTGGAATAAATAATTTAGCCAAAAAATAGTTTCTTAGCACAATTTAAGATAGAACAAAATTTTCACTATTTTTGTAAGGTCCGCGCCTGTCGAATTTCCGTCAAAAATTCCATTTTCCAAAAATATCCTAAAATTTTGTAGAAACCTTTCCTTTGATGAGGTGAATAAAGAATTTACTCAAAAAATAGTTTCTTAGCACAATTTAAGATAGTACAAAATTTTCACTATTTTTGTAAGGTCCGCACCTGTCGAATTTCTGTCAAAAATTCCATTTTCCAAAAATTGCCTAAAATTTTGTAGAAACCTTTCCTTTGATGAGGTAAATAAAGAATTTACTCAAAAAATAGTTTCTTAGCACAATTTAAGATAGTACAAAATTTTCACTATTTTTCTAAGGTCCGCGCCTGTCGAATTTCCATCAAAAATTCAATTTTCCAAAAATTGCCTAAAATTTTGTAGAAACCTTTCCTTTGATGAGTGGAATAAAGAATTTACTCAAAAAATAGTTTCTTAGCACAATTTAAGATAGTACAAAATTTTCACTATTTTTGTAAGGTCCGCGCCTGTCGAATTTCCGTCAAAAATTCAATTTTCCAAAAATATCTTAAAATTTTTTAAAAACCTTTCCTTTGATGAGTGGAATAAAGAATTTACTCAAAAAATAGTTTCTTAGCACAATTTAAGATAGTACAAAATTTTCACTATTTTTGTGAGGGTCGCGCCTGTCGAATTTCCGTCAAAAATTCAATTTTCCAAAAATTGCCTAAAATTTTGTAGAAACCTTTCCTTTGATGAGTGGAATAAAGAATTTACTCAAAAATAAGTTTCTTAGCACAATTTAAGATAGTACAAAATTTTCACTATTTTTGTAAGGTCCGCGCCTGTCGAATTTCCGTCAAAAATTCCATTTTCCAAAAATATCCTAAAATTTTGTAAAAACCTTTCCTTTGATGAGGTGAATAAAGAATTTACTCAAAAAATAGTTTCTTAGCACAATTTAAGATAGTACAAAATTTTCACTATTTTTGTGAGGTCCGCGCCTCTCGAATTTCCGTCAAAAATTCAATTTTCCAAAAGTTGCCTAAAATTTTGTAGAAACCTTTCCTTTGATGAGTGGAAAAAAGAATTTACTCAAAAAATAGTTTCTTAGCACAATTTAAGATAGTACAATTTTTCACTATTTTTGTAAGGTCCGCGCCTGTCGAATTTCCGTCAAAAAATTCAATTTTCCAAAAATTGCCTAAAATTTTGTAGAAACCTTTCCTTTGATGAGTGGAATAAATAATTTAGCCAAAAAATAGTTTCTTAGCACAATCTAAGATAGTACAAAATTTTCACTATTTTTGTAAGGTCCGCGCCTGTCGAATTTCCGTCAAAAATTCAATTTTCCAAAAATATCCTAAAATTTTGTCGAAACCTTTTATTTGATGAGTGGAATAAATAATTTAGCCAAAAAATAGTTTCTTAGCACAATTTAAGATAGTACAAAATTTTCACTATTTTTGTAAAGTCCGCGCCTGTCGAATTTCCGTCAAAAATTCCATTTTCCAAAAATATCCTAATATTTTGTCAAAACCTTTCCTTTGATGAGGTGAATAAAGAATTTACTCAAAAAATAGTTTCTTAGCACAATTTAAGATAGTACAAAATTTTCACTATGTTTGTAAGGTCCGGGCCTGTCGAATTTCCGTCAAAAATTCCATTTTCCAAAAATATCCTAAAATTTTGTAAAAACCTTTCCTTTGATGAGTGGAATAAAGAATTTACTCAAAAAATAGTTTCTTAGCATAATTTAAGATAGTACAAAATTTTCACTATTTTTGTGAGGTCCGCGCCTGTCGAATTTCCGTCAAAATTCAATTTTCCAAAAATTGCCTAAAATTTTGTAGAAACCTTTCCTTTGATGAGTGGAATAAAGAATTTACTCAAAAAATAGTTTCTTAGCACAATCTAAGATAGTATAAAATTTTCACTATTTTTGTAAGGTCTGCGCCTGTCGAATTTCCGTCAAAAAATTCCATTTTCCAAAAATTGCCTAAAATTTTGTAGAAACCTTTCCTTTGATGAGTGGAATAAATAATTTAGCCAAAAAATAGTTTCTTAGCACAATTTAAGATAGTACAAAATTTTCACTATTTTTGTAAGGTCCGCGCCTGTCGAATTTCCGTCAAAAATTCAATTTTCCAAAAATATCCTATTTTGTCGAAACCTTTTATTTGATGAGTGGAATAAATAATTTAGCCAAAAAAATAGTTTCTAAGCACAATTTAAGATAGTACAAAATTTTCACTATTTTTGTAAGGTCCGCGCCTGTCGAATTTCCGTCAAAAATTCCATTTTCCATAAATTGCCTAAAATTATGTAAAAACCCATACTTTGATGAGTGGAATAAAGAATTTACTCAAAAAATAGTTTCTTAGCACAATTTAAGATAGTACATAATTTTCACTATTTTTGTAAGGGTCGCGCCTGTCGAATTTCCGTCAAAAATTTAATTTTCCAAAAATTGCCTAAAAATTTGTAGAAACCTTTCCTTTGATGAGTGGAATAAAGAATTTACTCAAAAATAAGTTTCTTAGCACAATTTAATCACCGGCGTCACTGCGTTGTGTCCTTGAGCAAGACACATTTATCCTAGCTTAGTACTGGTTCAACCCAGGAAGACCCGTCCCGCATTACTGAAAGATTGTTGAGTGGACGTAAAGAATAAAATCAAACAAAATCAAACAATTTAAGATAGTACAAAATTTTAACTATTTTTGTAAGGTCCGCGCCTGTCGAATTTCCGTCAAAAATTCCATTTTCCAAAAATTGCCTGAAATTATGTAAAAACCCATCCTTTGATGAGTGGAATAAAGAATTTACTCAAAAAATAGTTTCTTAGCACAATTTAAGATAGTACAAAATTTTCACTATTTTTGTAAGGGTCGCGCCTGTCGAATTTCGGTCAAAAATTCAATTTTCCAAAAATTGCCTAAAAATTTGTAGAAACCTTTCCTTTGATGAGTGGAATAAAGAATTTACTCAAAAAATAGTTTCTTAGCACAATTAAAGATAGTACAAAATTTTCACTATTTTTGTAAGGTCCGCGCCTGTCGAATTTCCGTCAAAAATTCAATTTTCCAAAAATTGCCTAAAATTTTGTAGAAACCTTTCCTTTGATGAGGTAAATAAAGAATTTACTCAAAAAATAGTTTCTTAGCACAATTTAAGATAGTACAAAATTTTCACTATTTTTGTGAGGTCCGCACCTGTCGAATTTCCGTCAAAAATTCAATTTTCCAAAAATATACTAAAATTTTGTCGAAACCTTTTATTTGATGAGTGGAATAAATAATTCAGCCAAAAAATAGTTTCTTAGCACAATTTAAGATAGTACAAAATTTTCACTATTTTTGTAAGGTCCACGCCTGTCGAATTTCCATCAAAAATTCAATTTTCCAAAAATTGCCTAAAATTTTGTAGAAACCTTTCCTTTGATGAGTGGAATAAAGAATTTACTCAAAAAATAGTTTCTTAGCACAATTTAAGATAGAACAAAATTTTCACTATTTTTGTAAGGTCAGCGCCTGTCGAATTTCCGTCAAAAATTCAATTTTCCAAAAATATCCTAAAATTTTGTAAAAACCTTTCCTTTGATGAGGTAAATAAAGAATATACTCAAAAAATAGTTTCTTAGCACAATTTAAGATAGTACAAAATTTTCACTATTTTTGTGAGGTCCGCGCCTGTCGAATTTCCGTAAAAAATTCAATTTTCCAAAAATATCCTAAAATTTTGTCGAAACCTTTTATTTGATGAGAAGAAATAAATAATTTAGCCAAAAAAATAGTTTCTTAGCACAATTTAAGATAGAACAAAATTTTCACTATTTTTGTAAGGTCCGCGCCTGTCGAATTTCCGTCAAAAATTCCATTTTCCAAAAATATCCTAAAATTTTGTAGAAACCTTTCCTTTGATGAGGTGAATAAAGAATTTACTCAAAAAATAGTTTCTTAGCACAATTTAAGATAGTACAAAATTTTCACTATTTTTGTAAGGTCCGCACCTGTCGAATTTCTGTCAAAAATTCCATTTTCCAAAAATTGCCTAAAATTTTGTAGAAACCTTTCCTTTGATGAGGTAAATAAAGAATTTACTCAAAAAATAATTTCTTAGCACAATTTAAGATAGTACAAAATTTTCACTATTTTTCTAAGGTCCGCGCCTGTCGAATTTCCATCAAAAATTCAATTTTCCAAAAATTGCCTAAAATTTTGTAGAAACCTTTCCTTTGATGAGTGGAATAAAGAATTTACTCAAAAAATAGTTTCTTAGCACAATTTAAGATAGTACAAAATTTTCACTATTTTTGTAAGGTCCGCGCCTGTCGAATTTCCGTCAAAAATTCCATTTTCCAAAAATATCCTTAAATTTTGTAGAAACCTTTCCTTTGATAAGGTGAATAAAGAATTTACTCTAAAATAAGTTTCTTAGCACAATTTAAGATAGTACAAAATTTTCACTATTTTTGTAAGGTCCGCGCCTGTCGAATTTCCGTCAAAAATTCAATTTTCCAAAAATATCTTAAAATTTTTTAAAAACCTTTCCTTTGATGAGTGGAATAAAGAATTTACTCAAAAAATAGTTTCTTAGCACAATTTAAGATAGTACAAAATTTTCACTATTTTTGTGAGGTCCGCGCCTGTCGAATTTCCGTCAAAAATTCAATTTTCCAAAAATTGCCTAAAATTTTGTAGAAACCTTTCCTTTGATGAGTGGAATAAAGAATTTACTCAAAAATAAGTTTCTTAGCACAATTTAAGATAGTACAAAATTTTCACTATTTTTGTAAGGTCCGCGCCTGTAGAATTTCCGTCAAAAATTCCATTTTCCAAAAATTGCCTAAAATTATGTAAAAACCCATCCTTTGATGAGTGGAATAAAGAATTTACTCAAAAAATAGTTTCTTAGCACAATTTAAGATAGTACATAATTTTCACTATTTTTGTAAGGGTCGCGCCTGTCGAATTTCCGTCAAAAATTCAATTTTCCAAAAATTGCCTAAAAATTTGTAGACACCTTTCCTTTGATGAGTGGAATAAAGAATTTACTCAAAAAATAGTTTCTTAGCACAATTTAAGAAAGTACAAAATTTCTCTATTTTTGTAAGGTCCGCGCCTGTCGAATTTCCGCCAAAAATTCCATTTTCCAAAAATTGCCTAAAATTTTGTAGAAACCTTTCCTTTGATGAGTGGAATAAATAATTTAGCCAAAAATAGTTTCTTAGCACAATTTAAGATAGTACAAAATTTTCACTATTTTTGTAAGGTCCGCGCCTGTCGAATTTCCATCAAAAATTCAATTTTCCATAAATTGCCTAAAATTTTGTAGAAACCTTTCCTTTGATGAGTGGAATAAAGAATTTACTCAAAAAATAGTTTCTTAGCACAATTTAAGATAGTACAAAATTTTCACTATTTTTGTAAGGTCCGCACTTGTCGAATTTCCGTCAAATATTCAATTTTCCAAAAATATCCTAAAATTTTGTCGAAACCTTTTATTTGATGAGTGGAATAAATAATTTAGCCAAAAAAAGTTTCTTAGCACAATTTAAGATAGTACAAAATTTTCACTTTTTTTGTAAGGTCCGCGCCTGTCGAATTTCCGTCAAAAATTCCATTTTCCAAAAATATCCTTAAATTTTGTAGAAACCTTTCCTTTGATGAGGTGAATAAAGAATTTACTCTAAAATAAGTTTCTTAGCACAATTTAAGATAGTACAAAATTTTCACTATTTTTGTAAGGTCCGCGCCTGTCGAATTTCCGTCAAAAATTCAATTTTCCAAAAATATCTTAAAATTTTTTAAAAACCTTTCCTTTGATGAGTGGAATAAAGAATTTACTCAAAAAATAGTTTCTTAGCACAATTTAAGATAGTACAAAATTTTCACTATTTTTGTGAGGTCCGCGCCTGTCGAATTTCCGTCAAAAATTCAATTTTCCAAAAATTGCCTAAAATTTTGTAGAAACCTTTCCTTTGATGAGTGGAATAAAGAATTTACTCAAAAATAAGTTTCTTAGCGCAATTTAAGATAGTACAAAATTTTCACTATTTTTGTAAGGTCCGCGCCTGTCGAATTTCCGTCAAAAATTCCATTTTCCAAAAATTGCCTAAAATTATGTAAAAACCCATCCTTTGATGAGTGGAATAAAGAATTTACTCAAAAAATAGTTTCTCAGCACAATTTAAGATAGTACATAATTTTCACTATTTTTGTAAGGGTCGCGCCTGTCGAATTTCCGTCAAAAATTCAATTTTCCAAAAATTGCCTAAAAATTTGTAGACACCTTTCCTTTGATGAGTGGAATAAAGAATTTACTCAAAAAATAGTTTCTTAGCACAATTTAAGAAAGTACAAAATTTCTCTATTTTTGTAAGGTCCGCGCCTGTCGAATTTCCGTCAAAAATTCCATTTTCCAAAAATTGCCTAAAATTTTGTAGAAACCTTTCCTTTGATGAGTGGAATAAATAATTTAGCCAAAAATAGTTTCTTAGCACAATTTAAGATAGTACAAAATTTTCACTATTTTTGTAAGGTCCGCGCCTGTCGAATTTCCATCAAAAATTCAATTTTCCATAAATTGCCTAAAATTTTGTAGAAACCTTTCCTTTGATGAGTGGAATAAAGAATTTACTCAAAAAATAGTTTCTTAGCACAATTTAAGATAGTACAAAATTTTCACTATTTTTGTAAGGTCCGCACTTGTCGAATTTCCGTCAAAAATTCAATTTTCCAAAAATATCCTAAAATTTTGTCGAAACCTTTTATTTGATGAGTGGAATAAATAATTTAGCCAAAAAAAGTTTCTTAGCACAATTTAAGATAGTACAAAATTTTCACTTTTTTTGTAAGGTCCGGGCCTGTCGAATTTCCGTCAAAAATTCCATTTTCCAAAAATATCCTAAAATTTTGTAAAAACCTTTCCTTTGATGAGTGGAATAAAGAATTTACTCAAAAAATAGTTTCTTAGCATAATTTAAGATAGTACAAAATTTTCACTATTTTTGTGAGGTCCGCGCCTGTCGAATTTCCGTCAAAAATTCAATTTTCCAAAAATTGCCTAAAATTTTGTAGAAACCTTTCCTTTGATGAGTGGATTAAAGAATTTACTCAAAAAATAGTTTCTTAGCACAATCTAAGATAGTACAAAATTTTCACTATTTTTGTAAGGTCTGCGCCTGTAGAATTTCCGTCAAAAAATTCCATTTTCCAAAAATTGCCTAAAATTTTGTAGAAACCTTTCCTTTGATGAGTGGAATAAATAATTTAGCCAAAAATAGTTTCTTAGCACAATTTAAGATAGTACAAAATTTTCACTATTTTTGTAAGGTCAGCGCCTGTCGAATTTCCGTCAAAAATTCAATTTTCCAAAAATATCCTAAAATTTTGTCGAAACCTTTTATTTGATGAGTGGAATAAATAATTTAGCCAAAAAATAGTTTCTTAGCACAATTTAAGATAGTACAAAATTTTAACTATTTTTGTAAGGTCTGCGCCTGTCGAATTTCCGTCAAAAATTCAATTTTCCAAAAATATCCTAAAATTTTGTCGAAACCTTTTATTTGATGATTGGAATAAATAATTTAGCCAAAAATAGTTTCTTAGCACAATTTAAGATAGTACAAAATTTTCACTATTTTTGTAAGGTCGGCGCCTGTCGAATTTCCATCAAAAATTCAATTTTCCAAAAATTGCCTCAAATTTTGTAGAAACCTTTCCTTTGATGAGTGGAATAAAGAATTTACTCTAAAATAAGTTTCTTAGCACAATTTAAGATAGTACAAAATTTTCACTATTTTTGTAAGGTCCGCGCCTGTCGAATTTCCGTCAAAAATTCCATTTTCCAAAAATATCCTAAAATTTTGTAAAAACCTTTCCTTTGATGAGGTGAATAAAGAATTTACTCTAAAAATAGTTTCTTTGCACAATTTAAAATAGTACAAAATTTTCACTATTTTTGTGAGGTCCGTGCCTGTCGAATTTCCGTCAAAAATTCAATTTTCCAAAAATTGCCTAAAATTTTGTAGAAACCTTTCCTTTGATGAGTGGAATAAAGAATTTACTCAAAAATAAGTTTCTTAGCACAATTTAAGATAGTACAAAATTTTAACTATTTTTGTAAGGTCCGCGCCTGTCGAATTTCCGTCAAAAATTCCATTTTCCAAAAATATCCTAAAATTTTGTAAAAACCTTTCCTTTGATGAGTGGAATAAAGAATTTACTCAAAAAATAGTTTCTTAGCATAATTTAAGATAGTACAAAATTTTCACTATTTTTGTGAGGTCCGCGCCTGTCGAATTTCCGTCAAAAATTCAATTTTCCAAAAATTGCCTAAAATTTTGTAGAAACCTTTCCTTTGATGAGTGGATTAAAGAATTTACTCAAAAAATAGTTTCTTAGCACAATCTAAGATAGTACAAAATTTTCACTATTTTTGTAAGGTCTGCGCCTGTAGAATTTCCGTCAAAAAATTCCATTTTCCAAAAATTGCCTAAAATTTTGTAGAAACCTTTCCTTTGATGAGTGGAATAAATAATTTAGCCAAAAAATAGTTTCTTAGCACAATTTAAGATAGTACAAAATTTTCACTATTTTTGTAACGTCCGCGCCTGTCGAATTTCCGTCAAAAATTCAATTTTCCAAAAATATCCTATTTTGTCGAAACCTTTTATTTGATGAGTGGAATAAATAATTTAGCCAAAAAATAGTTTCTTAGCACAATTTAAGATAGTACAAAATTTTCACTATTTTTGTAAGGATCCCGCCTGTCGAATTTCCGTCAAAAATTCCATTTTCCAAAAATATCCTAAAATTTTGTAAAAACCTTTCCTTTGATGAGTGGAATAAAGAATTTACTCAAAAAATAGTTTCTTAGCACAATTTAAGATAGAACAAAATTTTCACTATTTTTGTAAGGTCAGCGCCTGTCGAATTTCTGTCAAAAATTCCATTTTCCAAAAATATCCTAAAATTTTGTAAAAACCTTTCCTTTGATGAGGTAAATAAAGAATTTACTCAAAAAATAGTTTCTTAGCACAATTTAAGATAGTACAAAATTTTCACTATTTTTGTGAGGTCCGCGCCTGTCGAATTTCCGTAAAAAATTCAATTTTCCAAAAATATCCTAAAATTTTGTCGAAACCTTTTATTTGATGAGTGGAATAAATAATTTAGCCAAAAAAATAGTTTCTTAGCACAATTTAAGATAGAACAAAATTTTCACTATTTTTGTAAGGTCCGCGCCTGTCGAATTTCCGTCAAAAATTCCATTTTCCAAAAATATCCTAAAATTTTGTAGAAACCTTTCCTTTGATGAGGTGAATAAAGAATTTACTCAAAAAATAGTTTCTTAGCACAATTTAAGATAGTACAAAATTTTCACTATTTTTGTAAGGTCCGCACCTGTCGAATTTCTGTCAAAAATTCCATTTTCCAAAAATTGCCTAAAATTTTGTAGAAACCTTTCCTTTGATGAGGTAAATAAAGAATTTACTCAAAAAATAATTTCTTAGCACAATTTAAGATAGTACAAAATTTTCACTATTTTTGTAAGGTCCGCGCCTGTCGAATTTCCATCAAAATTCAATTTTCCAAAAATTGCCTAAAATTTTGTAGAAACCTTTCCTTTGATGAGTGGAATAAAGAATTTACTCAAAAAATAGTTTCTTAGCACAATTTAAGATAGTACAAAATTTTCACTATTTTTGTAAGGTCCGCCCCTGTCGAATTTCCGTCAAAAATTCCATTTTCCAAAAATATCCTTAAATTTTGTAGAAACCTTTCCTTTGATAAGGTGAATGAAGAATTTACTCTAAAATAAGTTTCTTAGCACAATTTAAGATAGTACAAAATTTTCACTATTTTTGTAAGGTCCGCGCCTGTCGAATTTCCGTCAAAAATTCAATTTTCCAAAAATATCTTAAAATTTTGTAGAAACCTTTCCTTTGATGAGTGGAATAAAGAATTTACTCAAAAAATAGTTTCTTAGCACAATTTAAGATAGTACAAAATTTTCACTATTTTTGTGAGGTCCGCGCCTGTCGAATTTCCGTCAAAAATTCAATTTTCCAAAAATTGCCTAAAATTTTGTAGAAACCTTTCCTTTGATGAGTGGAATAAAGAATTTACTCAAAAATAAGTTTCTTAGCACAATTTAAGATAGTACAAAATTTTCACTATTTTTGTAAGGTCCGCGCCTGTCGAATTTCCGTCAAAAATTCCATTTTCCAAAAATTGCCTAAAATTATGTAAAAACCCATCCTTTGATGAGTGGAATAAAGAATTTACTCAAAAAATAGTTTCTTAGCACAATTTAAGATAGTACATAATTTTCACTATTTTTGTAAGGGTCGCGCCTGTCGAATTTCCGTCAAAAATTCAATTTTCCAAAAATTGCCTAAAAATTTATAGACACCTTTCCTTTGATGAGTGGAATAAAGAATTTACTCAAAAAATAGTTTCTTAGCACAATTTAAGAAAGTACAAAATTTCACTATTTTTGTAAGGTCCGCGCCTGTCGAATTTCCGTCAAAAATTCCATTTTCCAAAAATTGCCTAAAATTTTGTAGAAACCTTTCCTTTGATGAGTGGAATAAATAATTTAGCCAAAAATAGTTTCTTAGCACAATTTAAGATAGTACAAAATTTTCACTATTTTTGTAAGGTCTGCGCCTGTCGAATTTCCATCAAAAATTCAATTTTCCAAAAATTGCCTAAAATTTTGTAGAAACCTTTCCTTTGATGAGTGGAATAAAGAATTTACTCAAAAAATAGTTTCTTAGCACAATTTAAGATAGTACAAAATTTTCACTATTTTTGTAAGGTCCGCACCTGTCGAATTTCCGTCAAAAATTCAATTTTCCAAAAATATCCTAAAATTTTGTCGAAACCTTTTATTTGATGAGTGGAATAAATAATTTAGCCAAAAAAATAGTTTCTAAGCACAATTTAAGATAGTACAAAATTTTCACTATTTTTGTGAGGTCCGCGCCTGTCGAATTTCCGTCAAAAATTCAATTTTCCAAAAATATCCTAAAATTTTGTCGAAACCTTTTATTTGATGAGTGGAATAAATAATTTAGCCAAAAAATAGTTTCTTAGCACAATTTAAGAAAGTACAAAATTTCACTATTTTTGTAAGGTCCGCGCCTGTCGAATTTCCGTCAAAAATTCCATTTTCCAAAAATTGCCTAAAATTTTGTAGAAACCTTTCCTTTGATGAGTGGAATAAATAATTTAGCCAAAAATAGTTTCTTAGCACAATTTAAGATAGTACAAAATTTTCACTATTTTTGTAAGGTCCGCGCCTGTCGAATTTCCATCAAAAATTTTAATTTTCCAAAAATTGCCTAAAATTTTGTAGAAACCTTTCCTTTGATGAGTGGAATAAAGAATTTACTCAAAAAATAGTTTCTTAGCACAATTTAAGATAGTACAAAATTTTCACTATTTTTGTAAGGTCCGCACCTGTCGAATTTCCGTCAAAAATTCAATTTTCCAAAAATATCCTAAAATTTTGTCGAAACCTTTTATTTGATGAGTGGAATAAATAATTTAGCCAAAAAAATAGTTTCTAAGCACAATTTAAGATAGTACAAAATTTTCACTATTTTTGTGAGGTCCGCGCCTGTCGAATTTCCGTCAAAAATTCAATTTTCCAAAAATATCCTAAAATTTTGTCGAAACCTTTTATTTGATGAGTGGAATAAATAATTTAGCCAAAAAATAGTTTCTTAGCACAATTTAAGATAGTACAAAATTTTCACTATTTTTGTAACGTCCGCGCCTGTTGAATTTCCATCAAAAATTCCATTTTCCAAAAATTGCCTAAAATTTTGTAGAAACCTTTCCTTTGATGAGTGGAATAAAGAATTTACTCAAAAAATAGTTTCTTAGCACAATTTAAGAAAGTACAAAATTTCTCTATTTTTGTAAGGTCCGCGCCTGTCGAATTTCCGTCAAAAATTCCATTTTCCAAAAATTGCCTAAAATTTTGTAGAAACCTTTCCTTTGATGAGTGGAATAAATAATTTAGCCAAAAATAGTTTCTTAGCACAATTTAAGATAGTACAAAATTTTCACTATTTTTGTAAGGTCCGCGCCTGTCGAATTTCCATCAAAAATTCAATTTTCCATAAATTGCCTAAAATTTTGTAGAAACCTTTCCTTTGATGAGTGGAATAAAGAATTTACTCAAAAAATAGTTTCTTAGCACAATTTAAGATAGTACAAAATTTTCACTATTTTTGTAAGGTCCGCACTTGTCGAATTTCCGTCAAAAATTCAATTTTCCAAAAATATCCTAAAATTTTGTCGAAACCTTTTATTTGATGAGTGGAATAAATAATTTAGCCAAAAAAAGTTTCTTAGCACAATTTAAGATAGTACAAAATTTTCACTTTTTTTGTAAGGTCCGGGCCTGTCGAATTTCCGTCAAAAATTCCATTTTCCAAAAATATCCTAAAATTTTGTAAAAACCTTTCCTTTGATGAGTGGAATAAAGAATTTACTCAAAAAATAGTTTCTTAGCATAATTTAAGATAGTACAAAATTTTCACTATTTTTGTGAGGTCCGCGCCTGTCGAATTTCCGTCAAAAATTCAATTTTCCAAAAATTGCCTAAAATTTTGTAGAAACCTTTCCTTTGATGAGTGGATTAAAGAATTTACTCAAAAAATAGTTTCTTAGCACAATCTAAGATAGTACAAAATTTTCACTATTTTTGTAAGGTCTGCGCCTGTAGAATTTCCGTCAAAAAATTCCATTTTCCAAAAATTGCCTAAAATTTTGTAGAAACCTTTCCTTTGATGAGTGGAATAAATAATTTAGCCAAAAATAGTTTCTTAGCACAATTTAAGATAGTACAAAATTTTCACTATTTTTGTAAGGTCCGCGCCTGTCGAATTTCCGTCAAAAATTCAATTTTCCAAAAATATCCTAAAATTTTGTCGAAACCTTTTATTTGATGAGTGGAATAAATAATTTAGCCAAAAAATAGTTTCTTAGCACAATTTAAGATAGTACAAAATTTTAACTATTTTTGTAAGGTCTGCGCCTGTCGAATTTCCGTCAAAAATTCAATTTTCCAAAAATATCCTAAAATTTTGTCAAAACCTTTTATTTGATGATTGGAATAAATAATTTAGCCAAAAATAGTTTCTTAGCACAATTTAAGATAGTACAAAATTTTCACTATTTTTGTAAGGTCGGCGCCTGTCGAATTTCCATCAAAAATTCAATTTTCCAAAAATTGCCTCAAATTTTGTAGAAACCTTTCCTTTGATGAGTGGAATAAAGAATTTACTCTAAAATAAGTTTCTTAGCACAATTTAAGATAGTACAAAATTTTCACTATTTTTGTAAGGTCCGCGCCTGTCGAATTTCCGTCAAAAATTCCATTTTCCAAAAATATCCTAAAATTTTGTAAAAACCTTTCCTTTGATGAGGTGAATAAAGAATTTACTCTAAAAATAGTTTCTTTGCACAATTTAAAATAGTACAAAATTTTCACTATTTTTGTGAGGTCCGTGCCTGTCGAATTTCCGTCAAAAATTCAATTTTCCAAAAATTGCCTAAAATTTTGTAGAAACCTTTCCTTTGATGAGTGGAATAAAGAATTTACTCAAAAATAAGTTTCTTAGCACAATTTAAGATAGTACAAAATTTTAACTATTTTTGTAAGGTCCGCGCCTGTCGAATTTCCGTCAAAAATTCCATTTTCCAAAAATATCCTAAAATTTTGTAAAAACCTTTCCTTTGATGAGTGGAATAAAGAATTTACTCAAAAAATAGTTTCTTAGCATAATTTAAGATAGTACAAAATTTTCACTATTTTTGTGAGGTCCGCGCCTGTCGAATTTCCGTCAAAAATTCAATTTTCCAAAAATTGCCTAAAATTTTGTAGAAACCTTTCCTTTGATGAGTGGATTAAAGAATTTACTCAAAAAATAGTTTCTTAGCACAATCTAAGATAGTACAAAATTTTCACTATTTTTGTAAGGTCTGCGCCTGTAGAATTTCCGTCAAAAAATTCCATTTTCCAAAAATTGCCTAAAATTTTGTAGAAACCTTTCCTTTGATGAGTGGAATAAATAATTTAGCCAAAAAATAGTTTCTTAGCACAATTTAAGATAGTACAAAATTTTCACTATTTTTGTAACGTCCGCGCCTGTCGAATTTCCGTCAAAAATTCAATTTTCCAAAAATATCCTATTTTGTCGAAACCTTTTATTTGATGAGTGGAATAAATAATTTAGCCAAAAAATAGTTTCTTAGCACAATTTAAGATAGTACAAAATTTTCACTATTTTTGTAAGGATCCCGCCTGTCGAATTTCCGTCAAAAATTCCATTTTCCAAAAATATCCTAAAATTTTGTAAAAACCTTTCCTTTGATGAGTGGAATAAAGAATTTACTCAAAAAATAGTTTCTTAGCACAATTTAAGATAGAACAAAATTTTCACTATTTTTGTAAGGTCAGCGCCTGTCGAATTTCTGTCAAAAATTCCATTTTCCAAAAATATCCTAAAATTTTGTAAAAACCTTTCCTTTGATGAGGTAAATAAAGAATTTACTCAAAAAATAGTTTCTTAGCACAATTTAAGATAGTACAAAATTTTCACTATTTTTGTGAGGTCCGCGCCTGTCGAATTTCCGTAAAAAATTCAATTTTCCAAAAATATCCTAAAATTTTGTCGAAACCTTTTATTTGATGAGTGGAATAAATAATTTAGCCAAAAAAATAGTTTCTTAGCACAATTTAAGATAGAACAAAATTTTCACTATTTTTGTAAGGTTCGCGCCTGTCGAATTTCCGTCAAAAATTCCATTTTCCAAAAATATCCTAAAATTTTGTAGAAACCTTTCCTTTGATGAGGTGAATAAAGAATTTACTCAAAAAATAGTTTCTTAGCACAATTTAAGATAGTACAAAATTTTCACTATTTTTGTAAGGTCCGCACCTGTCGAATTTCTGTCAAAAATTCCATTTTCCAAAAATTGCCTAAAATTTTGTAGAAACCTTTCCTTTGATGAGGTAAATAAAGAATTTACTCAAAAAATAATTTCTTAGCACAATTTAAGATAGTACAAAATTTTCACTATTTTTGTAAGGTCCGCGCCTGTCGAATTTCCATCAAAATTCAATTTTCCAAAAATTGCCTAAAATTTTGTAGAAACCTTTCCTTTGATGAGTGGAATAAAGAATTTACTCAAAAAATAGTTTCTTAGCACAATTTAAGATAGTACAAAATTTTCACTATTTTTGTAAGGTCCGCCCCTGTCGAATTTCCGTCAAAAATTCCATTTTCCAAAAATATCCTTAAATTTTGTAGAAACCTTTCCTTTGATAAGGTGAATGAAGAATTTACTCTAAAATAAGTTTCTTAGCACAATTTAAGATAGTACAAAATTTTCACTATTTTTGTAAGGTCCGCGCCTGTCGAATTTCCGTCAAAAATTCAATTTTCCAAAAATATCTTAAAATTTTGTAGAAACCTTTCCTTTGATGAGTGGAATAAAGAATTTACTCAAAAAATAGTTTCTTAGCACAATTTAAGATAGTACAAAATTTTCACTATTTTTGTGAGGTCCGCGCCTGTCGAATTTCCGTCAAAAATTCAATTTTCCAAAAATTGCCTAAAATTTTGTAGAAACCTTTCCTTTGATGAGTGGAATAAAGAATTTACTCAAAAATAAGTTTCTTAGCACAATTTAAGATAGTACAAAATTTTCACTATTTTTGTAAGGTCCGCGCCTGTCGAATTTCCGTCAAAAATTCCATTTTCCAAAAATTGCCTAAAATTATGTAAAAACCCATCCTTTGATGAGTGGAATAAAGAATTTACTCAAAAAATAGTTTCTTAGCACAATTTAAGATAGTACATAATTTTCACTATTTTTGTAAGGGTCGCGCCTGTCGAATTTCCGTCAAAAATTCAATTTTCCAAAAATTGCCTAAAAATTTATAGACACCTTTCCTTTGATGAGTGGAATAAAGAATTTACTCAAAAAATAGTTTCTTAGCACAATTTAAGAAAGTACAAAATTTCACTATTTTTGTAAGGTCCGCGCCTGTCGAATTTCCGTCAAAAATTCCATTTTCCAAAAATTGCCTAAAATTTTGTAGAAACCTTTCCTTTGATGAGTGGAATAAATAATTTAGCCAAAAATAGTTTCTTAGCACAATTTAAGATAGTACAAAATTTTCACTATTTTTGTAAGGTCTGCGCCTGTCGAATTTCCATCAAAAATTCAATTTTCCAAAAATTGCCTAAAATTTTGTAGAAACCTTTCCTTTGATGAGTGGAATAAAGAATTTACTCAAAAAATAGTTTCTTAGCACAATTTAAGATAGTACAAAATTTTCACTATTTTTGTAAGGTCCGCACCTGTCGAATTTCCGTCAAAAATTCAATTTTCCAAAAATATCCTAAAATTTTGTCGAAACCTTTTATTTGATGAGTGGAATAAATAATTAAGCCAAAAAAATAGTTTCTAAGCACAATTTAAGATAGTACAAAATTTTCACTATTTTTGTGAGGTCCGCGCCTGTCGAATTTCCGTCAAAAATTCAATTTTCCAAAAATATCCTAAAATTTTGTCGAAACCTTTTATTTGATGAGTGGAATAAATAATTTAGCCAAAAAATAGTTTCTTAGCACAATTTAAGAAAGTACAAAATTTCACTATTTTTGTAAGGTCCGCGCCTGTCGAATTTCCGTCAAAAATTCCATTTTCCAAAAATTGCCTAAAATTTTGTAGAAACCTTTCCTTTGATGAGTGGAATAAATAATTTAGCCAAAAATAGTTTCTTAGCACAATTTAAGATAGTACAAAATTTTCACTATTTTTGTAAGGTCCGCGCCTGTCGAATTTCCATCAAAAATTTTAATTTTCCAAAAATTGCCTAAAATTTTGTAGAAACCTTTCCTTTGATGAGTGGAATAAAGAATTTACTCAAAAAATAGTTTCTTAGCACAATTTAAGATAGTACAAAATTTTCACTATTTTTGTAAGGTCCGCACCTGTCGAATTTCCGTCAAAAATTCAATTTTCCAAAAATATCCTAAAATTTTGTCGAAACCTTTTATTTGATGAGTGGAATAAATAATTTAGCCAAAAAAATAGTTTCTAAGCACAATTTAAGATAGTACAAAATTTTCACTATTTTTGTGAGGTCCGCGCCTGTCGAATTTCCGTCAAAAATTCAATTTTCCAAAAATATCCTAAAATTTTGTCGAAACCTTTTATTTGATGAGTGGAATAAATAATTTAGCCAAAAAATAGTTTCTTAGCACAATTTAAGATAGTACAAAATTTTCACTATTTTTGTAACGTCCGCGCCTGTTGAATTTCCATCAAAAATTCCATTTTCCAAAAATTGCCTAAAATTTTGTAGAAACCTTTCCTTTGATGAGTGGAATAAAGAATTTACTCAAAAAATAGTTTCTAAGCACAATTTAAGATAGTACAAAATTTTCACTATTTTTGTAAGGTCCGCACCTGTCGAATTTCTGTCAAAAATTCAATTTTCCAAAAATATCCTAAAATTTTGTCGAAACCTTTTATTTGATGATTGGAATAAATAATTTAGCCAAATAATAGTTTCTTAGCACAATTTAAGATAGTACAAAATTTTAACTATTTTTGTAAGGTCCGCGCCTGTCGAATTTCCGTTAAAAATTCAATTTTCCAAAAATATCCTAAAATTTTGTCGAAACCTTTTTTTTGATGAGTGGAATAAATAATTTAGCCAAAAATAGTTTCTTTTTTGTAAGGTCGGCGCCTGTCGAATTTCCATCAAAAATTCAATTTTCCAAAAATTGCCTCAAATTTTGTAGAAACCTTTCCTTTGATGAGTGGAATAAAGAATTTACTCTAAAATAAGTTTCTTAGCACAATTTAAGATAGTACAAAATTTTCACTATTTTTGTAAGGTCCGCGCCTGTCGAATTTCCGTCAAAAATTCCATTTTCCAAAAATATCCTAAAATTTTTTAAAAACCTTTCCTTTGATGAGGTGAATAAAGAATTTACTCAAAAAATAGTTTCTTTGCACAATTTAAGATAGTACAAAATTTTCACAATTTTTGTGAGGTCCGTGCCTGTCGAATTTCCGTCAAAAATTCAATTTTCCAAAAATTGCCTAAAATTTTGTAGAAACCTTTCCTTTGATGAGTGGAAGAAAGAATTTACTCAAAAATAAGTTTCTTAGCACAATTTAAGATAGTACAAAATTTTAAGTATTTTTGTAAGGTCCGCGCCTGTCGAATTTCCGTCAAAAATTCCATTTTCCAAAAATATCCTAAAATTTTGTCGAAACCTTTTATTTGATGAGTGGAATAAATAATTTAGCCAAAAAATAGTTTCTTAGCACAATTTAAGATAGTACAAAATTTTCACTATTTTTGTAAGGTCCGCGCCTGTCGAATTTCCATCAAAAATTCAATTTTCCAAAAATTGCCTAAAATTTTGTAGAAACCTTTCCTTTGATGAGTGGAATAAAGAATTTACTCAAAAAATAGTTTCTTAGCACAATCTAAGATAGTACAAAATTTTCACTATTTTTGTAAGGTCCGCGCCTGTCGAATTTCGTCAAAAATTCCATTTTCCAAAAATATCCTAAAATTTTGTAGTAACCTTTCCTTTGATGAGGTGAATAAAGAATTTACTCAAAAAAAGTTTCTTAGCACAATTTAAGATAGTACAAAATTTTCACTTTTTTTGTAAGGTCCGGGCCTGTCGAATTTCCGTCAAAAATTCCATTTTCCAAAAATATCCTAAAATTTTGTAAAAACCTTTCCTTTGATGAGTGGAATAAAGAATTTACTCAAAAAATAGTTTCTTAGCATAATTTAAGATAGTACAAAATTTTCACTATTTTTGTGAGGTCCGCGCCTGTCGAATTTCCGTCAAAAATTCAATTTTCCAAAAATTGCCTAAAATTTTGTAGAAACCTTTCCTTTGATGAGTGGATTAAAGAATTTACTCAAAAAATAGTTTCTTAGCACAATCTAAGATAGTACAAAATTTTCACTATTTTTGTAAGGTCTGCGCCTGTAGAATTTCCGTCAAAAAATTTCATTTTCCAAAAATTGCCTAAAATTTTGTAGAAACCTTTCCTTTGATGAGTGGAATAAATAATTTAGCCAAAAAATAGTTTCTTAGCACAATTTAAGATAGTACAAAATTTTCACTTTTTTTGTAAGGTCCGCGCCTGTCGAATTTCCGTCAAAAATTCAATTTTCCAAAAATATCCTATTTTGTCGAAACCTTTTATTTGATGAGTGGAATAAATAATTTAGCCAAAAAATAGTTTCTTAGCACAATTTAAGATAGTACAAAATTTTCACTATTTTTGTAAGGATCCCGCCTGTCGAATTTCCGTCAAAAATTCCATTTTCCAAAAATATCCTAAAATTTTGTAAAAACCTTTCCTTTGATGAGTGGAATAAAGAATTTACTCAAAAAATAGTTTCTTAGCACAATTTAAGATAGAACAAAATTTTCACTATTTTTGTAAGGTCAGCGCCTGTCGAATTTCTGTCAAAAATTCCATTTTCCAAAAATATCCTAAAATTTTGTAAAAACCTTTCCTTTGATGAGTGGAATAAATAATTTACTCAAAAAATAGTTTCTTAGCACAATTTAAGATAGTACAAAATTTTCACTATTTTTGTGAGGTCCGCGCCTGTCGAATTTCCGTAAAAAATTCAATTTTCCAAAAATATCCTAAAATTTTGTCGAAACCTTTTATTTGATGAGTGGAATAAATAATTTAGCCAAAAAAATAGTTTCTTAGCACAATTTAAGATAGAACAAAATTTTCACTATTTTTGTAAGGTCCGCGCCTGTCGAATTTCCGTCAAAAATTCCATTTTCCAAAAATATCCTAAAATTTTGTAGAAACCTTTCCTTTGATGAGGTGAATAAAGAATTTACTCAAAAAATAGTTTCTTAGCACAATTTAAGATAGTACAAAATTTTCACTATTTTTGTAAGGTCTGCACCTGTCGAATTTCTGTCAAAAATTCCATTTTCCAAAAATTGCCTAAAATTTTGTAGAAACCTTTCCTTTGATGAGGTAAATAAAGAATTTACTCAAAAAATAATTTCTTAGCACAATTTAAGATAGTACAAAATTTTCACTATTTTTGTAAGGTCCGCGCCTGTCGAATTTCCATCAAAAATTCAATTTTCCAAAAATTGCCTAAAATTTTGTAGAAACCTTTCCTTTGATGAGTGGAATAAAGAATTTACTCAAAAAATAGTTTCTTAGCACAATTTAAGATAGTACAAAATTTTCACTATTTTTGTAAGGTCCGCGCCTGTCGAATTTCCGTCAAAAATTCCATTTTCCAAAAATATCCTTAAATTTTGTAGAAACCTTTCCTTTGATAAGGTGAATAAAGAATTTACTCTAAAATAAGTTTCTTAGCACAATTTAAGATAGTACAAAATTTTCACTATTTTTGTAAGGTCCGCGCCTGTCGAATTTCCGTCAAAAATTCAATTTTCCAAAAATATCCTAAAAATTTGTCAAAACCTTTTATTTGATGAGTGGAATAAATAATTTAGCCAAAAAATAGTTTCTTAGCACAATTTAAGATAGTACAAAATTTTCACTATTTTTGTAAGGTCCGCGCCTGTCGAATTTCCATCAAAAATTCAATTTTCCAAAAATATCCTAAAATTTTGTAGAAACCTTTCCTTTGATGAGTGGTATAAAGAATTTATTCAAAAAATAGTTTCTTAGCACAATTTAAGATAGTAGAAAATTTTCACTATTTTTGTGAGGTCCGCGCCTGTCGAATTTCCGTCAAAAATTCAATTTTCCAAAAATTGCCTAAAAGTTTATAGAAACCTTTCCTTTGATGAGTGGAATAAATAATTTAGCCAAAAAATAGTTTCTTAGCACAATTTAAGAGAGTACAAAATTTTCACTATTTTTGTAAGGTCCGCGCTTGTCGAATTTCCGTCAAAAATTCCATTTTCCAAAAATTGCCTAAAATTTTGTAGAAACCTTTCCTTTGATGAGTGGAATAAATAATTTAGCCAAAAAATAGTTTCTTAGCACAATTTAAGATAGTACAAAATTTTCACTATTTTTGTAAGGTCCGCGCCTGTCGAATTTCCGTCAAAAATTCAATTTTCCAAAAATATCCTAAAATTTTGTCGAAACCTTTTATTTGATGAGTGGAATAAATAATTTAGCCAAAAAATAGTTTCTTAGCACAATTTAAGATAGTACAAAATTTTCACTATTTTTGTAAGGTCCGTGCCTGTCGAATTTCCGTCAAAAATTCCATTTTTCAAAAATATCCTAAAATTTTGTAAAAACCTTTCCTTTGATGAGGTGAATAAAGAATTTATTCAAAAAATAGTTTCTTAGCACAATTTAAGATAGTACAAAATTTTCACTATTTTTGTGAGGTCCGCGCCTGTCGAATTTCCGTCAAAAATTCAATTTTCCAAAAATTGCCTAAAGTTTAGTAGAAACCTTTCCTTTGATGAGTGGAATAAAGAATTTACAAAATAAAATTAGTTTCTTAGCACAATTTAAGATAGTACAAAATTTTCACTATTTTTGTAAGGTCTGCGCCTGTCGAATTTCCGTCAAAAAATTCCATTTTCCAAAAATTGCCTTAAATTTTGTAGAAACCTTTCCTTTGATGAGTGGAATAAATAATTTAGCCAAAAAATAGTTTCTTAGCACAATTTAAGATAGTATAAAATTTTCACTATTTTTGTAAGGTCCGCGCTTGTCGAATTTCCGTCAAAAATTCCATTTTCCAAAAATTGCCTAAAATTTTGTAGAAACCTTTCCTTTGATGAGTGGAATAAATAATTTAGCCAAAAAATAGTTTCTTAGCACAATTTAAGATAGTACAAAATTTTCACTATTTTTGTAAGGTCCGCGCCTGTCGAATTTCCGTCAAAAATTCCATTTTCCAAAAATTGCCTAAAATTTTGTAGAAACCTTTCCTTTGATGAGTGGAATAAATAATTTAGCCAAAAAATAGTTTCTTAGCACAATTTAAGATAGTACAAAATTTTCACTATTTTTGTAAGGTCCGCGCCTGTCGAATTTCCGTCAAAAATTCAATTTTCCAAAAATATCCTAAAATTGTGTCGAAACCTTTTATTTGATGAGTGGAATAAATAATTTAGCCAAAAAATAGTTTCTTAGCACAATTTAAGATAGTACAAAATTTTCACTATTTTTGTAAGGTCCGCGCCTGTCGAATTTCCGTCAAAAAATTCAATTTTCCAAAAATTGCCTAAAATTTTGTAGAAACCTTTCCTTTGATGAGTGGAATAAATAATTTAGCCAAAAAATAGTTTCTTAGCACAATCTAAGATAGTACAAAATTTTCACTATTTTTGTAAGGGACGCGCCTGTCGAATTTCCGTCAAAAATTCCATTTTCCAAAAATATCCTTAAATTTTGTAGAAACCTTTCCTTTGATAAGGTGAATAAAGAATTTACTCTAAAATAAGTTTCTTAGCACAATTTAAGATAGTACAAAATTTTCACTATTTTTGTAAGGTCCGCGCCTGTCGAATTTCCGTCAAAAATTCAATTTTCCAAAAATATCTTAAATTTTTTTAAAAACCTTTCCTTTGATGAGTGGAATAAAGAATTTACTCAAAAAATAGTTTCTTAGCACAATTTAAGATAGTACAAAATTTTCACTATTTTTGTGAGGTCCGCGCCTGTCGAATTTCTGTCAAAAATTCAATTTTCCAAAAATTGCCTAAAATTTTGTAGAAACCTTTCCTTTGATGAGTGGAATAAAGAATTTACTCAAAAATAAGTTTCTTAGCACAATTTAAGATAGTACAAAATTTTCACTATTTTTGTAAGGTCCGCGCCTGTCGAATTTCCGTCAAAAATTCCATTTTCCAAAAATTGCCTAAAATTATGTAAAAACCCATCCTTTGATGAGTGGAATAAAGAATTTACTCAAAAAATAGTTTCTTAGCACAATTTAAGATAGTACATAATTTTCACTATTTTTGTAAGGGTCGCACCTGTCGAATTTCCGTCAAAAATTCAATTTTCCAAAAATTGCCTAAAAATTTATAGACACCTTTCCTTTGATGAGTGGAATAAAGAATTTACTCAAAAAATAGTTTCTTAGCACAATTTAAGAAAGTACAAAATTTCACTATTTTTGTAAGGTCCGCGCCTGTCGAATTTCCGTCAAAAATTCCATATTCCAAAAATTGCCTAAAATTTTGTAGAAACCTTTCCTTTGATGAGTGGAATAAATAATTTAGCCAAAAATAGTTTCTTAGCACAATTTAAGATAGTACAAAATTTTCACTATTTTTGTAAGGTCCGCGCCTGTCGAATTTCCATCAAAAATTCAATTTTCCAAAAATTGCCTAAAATTTTGTAGAAACCTTTCCTTTGATGAGTGGAATAAAGAATTTACTCAAAAAATAGTTTCTTAGCACAATTTAAGATAGTACAAAATTTTCACTATTTTTGTAAGGTCCGCACCTGTCGAATTTCCGTCAAAAATTCAATTTTCCAAAAATATCCTAAAATTTTGTCGAAACCTTTTATTTGATGAGTGGAATAAATAATTTAGCCAAAAAAATAATTTCTAAGCACAATTTAAGATAGTACAAAATTTTCACTATTTTTGTGAGGTCCGCGCCTGTCGAATTTCCGTCAAAAATTCAATTTTCCAAAAATATCCTAAAATTTTGTCGAAACCTTTTATTTGATGAGTGGAATAAATAATTTAGCCAAAAAAATAGTTTCTTAGCACAATTTAAGATAGTACAAAATTTTCACTATTTTTGTAAGGTCCGCGCCTGTCGAATTTCAGTCAAAAAATTCAATTTTCCAAAAATTGCCTAAAATTTTGTAGAAACCTTTCCTTTGATGAGTGGAATAAATAATTTAGCCAAAAAATAGTTTCTTAGCACAATCTAAGATAGTACAAAATTTTCACTATTTTTGTAAGGTCCGCGCCTGTCGAATTTCCGTCAAAAATTCAATTTTCCAAAAATATCCTAAAATTTTGTCGAAACCTTTTATTTGATGAGTGGAATAAATAATTTAGCCAAAAAATAGTTTCTTAGCACAATTTAAGATAGTACAAAATTTTCACTATGTTTGTAAGGTCCGGGCCTGTCGAATTTCCGTCAAAAATTCCATTTTCCAAAAATATCCTAAAATTTTGTAAAAACCTTTCCTTTGATGAGGTGAATAAAGAATTTACTCAAAAAATAGTTTCTTAGCACAATTTAAGATAGTACAAAATTTTCACTATTTTTGTGAGGTCCGCGCCTGTCGAATTTCCGTCAAAAATTCAATTTTCCAAAAGTTGCCTAAAATTTTGTAAAAACCTTTCCTTTGATGAGTGGAAAAAAGAATTTACTCAAAAAATAGTTTCTTAGCACAATTTAAGATAGTACAAAATTTTCACTATTTTTGTAAGGTCCGCGCCTGTCGAATTTCCGTCAAAAAATTCAATTTTCCAAAAATTGCCTAAAATTTTGTAGAAACCTTTCCTTTGATGAGTGGAATAAATAATTTAGCCAAAAAATAGTTTCTTAGCACAATCTAAGATAGTACAAAATTTTCACTATTTTTGTAAGGTCCGCGCCTGTCGAATTTCCGTCAAAAATTCCATTTTCCAAAAATATCCTAAAATTTTGTCGAAACCTTTTATTTGATGAGTGGAATAAATAATTTAGCCAAAAAATAGTTTCTTAGCACAATTTAAGATAGTACAAAATTTTCACTATTTTTGTAAGGTCCGCGCCTGTCGAATTTCCGTCAAAAATTCCATTTTCCAAAAATATCCTAAAATTTTGTCAAAACCTTTCCTTTGATGAGGTGAATAAAGAATTTACTCAAAAAATAGTTTCTTAGCACAATTTAAGATAGTACAAAATTTTCACTATGTTTGTTAGGTCCGGGCCTGTCGAATTTCCGTCAAAAATTCCATTTTCCAAAAATATCCTAAAATTTTGTAAAAACCTTTCCTTTGATGAGGTGAATAAAGAATTTACTCAAAAAATAGTTTCTTAGCACAATTTAAGATAGTGCAAAATTTTCACTATTTTTGTGAGGTCCGCGCCTGTCGAATTTCCGTCAAAAATTCAATTTTCCAAAAGTTGCCTAAAATTTTGTAGAAACCTTTCCTTTGATGAGTGGAAAAAAGAATTTACTCAAAAAATAGTTTCTTAGCACAATTTAAGATAGTACAAAATTTTCACTATTTTTGTAAGGTCCGCGCCTGTCGAATTTCCGTCAAAAATTCAATTTTCCAAAAGTTGCCTAAAATTTTGTAGAAACCTTTCCTTTGATGAGTGGAATAAATAATTTAGCCAAAAAATAGTTTCTTAGCACAATCTAAGATAGTACAAAATTTTCACTATTTTTGTAAGGTCCGCGCCTGTCGAATTTCCGTCAAAAATTCAATTTTCCAAAAATATCCTAAAATTTTGTCGAAACCTTTTATTTGATGAGTGGAATAAATAATTTAGCCAAAAAATAGTTTCTTAACACAATTTAAGATAGTACAAAATTTTCACTATTTTTGTAAGGTCCGCGCCTGTCGAATTTCCGTCAAAAATTCCATTTTCCAAAAATATCCTAAAATTTTGTCAAAACCTTTCCTTTGATGAGGTGAATAAAGAATTTACTCAAAAAATAGTTTCTTAGCACAATTTAAGATAGTACAAAATTTTCACTATGTTTGTAAGGTCCGGGCCTGTCGAATTTCCGTCAAAAATTCCATTTTCCAAAAATATCCTAAAATTTTGTAAAAACCTTTCCTTTGATGAGGTGAATAAAGAATTTACTCAAAAAATAGTTTCTTAGCACAATTTAAGATAGTACAAAATTTTCACTATTTTTGTGAGGTCCGCGCCTGTCGAATTTCCGTCAAAAATTCAATTTTCCAAAAGTTGCCTAAAATTTTGTAGAAACCTTTCCTTTGATGAGTGGAAAAAAGAATTTACTCAAAAAATAGTTTCTTAGCACAATTTAAGATAGTACAAAATTTTCACTATTTTTGTAAGGTCCGCGCCTGTCGAATTTCCGTCAAAAAATTCAATTTTCCAAAAATTGCCTAAAATTTTGTAGAAACCTTTCCTTTGATGAGTGGAATAAATAATTTAGCCAAAAAATAGTTTCTTAGCACAATCTAAGATAGTACAAAATTTTCACTATTTTTGTAAGGTCCGCGCCTGTCGAATTTCCGTCAAAAATTCAATTTTCCAAAAATATCCTAAAATTTTGTCGAAACCTTTTATTTGATGAGTGGAATAAATAATTTAGCCAAAAAATAGTTTCTTAGCACAATTTAAGATAGTACAAAATTTTCACTATTTTTGTAAGGTCCGCGCCTGTCGAATTTCCGTCAAAAATTCCATTTTCCAAAAATATCCTAAAATTTTGTCAAAACCTTTCCTTTGATGAGGTGAATAAAGAATTTACTCAAAAAATAGTTTCTTAGCACAATTTAAGATAGTACAAAATTTCCACTATGTTTGTAAGGTCCGGGCCTGTCGAATTTCCGTCAAAAATTCAATTTTCCAAAAATATCCTAAAATTTTGTAAAAACCTTTCCTTTGATGAGTGGAATAAAGAATTTACTCAAAAAATAGTTTCTTAGCATAATTTAAGATAGTACAAAATTTTCACTATTTTTGTGAGGTCCGCGCCTGTCGAATTTCCGTCAAAAATTCAATTTTCCAAAAATTGCCTAAAATTTTGTAGAAACCTTTCCTTTGATGAGTGGAATAAAGAATTTACTCAAAAAATAGTTTCTTAGCACAATCTAAGATAGTACAAAATTTTCACTATTTTTGTAAGGTCTGCGCCTGTCGAATTTCCGTCAAAAAATTCCATTTTCCAAAAATTGCCTAAAATTTTGTAGAAACCTTTCCTTTGATGAGTGGAATAAATAATTTAGCCAAAAAATAGTTTCTTAGCACAATTTAAGATAGTACAAAATTTTCACTATTTTTGTAAGGTCCGCGCCTGTCGAATTTCCGTCAAAAATTCAATTTTCCAAAAATATCCTATTTTGTCGAAACCTTTTATTTGATGAGTGGAATAAATAATTTAGCCAAAAAAAATAGTTTCTAAGCACAATTTAAGATAGTACAAAATTTTCACTATTTTTGTAAGGTCCGCGCCTGTCGAATTTCCGTCAAAAATTCCATTTTCCATAAATTGCCTAAAATTATGTAAAAACCCATACTTTGATGAGTGGAATAAAGAATTTACTCAAAAAATAGTTTCTTAGCACAATTTAAGATAGTACATAATTTTCACTATTTTTGTAAGGGTCGCGCCTGTCGAATTTCCGTCAAAAATTTAATTTTCCAAAAATTGCCTAAAAATTTGTAGAAACCTTTCCTTTGATGAGTGGAATAAAGAATTTACTCAAAAAATAGTTTCATAGCACAATTTAAGATAGTACAAAATTTTCACTATTTTTGTAAGGGTGGCACCTGTCGAATTTCTGTCAAAAATTTCATTTTCCAAAAAATTGCCTAAAATTTTGTAGAAACCTTTCCTTTGATGAGTGGAATAAAGAATTTACTCAAAAAATAGTTTTTTAGCACAATTTTAGATAGTACAAAATTTTCACTATTTTTGTAAGGTCCGCGCCTGTCGAATTTCCGTCAAAAATTCCATTTTCCAAAAATTGCCTAAAATTTTGTAGAAACCTTTCCTTTGATGAGTGGAATAAATAATTTAGCCAAAAAATAGTTTCTTAGCACAATTTAAGATAGTACAAAATTTTCACTATTTTTGTAAGGTCCGCGCCTGTCGAATTTCCGTCAAAAATTCAATTTTCCAAAAATATTCTAAAATTTTGTCGAAACCTTTTATTTGATGAGTGGAATAGATAATTTAGCCAAAAAATAGTTGCTTAGCACAATTTAAGATAGTACAAAATTTTCACTATTTTTGTAAGGTCCGCGCCTGTTGAATTTCCGTCAAAAATTCCATTTTCCAAAAATATCCTAAAATTTTGTAAAAACCTTTCCTTTGATGAGGTGAATAAAGAATTTACTCAAAAAATAGTTTCTTAGCACAATTTAAGATAGTACAAAATTTTCACTATTTTTGTGAGGTCTGCGCCTGTCGAATTTCCGTCAAAAATTCAATTTTCCAAAAGTTGCCTAAAATTTGTAGAAACCTTTCCTTTGATGAGTGGAATAAAGAATTTACTCAAAAAATAGTTTCTTAGCACAATTTAAGATAGTACAAAATTTTCACTATTTTTGTGAGGTCCGCGCATGTCGAATTTCCGTCAAAAATTCAATTTTCCAAAAATATCCTAAAATTTTGTCGAAACCTTTTATTTGATGAGTGGAATAAATAATTTAGCCAAAAAATAGTTTCTTAGCACAATTTAAGATAGTACAAAATTTTCACTATTTTTGTAAGGTCCGCGCCTGTCGAATTTCAGTCAAAAAATTCAATTTTCCAAAAATTGCCTAAAATTTTGTAGAAACCTTTCCTTTGATGAGTGGAATAAATAATTTAGCCAAAAAATAGTTTCTTAGCACAATCTAAGATAGTACAAAATTTTCACTATTTTTGTAAGGTCCGCGCCTGTCGAATTTCCGTCAAAAATTCAATTTTCCAAAAATATCCTAAAATTTTGTCGAAACCTTTTATTTGATGAGTGGAATAAATAATTTAGCCAAAAAATAGTTTCTTAGCACAATTTAAGATAGTACAAAATTTTCACTATGTTTGTAAGGTCCGGGCCTGTCGAATTTCCGTCAAAAATTCCATTTTCCAAAAATATCCTAAAATTTTGTAAAAACCTTTCCTTTGATGAGGTGAATAAAGAATTTACTCAAAAAATAGTTTCTTAGCACAATTTAAGATAGTACAAAATTTTCACTATTTTTGTGAGGTCCGCGCCTGTCGAATTTCCGTCAAAAATTCAATTTTCCAAAAGTTGCCTAAAATTTTGTAAAAACCTTTCCTTTGATGAGTGGAAAAAAGAATTTACTCAAAAAATAGTTTCTTAGCACAATTTAAGATAGTACAAAATTTTCACTATTTTTGTAAGGTCCGCGCCTGTCGAATTTCCGTCAAAAAATTCAATTTTCCAAAAATTGCCTAAAATTTTGTAGAAACCTTTCCTTTGATGAGTGGAATAAATAATTTAGCCAAAAAATAGTTTCTTAGCACAATCTAAGATAGTACAAAATTTTCACTATTTTTGTAAGGTCCGCGCCTGTCGAATTTCCGTCAAAAATTCAATTTTCCAAAAATATCCTAAAATTTTGTCGAAACCTTTTATTTGATGAGTGGAATAAATAATTTAGCCAAAAAATAGTTTCTTAGCACAATTTAAGATAGTACAAAATTTTCACTATTTTTGTAAGGTCCGCGCCTGTCGAATTTCCGTCAAAAATTCCATTTTCCAAAAATATCCTAAAATTTTGTCAAAACCTTTCCTTTGATGAGGTGAATAAAGAATTTACTCAAAAAATAGTTTCTTAGCACAATTTAAGATAGTACAAAATTTTCACTATGTTTGTTAGGTCCGGGCCTGTCGAATTTCCGTCAAAAATTCCATTTTCCAAAAATATCCTAAAATTTTGTAAAAACCTTTCCTTTGATGAGGTGAATAAAGAATTTACTCAAAAAATAGTTTCTTAGCACAATTTAAGATAGTACAAAATTTTCACTATTTTTGTAAGGTCCGCGCCTGTCGAATTTCCGTCAAAAAATTCAATTTTCCAAAAATTGCCTAAAATTTTGTAGAAACCTTTCCTTTGATGAGTGGAATAAATAATTTAGCCAAAAAATAGTTTCTTAGCACAATCTAAGATAGTACAAAATTTTCACTATTTTTGTAAGGTCCGCGCCTGTCGAATTTCCGTCAAAAATTCAATTTTCCAAAAATATCCTAAAATTTTGTCGAAACCTTTTATTTGATGAGTGGAATAAATAATTTAGCCAAAAAATAGTTTCTTAACACAATTTAAGATAGTACAAAATTTTCACTATTTTTGTAAGGTCCGCGCCTGTCGAATTTCCGTCAAAAATTCCATTTTCCAAAAATATCCTAAAATTTTGTCAAAACCTTTCCTTTGATGAGGTGAATAAAGAATTTACTCAAAAAATAGTTTCTTAGCACAATTTAAGATAGTACAAAATTTTCACTATGTTTGTAAGGTCCGGGCCTGTCGAATTTCCGTCAAAAATTCCATTTTCCAAAAATATCCTAAAATTTTGTAAAAACCTTTCCTTTGATGAGGTGAATAAAGAATTTACTCAAAAAATAGTTTCTTAGCACAATTTAAGATAGTACAAAATTTTCACTATTTTTGTGAGGTCCGCGCCTGTCGAATTTCCGTCAAAAATTCAATTTTCCAAAAGTTGCCTAAAATTTTGTAGAAACCTTTCCTTTGATGAGTGGAAAAAAGAATTTACTCAAAAAATAGTTTCTTAGCACAATTTAAGATAGTACAAAATTTTCACTATTTTTGTAAGGTCCGCGCCTGTCGAATTTCCGTCAAAAAATTCAATTTTCCAAAAATTGCCTAAAATTTTGTAGAAACCTTTCCTTTGATGAGTGGAATAAATAATTTAGCCAAAAAATAGTTTCTTAGCACAATCTAAGATAGTACAAAATTTTCACTATTTTTGTAAGGTCCGCGCCTGTCGAATTTCCGTCAAAAATTCAATTTTCCAAAAATATCCTAAAATTTTGTCGAAACCTTTTATTTGATGAGTGGAATAAATAATTTAGCCAAAAAATAGTTTCTTAGCACAATTTAAGATAGTACAAAATTTTCACTATTTTTGTAAGGTCCGCGCCTGTCGAATTTCCGTCAAAAATTCCATTTTCCAAAAATATCCTAAAATTTTGTCAAAACCTTTCCTTTGATGAGGTGAATAAAGAATTTACTCAAAAAATAGTTTCTTAGCACAATTTAAGATAGTACAAAATTTCCACTATGTTTGTAAGGTCCGGGCCTGTCGAATTTCCGTCAAAAATTCCATTTTCCAAAAATATCCTAAAATTTTGTAAAAACCTTTCCTTTGATGAGTGGAATAAAGAATTTACTCAAAAAATAGTTTCTTAGCATAATTTAAGATAGTACAAAATTTTCACTATTTTTGTGAGGTCCGCGCCTGTCGAATTTCCGTCAAAAATTCAATTTTCCAAAAATTGCCTAAAATTTTGTAGAAACCTTTCCTTTGATGAGTGGAATAAAGAATTTACTCAAAAAATAGTTTCTTAGCACAATCTAAGATAGTACAAAATTTTCACTATTTTTGTAAGGTCTGCGCCTGTCGAATTTCCGTCAAAAAATTCCATTTTCCAAAAATTGCCTAAAATTTTGTAGAAACCTTTCCTTTGATGAGTGGAATAAATAATTTAGCCAAAAAATAGTTTCTTAGCACAATTTAAGATAGTACAAAATTTTCACTATTTTTGTAAGGTCCGCGCCTGTCGAATTTCCGTCAAAAATTCAATTTTCCAAAAATATCCTATTTTGTCGAAACCTTTTATTTGATGAGTGGAATAAATAATTTAGCCAAAAAAAATAGTTTCTAAGCACAATTTAAGATAGTACAAAATTTTCACTATTTTTGTAAGGTCCGCGCCTGTCGAATTTCCGTCAAAAATTCCATTTTCCATAAATTGCCTAAAATTATGTAAAAACCCATACTTTGATGAGTGGAATAAAGAATTTACTCAAAAAATAGTTTCTTAGCACAATTTAAGATAGTACATAATTTTCACTATTTTTGTAAGGGTCGCGCCTGTCGAATTTCCGTCAAAAATTTAATTTTCCAAAAATTGCCTAAAAATTTGTAGAAACCTTTCCTTTGATGAGTGGAATAAAGAATTTACTCAAAAAATAGTTTCATAGCACAATTTAAGATAGTACAAAATTTTCACTATTTTTGTAAGGGTGGCACCTGTCGAATTTCTGTCAAAAATTTCATTTTCCAAAAAATTGCCTAAAATTTTGTAGAAACCTTTCCTTTGATGAGTGGAATAAAGAATTTACTCAAAAAATAGTTTTTTAGCACAATTTTAGATAGTACAAAATTTTCACTATTTTTGTAAGGTCCGCGCCTGTCGAATTTCCGTCAAAAATTCCATTTTCCAAAAATTGCCTAAAATTTTGTAGAAACCTTTCCTTTGATGAGTGGAATAAATAATTTAGCCAAAAAATAGTTTCTTAGCACAATTTAAGATAGTACAAAATTTTCACTATTTTTGTAAGGTCCGCGCCTGTCGAATTTCCGTCAAAAATTCAATTTTCCAAAAATATTCTAAAATTTTGTCGAAACCTTTTATTTGATGAGTGGAATAGATAATTTAGCCAAAAAATAGTTGCTTAGCACAATTTAAGATAGTACAAAATTTTCACTATTTTTGTAAGGTCCGCGCCTGTTGAATTTCCGTCAAAAATTCCATTTTCCAAAAATATCCTAAAATTTTGTAAAAACCTTTCCTTTGATGAGGTGAATAAAGAATTTACTCAAAAAATAGTTTCTTAGCACAATTTAAGATAGTACAAAATTTTCACTATTTTTGTGAGGTCTGCGCCTGTCGAATTTCCGTCAAAAATTCAATTTTCCAAAAGTTGCCTAAAATTTGTAGAAACCTTTCCTTTGATGAGTGGAATAAAGAATTTACTCAAAAAATAGTTTCTTAGCACAATTTAAGATAGTACAAAATTTTCACTATTTTTGTGAGGTCCGCGCCTGTCGAATTTCCGTCAAAAATTCAATTTTCCAAAAATATCCTAAAATTTTGTCGAAACCTTTTATTTGATGAGTGGAATAAATAATTTAGCCAAAAAATAGTTTCTTAGCACAATTTAAGATAGTACAAAATTTTCACTATTTTTGTAAGGTCCGCGCCTGTCGAATTTCAGTCAAAAAATTCAATTTTCCAAAAATTGCCTAAAATTTTGTAGAAACCTTTCCTTTGATGAGTGGAATAAATAATTTAGCCAAAAAATAGTTTCTTAGCACAATCTAAGATAGTACAAAATTTTCACTATTTTTGTAAGGTCCGCGCCTGTCGAATTTCCGTCAAAAATTCAATTTTCCAAAAATATCCTAAAATTTTGTCGAAACCTTTTATTTGATGAGTGGAATAAATAATTTAGCCAAAAAATAGTTTCTTAGCACAATTTAAGATAGTACAAAATTTTCACTATGTTTGTAAGGTCCGGGCCTGTCGAATTTCCGTCAAAAATTCCATTTTCCAAAAATATCCTAAAATTTTGTAAAAACCTTTCCTTTGATGAGGTGAATAAAGAATTTACTCAAAAAATAGTTTCTTAGCACAATTTAAGATAGTACAAAATTTTCACTATTTTTGTGAGGTCCGCGCCTGTCGAATTTCCGTCAAAAATTCAATTTTCCAAAAGTTGCCTAAAATTTTGTAAAAACCTTTCCTTTGATGAGTGGAAAAAAGAATTTACTCAAAAAATAGTTTCTTAGCACAATTTAAGATAGTACAAAATTTTCACTATTTTTGTAAGGTCCGCGCCTGTCGAATTTCCGTCAAAAAATTCAATTTTCCAAAAATTGCCTAAAATTTTGTAGAAACCTTTCCTTTGATGAGTGGAATAAATAATTTAGCCAAAAAATAGTTTCTTAGCACAATCTAAGATAGTACAAAATTTTCACTATTTTTGTAAGGTCCGCGCCTGTCGAATTTCCGTCAAAAATTCAATTTTCCAAAAATATCCTAAAATTTTGTCGAAACCTTTTATTTGATGAGTGGAATAAATAATTTAGCCAAAAAATAGTTTCTTAGCACAATTTAAGATAGTACAAAATTTTCACTATTTTTGTAAGGTCCGCGCCTGTCGAATTTCCGTCAAAAATTCCATTTTCCAAAAATATCCTAAAATTTTGTCAAAACCTTTCCTTTGATGAGGTGAATAAAGAATTTACTCAAAAAATAGTTTCTTAGCACAATTTAAGATAGTACAAAATTTTCACTATGTTTGTTAGGTCCGGGCCTGTCGAATTTCCGTCAAAAATTCCATTTTCCAAAAATATCCTAAAATTTTGTAAAAACCTTTCCTTTGATGAGGTGAATAAAGAATTTACTCAAAAAATAGTTTCTTAGCACAATTTAAGATAGTGCAAAATTTTCACTATTTTTGTGAGGTCCGCGCCTGTCGAATTTCCGTCAAAAATTCAATTTTCCAAAAGTTGCCTAAAATTTTGTAGAAACCTTTCCTTTGATGAGTGGAAAAAAGAATTTACTCAAAAAATAGTTTCTTAGCACAATTTAAGATAGTACAAAATTTTCACTATTTTTGTAAGGTCCGCGCCTGTCGAATTTCCGTCAAAAATTCAATTTTCCAAAAGTTGCCTAAAATTTTGTAGAAACCTTTCCTTTGATGAGTGGAATAAATAATTTAGCCAAAAAATAGTTTCTTAGCACAATCTAAGATAGTACAAAATTTTCACTATTTTTGTAAGGTCCGCGCCTGTCGAATTTCCGTCAAAAATTCAATTTTCCAAAAATATCCTAAAATTTTGTCGAAACCTTTTATTTGATGAGTGGAATAAATAATTTAGCCAAAAAATAGTTTCTTAACACAATTTAAGATAGTACAAAATTTTCACTATTTTTGTAAGGTCCGCGCCTGTCGAATTTCCGTCAAAAATTCCATTTTCCAAAAATATCCTAAAATTTTGTCAAAACCTTTCCTTTGATGAGGTGAATAAAGAATTTACTCAAAAAATAGTTTCTTAGCACAATTTAAGATAGTACAAAATTTTCACTATGTTTGTAAGGTCCGGGCCTGTCGAATTTCCGTCAAAAATTCCATTTTCCAAAAATATCCTAAAATTTTGTAAAAACCTTTCCTTTGATGAGGTGAATAAAGAATTTACTCAAAAAATAGTTTCTTAGCACAATTTAAGATAGTACAAAATTTTCACTATTTTTGTGAGGTCCGCGCCTGTCGAATTTCCATCAAAAATTCAATTTTCCAAAAGTTGCCTAAAATTTTGTAGAAACCTTTCCTTTGATGAGTGGAAAAAAGAATTTACTCAAAAAATAGTTTCTTAGCACAATTTAAGATAGTACAAAATTTTCACTATTTTTGTAAGGTCCGCGCCTGTCGAATTTCCGTCAAAAAATTCAATTTTCCAAAAATTGCCTAAAATTTTGTAGAAACCTTTCCTTTGATGAGTGGAATAAATAATTTAGCCAAAAAATAGTTTCTTAGCACAATCTAAGATAGTACAAAATTTTCACTATTTTTGTAAGGTCCGCGCCTGTCGAATTTCCGTCAAAAATTCAATTTTCCAAAAATATCCTAAAATTTTGTCGAAACCTTTTATTTGATGAGTGGAATAAATAATTTAGCCAAAAAATAGTTTCTTAGCACAATTTAAGATAGTACAAAATTTTCACTATTTTTGTAAGGTCCGCGCCTGTCGAATTTCCGTCAAAAATTCCATTTTCCAAAAATATCCTAAAATTTTGTCAAAACCTTTCCTTTGATGAGGTGAATAAAGAATTTACTCAAAAAATAGTTTCTTAGCACAATTTAAGATAGTACAAAATTTCCACTATGTTTGTAAGGTCCGGGCCTGTCGAATTTCCGTCAAAAATTCCATTTTCCAAAAATATCCTAAAATTTTGTAAAAACCTTTCCTTTGATGAGTGGAATAAAGAATTTACTCAAAAAATAGTTTCTTAGCATAATTTAAGATAGTACAAAATTTTCACTATTTTTGTGAGGTCCGCGCCTGTCGAATTTCCGTCAAAAATTCAATTTTCCAAAAATTGCCTAAAATTTTGTAGAAACCTTTCCTTTGATGAGTGGAATAAAGAATTTACTCAAAAAATAGTTTCTTAGCACAATCTAAGATAGTACAAAATTTTCACTATTTTTGTAAGGTCTGCGCCTGTCGAATTTCCGTCAAAAAATTCCATTTTCCAAAAATTGCCTAAAATTTTGTAGAAACCTTTCCTTTGATGAGTGGAATAAATAATTTAGCCAAAAAATAGTTTCTTAGCACAATTTAAGATAGTACAAAATTTTCACTATTTTTGTAAGGTCCGCGCCTGTCGAATTTCCGTCAAAAATTCAATTTTCCAAAAATATCCTATTTTGTCGAAACCTTTTATTTGATGAGTGGAATAAATAATTTAGCCAAAAAAAATAGTTTCTAAGCACAATTTAAGATAGTACAAAATTTTCACTATTTTTGTAAGGTCCGCGCCTGTCGAATTTCCGTCAAAAATTCCATTTTCCATAAATTGCCTAAAATTATGTAAAAACCCATACTTTGATGAGTGGAATAAAGAATTTACTCAAAAAATAGTTTCTTAGCACAATTTAAGATAGTACATAATTTTCACTATTTTTGTAAGGGTCGCGCCTGTCGAATTTCCGTCAAAAATTTAATTTTCCAAAAATTGCCTAAAAATTTGTAGAAACCTTTCCTTTGATGAGTGGAATAAAGAATTTACTCAAAAAATAGTTTCATAGCACAATTTAAGATAGTACAAAATTTTCACTATTTTTGTAAGGGTGGCACCTGTCGAATTTCTGTCAAAAATTTCATTTTCCAAAAAATTGCCTAAAATTTTGTAGAAACCTTTCCTTTGATGAGTGGAATAAAGAATTTACTCAAAAAATAGTTTTTTAGCACAATTTTAGATAGTACAAAATTTTCACTATTTTTGTAAGGTCCGCGCCTGTCGAATTTCCGTCAAAAATTCCATTTTCCAAAAATTGCCTAAAATTTTGTAGAAACCTTTCCTTTGATGAGTGGAATAAATAATTTAGCCAAAAAATAGTTTCTTAGCACAATTTAAGATAGTACAAAATTTTCACTATTTTTGTAAGGTCCGCGCCTGTCGAATTTCCGTCAAAAATTCAATTTTCCAAAAATATTCTAAAATTTTGTCGAAACCTTTTATTTGATGAGTGGAATAGATAATTTAGCCAAAAAATAGTTGCTTAGCACAATTTAAGATAGTACAAAATTTTCACTATTTTTGTAAGGTCCGCGCCTGTTGAATTTCCGTCAAAAATTCCATTTTCCAAAAATATCCTAAAATTTTGTAAAAACCTTTCCTTTGATGAGGTGAATAAAGAATTTACTCAAAAAATAGTTTCTTAGCACAATTTAAGATAGTACAAAATTTTCACTATTTTTGTGAGGTCTGCGCCTGTCGAATTTCCGTCAAAAATTCAATTTTCCAAAAGTTGCCTAAAATTTGTAGAAACCTTTCCTTTGATGAGTGGAATAAAGAATTTACTCAAAAAATAGTTTCTTAGCACAATTTAAGATAGTACAAAATTTTCACTATTTTTGTAAGGTCCGCGCCTGTCGAATTTCCGTCAAAAATTCCATTTTCCAAAAATATCCTAAAATTTTGTAAAAACCTTTCCTTTGATGAGGTGAATAAAGAATTTACTCAAAAAATAGTTTCTTAGCACAATTTAAGATAGTACAAAATTTTCACTATTTTTGTAAGGTCCGCGCCTGTCGAATTTCCGTCAAAAATTCAATTTTCCAAAAATATCCTAAAATTTTGTCGAAACCTTTTATTTGATGAGTGGAATAAATAATTTAGCCAAAAAATAGTTTCTTAGCACAATTTAAGATAGTACAAAATTTTCACTATTTTTGTAAGGTCCGCGCCTGTCGAATTTCCGTCAAAAATTCCATTTTCCAAAAATATCCTAAAATTTTGTCAAAACCTTTCCTTTGATGAGGTGAATAAAGAATTTACTCAAAAAATAGTTTCTTAGCACAATTTAAGATAGTACAAAATTTTCACTATGTTTGTAAGGTCCGGGCCTGTCGAATTTCCGTCAAAAATTCCATTTTCCAAAAATATCCTAAAATTTTGTAAAAACCTTTCCTTTGATGAGTGGAATAAAGAATTTACTCAAAAAATAGTTTCTTAGCATAATTTAAGATAGTACAAAATTTTCACTATTTTTGTGAGGTCCGCGCCTGTCGAATTTCCGTCAAAAATTCAATTTTCCAAAAATTGCCTAAAATTTTGTAGAAACCTTTCCTTTGATGAGTGGAATAAAGAATTTACTCAAAAAATAGTTTCTTAGCACAATCTAAGATAGTACAAAATTTTCACTATTTTTGTAAGGTCTGCGCCTGTCGAATTTCCGTCAAAAAATTCCATTTTCCAAAAATTGCCTAAAATTTTGTAGAAACCTTTCCTTTGATGAGTGGAATAAATAATTTAGCCAAAAAATAGTTTCTTAGCACAATTTAAGATAGTACAAAATTTTCACTATTTTTGTAAGGTCCGCGCCTGTCGAATTTCCGTCAAAAATTCAATTTTCCAAAAATTGCCTAAAATTTTGTAGAAACCTTTCCTTTGATGAGTGGAATAAATAATTTAGCCAAAAAAAAATAGTTTCTAAGCACAATTTAAGATAGTACAAAATTTTCACTATTTTTGTAAGGTCCGCGCCTGTCGAATTTCCGTCAAAAATTCCATTTTCCATAAATTGCCTAAAATTATGTAAAAACCCATACTTTGATGAGTGGAATAAAGAATTTACTCAAAAAATAGTTTCTTAGCACAATTTAAGATAGTACATAATTTTCACTATTTTTGTAAGGGTCGCGCCTGTCGAATTTCCGTCAAAAATTTAATTTTCCAAAAATTGCCTAAAAATTTGTAGAAACCTTTCCTTTGATGAGTGGAATAAAGAATTTACTCAAAAAATAGTTTCATAGCACAATTTAAGATAGTACAAAATTTTCACTATTTTTGTAAGGGTGGCACCTGTCGAATTTCTGTCAAAAATTTCATTTTCCAAAAAATTGCCTAAAATTTTGTAGAAACCTTTCCTTTGATGAGTGGAATAAAGAATTTACTCAAAAAATAGTTTTTTAGCACAATTTTAGATAGTACAAAATTTTCACTATTTTTGTAAGGTCCGCGCCTGTCGAATTTCCGTCAAAAATTCCATTTTCCAAAAATTGCCTAAAATTTTGTAGAAACCTTTCCTTTGATGAGTGGAATAAATAATTTAGCCAAAAAATAGTTTCTTAGCACAATTTAAGATAGTACAAAATTTTCACTATTTTTGTAAGGTCCGCGCCTGTCGAATTTCCGTCAAAAATTCAATTTTCCAAAAATATTCTAAAATTTTGTCGAAACCTTTTATTTGATGAGTGGAATAAATAATTTAGCCAAAAAATAGTTTCTTAGCACAATTTAAGATAGTACAAAATTTTCACTATTTTTGTAAGGTCCGCGCCTGTCGAATTTCCGTCAAAAATTCCATTTTCCAAAAATATCCTAAAATTTTGTAAAAACCTTTCCTTTGATGAGGTGAATAAAGAATTTACTCAAAAAATAGTTTCTTAGCACAATTTAAGATAGTACAAAATTTTCACTATTTTTGTGAGGTCTGCGCCTGTCGAATTTCCGTCAAAAATTCAATTTTCCAAAAGTTGCCTAAAATTTGTAGAAACCTTTCCTTTGATGAGTGGAATAAAGAATTTACTCAAAAAATAGTTTCTTAGCACAATTTAAGATAGTACAAAATTTTCACTATTTTTGTAAGGTTCGCCCCTGTCGAATTTCCGTCAAAAAATTCAATTTTCCAAAAATTGCCTAAAATTTTGTAGAAACCTTTCCTTTGATGAGTGGAATAAATAATTTAGGCAAAAAATAGTTTCTTAGCACAATTTAAGATAGTACAAAATTTTCACTATTTTTGTAAGGTCCGCACCTGTCGAATTTCCGTCAAAAATTCAATTTTCCAAAAATATCCTCAAGTTTTGTCGAAACCTTTTATTTGATGAGTGGAATAAATAATTTAGCCAAAAAAATAGTTTCTTAGAACAATTTAAGATAGTACAAAATTTTCACTATTTTTGTAAGGTCCGCGCCTGTCGAATTTCCGTCAAAAATTCCATTTTCCAAAAATTGCCTAAAATTTTGTAGAAACCTTTCCTTTGATGAGTGGAATAAATAATTTAGCCAAAAAATAGTTTCTTAGCACAATTTAAGATAGTACAAAATTTTCACTATTTTTGTAAGGTCCGCGCCTGTCGAATTTCCGTCAAAAATTCAATTTTCCAAAAATATCCTAAAATTTTGTCGAAACCTTTTATTTGATGAGTGGAATAAATAATTTAGCCAAAAAATAGTTTCTTAGCACAATTTAAGATAGTACAAAATTTTCACTATTTTTGTAAGGTCCGCGCCTGTCGAATTTCCGTCAAAAATTCCATTTTCCAAAAATATCCTAAAATTTTGTAAAAACCTTTCCTTTGATGAGGTGAATAAAGAATTTACTCAAAAAATAGTTTCTTAGCACAATTTAAGATAGTACAAAATTTTCACTATTTTTGTGAGGTCTGCGCCTGTCGAATTTCCGTCAAAAATTCAATTTTCCAAAAGTTGCCTAAAATTTGTAGAAACCTTTCCTTTGATGAGTGGAATAAAGAATTTACTCAAAAAATAGTTTCTTAGCACAATTTAAGATAGTACAAAATTTTCACTATTTTTGTAAGGTTCGCGCCTGTCGAATTTCCGTCAAAAAATTCAATTTTCCAAAAATTGCCTAAAATTTTGTAGAAACCTTTCCTTTGATGAGTGGAATAAATAATTTAGGCAAAAAATAGTTTCTTAGCACAATTTAAGATAGTACAAAATTTTCACTATTTTTGTAAGGTCCGCACCTGTCGAATTTCCGTCAAAAATTCAATTTTCCAAAAATATCCTCAAGTTTTGTCGAAACCTTTTATTTGATGAGTGGAATAAATAATTTAGCCAAAAAAATAGTTTCTTAGAACAATTTAAGATAGTACAAAATTTTCACTATTTTTGTAAGGTCCGCGCCTGTCGAATTTCCGTCAAAAATTCCATTTTCCAAAAATATCCTAAAATTTTGTAAAAACCTTTCCTTTGATGAGGTGAATAAAGAATTTATTCAAAAAATAGTTTCTTAGCACAATTTAAGATAGTACAAAATTTTCACTATTTTTGTGAGGTCCGCGCCTGTCGAATTTCCGTCAAAAATTCAATTTTCCAAAAATTGCCTAAAAATTTGTAGAAACCTTTCCTTTGATGAGTGGAATAAAGAATTTACTCAAAAAATAGTTTCTTAGCACAATCTAAGATAGTACAGAATTTTCACTATTTTTGTAAGGTCCGCGCCTGTCGAATTTCCGTCAAAAAATCCATTTTCCAAAAATTGCCTAAAATTTTGTAGAAACCTTTCCTTTGATGAGTGGAATAAATAATTTAGCCAAAAAATAGTTTCTTAGCACAATTTAAGATAGTACAAAATTTTCACTATTTTTGTAAGGTCCGCCCGCGCCTGTCGAATTTCCGTCAAAAATTCCATTTTCCAAAAATTGCCTAAAATTTGTCGAAACCTTTTATTTGATGAGTGGAATAAATAATTTAGCCAAAAAATAGTTTCTTAGCACAATTTAAGATAGTACAAAATTTTCACTATTTCTGTAAGGTCCGCGCCTGTCGAATTTCCGTCAAAAATTCCATTTTCCAAAAATATCCTAAAATTTTGTAAAAACCTTTCCTTTGATGAGGTGAATAAAGAATTTACTCAAAAAATAGTTTCTTAGCACAACTTAAGATAGTACAAAATTTTCACTATTTTTGTGATGTCCGCGCCTGTCGAATTTCCGTCAAAAATTCAATTTTCCAAAAATTGCCTAAAATTTTGTAGAAACCTTTCCTTTGATGAGTGGAATAAATAATTTAGCCAAAAAATAGTTTCATAGCACAATTTAAGATAGTACAAAATTTTCACTTTTTTTGTAAGGTCCGCGCCTGTCGAATTTCCATCAAAAATTCCATTTTCCAAAAATTGCCTAAAATTTTGTAGAAACCTTTCCTTTGATGAGGTGAATAAAGAATTTACTCAAAAAATAGTTTCTTAGCACAATTTAAGATAGTACAAAATTTTCACTATGTTTGTAAGGTCCGGGCCTGTCGAATTTCCGTCAAAAATTCCATTTTCCAAAAATATCCTAAAATTTTGTAAAAACCTTTCCTTTGATGAGGTGAATAAAGAATTTACTCAAAAAATAGTTTCTTAGCACAATTTAAGATAGTACAAAATTTTCACTATTTTTGTGAGGTCCGCGCCTGTCGAATTTCCGTCAAAAATTCAATTTTCCAAAAGTTGCCTAAAATTTTGTAGAAACCTTTCCTTTGATGAGTGGAAAAGAATTTACTCAAAAAATAGTTTCTTAGCACAATTTAAGATAGTACAAAATTTTCACTATTTTTGTAAGGTCCGCGCCTGTCGAATTTCCGTCAAAAAATTCAATTTTCCAAAAATTGCCTAAAATTTTGTAGAAACCTTTCCTTTGATGAGTGGAATAAATAATTTAGCCAAAAAATAGTTTCTTAGCACAATCTAAGATAGTACAAAATTTTCACTATTTTTGTAAGGTCCGCGCCTGTCGAATTTCCGTCAAAAATTCAATTTTCCAAAAATATCCTTAAATTTTGTCGAAACCTTTTATTTGATGAGTGGAATAAATAATTTAGCCAAAAAATAGTTTCTTAGCACAATTTAAGATAGTACAAAATTTTCACTATTTTTGTAAGGTCCGCGCCTGTCGAATTTCCGTCAAAAAATTCAATTTTCCAAAAATTGCCTAAAATTTTGTAGAAACCTTTCCTTTGATGAGTGGAATAAATAATTTAGCCAAAAAATAGTTTCTTAGCACAATCTAAGATAGTACAGTAAGGGTCGCGCCTGTCGAATTTCCGTCAAAAATTCAATTTTCCAAAAATTGCCTAAAAATTTGTAGACACCTTTCCTTTGATGAGGTGAATAAAGAATTTACTCAAAAAATAGTTTCTTAGCACAATTTAAGATAGTACAAAATTTTCACTATGTTTGTAAGGTCCGGGCCTGTCGAATTTCCGTCAAAAATTCCATTTTCCAAAAATATCCTAAAATTTTGTAAAAACCTTTCCTTTGATGAGTGGAATAAAGAATTTACTCAAAAAATAGTTTCTTAGCATAATTTAAGATAGTACAAAATTTTCACTATTTTTGTGAGGTCCGCGCCTGTCGAATTTCCGTCAAAAATTCCATTTTCCAAAAATTGCCTAAAATTTTGTAGAAACCTTTCCTTTGATGAGTGGAATAAATAATTTAGCCAAAAAATAGTTTCTTAGCACAATTTAAGATAGTACAAAATTTTCACTATTTTTGTAAGGTCCGCGCCTGTCGAATTTCCGTCAAAAATTCAATTTTCCAAAAATATCCTAAAATTTTGTCGAAACCTTTTATTTGATGAGTGGAATAAATAATTTAGCCAAAAAATAGTTTCTTAGCACAATTTAAGATAGAACAAAATTTTCACTATTTTTGTAAGGTCCGCGCCTGTCGAATTTCCGTCAAAAATTCCATTTTCCAAAAATATCCTAAAATTTTGTAGAAACCTTTCCTTTGATGAGGTGAATAAAGAATTTACTCAAAAAATAGTTTCTTAGCACAATTTAAGATAGTACAAAATTTTCACTATTTTTGTAAGGTCCGCACCTGTCGAATTTCTGTCAAAAACTCCATTTTCCAAAAATTGCCTAAAATTTTGTAGAAACCTTTCCTTTGATGAGGTAAATAAAGAATTTACTCAAAAAATAATTTCTTAGCACAATTTAAGATAGTACAAAATTTTCACTATTTTTCTAAGGTCCGCGCCTGTCGAATTTCCATCAAAAATTCAATTTTCCAAAAATTGCCTAAAATTTTGTAGAAACCTTTCCTTTGATGAGTGGAATAAAGAATTTACTCAAAAAATAGTTTCTTAGCACAATTTAAGATAGTACAAAATTTTCACTATTTTTGTAAGGTCCGCGCCTGTCGAATTTCCGTCAAAAATTCCATTTTCCAAAAATATCCTTAAATTTTGTAGAAACCTTTCCTTTGATAAGGTGAATAAAGAATTTACTCTAAAATAAGTTTCTTAGCACAATTTAAGATAGTACAAAATTTTCACTATTTTTGTAAGGTCCGCGCCTGTCGAATTTCCGTCAAAAATTCCATTTTCCAAAAATATCTTAAAATTTTTTAAAAACCTTTCCTTTGATGAGTGGAATAAAGAATTTACTCAAAAAATAGTTTCTTAGCACAATTTAAGATAGTACAAAATTTTCACTATTTTTGTGAGGGTCGCGCCTGTCGAATTTCCGTCAAAAATTCAATTTTCCAAAAGTTGCCTAAAATTTTGTAGAAACCTTTCCTTTGATGAGTGGAAAAAAGAATTTACTCAAAAAATAGTTTCTTAGCACAATTTAAGATAGTACAAAATTTTCACTATTTTTGTAAGGTCCGCGCCTGTCGAATTTCCGTCAAAAAATTCAATTTTCCAAAAATTGCCTAAAATTTTGTAGAAACCTTTCCTTTGATGAGTGGAATAAATAATTTAGCCAAAAAATAGTTTCTTAGCACAATCTAAGATAGTACAAAATTTTCACTATTTTTGTAAGGTCCGCGCCTGTCGAATTTCCGTCAAAAATTCAATTTTCCAAAAATATCCTAAAATTTTGTCGAAACCTTTTATTTGATGAGTGGAATAAATAATTTAGCCAAAAAATAGTTTCTTAGCACAATTTAAGATAGTACAAAATTTTCACTATTTTTGTAAAGTCCGCGCCTGTCGAATTTCCGTCAAAAATTCCATTTTCCAAAAATATCCTAATATTTTGTCAAAACCTTTCCTTTGATGAGGTGAATAAAGAATTTACTCAAAAAATAGTTTCTTAGCACAATTTAAGATAGTACAAAATTTTCACTATGTTTGTAAGGTCCGGGCCTGTGGAATTTCCGTCAAAAATTCCATTTTCCAAAAATATCCTAAAATTTTGTAAAAACCTTTCCTTTGATGAGTGGAATAAAGAATTTACTCAAAATATAGTTTCTTAGCATAATTTAAGATAGTACAAAATTTTCACTATTTTTGTGAGGTCCGCGCCTGTCGAATTTCCGTCAAAAATTCAATTTTCCAAAAATTGCCTAAAATTTTGTAGAAACCTTTCCTTTGATGAGTGGAATAAAGAATTTACTCAAAAAATAGTTTCTTAGCACAATCTAAGATAGTACAAAATTTTCACTATTTTTGTAAGGTCTGCGCCTGTCGAATTTCCGTCAAAAAATTCCATTTTCCAAAAATTGCCTAAAATTTTGTAGAAACCTTTCCTTTGATGAGTGGAATAAATAATTTAGCCAAAAAATAGTTTCTTAGCACAATTTAAGATAGTACAAAATTTTCACTATTTTTGTAAGGTCCGCGCCTGTCGAATTTCCGTCAAAAATTCAATTTTCCAAAAATTGCCTAAAATTTTGTAGAAACCTTTCCTTTGATGAGTGGAATAAAGAATTTACTCAAAAATAAGTTTCTTAGCACAATTTAATCACCGGCGTCACTGCGTTGTGTCCTTGAGCAAGACACATTTATCCTAGCTTAGTACTGGTTCAACCCAGGAAGACCCGTCCCGCATTACTGAAAGATTGTTGAGTGGACGTAAAGAATAAAATCAAACAAAATCAAACAATTTAAGATAGTACAAAATTTTAACTATTTTTGTAAGGTCCGCGCCTGTCGAATTTCCGTCAAAAATTCCATTTTCCAAAAATTGCCTGAAATTATGTAAAAACCCATCCTTTGATGAGTGGAATAAAGAATTTACTCAAAAAATAGTTTCTTAGCACAATTTAAGATAGTACAAAATTTTCACTATTTTTGTAAGGGTCGCGCCTGTCGAATTTCGGTCAAAAATTCAATTTTCCAAAAATTGCCTAAAAATTTGTAGAAACCTTTCCTTTGATGAGTGGAATAAAGAATTTACTCAAAAAATAGTTTCTTAGCACAATTAAAGATAGTACAAAATTTTCACTATTTTTGTAAGGTCCGCGCCTGTCGAATTTCCGTCAAAAATTCAATTTTCCAAAAATTGCCTAAAATTTTGTAGAAACCTTTCCTTTGATGAGGTAAATAAAGAATTTACTCAAAAAATAGTTTCTTAGCACAATTTAAGATTGTACAAAATTTTCACTATTTTTGTGAGGTCCGCACCTGTCGAATTTCCGTCAAAAATTCAATTTTCCAAAAATATACTAAAATTTTGTCGAAACCTTTTATTTGATGAGTGGAATAAATAATTCAGCCAAAAAATAGTTTCTTAGCACAATTTAAGATAGTACAAAATTTTCACTATTTTTGTAAGGTCCACGCCTGTCGAATTTCCATCAAAAATTCAATTTTCCAAAAATTGCCTAAAATTTTGTAGAAACCTTTCCTTTGATGAGTGGAATAAAGAATTTACTCAAAAAATAGTTTCTTAGCACAATTTAAGATAGAACAAAATTTTCACTATTTTTGTAAGGTCAGCGCCTGTCGAATTTCCGTCAAAAATTCAATTTTCCAAAAATATCCTAAAATTTTGTAAAAACCTTTCCTTTGATGAGGTAAATAAAGAATATACTCAAAAAATAGTTTCTTAGCACAATTTAAGATAGTACAAAATTTTCACTATTTTTGTGAGGTCCGCGCCTGTCGAATTTCCGTAAAAAATTCAATTTTCCAAAAATATCCTAAAATTTTGTCGAAACCTTTTTTTTGATGAGAAGAAATAAATAATTTAGCCAAAAAAATAGTTTCTTAGCACAATTTAAGATAGAACAAAATTTTCACTATTTTTGTAAGGTCCGCGCCTGTCGAATTTCCGTCAAAAATTCCATTTTCCAAAAATATCCTAAAATTTTGTAGAAACCTTTCCTTTGATGAGGTGAATAAAGAATTTACTCAAAAAATAGTTTCTTAGCACAATTTAAGATAGTACAAAATTTTCACTATTTTTGTAAGGTCCGCACCTGTCGAATTTCTGTCAAAAATTCCATTTTCCAAAAATTGCCTAAAATTTTGTAGAAACCTTTCCTTTGATGAGGTAAATAAAGAATTTACTCAAAAAATAATTTCTTAGCACAATTTAAGATAGTACAAAATTTTCACTATTTTTCTAAGGTCCGCGCCTGTCGAATTTCCATCAAAAATTCAATTTTCCAAAAATTGCCTAAAATTTTGTAGAAACCTTTCCTTTGATGAGTGGAATAAAGAATTTACTCAAAAAATAGTTTCTTAGCACAATTTAAGATAGTACAAAATTTTCACTATTTTTGTAAGGTCCGCGCCTGTCGAATTTCCGTCAAAAATTCCATTTTCCAAAAATATCCTTAAATTTTGTAGAAACCTTTCCTTTGATAAGGTGAATAAAGAATTTACTCTAAAATAAGTTTCTTAGCACAATTTAAGATAGTACAAAATTTTCACTATTTTTGTAAGGTCCGCGCCTGTCGAATTTCCGTCAAAAATTCAATTTTCCAAAAATATCTTAAAATTTTTTAAAAACCTTTCCTTTGATGAGTGGAATAAAGAATTTACTCAAAAAATAGTTTCTTAGCACAATTTAAGATAGTACAAAATTTTCACTATTTTTGTGAGGTCCGCGCCTGTCGAATTTCCGTCAAAAATTCAATTTTCCAAAAATTGCCTAAAATTTTGTAGAAACCTTTCCTTTGATGAGTGGAATAAAGAATTTACTCAAAAATAAGTTTCTTAGCACAATTTAAGATAGTACAAAATTTTCACTATTTTTGTAAGGTCCGCGCCTGTCGAATTTCCGTCAAAAATTCCATTTTCCAAAAATTGCCTAAAATTATGTAAAAACCCATCCTTTGATGAGTGGAATAAAGAATTTACTCAAAAAATAGTTTCTTAGCACAATTTAAAATAGTACATAATTTTCACTATTTTTGTAAGGGTCGCGCCTGTCGAATTTCCGTCAAAAATTCAATTTTCCAAAAATTGCCTAAAAATTTGTAGACACCTTTCCTTTGATGAGTGGAATAAAGAATTTACTCAAAAAATAGTTTCTTAGCACAATTTAAGAAAGTACAAAATTTCTCTATTTTTGTAAGGTCCGCGCCTGTCGAATTTCCGTCAAAAATTCCATTTTCCAAAAATTGCCTAAAATTTTGTAGAAACCTTTCCTTTGATGAGTGGAATAAATAATTTAGCCAAAAATAGTTTCTTAGCACAATTTAAGATAGTACAAAATTTTCACTATTTTTGTAAGGTCCGCGCCTGTCGAATTTCCATCAAATATTCAATTTTCCATAAATTGCCTAAAATTTTGTAGAAACCTTTCCTTTGATGAGTGGAATAAAGAATTTACTCAAAAAATAGTTTCTTAGCACAATTTAAGATAGTACAAAATTTTCACTATTTTTGTAAGGTCCGCACTTGTCGAATTTCCGTCAAATATTCAATTTTCCAAAAATATCCTAAAATTTTGTCGAAACCTTTTATTTGATGAGTGGAATAAATAATTTAGCCAAAAAAAGTTTCTTAGCACAATTTAAGATAGTACAAAATTTTCACTTTTTTTGTAAGGTCCGCGCCTGTCGAATTTCCGTCAAAAATTCCATTTTCCAAAAATATCCTTAAATTTTGTAGAAACCTTTCCTTTGATAAGGTGAATAAAGAATTTACTCTAAAATAAGTTTCTTAGCACAATTTAAGATAGTACAAAATTTCACTATTTTTGTAAGGTCCGCGCCTGTCGAATTTCCGTCAAAAATTCAATTTTCCAAAAATATCTTAAAATTTTTTAAAAACCTTTCCTTTGATGAGTGGAATAAAGAATTTACTCAAAAAATAGTTTCTTAGCACAATTTAAGATAGTACAAAATTTTCACTATTTTTGTGAGGTCCGCGCCTGTCGAATTTCCGTCAAAAATTCAATTTTCCAAAAATTGCCTAAAATTTTGTAGAAACCTTTCCTTTGATGAGTGGAATAAAGAATTTACTCAAAAATAAGTTTCTTAGCGCAATTTAAGATAGTACAAAATTTTCACTATTTTTGTAAGGTCCGCGCCTGTCGAATTTCCGTCAAAAATTCCATTTTCCAAAAATTGCCTAAAATTATGTAAAAACCCATCCTTTGATGAGTGGAATAAAGAATTTACTCAAAAAATAGTTTCTTAGCACAATTTAAGATAGTACATAATTTTCACTATTTTTGTAAGGGTCGCGCCTGTCGAATTTCCGTCAAAAATTCAATTTTCCAAAAATTGCCTAAAAATTTGTAGACACCTTTCCTTTGATGAGTGGAATAAAGAATTTACTCAAAAAATAGTTTCTTAGCACAATTTAAGAAAGTACAAAATTTCTCTATTTTTGTAAGGTCCGCGCCTGTCGAATTTCCGTCAAAAATTCCATTTTCCAAAAATTGCCTAAAATTTTGTAGAAACCTTTCCTTTGATGAGTGGAATAAATAATTTAGCCAAAAATAGTTTCTTAGCACAATTTAAGATAGTACAAAATTTTCACTATTTTTGTAAGGTCCGCGCCTGTCGAATTTCCATCAAAAATTCAATTTTCCATAAATTGCCTAAAATTTTGTAGAAACCTTTCCTTTGATGAGTGGAATAAAGAATTTACTCAAAAAATAGTTTCTTAGCACAATTTAAGATAGTACAAAATTTTCACTATTTTTGTAAGGTCCGCACTTGTCGAATTTCCGTCAAAAATTCAATTTTCCAAAAATATCCTAAAATTTTGTCGAAACCTTTTATTTGATGAGTGGAATAAATAATTTAGCCAAAAAAAGTTTCTTAGCACAATTTAAGATAGTACAAAATTTTCACTTTTTTTGTAAGGTCCGGGCCTGTCGAATTTCCGTCAAAAATTCCATTTTCCAAAAATATCCTAAAATTTTGTAAAAACCTTTCCTTTGATGAGTGGAATAAAGAATTTACTCAAAAAATAGTTTCTTAGCATAATTTAAGATAGTACAAAATTTTCACTATTTTTGTGAGGTCCGCGCCTGTCGAATTTCCGTCAAAAATTCAATTTTCCAAAAATTGCCTAAAATTTTGTAGAAACCTTTCCTTTGATGAGTGGATTAAAGAATTTACTCAAAAAATAGTTTCTTAGCACAATCTAAGATAGTACAAAATTTTCACTATTTTTGTAAGGTCTGCGCCTGTAGAATTTCCGTCAAAAAATTCCATTTTCCAAAAATTGCCTAAAATTTTGTAGAAACCTTTCCTTTGATGAGTGGAATAAATAATTTAGCCAAAAATAGTTTCTTAGCACAATTTAAGATAGTACAAAATTTTCACTATTTTTGTAAGGTCCGCGCCTGTCGAATTTCCGTCAAAAATTCAATTTTCCAAAAATATCCTAAAATTTTGTTGAAACCTTTTATTTGATGAGTGGAATAAATAATTTAGCCAAAAAATAGTTTCTTAGCACAATTTAAGATAGTACAAAATTTTAACTATTTTTGTAAGGTCTGCGCCTGTCGAATTTCCGTCAAAAATTCAATTTTCCAAAAATATCCTAAAATTTTGTCGAAACCTTTTATTTGATGATTGGAATAAATAATTTAGCCAAAAATAGTTTCTTAGCACAATTTAAGATAGTACAAAATTTTCACTATTTTTGTAAGGTCGGCGCCTGTCGAATTTCCATCAAAAATTCAATTTTCCAAAAATTGCTTCAAATTTTGTAGAAACCTTTCCTTTGATGAGTGGAATAAAGAATTTACTCTAAAATAAGTTTCTTAGCACAATTTAAGATAGTACAAAATTTTCACTATTTTTGTAAGGTCCGCGCCTGTCGAATTTCCGTCAAAAATTCCATTTTCCAAAAATATCCTAAAATTTTGTAAAAACCTTTCCTTTGATGAGGTGAATAAAGAATTTACTCTAAAAATAGTTTCTTTGCACAATTTAAAATAGTACAAAATTTTCACTATTTTTGTGAGGTCCGTGCCTGTCGAATTTCCGTCAAAAATTCAATTTTCCAAAAATTGCCTAAAATTTTGTAGAAACCTTTCCTTTGATGAGTGGAATAAAGAATTTACTCAAAAATAAGTTTCTTAGCACAATTTAAGATAGTACAAAATTTTAACTATTTTTGTAAGGTCCGCGCCTGTCGAATTTCCGTCAAAAATTCCATTTTCCAAAAATATCCTAAAATTTTGTAAAAACCTTTCCTTTGATGAGTGGAATAAAGAATTTACTTAAAAAATAGTTTCTTAGCATAATTTAAGATAGTACAAAATTTTCACTATTTTTGTGAGGTCCGCGCCTGTCGAATTTCCGTCAAAAATTCAATTTTCCAAAAATTGCCTAAAATTTTGTAGAAACCTTTCCTTTGATGAGTGGATTAAAGAATTTACTCAAAAAATAGTTTCTTAGCACAATCTAAGATAGTACAAAATTTTCACTATTTTTGTAAGGTCTGCGCCTGTAGAATTTCCGTCAAAAAATTCCATTTTCCAAAAATTGCCTAAAATTTTGTAGAAACCTTTCCTTTGATGAGTGGAATAAATAATTTAGCCAAAAAATAGTTTCTTAGCACAATTTAAGATAGTACAAAATTTTCACTATTTTTGTAACGTCCGCGCCTGTCGAATTTCCGTCAAAAATTCAATTTTCCAAAAATATCCTATTTTGTCGAAACCTTTTATTTGATGAGTGAAATAAATAATTTAGCCAAAAAATAGTTTCTTAGCACAATTTAAGATAGTACAAAATTTTCACTATTTTTGTAAGGATCCCGCCTGTCGAATTTCCGTCAAAAATTCCATTTTCCAAAAATATCCTAAAATTTTGTAAAAACCTTTCCTTTGATGAGTGGAATAAAGAATTTACTCAAAAAATAGTTTCTTAGCACAATTTAAGATAGAACAAAATTTTCACTATTTTTGTAAGGTCAGCGCCTGTCGAATTTCTGTCAAAAATTCCATTTTCCAAAAATATCCTAAAATTTTGTAAAAACCTTTCCTTTGATGAGGTAAATAAAGAATTTACTCAAAAAATAGTTCTTAGCACAATTTAAGATAGTACAAAATTTTCACTATTTTTGTGAGGTCCGCGCCTGTCGAATTTCCGTAAAAAATTCAATTTTCCAAAAATATCCTAAAATTTTGTCGAAACCTTTTATTTGATGAGTGGAATAAATAATTTAGCCAAAAAAATAGTTTCTTAGCACAATTTAAGATAGAACAAAATTTTCACTATTTTTGTAAGGTCCGCGCCTGTCGAATTTCCGTCAAAAATTCCATTTTCCAAAAATATCCTAAAATTTTGTAGAAACCTTTCCTTTGATGAGGTGAATAAAGAATTTACTCAAAAAATAGTTTCTTAGCACAATTTAAGATAGTACAAAATTTTCACTATTTTTGTAAGGTCCGCACCTGTCGAATTTCTGTCAAAAATTCCATTTTCCAAAAATTGCCTAAAATTTTGTAGAAACCTTTCCTTTGATGAGGTAAATAAAGAATTTACTCAAAAAATAATTTCTTAGCACAATTTAAGATAGTACAAAATTTTCACTATTTTTGTAAGGTCCGCGCCTGTCGAATTTCCATCAAAATTCAATTTTCCAAAAATTGCCTAAAATTTTGTAGAAACCTTTCCTTTGATGAGTGGAATAAAGAATTTACTCAAAAAATAGTTTCTTAGCACAATTTAAGATAGTACAAAATTTTCACTATTTTTGTAAGGTCCGCCCCTGTCGAATTTCCGTCAAAAATTCCATTTTCCAAAAATATCTTAAAATTTTGTAGAAACCTTTCCTTTGATGAGTGGAATAAAGAATTTACTCAAAAAATAGTTTCTTAGCACAATTTAAGATAGTACAAAATTTTCACTATTTTTGTGAGGTCCGCGCCTGTCGAATTTCCGTCAAAAATTCAATTTTCCAAAAATTGCCTAAAATTTTGTAGAAACCTTTCCTTTGATGAGTGGAATAAAGAATTTACTCAAAAATAAGTTTCTTAGCACAATTTAAGATAGTACAAAATTTTCACTATTTTTGTAAGGTCCGCGCCTGTCGAATTTCCGTCAAAAATTCCATTTTCCAAAAATTGCCTAAAATTATGTAAAAACCCATCCTTTGATGAGTGGAATAAAGAATTTACTCAAAAAATAGTTTCTTAGCATAATTTAAGATAGTACATAATTTTCACTATTTTTGTAAGGGTCGCGCCTGTCGAATTTCCGTCAAAAATTCAATTTTCCAAAAATTGCCTAAAAATTTATAGACACCTTTCCTTTGATGAGTGGAATAAAGAATTTACTCAAAAAATAGTTTCTTAGCACAATTTAAGAAAGTACAAAATTTCACTATTTTTGTAAGGTCCGCGCCTGTCGAATTTCCGTCAAAAATTCCATTTTCCAAAAATTGCCTAAAATTTTGTAGAAACCTTTCCTTTGATGAGTGGAATAAATAATTTAGCCAAAAATAGTTTCTTAGCACAATTTAAGATAGTACAAAATTTTCACTATTTTTGTAAGGTCTGCGCCTGTCGAATTTCCATCAAAAATTCAATTTTCCAAAAATTGCCTAAAATTTTGTAGAAACCTTTCCTTTGATGAGTGGAATAAAGAATTTACTCAAAAAATAGTTTCTTAGCACAATTTAAGATAGTACAAAATTTTCACTATTTTTGTAAGGTCCGCACCTGTCGAATTTCCGTCAAAAATTCAATTTTCCAAAAATATCCTAAAATTTTGTCGAAACCTTTTATTTGATGAGTGGAATAAATAATTTAGCCAAAAAAATAGTTTCTAAGCACAATTTAAGATAGTACAAAATTTTCACTATTTTTGTGAGGTCCGCGCCTGTCGAATTTCCGTCAAAAATTCAATTTTCCAAAAATATCCTAAAATTTTGTCGAAACCTTTTATTTGATGAGTGGAATAAATAATTTAGCCAAAAAATAGTTTCTTAGCACAATTTAAGAAAGTACAAAATTTCACTATTTTTGTAAGGTCCGCGCCTGTCGAATTTCCGTCAAAAATTCCATTTTCCAAAAATTGCCTAAAATTTTGTAGAAACCTTTCCTTTGATGAGTGGAATAAATAATTTAGCCAAAAATAGTTTCTTAGCACAATTTAAGATAGTACAAAATTTTCACTATTTTTGTAAGGTCCGCGCCTGTCGAATTTCCATCAAAAATTTTAATTTTCCAAAAATTGCCTAAAATTTTGTAGAAACCTTTCCTTTGATGAGTGGAATAAAGAATTTACTCAAAAAATAGTTTCTTAGCACAATTTAAGATAGTACAAAATTTTCACTATTTTTGTAAGGTCCGCACCTGTCGAATTTCCGTCAAAAATTCAATTTTCCAAAAATATCCTAAAATTTTGTCGAAACCTTTTATTTGATGAGTGGAATAAATAATTTAGCCAAAAAAATAGTTTCTAAGCACAATTTAAGATAGTACAAAATTTTCACTATTTTTGTGAGGTCCGCGCCTGTCGAATTTCCGTCAAAAATTCAATTTTCCAAAAATATCCTAAAATTTTGTCGAAACCTTTTATTTGATGAGTGGAATAAATAATTTAGCCAAAAAATAGTTTCTTAGCACAATTTAAGATAGTACAAAATTTTCACTATTTTTGTAACGTCCGCGCCTGTTGAATTTCCATCAAAAATTCCATTTTCCAAAAATTGCCTAAAATTTTGTAGAAACCTTTCCTTTGATGAGTGGAATAAAGAATTTACTCAAAAAATAGTTTCTAAGCACAATTTAAGATAGTACAAAATTTTCACTATTTTTGTAAGGTCCGCACCTGTCGAATTTCTGTCAAAAATTCAATTTTCCAAAAATATCCTAAAATTTTGTCGAAACCTTTTATTTGATGATTGGAATAAATAATTTAGCCAAATAATAGTTTCTTAGCACAATTTAAGATAGTACAAAATTTTTACTATTTTTGTAAGGTCCGCGCCTGTCGAATTTCCGTTAAAAATTCAATTTTCCAAAAATATCCTAAAATTTTGTCGAAACCTTTTATTTGATGAGTGGAATAAAGAATTTACTCAAAAAATAGTTTCTTAGCACAATCTAAGATAGTACAAAATTTTCACTATTTTTGTAAGGTCTGCGCCTGTCGAATTTCCGTCAAAAAATTCCATTTTCCAAAAATTGCCTAAAATTTTGTAGAAACCTTTCCTTTGATGAGTGGAATAAATAATTTAGCCAAAAAATAGTTTCTTAGCACAATTTAAGATAGTACAAAATTTTCACTATTTTTGTAAGGTCCGCGCCTGTCGAATTTCCGTCAAAAATTCAATTTTCCAAAAATTGCCTAAAATTTTGTAGAAACCTTTCCTTTGATGAGTGGAATAAATAATTTAGCCAAAAAAAATAGTTTCTAAGCACAATTTAAGATAGTACAAAATTTTCACTATTTTTGTGAGGTCCGCGCCTGTCGAATTTCCGTAAAAAATTCAATTTTCCAAAAATATCCTAAAATTTTGTCGAAACCTTTTATTTGATGAGTGGAATAAATAATTTAGCCAAAAAAATAGTTTCTTAGCACAATTTAAGATAGAACAAAATTTTCACTATTTTTGTAAGGTCCGCGCCTGTCGAATTTCCGTCAAAAATTCCATTTTCCAAAAATATCCTAAAATTTTGTAGAAACCTTTCCTTTGATGAGGTGAATAAAGAATTTACTCAAAAAATAGTTTCTTAGCACAATTTAAGATAGTACAAAATTTTCACTATTTTTGTAAGGTCCGCACCTGTCGAATTTCTGTCAAAAATTCCATTTTCCAAAAATTGCCTAAAATTTTGTAGAAACCTTTCCTTTGATGAGGTAAATAAAGAATTTACTCAAAAAATAATTTCTTAGCACAATTTAAGATAGTACAAAATTTTCACTATTTTTGTAAGGTCCGCGCCTGTCGAATTTCCATCAAAATTCAATTTTCCAAAAATTGCCTAAAATTTTGTAGAAACCTTTCCTTTGATGAGTGGAATAAAGAATTTACTCAAAAAATAGTTTCTTAGCACAATTTAAGATAGTACAAAATTTTCACTATTTTTGTAAGGTCCGCCCCTGTCGAATTTCCGTCAAAAATTCCATTTTCCAAAAATATCTTAAAATTTTGTAGAAACCTTTCCTTTGATGAGTGGAATAAAGAATTTACTCAAAAAATAGTTTCTTAGCACAATTTAAGATAGTACAAAATTTTCACTATTTTTGTGAGGTCCGCGCCTGTCGAATTTCCGTCAAAAATTCAATTTTCCAAAAATTGCCAAAAATTTTGTAGAAACCTTTCCTTTGATGAGTGGAATAAAGAATTCAGGTCCGCACCTGTCGAATTTCTGTCAAAAATTCAATTTTCCAAAAATATCCTAAAATTTTGTCGAAACCTTTTATTTGATGATTGGAATAAATAATTTAGCCAAATAATAGTTTCTTAGCACAATTTAAGATAGTACAAAATTTTAACTATTTTTGTAAGGTCCCCGCCTGTCGAATTTCCGTTAAAAATTCAATTTTCCAAAAATATCCTAAAATTTTGTCGAAACCTTTTATTTGATGAGTGGAATAAATAATTTAGCCAAAAATAGTTTCTTTTTTGTAAGGTCGGCGCCTGTCGAATTTCCATCAAAAATTCAATTTTCCAAAAATTGCCTCAAATTTTGTAGAAACCTTTCCTTTGATGAGTGGAATAAAGAATTTACTCTAAAATAAGTTTCTTAGCACAATTTAAGATAGTACAAAATTTTCACTATTTTTGTAAGGTCCGCGCCTGTCGAATTTCCGTCAAAAATTCCATTTTCCAAAAATATCCTAAAATTTTGTAAAAACCTTTCCTTTGATGAGGTGAATAAAGAATTTACTCAAAAAATAGTTTCTTTGCACAATTTAAGATAGTACAAAATTTTCACAATTTTTGTGAGGTCCGTGCCTGTCGAATTTCCGTCAAAAATTCAATTTTCAAAAAATTGCCTAAAATTTTGTAGAAACCTTTCCTTTGATGAGTGGAATAAAGAATTTACTCAAAAATAAGTTTCTTAGCACAATTTAAGATAGTACAAAATTTTAAGTATTTTTGTAAGGTCCGCGCCTGTCGAATTTCTGTCAAAAATTCCATTTTCCAAAAATATCCTAAAATTTTGTCGAAACCTTTTATTTGATGAGTGGAATAAATAATTTAGCCAAAAAATAGTTTCTTAGCACAATTTAAGATAGTACAAAATTTTCACTATTTTTGTAAGGTCCGCGCCTGTCGAATTTCCATCAAAAATTCAATTTTCCAAAAATTGCCTAAAATTTTGTAGAAACCTTTCCTTTGATGAGTGGAATAAATAATTTAGGCAAAAAATAGTTTCTTAGCACAATTTAAGATAGTACAAAATTTTCACTATTTTTGTAAGGTCCGCACCTGTCGAATTTCCGTCAAAAATTCAATTTTCCAAAAATATCCTCAAGTTTTGTCGAAACCTTTTATTTGATGAGTGGAATAAATAATTTAGCCAAAAAAATAGTTTCTTAGCACAATTTAAGATAGTACAAAATTTTCACTATTTTTGTAAGGTCCGCACCTGTCGAATTTCCGTCAAAAATTCAATTTTCCAAAAATATCCTCAAGTTTTGTCGAAACCTTTTATTTGATGAGTGGAATAAATAATTTAGCCAAAAAAATAGTTTCTTAGCACAATTTAAGATAGTACAAAATTTTCACTATTTTTGTAAGGTCCGCGCCTGTCGAATTTCCGTCAAAAATTCCATTTTCCAAAAATATCCTAAAATTTTGTAAAAACCTTTCCTTTGATGAGGTGAATAAAGAATTTATTCAAAAAATAGTTTCTTAGCACAATTTAAGATAGTACAAAATTTTCACTATTTTTGTGAGGTCCGCGCCTGTCGAATTTCCGTCAAAAATTCAATTTTCCAAAAATTGCCTAAAATTTTGTAGAAACCTTTCCTTTGATGAGTGGAATAAAGAATTTACTCAAAAAATAGTTTCTTAGCACAATCTAAGATAGTACAGAATTTTCACTATTTTTGTAAGGTCCGCGCCTGTCGAATTTCCGTCAAAAAATCCATTTTCCAAAAATTGCCTAAAATTTTGTAGAAACCTTTCCTTTGATGAGTGGAATAAATAATTTAGCCAAAAAATAGTTTCTTAGCACAATTTAAGATAGTACAAAATTTTCACTATTTTTGTAAGGTCCGCCCGCGCCTGTCGAATTTCCGTCAAAAATTCCATTTTCCAAAAATTGCCTAAAATTTGTCGAAACCTTTTATTTGATGAGTGGAATAAATAATTTAGCCAAAAAATAGTTTCTTAGCACAATTTAAGATAGTACAAAATTTTCACTATTTTTGTAAGGTCCGCGCCTGTCGAATTTCCGTCAAAAATTCCATTTTCCAAAAATATCCTAAAATTTTGTAAAAACCTTTCCTTTGATGAGGTGAATAAAGAATTTACTCAAAAAATAGTTTCTTAGCACAACTTAAGATAGTACAAAATTTTCACTATTTTTGTGAGGTCCGCGCCTGTCGAATTTCCGTCAAAAATTCAATTTTCCAAAAATTGCCTAAAATTTTGTAGAAACCTTTCCTTTGATGAGTGGAATAAATAATTTAGCCAAAAAATAGTTTCATAGCACAATTTAAGATAGTACAAAATTTTCACTATTTTTGTAAGGTCCGCGCCTGTCGAATTTCCATCAAAAATTCCATTTTCCAAAAATTGCCTAAAATTTTGTAGAAACCTTTCCTTTGATGAGGTGAATAAAGAATTTACTCAAAAAATAGTTTCTTAGCACAATTTAAGATAGTACAAAATTTTCACTATTTTTGTAAGGTCCGGGCCTGTCAAATTTCCGTCAAAAATTCCATTTTCCAAAAATATCCTAAAATTTTGTAAAAACCTTTCCTTTGATGAGGTGAATAAAGAATTTACTCAAAAAATAGTTTCTTAGCACAATTTAAGATAGTACAAAATTTTCACTATTTTTGTGAGGTCCGCGCCTGTCGAATTTCCGTCAAAAATTCAATTTTCCAAAAGTTGCCTAAAATTTTGTAGAAACCTTTCCTTTGATGAGTGGAAAAGAATTTACTCAAAAAATAGTTTCTTAGCACAATTTAAGAAAGTACAAAATTTTCACTATTTTTGTAAGGTCCGCGCCTGTCGAATTTCCGTCAAAAAATTCAATTTTCCAAAAATTGCCTAAAATTTTGTAGAAACCTTTCCTTTGATGAGTGGAATAAATAATTTAGCCAAAAAATAGTTTCTTAGCACAATCTAAGATAGTACAAAATTTTCACTATTTTTGTAAGGTCCGCGCCTGTCGAATTTCCGTCAAAAATTCAATTTTCCAAAAATATCCTAAAATTTTGTCGAAACCTTTTATTTGATGAGTGGAATAAATAATTTAGCCAAAAAATAGTTTCTTAGCACAATTTAAGATAGTACAAAATTTTCACTATTTTTGTAAGGTCCGCGCCTGTCGAATTTCCGTCAAAAAATTCAATTTTCCAAAAATTGCCTAAAATTTTGTAGAAACCTTTCCTTTGATGAGTGGAATAAATAATTTAGCCAAAAAATAGTTTCTTAGCACAATCTAAGATAGTACAGTAAGGGTCGCGCCTGTCGAATTTCCGTCAAAAATTCAATTTTCCAAAAATTGCCTAAAAATTTGTAGACACCTTTCCTTTGATGAGGTGAATAAAGAATTTACTCAAAAAATAGTTTCTTAGCACAATTTAAGATAGTACAAAATTTTCACTATGTTTGTAAGGTCCGGGCCTGTCGAATTTCCGTCAAAAATTCCATTTTCCAAAAATATCCTAAAATTTTGTAAAAACCTTTCCTTTGATGAGGTGAATAAAGAATTTATTCAAAAAATAGTTTCTTAGCACAATTTAAGATAGTACAAAATTTTCACTATTTTTGTGAGGTCCGCGCCTGTCGAATTTCCGTCAAAAATTCAATTTTCCAAAAATTGCCTAAAATTTTGTAGAAACCTTTCCTTTGATGAGTGGAATAAAGAATTTACTCAAAAAATAGTTTCTTAGCACAATCTAAGATAGTACAGAATTTTCACTATTTTTGTAAGGTCCGCGCCTGTCGAATTTCCGTCAAAAAATCCATTTTCCAAAAATTGCCTAAAATTTTGTAGAAACCTTTCTTTTGATGAGTGGAATAAATAATTTAGCCAAAAAATAGTTTCTTAGCACAATTTAAGATAGTACAAAATTTTCACTATTTTTGTAAGGTCCGCCCGCGCCTGTCGAATTTCCGTCAAAAATTCAATTTTCCAAAAATATCCTAAAAATTTGTCGAAACCTTTTATTTGATGAGTGGAATAAATAATTTAGCCAAAAAATAGTTTCTTAGCACAATTTAAGATAGTACAAAATTTTCACTATTTTTGTAAGGTCCGCGCCTGTCGAATTTCCGTCAAAAAATCCATTTTCCAAAAATTGCCTAAAATTTTGTAGAAACCTTTCCTTTGTTGAGTGGAATAAAGAATTTACTCAAAAAATAGTTTCTTAGCACAATTTAAGATAGTACAAAATTTTCACTATTTTTGTAAGGTCCGCGCCTGTCGAATTTCCGTCAAAAATTCCATTTTTCAAAAATATCCTAAAATTTTGTAGAAACCTTTCCTTTGATGAGGTGAATAAAGAATTTACTCAAAAAATAGTTTCTTAGCACAATTTAAGATAGTACAAAATTTTCACTATTTTTGTAAGGTCCGCGCCTGTCGAATTTCCGTCAAAAATTCAATTTTCCAAAAATATCCTAAAAATTTGTCGAAACCTTTTATTTGATGAGTGGAATAAATAATTTAGCCAAAAATAGTTTCTTAGCACAATTTAAGATAGTACAAAATTTTCACTATTTTTGTAAGGTCCGCGCCTGTCGAATTTCCGTCAAAAATTCCATTTTCCAAAAATATCCTAAAATTTTGTAAAAACCTTTCCTTTGATGAGGTGAATAAAGAATTTATTCAAAAAATAGTTTCTTAGCACAATTTAAGATAGTACAAAATTTTCACTATTTTTGTAAGGTCCGCGCCTGTCGAATTTCCGTCAAAAATTCAATTTTCCAAAAATATTCTAAAATTTTGTCGAAACCTTTTATTTGATGAGTGGAATAAATAATTTAGCCAAAAAATAGTTTCTTAGCACAATTTAAGATAGTACAAAATTTTCACTATTTTTGTAAGGTCCGCGCCTGTCGAATTTCCGTCAAAAATTCCATTTTCCAAAAATATCCTAAAATTTTGTAAAAACCTTTCCTTTGATGAGGTGAATAAAGAATTTACTCAAAAAATAGTTTCTTAGCACAATTTAAGATAGTACAAAATTTTCACTATTTTTGTGAGGTCTGCGCCTGTCGAATTTCCGTCAAAAATTCAATTTTCCAAAAGTTGCCTAAAATTTGTAGAAACCTTTCCTTTGATGAGTGGAATAAAGAATTTACTCAAAAAATAGTTTCTTAGCACAATTTAAGATAGTACAAAATTTTCACTATTTTTGTAAGGTTCGCGCCTGTCGAATTTCCGTCAAAAAATTCAATTTTCCAAAAATTGCCTAAAATTTTGTAGAAACCTTTCCTTTGATGAGTGGAATAAATAATTTAGGCAAAAAATAGTTTCTTAGCACAATTTAAGATAGTACAAAATTTTCACTATTTTTGTAAGGTCCGCACCTGTCGAATTTCCGTCAAAAATTCAATTTTCCAAAAATATCCTCAAGTTTTGTCGAAACCTTTTATTTGATGAGTGGAATAAATAATTTAGCCAAAAAAATAGTTTCTTAGCACAATTTAAGATAGTACAAAATTTTCACTATTTTTGTAAGGTCCGCGCCTGTCGAATTTCCGTCAAAAATTCCATTTTCCAAAAATATCCTAAAATTTTGTAAAAACCTTTCCTTTGATGAGGTGAATAAAGAATTTATTCAAAAAATAGTTTCTTAGCACAATTTAAGATAGTACAAAATTTTCACTATTTTTGTGAGGTCCGCGCCTGTCGAATTTCCGTCAAAAATTCAATTTTCCAAAAATTGCCTAAAATTTTGTAGAAACCTTTCCTTTGATGAGTGGAATAAAGAATTTACTCAAAAAATAGTTTCTTAGCACAATCTAAGATAGTACAGAATTTTCACTATTTTTGTAAGGTCCGCGCCTGTCGAATTTCCGTCAAAAAATCCATTTTCCAAAAATTGCCTAAAATTTTGTAGAAACCTTTCCTTTGATGAGTGGAATAAATAATTTAGCCAAAAAATAGTTTCTTAGCACAATTTAAGATAGTACAAAATTTTCACTATTTTTGTAAGGTCCGCCCGCGCCTGTCGAATTTCCGTCAAAAATTCCATTTTCCAAAAATTGCCTAAAATTTGTCGAAACCTTTTATTTGATGAGTGGAATAAATAATTTAGCCAAAAAATAGTTTCTTAGCACAATTTAAGATAGTACAAAATTTTCACTATTTTTGTAAGGTCCGCGCCTGTCGAATTTCCGTCAAAAATTCCATTTTCCAAAAATATCCTAAAATTTTGTAAAAACCTTTCCTTTGATGAGGTGAATAAAGAATTTACTCAAAAAATAGTTTCTTAGCACAACTTAAGATAGTACAAAATTTTCACTATTTTTGTGAGGTCCGCGCCTGTCGAATTTCCGTCAAAAATTCAATTTTCCAAAAATTGCCTAAAATTTTGTAGAAACCTTTCCTTTGATGAGTGGAATAAATAATTTAGCCAAAAAATAGTTTCATAGCACAATTTAAGATAGTACAAAATTTTCACTATTTTTGTAAGGTCCGCGCCTGTCGAATTTCCATCAAAAATTCCATTTTCCAAAAATTGCCTAAAATTTTGTAGAAACCTTTCCTTTGATGAGGTGAATAAAGAATTTACTCAAAAAATAGTTTCTTAGCACAATTTAAGATAGTACAAAATTTTCACTATGTTTGTAAGGTCCGGGCCTGTCGAATTTCCGTCAAAAATTCCATTTTCCAAAAATATCCTAAAATTTTGTAAAAACCTTTCCTTTGATGAGGTGAATAAAGAATTTACTCAAAAAATAGTTTCTTAGCACAATTTAAGATAGTACAAAATTTTCACTATTTTTGTGAGGTCCGCGCCTGTCGAATTTCCGTCAAAAATTCAATTTTCCAAAAGTTGCCTAAAATTTTGTAGAAACCTTTCCTTTGATGAGTGGAAAAGAATTTACTCAAAAAATAGTTTCTTAGCACAATTTAAGAAAGTACAAAATTTTCACTATTTTTGTAAGGTCCGCGCCTGTCGAATTTCCGTCAAAAAATTCAATTTTCCAAAAATTGCCTAAAATTTTGTAGAAACCTTTCCTTTGATGAGTGGAATAAATAATTTAGCCAAAAAATAGTTTCTTAGCACAATCTAAGATAGTACAAAATTTTCACTATTTTTGTAAGGTCCGCGCCTGTCGAATTTCCGTCAAAAATTCAATTTTCCAAAAATATCCTAAAATTTTGTCGAAACCTTTTATTTGATGAGTGGAATAAATAATTTAGCCAAAAAATAGTTTCTTAGCACAATTTAAGATAGTACAAAATTTTCACTATTTTTGTAAGGTCCGCGCCTGTCGAATTTCCGTCAAAAAATTCAATTTTCCAAAAATTGCCTAAAATTTTGTAGAAACCTTTCCTTTGATGAGTGGAATAAATAATTTAGCCAAAAAATAGTTTCTTAGCACAATCTAAGATAGTACAGTAAGGGTCGTGCCTGTCGAATTTCCGTCAAAAATTCAATTTTCCAAAAATTGCCTAAAAATTTGTAGACACCTTTCCTTTGATGAGGTGAATAAAGAATTTACTCAAAAAATAGTTTCTTAGCACAATTTAAGATAGTACAAAATTTTCACTATGTTTGTAAGGTCCGGGCCTGTCGAATTTCCGTCAAAAATTCCATTTTCCAAAAATATCCTAAAATTTTGTAAAAACCTTTCCTTTGATGAGTGGAATAAAGAATTTACTCAAAAAATAGTTTCTTAGCATAATTTAAGATAGTACAAAATTTTCACTATTTTTGTGAGGTCCGCGCCTGTCGAATTTCCGTCAAAAATTCAATTTTCCAAAAATTGCCTAAAATTTTGTAGAAACCTTTCCTTTGATGAGTGGAATAAAGAATTTACTCAAAAAATAGTTTCTTAGCACAATCTAAGATAGTACAAAATTTTCACTATTTTTGTAAGGTCTGCGCCTGTCGAATTTCCGTCAAAAAATTCCATTTTCCAAAAATTGCCTAAAATTTTGTAGAAACCTTTCCTTTGATGAGTGGAATAAATAATTTAGCCAAAAAATAGTTTCTTAGCACAATTTAAGATAGTAAAAAATTTTCACTATTTTTGTAAGGTCCGCGCCTGTCGAATTTCCGTCAAAAATTCAATTTTCCAAAAATATCCTATTTTGTCGAAACCTTTTATTTGATGAGTGGAATAAATAATTTAGCCAAAAAAATAGTTTCTAAGCACAATTTAAGATAGTACAAAATTTTCACTATTTTTGTAAGGTCCGCGCCTGTCGAATTTCCGTCAAAAATTCCATTTTCCATAAATTGCCTAAAATTATGTAAAAACCCATACTTTGATGAGTGGAATAAAGAATTTACTCAAAAAATAGTTTCTTAGCACAATTTAAGATAGTACATAATTTTCACTATTTTTGTAAGGGTCGCGCCTGTCGAATTTCCGTCAAAAATTTAATTTTCCAAAAATTGCCTAAAAATTTGTAGAAACCTTTCCTTTGATGAGTGGAATAAAGAATTTACTCAAAAAATAGTTTCATAGCACAATTTAAGATAGTACAAAATTTTCACTATTTTTGTAAGGGTGGCACCTGTCGAATTTCTGTCAAAAATTTCATTTTCCAAAAAATTGCCTAAAATTTTGTAGAAACCTTTCCTTTGATGAGTGGAATAAAGAATTTACTCAAAAAATAGTTTTTTAGCACAATTTTAGATAGTACAAAATTTTCACTATTTTTGTAAGGTCCGCGCCTGTCGAATTTCCGTCAAAAATTCCATTTTCCAAAAATTGCCTAAAATTTTGTAGAAACCTTTCCTTTGATGAGTGGAATAAATAATTTAGCCAAAAAATAGTTTCTTAGCACAATTTAAGATAGTACAAAATTTTCACTATTTTTGTAAGGTCCGCGCCTGTCGAATTTCCGTCAAAAATTCCATTTTCCAAAAATATTCTAAAATTTTGTCGAAACCTTTTATTTGATGAGTGGAATAAATAATTTAGCCAAAAAATAGTTTCTTAGCACAATTTAAGATAGTACAAAATTTTCACTATTTTTGTAAGGTCCGCGCCTGTCGAATTTCCGTCAAAAATTCCATTTTCCAAAAATATCCTAAAATTTTGTAAAAACCTTTCCTTTGATGAGGTGAATAAAGAATTTACTCAAAAAATAGTTTCTTAGCACAATTTAAGATAGTACAAAATTTTCACTATTTTTGTGAGGTCTGCGCCTGTCGAATTTCCGTCAAAAATTCAATTTTCCAAAAGTTGCCTAAAATTTGTAGAAACCTTTCCTTTGATGAGTGGAATAAAGAATTTACTCAAAAAATAGTTTCTTAGCACAATTTAAGATAGTACAAAATTTTCACTATTTTTGTAAGGTTCGCGCCTGTCGAATTTCCGTCAAAAAATTCAATTTTCCAAAAATTGCCAAAAATTTTGTAGAAACCTTTCCTTTGATGAGTGGAATAAATAATTTAGCCAAAAAATAGTTTCTTAGCACAATTTAAGATAGTACAAAATTTTCACTATTTTTGTAAGGTCCGCACCTGTCGAATTTCCGTCAAAAATTCAATTTTCCAAAAATATCCTCAAGTTTTGTCGAAACCTTTTATTTGATGAGTGGAATAAATAATTTAGCCAAAAAAATAGTTTCTTAGCACAATTTAAGATAGTACAAAATTTTCACTATTTTTGTAAGGTCCGCGCCTGTCGAATTTCCGTCAAAAATTCCATTTTCCAAAAATATCCTAAAATTTTGTAGAAACCTTTCCTTTGATGAGGTGAATAAAGAATTTACTCAAAAAATAGTTTCTTAGCACAATTTAAGATGGTACAAAATTTTCACTATTTTTGTAAGGTCCGCACCTGTCGAATTTCTGTCAAAAATTCCATTTTCCAAAAATTGCCTAAAATTTTGTAGAAACCTTTCCTTTGATGAGTGGAATAAAGAATTTACTCAAAAAATAATTTCTTAGCACAATTTAAGATAGTACAAAATTTTCACTATTTTTGTAAGGTCCGCGCCTGTCGAATTTCGGTCAAAAAATTCCATTTTCCAAAAATTGCCTAAAATTTTGTAGAAACCTTTCCTTTGATGAGTGGAATAAATAATTTAGCCAAAAATAGTTTCTTAGCACAATTTAAGATAGTACAAAATTTTCACTATTTTTGTAAGGTCCGCGCCTGTCGAATTTCCATCAAAAATTCAATTTTCCAAAAATATCCTAAAAATTTGTCGAAACCTTTTATTTGATGAGTGTGATAAATAATTTAGCCAAAAAATAGTTTCTTAGCACAATTTAAGATAGTACAAAATTTTCACTATTTTTGTAAGGTCCGCGCCTGTCGAATTTCCGTCAAAAATTCCATTTTCCAAAAATATCCTAAAATTTTGTAAAAACCTTTCCTTTGATGAGGTGAATAAAGAATTTATTCAAAAAATAGTTTCTTAGCACAATTTAAGATAGTACAAAATTTTCACTATTTTTGTGAGGTCCGCGCCTGTCGAATTTCCGTCAAAAATTCAATTTTCCAAAAATTGCCTAAAATTTTGTAGAAACCTTTCCTTTGATGAGTGGAATAAAGAATTTACTCAAAAAATAGTTTCTTAGCACAATCTAAGATAGTACAGAATTTTCACTATTTTTGTAAGGTCCGCGCCTGTCGAATTTCCGTCAAAAAATCCATTTTCCAAAAATTGCCTAAAATTTTGTAGAAACCTTTCTTTTGATGAGTGGAATAAATAATTTAGCCAAAAAATAGTTTCTTAGCACAATTTAAGATAGTACAAAATTTTCACTATTTTTGTAAGGTCCGCCCGCGCCTGTCGAATTTCCGTCAAAAATTCAATTTTCCAAAAATATCCTAAAAATTTGTCGAAACCTTTTATTTGATGAGTGGAATAAATAATTTAGCCAAAAAATAGTTTCTTAGCACAATTTAAGATAGTACAAAATTTTCACTATTTTTGTAAGGTCCGCGCCTGTCGAATTTCCGTCAAAAAATCCATTTTCCAAAAATTGCCTAAAATTTTGTAGAAACCTTTCCTTTGATGAGTGGAATAAATAATTTAGCCAAAAAATAGTTTCTTAGCACAATTTAAGATAGTACAAAATTTTCACTATTTTTGTAAGGTCCGCCCGCGCCTGTCGAATTTCCGTCAAAAATTCCATTTTCCAAAAATTGCCTAAAATTTGTCGAAACCTTTTATTTGATGAGTGGAATAAATAATTTAGCCAAAAAATAGTTTCTTAGCACAATTTAAGATAGTACAAAATTTTCACTATTTTTGTAAGGTCCGCGCCTGTCGAATTTCCGTCAAAAATTCCATTTTCCAAAAATATCCTAAAATTTTGTAAAAACCTTTCCTTTGATGAGGTGAATAAAGAATTTACTCAAAAAATAGTTTCTTAGCACAACTTAAGATAGTACAAAATTTTCACTATTTTTGTGAGGTCCGCGCCTGTCGAATTTCCGTCAAAAATTCAATTTTCCAAAAATTGCCTAAAATTTTGTAGAAACCTTTCCTTTGATGAGTGGAATAAATAATTTAGCCAAAAAATAGTTTCATAGCACAATTTAAGATAGTACAAAATTTTCACTATTTTTGTAAGGTCCGCGCCTGTCGAATTTCCATCAAAAATTCCATTTTCCAAAAATTGCCTAAAATTTTGTAGAAACCTTTCCTTTGATGAGTGGAATAAAGAATTTATTAAAAAAATAGTTTCTTAGCACAATTTAAGATAGTACAAAATTTTCACTATTTTTGTAAGGTCCGCGCCTGTCGAATTTTCGTCAAAAATTCAATTTTCCAAAAATATCCTAAAATTTTGTCGAAACCTTTTATTTGATGAGTGGAATAAATAATTTAGCCAAAAAATAGTTTCTTAGCACAATTTAAGATAGTACAAAATTTTCACTATTTTTGTAAGGCTCGCGCCTGTCGAATTTCCGTCAAAAATTCCATTTTCCAAAAATATCCTAAAATTTTGTAAAAACCTTTCCTTTGATGAGTGGAATAAAGAATTTACTCAAAAAATAGTTTCTTAGCACAATTTAAGATAGTACAAAATTTTCACTATTTTTGTGAGGTTCGCGCCTGTCGAATTTCCGTCAAAAATTCAATTTTCCAAAAGTTGCCTAAAATTTTGTAGAAACCTTTCCTTTGATGAGTGGAATAAAGAATTTACTCAAAAAATAGTTTCTTAGCACAAATTAAGATGGTACAAAATTTTCACTATTTTTGTAAGGTCCGCACCTGTCGAATTTCTGTCAAAAATTCCATTTTCCAAAAATTGCCTAAAATTTTGTAGAAACCTTTCCTTTGATGAGTGGAATAAAGAATTTACTCAAAAAATAATTTCTTAGCACAATTTAAGATAGTACAAAATTTTCACTATTTTTGTAAGGTCCGCGCCTGTCGAATTTCGGTCAAAAAATTCCATTTTCCAAAAATTGCCTAAAATTTTGTAGAAACCTTTCCTTTGATGAGTGGAATAAATAATTTAGCCAAAAAATAGTTTCTTAGCACAATTTAAGATAGTACAAAATTTTCACTATTTTTGTAAGGTCCGCGCCTGTCGAATTTCCATCAAAAATTCAATTTTCCAAAAATATCCTAAAAATTTGTCGAAACCTTTTATTTGATGAGTGTGATAAATAATTTAGCCAAAAAATAGTTTCTTAGCACAATTTAAGATAGTACAAAATTTTCACTATTTTTGTAAGGTCCGCGCCTGTCGAATTTCCGTCAAAAATTCCATTTTCCAAAAATATCCTAAAATTTTGTAAAAACCTTTCCTTTGATGAGGTGAATAAAGAATTTATTCAAAAAATAGTTTCTTAGCACAATTTAAGATAGTACAAAATTTTCACTATTTTTGTGAGGTCCGCGCCTGTCGAATTTCCGTCAAAAATTCAATTTTCCAAAAATTGCCTAAAATTTTGTAGAAACCTTTCCTTTGATGAGTGGAATAAAGAATTTACTCAAAAAATAGTTTCTTAGCACAATCTAAGATAGTACAGAATTTTCACTATTTTTGTAAGGTCCGCGCCTGTCGAATTTCCGTCAAAAAATCCATTTTCCAAAAATTGCCTAAAATTTTGTAGAAACCTTTCTTTTGATGAGTGAAATAAATAATTTAGCCAAAAAATAGTTTCTTAGCACAATTTAAGATAGTACAAAATTTTCACTATTTTTGTAAGGTCCGCCCGCGCCTGTCGAATTTCCGTCAAAAATTCAATTTTCCAAAAATATCCTAAAAATTTGTCGAAACCTTTTATTTGATGAGTGGAATAAATAATTTAGCCAAAAAATAGTTTCTTAGCACAATTTAAGATAGTACAAAATTTTCACTATTTTTGTAAGGTCCGCGCCTGTCGAATTTCCGTCAAAAAATCCATTTTCCAAAAATTGCCTAAAATTTTGTAGAAACCTTTCCTTTGTTGAGTGGAATAAAGAATTTACTCAAAAAATAGTTTCTTAGCACAATTTAAGATAGTACAAAATTTTCACTATTTTTGTAAGGTCCGCGCCTGTCGAATTTCCGTCAAAAATTCCATTTTTCAAAAATATCCTAAAATTTTGTAGAAACCTTTCCTTTGATGAGGTGAATAAAGAATTTACTCAAAAAATAGTTTCTTAGCACAATTTAAGATAGTACAAAATTTTCACTATTTTTGTAAGGTCCGCGCCTGTCGAATTTCCGTCAAAAATTCAATTTTCCAAAAATATCCTAAAAATTTGTCGAAACCTTTTATTTGATGAGTGGAATAAATAATTTAGCCAAAAATAGTTTCTTAGCACAATTTAAGATAGTACAAAATTTTCACTATTTTTGTAAGGTCCGCGCCTGTCGAATTTCCGTCAAAAATTCCATTTTCCAAAAATATCCTAAAATTTTGTAAAAACCTTTCCTTTGATGAGGTGAATAAAGAATTTATTCAAAAAATAGTTTCTTAGCACAATTTAAGATAGTACAAAATTTTCACTATTTTTGTGAGGTCCGCGCCTGTCGAATTTCCGTCAAAAATTCAATTTTCCAAAAATTGCCTAAAATTTTGTAGAAACCTTTCCTTTGATGAGTGGAATAAAGAATTTACTCAAAAAATAGTTTCTTAGCACAATCTAAGATAGTACAGAATTTTCACTATTTTTGTAAGGTCCGCGCCTGTCGAATTTCCGTCAAAAATTCCATTTTCCAAAAATTGCCTAAAATTTTGTAGAAACCTTTCCTTTGATGAGTGGAATAAATAATTTAGCCAAAAAATAGTTTCTTAGCACAATTTAAGATAGTACAAAATTTTCACTATTTTTGTAAGGTCCGCGCCTGTCGAATTTCCGTCAAAAATTCCATTTTCCAAAAATATCCTAAAATTTTGTAGAAACCTTTCCTTTGATGAGGTGAATAAAGAATTTACTCAAAAAATAGTTTCTTAGCACAATTTAAGATGGTACAAAATTTTCACTATTTTTGTAAGGTCCGCACCTGTCGAATTTCTGTCAAAAATTCCATTTTCCAAAAATTGCCTAAAATTTTGTAGAAACCTTTCCTTTGATGAGTGGAATAAAGAATTTACTCAAAAAATAGTTTCTTAGCACAATCTAAGATAGTACAGAATTTTCACTATTTTTGTAAGGTCCGCGCCTGTCGAATTTCCGTCAAAAATTCCATTTTCCAAAAATTGCCTAAAATTTTGTAGAAACCTTTCCTTTGATGAGTGGAATAAATAATTTAGCCAAAAAATAGTTTCTTAGCACAATTTAAGATAGTACAAAATTTTCACTATTTTTGTAAGGTCCGCGCCTGTCGAATTTCCGTCAAAAATTCCATTTTCCAAAAATATCCTAAAATTTTGTAGAAACCTTTCCTTTGATGAGGTGAATAAAGAATTTACTCAAAAAATAGTTTCTTAGCACAATTTAAGATGGTACAAAATTTTCACTATTTTTGTAAGGTCCGCACCTGTCGAATTTCTGTCAAAAATTCCATTTTCCAAAAATTGCCTAAAATTTTGTAGAAACCTTTCCTTTGATGAGTGGAATAAAGAATTTACTCAAAAAATAATTTCTTAGCACAATTTAAGATAGTACAAAATTTTCACTATTTTTGTAAGGTCCGCGCCTGTCGAATTTCGGTCAAAAAATTCCATTTTCCAAAAATTGCCTAAAATTTTGTAGAAACCTTTCCTTTGATGAGTGGAATAAATAATTTAGCCAAAAAATAGTTTCTTAGCACAATTTAAGATAGTACAAAATTTTCACTATTTTTGTAAGGTCCGCGCCTGTCGAATTTCCATCAAAAATTCAATTTTCCAAAAATATCCTAAAAATTTGTCGAAACCTTTTATTTGATGAGTGTGATAAATAATTTAGCCAAAAAATAGTTTCTTAGCACAATTTAAGATAGTACAAAATTTTCACTATTTTTGTAAGGTCCGCGCCTGTCGAATTTCCGTCAAAAATTCCATTTTCCAAAAATATCCTAAAATTTTGTAAAAACCTTTCCTTTGATGAGGTGAATAAAGAATTTATTCAAAAAATAGTTTCTTAGCACAACTTAAGATAGTACAAAATTTTCACTATTTTTGTGAGGTCCGCGCCTGTTGAATTTCCGTCAAAAATTCAATTTTCCAAAAGTTGCCTAAAATTTTGTAGAAACCTTTCCTTTGTTGAGTGGAATAAAGAATTTACTCAAAAAATAGTTTCTTAGCACAATTTAAGATAGTACAAAATTTTCACTATTTTTGTAAGGTCCGCGCCTGTCGAATTTCCGTCAAAAATTCCATTTTCCAAAAATATCCTAAAATTTTGTAGAAACCTTTCCTTTGATGAGGTGAATAAAGAATTTACTCAAAAAATAGTTTCTTAGCACAATTTAAGATGGTACAAAATTTTCACTATTTTTGTAAGGTCCGCACCTGTCGAATTTCTGTCAAAAATTCCATTTTCCAAAAATTGCCTAAAATTTTGTAGAAACCTTTCCTTTGATGAGTGGAATAAAGAATTTACTCAAAAAATAGTTTCTTAGCACAATCTAAGATAGTACAGAATTTTCACTATTTTTGTAAGGTCCGCGCCTGTCGAATTTCCGTCAAAAATTCCATTTTCCAAAAATTGCCTAAAATTTTGTAGAAACCTTTCCTTTGATGAGTGGAATAAATAATTTAGCCAAAAAATAGTTTCTTAGCACAATTTAAGATAGTACAAAATTTTCACTATTTTTGTAAGGTCCGCGCCTGTCGAATTTCCGTCAAAAATTCCATTTTCCAAAAATATCCTAAAATTTTGTAGAAACCTTTCCTTTGATGAGGTGAATAAAGAATTTACTCAAAAAATAGTTTCTTAGCACAATTTAAGATGGTACAAAATTTTCACTATTTTTGTAAGGTCCGCACCTGTCGAATTTCTGTCAAAAATTCCATTTTCCAAAAATTGCCTAAAATTTTGTAGAAACCTTTCCTTTGATGAGTGGAATAAAGAATTTACTCAAAAAATAATTTCTTAGCACAATTTAAGATAGTACAAAATTTTCACTATTTTTGTAAGGTCCGCGCCTGTCGAATTTCGGTCAAAAAATTCCATTTTCCAAAAATTGCCTAAAATTTTGTAGAAACCTTTCCTTTGATGAGTGGAATAAATAATTTAGCCAAAAAATAGTTTCTTAGCACAATTTAAGATAGTACAAAATTTTCACTATTTTTGTAAGGTCCGCGCCTGTCGAATTTCCATCAAAAATTCAATTTTCCAAAAATATCCTAAAAATTTGTCGAAACCTTTTATTTGATGAGTGTGATAAATAATTTAGCCAAAAAATAGTTTCTTAGCACAATTTAAGATAGTACAAAATTTTCACTATTTTTGTAAGGTCCGCGCCTGTCGAATTTCCGTCAAAAATTCCATTTTCCAAAAATATCCTAAAATTTTGTAAAAACCTTTCCTTTGATGAGGTGAATAAAGAATTTATTCAAAAAATAGTTTCTTAGCACAACTTAAGATAGTACAAAATTTTCACTATTTTTGTGAGGTCCGCGCCTGTTGAATTTCCGTCAAAAATTCAATTTTCCAAAAGTTGCCTAAAATTTTGTAGAAACCTTTCCTTTGTTGAGTGGAATAAAGAATTTACTCAAAAAATAGTTTCTTAGCACAATTTAAGATAGTACAAAATTTTCACTATTTTTGTAAGGTCCGCGCCTGTCGAATTTCCGTCAAAAAATCCATTTTCCAAAAATTGCCTAAAATTTTGTAGAAACCTTTCCTTTGATGAGTGGAATAAATAATTTAGCCAAAAAATAGTTTCTTAGCACAATTTAAGATAGTACAAAATTTTCACTATTTTTGTAAGGTCCGCCCGCGCCTGTCGAATTTCCGTCAAAAATTCAATTTTCCAAAAATATCCTAAAAATTTGTCGAAACCTTTTATTTGATGAGTGGAATAAATAATTTAGCCAAAAAATAGTTTCTTAGCACAATTTAAGATAGTACAAAATTTTCACTATTTTTGTAAGGTCCGCGCCTGTCGAATTTCCGTCAAAAATTCCATTTTCCAAAAATATCCTAAAATTTTGTAAAAACCTTTCCTTTGATGAGGTGAATAAAGAATTTACTCAAAAAATAGTTTCTTAGCACAACTTAAGATAGTACAAAATTTTCACTATTTTTGTGAGGTCCGCGCCTGTTGAATTTCCGTCAAAAATTCAATTTTCCAAAAGTTGCCTAAAATTTTGTAGAAACCTTTCCTTTGTTGAGTGGAATAAAGAATTTACTCAAAAAATAGTTTCTTAGCACAATTTAAGATAGTACAAAATTTTCACTATTTTTGTAAGGTCCGCGCCTGTCGAATTTCCGTCAAAAATTCCATTTTTCAAAAATATCCTAAAATTTTGTAGAAACCTTTCCTTTGATGAGGTGAATAAAGAATTTACTCAAAAAATAGTTTCTTAGCACAATTTAAGATAGTACAAAATTTTCACTATTTTTGTAAGGTCCGCGCCTGTCGAATTTCCGTCAAAAATTCAATTTTCCAAAAATATCCTAAAAATTTGTCGAAACCTTTTATTTGATGAGTGGAATAAATAATTTAGCCAAAAATAGTTTCTTAGCACAATTTAAGATAGTACAAAATTTTCACTATTTTTGTAAGGTCCGCGCCTGTCGAATTTCCGTCAAAAATTCCATTTTCCAAAAATATCCTAAAATTTTGTAAAAACCTTTCCTTTGATGAGGTGAATAAAGAATTTATTCAAAAAATAGTTTCTTAGCACAATTTAAGATAGTACAAAATTTTCACTATTTTTGTGAGGTCCGCGCCTGTCGAATTTCCGTCAAAAATTCAATTTTCCAAAAATTGCCTAAAATTTTGTAGAAACCTTTCCTTTGATGAGTGGAATAAAGAATTTACTCAAAAAATAGTTTCTTAGCACAATCTAAGATAGCACAGAATTTTCACTATTTTTGTAAGGTCCGCGCCTGTCGAATTTCCGTCAAAAATTCCATTTTCCAAAAATTGCCTAAAATTTTGTAGAAACCTTTCCTTTGATGAGTGGAATAAATAATTTAGCCAAAAAATAGTTTCTTAGCACAATTTAAGATAGTACAAAATTTTCACTATTTTTGTAAGGTCCGCGCCTGTCGAATTTCCGTCAAAAATTCCATTTTCCAAAAATATCCTAAAATTTTGTAGAAACCTTTCCTTTGATGAGGTGAATAAAGAATTTACTCAAAAAATAGTTTCTTAGCACAATTTAAGATGGTACAAAATTTTCACTATTTTTGTAAGGTCCGCACCTGTCGAATTTCTGTCAAAAATTCCATTTTCCAAAAATTGCCTAAAATTTTGTAGAAACCTTTCCTTTGATGAGTGGAATAAAGAATTTACTCAAAAAATAATTTCTTAGCACAATTTAAGATAGTACAAAATTTTCACTATTTTTGTAAGGTCCGCGCCTGTCGAATTTCGGTCAAAAAATTCCATTTTCCAAAAATTGCCTAAAATTTTGTAGAAACCTTTCCTTTGATGAGTGGAATAAATAATTTAGCCAAAAAATAGTTTCTTAGCACAATTTAAGATAGTACAAAATTTTCACTATTTTTGTAAGGTCCGCGCCTGTCGAATTTCCATCAAAAATTCAATTTTCCAAAAATATCCTAAAAATTTGTCGAAACCTTTTATTTGATGAGTGTGATAAATAATTTAGCCAAAAAATAGTTTCTTAGCACAATTTAAGATAGTACAAAATTTTCACTATTTTTGTAAGGTCCGCGCCTGTCGAATTTCCGTCAAAAATTCCATTTTCCAAAAATATCCTAAAATTTTGTAAAAACCTTTCCTTTGATGAGGTGAATAAAGAATTTATTCAAAAAATAGTTTCTTAGCACAATTTAAGATAGTACAAAATTTTCACTATTTTTGTGAGGTCCGCGCCTGTCGAATTTCCGTCAAAAATTCAATTTTCCAAAAATTGCCTAAAATTTTGTAGAAACCTTTCCTTTGATGAGTGGAATAAAGAATTTACTCAAAAAATAGTTTCTTAGCACAATCTAAGATAGTACAGAATTTTCACTATTTTTGTAAGGTCCGCGCCTGTCGAATTTCCGTCAAAAAATCCATTTTCCAAAAATTGCCTAAAATTTTGTAGAAACCTTTCTTTTGATGAGTGGAATAAATAATTTAGCCAAAAAATAGTTTCTTAGCACAATTTAAGATAGTACAAAATTTTCACTATTTTTGTAAGGTCCGCCCGCGCCTGTCGAATTTCCGTCAAAAATTCAATTTTCCAAAAATATCCTAAAAATTTGTCGAAACCTTTTATTTGATGAGTGGAATAAATAATTTAGCCAAAAAATAGTTTCTTAGCACAATTTAAGATAGTACAAAATTTTCACTATTTTTGTAAGGTCCGCGCCTGTCGAATTTCCGTCAAAAAATCCATTTTCCAAAAATTGCCTAAAATTTTGTAGAAACCTTTCCTTTGATGAGTGGAATAAATAATTTAGCCAAAAAATAGTTTCTTAGCACAATTTAAGATAGTACAAAATTTTCACTATTTTTGTAAGGTCCGCCCGCGCCTGTCGAATTTCCGTCAAAAATTCCATTTTCCAAAAATTGCCTAAAATTTGTCGAAACCTTTTATTTGATGAGTGGAATAAATAATTTAGCCAAAAAATAGTTTCTTAGCACAATTTAAGATAGTACAAAATTTTCACTATTTTTGTAAGGTCCGCGCCTGTCGAATTTCCGTCAAAAATTCCATTTTCCAAAAATATCCTAAAATTTTGTAAAAACCTTTCCTTTGATGAGGTGAATAAAGAATTTACTCAAAAAATAGTTTCTTAGCACAACTTAAGATAGTACAAAATTTTCACTATTTTTGTGAGGTCCGCGCCTGTCGAATTTCCGTCAAAAATTCAATTTTCCAAAAATTGCCTAAAATTTTGTAGAAACCTTTCCTTTGATGAGTGGAATAAATAATTTAGCCAAAAAATAGTTTCATAGCACAATTTAAGATAGTACAAAATTTTCACTATTTTTGTAAGGTCCGCGCCTGTCGAATTTCCATCAAAAATTCCATTTTCCAAAAATTGCCTAAAATTTTGTAGAAACCTTTCCTTTGATGAGTGGAATAAAGAATTTATTAAAAAAATAGTTTCTTAGCACAATTTAAGATAGTACAAAATTTTCACTATTTTTGTAAGGTCCGCGCCTGTCGAATTTTCGTCAAAAGTTCAATTTTCCAAAAATATCCTAAAATTTTGTCGAAACCTTTTATTTGATGAGTGGAATAAATAATTTAGCCAAAAAATAGTTTCTTAGCACAATTTAAGATAGTACAAAATTTTCACTATTTTTGTAAGGCTCGCGCCTGTCGAATTTCCGTCAAAAATTCCATTTTCCAAAAATATCCTAAAATTTTGTAAAAACCTTTCCTTTGATGAGTGGAATAAAGAATTTACTCAAAAAATAGTTTCTTAGCACAATTTAAGATAGTACAAAATTTTCACTATTTTTGTGAGGTTCGCGCCTGTCGAATTTCCGTCAAAAATTCAATTTTCCAAAAGTTGCCTAAAATTTTGTAGAAACCTTTCCTTTGATGAGTGGAATAAAGAATTTACTCAAAAAATAGTTTCTTAGCACAAATTAAGATGGTACAAAATTTTCACTATTTTTGTAAGGTCCGCACCTGTCGAATTTCTGTCAAAAATTCCATTTTCCAAAAATTGCCTAAAATTTTGTAGAAACCTTTCCTTTGATGAGTGGAATAAAGAATTTACTCAAAAAATAATTTCTTAGCACAATTTAAGATAGTACAAAATTTTCACTATTTTTGTAAGGTCCGCGCCTGTCGAATTTCCATCAAAAATTCAATTTTCCAAAAATATCCTAAAAATTTGTCGAAACCTTTTATTTGATGAGTGTGATAAATAATTTAGCCAAAAAATAGTTTCTTAGCACAATTTAAGATAGTACAAAATTTTCACTATTTTTGTAAGGTCCGCGCCTGTCGAATTTCCGTCAAAAATTCCATTTTCCAAAAATATCCTAAAATTTTGTAAAAACCTTTCCTTTGATGAGGTGAATAAAGAATTTATTCAAAAAATAGTTTCTTAGCACAATTTAAGATAGTACAAAATTTTCACTATTTTTGTAAGGTCCGCGCCTGTCGAATTTCCGTCAAAAATTCAATTTTCCAAAAATATCCTATTTTGTCGAAACCTTTTATTTGATGAGTGGAATAAATAATTTAGCCAAAAAAAATAGTTTCTAAGCACAATTTAAGATAGTACAAAATTTTCACTATTTTTGTAAGGTCCGCGCCTGTCGAATTTCCGTCAAAAATTCCATTTTCCATAAATTGCCTAAAATTATGTAAAAACCCATACTTTGATGAGTGGAATAAAGAATTTACTCAAAAAATAGTTTCTTAGCACAATTTAAGATAGTACATAATTTTCACTATTTTTGTAAGGGTCGCGCCTGTCAAATTTCCGTCAAAAATTTAATTTTCCAAAAATTGCCTAAAAATTTGTAGAAACCTTTCCTTTGATGAGTGGAATAAAGAATTTACTCAAAAAATAGTTTCATAGCACAATTTAAGATAGTACAAAATTTTCACTATTTTTGTAAGGGTGGCACCTGTCGAATTTCTGTCAAAAATTTCATTTTCCAAAAAATTGCCTAAAATTTTGTAGAAACCTTTCCTTTGATGAGTGGAATAAAGAATTTACTCAAAAAATAGTTTTTTAGCACAATTTTAGATAGTACAAAATTTTCACTATTTTTGTAAGGTCCGCGCCTGTCGAATTTCCGTCAAAAATTCAATTTTCCAAAAATTGCCTAAAATTTTGTAGAAACCTTTCCTTTGATGAGTGGAATAAATAATTTAGCCAAAAAATAGTTTCTTAGCACAATTTAAGATAGTACAAAATTTTCACTATTTTTGTAAGGTCCGCCCGCGCCTGTCGAATTTCCGTCAAAAATTCCATTTTCCAAAAATATCCTAAAATTTTGTAAAAACCTTTCCTTTGATGAGGTGAATAAAGAATTTATTCAAAAAATAGTTTCTTAGCACAATTTAAGATAGTAAAAAATTTTCACTATTTTTGTAAGGTCCGGGCCTGTCGAATTTCCGTCAAAAATTCCATTTTCCAAAAATATCCTAAAATTTTGTAAAAACCTTTCCTTTGATAAGTGGAATAAAGAATTTACTCAAAAAATAGTTTCTTAGCATAATTTAAGATAGTACAAAATTTTCACTATTTTTGTGAGGTCCGCGCCTGTCGAATTTCCGTCAAAAATTCAATTTTCCAAAAATCGCCTAAAATTTTGTCGAAACCTTTTATTTGATGAGTGTGATAAATAATTTAGCCAAAAAATAGTTTCTTAGCACAATTTAAGATAGTACAAAATTTTCACTATTTTTGTAAGGTCCGCGCCTGTCGAATTTCCGTCAAAAATTCCATTTTCCAAAAATATCCTAAAATTTTGTAAAAACCTTTCCTTTGATGAGGTGAATAAAGAATTTATTCAAAAAATAGTTTCTTAGCACAATTTAAGATAGTACAAAATTTTCACTATTTTTGTAAGGTCCGCGCCTGTCGAATTTCCGTCAAAAAATCCATTTTCCAAAAATTGCCTAAAATTTTGTAGAAACCTTTCCTTTGATGAGTGGAATAAATAATTTAGCCAAAAAATAGTTTCTTAGCACAATTTAAGATAGTACAAAATTTTCACTATTTTTGTAAGGTCCGCCCGCGCCTGTCGAATTTCCGTCAAAAATTCAATTTTCCAAAAATATCCTAAAAATTTGTCGAAACCTTTTATTTGATGAGTGGAATAAATAATTTAGCCAAAAAATAGTTTCTTAGCACAATTTAAGATAGTACAAAATTTTCACTATTTTTGTAAGGTCCGCGCCTGTCGAATTTCCGTCAAAAATTCCATTTTCCAAAAATATCCTAAAATTTTGTAAAAACCTTTCCTTTGATGAGGTGAATAAAGAATTTACTCAAAAAATAGTTTCTTAGCACAACTTAAGATAGTACAAAATTTTCACTATTTTTGTGAGGTCCGCGCCTGTTGAATTTCCGTCAAAAATTCAATTTTCCAAAAGTTGCCTAAAATTTTGTAGAAACCTTTCCTTTGTTGAGTGGAATAAAGAATTTACTCAAAAAATAGTTTCTTAGCACAATTTAAGATAGTACAAAATTTTCACTATTTTTGTAAGGTCCGCGCCTGTCGAATTTCCGTCAAAAATTCCATTTTTCAAAAATATCCTAAAATTTTGTAGAAACCTTTCCTTTGATGAGGTGAATAAAGAATTTACTCAAAAAATAGTTTCTTAGCACAATTTAAGATAGTACAAAATTTTCACTATTTTTGTAAGGTCCGCGCCTGTCGAATTTCCGTCAAAAATTCCATTTTTCAAAAATATCCTAAAATTTTGTAGAAACCTTTCCTTTGATGAGGTGAATAAAGAATTTACTCAAAAAATAGTTTCTTAGCACAATTTAAGATAGTACAAAATTTTCACTATTTTTGTAAGGTCCGCGCCTGTCGAATTTCCGTCAAAAATTCAATTTTCCAAAAATATCCTAAAAATTTGTCGAAACCTTTTATTTGATGAGTGGAATAAATAATTTAGCCAAAAATAGTTTCTTAGCACAATTTAAGATAGTACAAAATTTTCACTATTTTTGTAAGGTCCGCGCCTGTCGAATTTCCGTCAAAAATTCCATTTTCCAAAAATATCCTAAAATTTTGTAAAAACCTTTCCTTTGATGAGGTGAATAAAGAATTTATTCAAAAAATAGTTTCTTAGCACAATTTAAGATAGTACAAAATTTTCACTATTTTTGTGAGGTCCGCGCCTGTCGAATTTCCGTCAAAAATTCAATTTTCCAAAAATTGCCTAAAATTTTGTAGAAACCTTTCCTTTGATGAGTGGAATAAAGAATTTACTCAAAAAATAGTTTCTTAGCACAATCTAAGATAGTACAGAATTTTCACTATTTTTGTAAGGTCCGCGCCTGTCGAATTTCCGTCAAAAATTCCATTTTCCAAAAATTGCCTAAAATTTTGTAGAAACCTTTCCTTTGATGAGTGGAATAAATAATTTAGCCAAAAAATAGTTTCTTAGCACAATTTAAGATAGTACAAAATTTTCACTATTTTTGTAAGGTCCGCGCCTGTCGAATTTCCGTCAAAAATTCCATTTTCCAAAAATATCCTAAAATTTTGTAGAAACCTTTCCTTTGATGAGGTGAATAAAGAATTTACTCAAAAAATAGTTTCTTAGCACAATTTAAGATGGTACAAAATTTTCACTATTTTTGTAAGGTCCGCACCTGTCGAATTTCTGTCAAAAATTCCATTTTCCAAAAATTGCCTAAAATTTTGTAGAAACCTTTCCTTTGATGAGTGGAATAAAGAATTTACTCAAAAAATAATTTCTTAGCACAATTTAAGATAGTACAAAATTTTCACTATTTTTGTAAGGTCCGCGCCTGTCGAATTTCGGTCAAAAAATTCCATTTTCCAAAAATTGCCTAAAATTTTGTAGAAACCTTTCCTTTGATGAGTGGAATAAATAATTTAGCCAAAAAATAGTTTCTTAGCACAATTTAAGATAGTACAAAATTTTCACTATTTTTGTAAGGTCCGCGCCTGTCGAATTTCCATCAAAAATTCAATTTTCCAAAAATATCCTAAAAATTTGTCGAAACCTTTTATTTGATGAGTGTGATAAATAATTTAGCCAAAAAATAGTTTCTTAGCACAATTTAAGATAGTACAAAATTTTCACTATTTTTGTAAGGTCCGCGCCTGTCGAATTTCCGTCAAAAATTCCATTTTCCAAAAATATCCTAAAATTTTGTAAAAACCTTTCCTTTGATGAGGTGAATAAAGAATTTATTCAAAAAATAGTTTCTTAGCACAATTTAAGATAGTACAAAATTTTCACTATTTTTGTGAGGTCCGCGCCTGTCGAATTTCCGTCAAAAATTCAATTTTCCAAAAATTGCCTAAAATTTTGTAGAAACCTTTCCTTTGATGAGTGGAATAAAGAATTTACTCAAAAAATAGTTTCTTAGCACAATCTAAGATAGTACAGAATTTTCACTATTTTTGTAAGGTCCGCGCCTGTCGAATTTCCGTCAAAAAATCCATTTTCCAAAAATTGCCTAAAATTTTGTAGAAACCTTTCTTTTGATGAGTGGAATAAATAATTTAGCCAAAAAATAGTTTCTTAGCACAATTTAAGATAGTACAAAATTTTCACTATTTTTGTAAGGTCCGCCCGCGCCTGTCGAATTTCCGTCAAAAATTCAATTTTCCAAAAATATCCTAAAAATTTGTCGAAACCTTTTATTTGATGAGTGGAATAAATAATTTAGCCAAAAAATAGTTTCTTAGCACAATTTAAGATAGTACAAAATTTTCACTATTTTTGTAAGGTCCGCGCCTGTCGAATTTCCGTCAAAAAATCCATTTTCCAAAAATTGCCTAAAATTTTGTAGAAACCTTTCCTTTGATGAGTGGAATAAATAATTTAGCCAAAAAATAGTTTCTTAGCACAATTTAAGATAGTACAAAATTTTCACTATTTTTGTAAGGTCCGCCCGCGCCTGTCGAATTTCCGTGAAAAATTCCATTTTCCAAAAATTGCCTAAAATTTGTCGAAACCTTTTATTTGATGAGTGGAATAAATAATTTAGCCAAAAAATAGTTTCTTAGCACAATTTAAGATAGTACAAAATTTTCACTATTTTTGTAAGGTCCGCGCCTGTCGAATTTCCGTCAAAAATTCCATTTTCCAAAAATATCCTAAAATTTTGTAAAAACCTTTCCTTTGATGAGGTGAATAAAGAATTTACTCAAAAAATAGTTTCTTAGCACAACTTAAGATAGTACAAAATTTTCACTATTTTTGTGAGGTCCGCGCCTGTCGAATTTCCGTCAAAAATTCAATTTTCCAAAAATTGCCTAAAATTTTGTAGAAACCTTTCCTTTGATGAGTGGAATAAATAATTTAGCCAAAAAATAGTTTCATAGCACAATTTAAGATAGTACAAAATTTTCACTATTTTTGTAAGGTCCGCGCCTGTCGAATTTCCATCAAAAATTCCATTTTCCAAAAATTGCCTAAAATTTTGTAGAAACCTTTCCTTTGATGAGTGGAATAAAGAATTTATTAAAAAAATAGTTTCTTAGCACAATTTAAGATAGTACAAAATTTTCACTATTTTTGTAAGGTCCGCGCCTGTCGAATTTTCGTCAAAAATTCAATTTTCCAAAAATATCCTAAAATTTTGTCGAAACCTTTTATTTGATGAGTGGAATAAATAATTTAGCCAAAAAATAGTTTCTTAGCACAATTTAAGATAGTACAAAATTTTCACTATTTTTGTAAGGCTCGCGCCTGTCGAATTTCCGTCAAAAATTCCATTTTCCAAAAATATCCTAAAATTTTGTAAAAACCTTTCCTTTGATGAGTGGAATAAAGAATTTACTCAAAAAATAGTTTCTTAGCACAATTTAAGATAGTACAAAATTTTCACTATTTTTGTGAGGTTCGCGCCTGTCGAATTTCCGTCAAAAATTCAATTTTCCAAAAGTTGCCTAAAATTTTGTAGAAACCTTTCCTTTGATGAGTGGAATAAAGAATTTACTCAAAAAATAGTTTCTTAGCACAAATTAAGATGGTACAAAATTTTCACTATTTTTGTAAGGTCCGCACCTGTCGAATTTCTGTCAAAAATTCCATTTTCCAAAAATTGCCTAAAATTTTGTAGAAACCTTTCCTTTGATGAGTGGAATAAAGAATTTACTCAAAAAATAATTTCTTAGCACAATTTAAGATAGTACAAAATTTTCACTATTTTTGTAAGGTCCGCGCCTGTCGAATTTCGGTCAAAAAATTCCATTTTCCAAAAATTGCCTAAAATTTTGTAGAAACCTTTCCTTTGATGAGTGGAATAAATAATTTAGCCAAAAAATAGTTTCTTAGCACAATTTAAGATAGTACAAAATTTTCACTATTTTTGTAAGGTCCGCGCCTGTCGAATTTCCATCAAAAATTCAATTTTCCAAAAATATCCTAAAAATTTGTCGAAACCTTTTATTTGATGAGTGTGATAAATAATTTAGCCAAAAAATAGTTTCTTAGCACAATTTAAGATAGTACAAAATTTTCACTATTTTTGTAAGGTCCGCGCCTGTCGAATTTCCGTCAAAAATTCCATTTTCCAAAAATATCCTAAAATTTTGTTAAAACCTTTCCTTTGATGAGGTGAATAAAGAATTTATTCAAAAAATAGTTTCTTAGCACAATTTAAGATAGTACAAAATTTTCACTATTTTTGTGAGGTCCGCGCCTGTCGAATTTCCGTCAAAAATTCAATTTTCCAAAAATTGCCTAAAATTTTGTAGAAACCTTTCCTTTGATGAGTGGAATAAAGAATTTACTCAAAAAATAGTTTCTTAGCACAATCTAAGATAGTACAGAATTTTCACTATTTTTGTAAGGTCCGCGCCTGTCGAATTTCCGTCAAAAAATCCATTTTCCAAAAATTGCCTAAAATTTTGTAGAAACCTTTCTTTTGATGAGTGGAATAAATAATTTAGCCAAAAAATAGTTTCTTAGCACAATTTAAGATAGTACAAAATTTTCACTATTTTTGTAAGGTCCGCCCGCGCCTGTCGAATTTCCGTCAAAAATTCAATTTTCCAAAAATATCCTAAAAATTTGTCGAAACCTTTTATTTGATGAGTGGAATAAATAATTTAGCCAAAAAATAGTTTCTTAGCACAATTTAAGATAGTACAAAATTTTCACTATTTTTGTAAGGTCCGCGCCTGTCGAATTTCCGTCAAAAAATCCATTTTCCAAAAATTGCCTAAAATTTTGTAGAAACCTTTCCTTTGATGAGTGGAATAAATAATTTAGCCAAAAAATAGTTTCTTAGCACAATTTAAGATAGTACAAAATTTTCACTATTTTTGTAAGGTCCGCCCGCGCCTGTCGAATTTCCGTCAAAAATTCCATTTTCCAAAAATTGCCTAAAATTTGTCGAAACCTTTTATTTGATGAGTGGAATAAATAATTTAGCCAAAAAATAGTTTCTTAGCACAATTTAAGATAGTACAAAATTTTCACTATTTTTGTAAGGTCCGCGCCTGTCGAATTTCCGTCAAAAATTCCATTTTCCAAAAATATCCTAAAATTTTGTAAAAACCTTTCCTTTGATGAGGTGAATAAAGAATTTACTCAAAAAATAGTTTCTTAGCACAACTTAAGATAGTACAAAATTTTCACTATTTTTGTGAGGTCCGCGCCTGTCGAATTTCCGTCAAAAATTCAATTTTCCAAAAATTGCCTAAAATTTTGTAGAAACCTTTCCTTTGATGAGTGGAATAAATAATTTAGCCAAAAAATAGTTTCATAGCACAATTTAAGATAGTACAAAATTTTCACTATTTTTGTAAGGTCCGCGCCTGTCGAATTTCCATCAAAAATTCCATTTTCCAAAAATTGCCTAAAATTTTGTAGAAACCTTTCCTTTGATGAGTGGAATAAAGAATTTATTAAAAAAATAGTTTCTTAGCACAATTTAAGATAGTACAAAATTTTCACTATTTTTGTAAGGTCCGCGCCTGTCGAATTTTCGTCAAAAATTCAATTTTCCAAAAATATCCTAAAATTTTGTCGAAACCTTTTATTTGATGAGTGGAATAAATAATTTAGCCAAAAAATAGTTTCTTAGCACAATTTAAGATAGTACAAAATTTTCACTATTTTTGTAAGGCTCGCGCCTGTCGAATTTCCGTCAAAAATTCCATTTTCCAAAAATATCCTAAAATTTTGTAAAAACCTTTCCTTTGATGAGTGGAATAAAGAATTTACTCAAAAAATAGTTTCTTAGCACAATTTAAGATAGTACAAAATTTTCACTATTTTTGTGAGGTTCGCGCCTGTCGAATTTCCGTCAAAAATTCAATTTTCCAAAAGTTGCCTAAAATTTTGTAGAAACCTTTCCTTTGATGAGTGGAATAAAGAATTTACTCAAAAAATAGTTTCTTAGCACAAATTAAGATAGTACAAAATTTTCACTATTTTTGTAAGGTCCGCGCCTGTCGAATTTCCGTCAAAAAATTCAATTTTCCAAAAATTGCCTAAAATTTTGTAGAAACCTTTCCTTTGATGAGTGGAATAAATAATTTAGCCAAAAAATAGTTTCTTAGCACAATCTAAGATAGTACAAAATTTTCACTATTTTTGTAAGGTCCGCGCCTGTCGAATTTCCGTCAAAAATTCAATTTTCCAAAAATATCCTAAAATTTTGTCGAAACCTTTTATTTGATGAGTGGAATAAATAATTTAGCCAAAAAATAGATTCTTAGCACAATTTAAGATAGTACAAAATTTTCACTATTTTTGTAAGGTCCGCGCCTGTCGAATTTCCGTCAAAAATTCCATTTTCCAAAAATATCCTAAAATTTTGTTAAAACCTTTCCTTTGATGAGGTGCGTAAAGAATTTACTCAAAAAATAGTTTCTTAGCACAATTTAAGATAGTACAAAATTTTCACTATTTTTGTGAGGTCCGCGCCTGTCGATTTTCCGTCAAAAATTCAATTTTCCAAAAGTTGCCTAAAATTTTGTAGAAACCTTTCCTTTGATGAGTGGAATAAAGAATTTACTCAAAAAATAGTTTCTTAGCAAAATTTAAGATAGTACAAAATTTTCAATATTTTTGTAAGGTTCGCGCCTGTCGAATTTCCGTCAAAAAATTCAATTTTCCAAAAATTGCCTAAAATTTTGTAGAAACCTTTCCTTTGATGAGTGGAATAAATAATTTAGCCAAAAAATAGTTTCTTAGCACAATTTAAGATAGTACAAAATTTTCACTATTTTTGTAAGGTCCGCACCTGTCGAATTTCCGTCAAAAATTCAATTTTCCAAAAATATCCTCAAGTTTTGTTGAAACCTTTTATTTGATGAGTGGAATAAATAATTTAGCCAAAAAAATAGTTTCTTAGCACAATTTAAGATAGTACAAAATTTTCACTATTTTTGTAAGGTCCGCGCCTGTCGAATTTCCGTCAAAAATTCCATTTTCCAAAAATATCCTAAAATTTTGTAGAAACCTTTCCTTTGATGAGGTGAATAAAGAATTTACTCAAAAAATAGTTTCATAGCACAATTTAAGATGGTACAAAATTTTCACTATTTTTGTAAGGTCCGCACCTGTCGAATTTCTGTCAAAAATTCCATTTTCCAAAAGTTGCCTAAAATTTTGTAGAAACCTTTCCTTTGATGAGTGGAATAAAGAATTTACTCAAAAAATAATTTCTTAGCACAATTTAAGATAGTACAAAATTTTCACTATTTTTGTAAGGTCCGCGCCTGTCGAATTTCGGTCAAAAAATTCAAATTCCATTTTCCAAAAATTGCCTAAAATTTTGTAGAAACCTTTCCTTTGATGAGTGGAATAAATAATTTAGCCAAAAAATAGTTTCTTAGCACAATTTAAGATAGTACAAAATTTTCACTATTTTTGTAAGGTCCGCGCCTGTCGAATTTCCATCAAAAATTCCATTTTCCAAAAATATCCTAAAATTTTGTAAAAACCTTTCCTTTGATGAGTGGAATAAAGAATTTACTCAAAAAATAGTTTCTAAGCATAATTTAAGATAGTACAAAATTTTCACTATTTTTGTGAGGTCCGCGCCTGTCGAATTTCCGTCAAAAATTCAATTTTCCAAAAATTGCCTAAAATTTTGTAGAAACCTTTCCTTTGATGAGTGGAATAAAGAATTTACTCAAAAAATAGTTTCTTAGCACAATCTAAGATAGTACAAAATTTTCACTATTTTTGTAAGGTCTGCGCCTGTCGAATTTCCGTCAAAAAATTCCATTTTCCAAAAATTGCCTAAAATTTTGTAGAAACCTTTCCTTTGATGAGTGGAATAAATAATTTAGCCAAAAAATAGTTTCTTAGCACAATTTAAGATAGTACAAAATTTTCACTATTTTTGTAAGGTCCGCGCCTGTCGAATTTCCGTCAAAAATTCCATTTTCCAAAAATATCCTAAAATTTTGTAAAAACCTTTCCTTTGATGAGGTGAATAAAGAATTTACTCAAAAAATAGTTTCTTAGCACAACTTAAGATAGTACAAAATTTTCACTATTTTTGTGAGGTCCGCGCCTGTCGAATTTCCGTCAAAAATTCAATTTTCCAAAAATTGCCTAAAATTTTGTAGAAACCTTTCCTTTGATGAGTGGAATAAATAATTTAGCCAAAAAATAGTTTCATAGCACAATTTAAGATAGTACAAAATTTTCACTATTTTTGTAAGGTCCGCGCCTGTCGAATTTCCATCAAAAATTCCATTTTCCAAAAATTGCCTAAAATTTTGTAGAAACCTTTCCTTTGATGAGTGGAATAAAGAATTTATTAAAAAAATAGTTTCTTAGCACAATTTAAGATAGTACAAAATTTTCACTATTTTTGTAAGGTCCGCGCCTGTCGAATTTTCGTCAAAAATTCAATTTTCCAAAAATATCCTAAAATTTTGTCGAAACCTTTTATTTGATGAGTGGAATAAATAATTTAGCCAAAAAATAGTTTCTTAGCACAATTTAAGATAGTACAAAATTTTCACTATTTTTGTAAGGCTCGCGCCTGTCGAATTTCCGTCAAAAATTCCATTTTCCAAAAATATCCTAAAATTTTGTAAAAACCTTTCCTTTGATGAGTGGAATAAAGAATTTACTCAAAAAATAGTTTCTTAGCACAATTTAAGATAGTACAAAATTTTCACTATTTTTGTGAGGTTCGCGCCTGTCGAATTTCCGTCAAAAATTCAATTTTCCAAAAGTTGCCTAAAATTTTGTAGAAACCTTTCCTTTGATGAGTGGAATAAAGAATTTACTCAAAAAATAGTTTCTTAGCACAAATTAAGATAGTACAAAATTTTCACTATTTTTGTAAGGTCCGCGCCTGTCGAATTTCCGTCAAAAAATTCAATTTTCCAAAAATTGCCTAAAATTTTGTAGAAACCTTTCCTTTGATGAGTGGAATAAATAATTTAGCCAAAAAATAGTTTCTTAGCACAATCTAAGATAGTACAAAATTTTCACTATTTTTGTAAGGTCCGCGCCTGTCGAATTTCCGTCAAAAATTCAATTTTCCAAAAATATCCTAAAATTTTGTCGAAACCTTTTATTTGATGAGTGGAATAAATAATTTAGCCAAAAAATAGATTCTTAGCACAATTTAAGATAGTACAAAATTTTCACTATTTTTGTAAGGTCCGCGCCTGTCGAATTTCCGTCAAAAATTCCATTTTCCAAAAATATCCTAAAATTTTGTTAAAACCTTTCCTTTGATGAGGTGCGTAAAGAATTTACTCAAAAAATAGTTTCTTAGCACAATTTAAGATAGTACAAAATTTTCACTATTTTTGTGAGGTCCGCGCCTGTCGATTTTCCGTCAAAAATTCAATTTTCCAAAAGTTGCCTAAAATTTTGTAGAAACCTTTCCTTTGATGAGTGGAATAAAGAATTTACTCAAAAAATAGTTTCTTAGCAAAATTTAAGATAGTACAAAATTTTCAATATTTTTGTAAGGTTCGCGCCTGTCGAATTTCCGTCAAAAAATTCAATTTTCCAAAAATTGCCTAAAATTTTGTAGAAACCTTTCCTTTGATGAGTGGAATAAATAATTTAGCCAAAAAATAGTTTCTTAGCACAATTTAAGATAGTACAAAATTTTCACTATTTTTGTAAGGTCCGCACCTGTCGAATTTCCGTCAAAAATTCAATTTTCCAAAAATATCCTCAAGTTTTGTTGAAACCTTTTATTTGATGAGTGGAATAAATAATTTAGCCAAAAAAATAGTTTCTTAGCACAATTTAAGATAGTACAAAATTTTCACTATTTTTGTAAGGTCCGCGCCTGTCGAATTTCCGTCAAAAATTCCATTTTCCAAAAATATCCTAAAATTTTGTAGAAACCTTTCCTTTGATGAGGTGAATAAAGAATTTACTCAAAAAATAGTTTCATAGCACAATTTAAGATGGTACAAAATTTTCACTATTTTTGTAAGGTCCGCACCTGTCGAATTTCTGTCAAAAATTCCATTTTCCAAAAGTTGCCTAAAATTTTGTAGAAACCTTTCCTTTGATGAGTGGAATAAAGAATTTACTCAAAAAATAATTTCTTAGCACAATTTAAGATAGTACAAAATTTTCACTATTTTTGTAAGGTCCGCGCCTGTCGAATTTCGGTCAAAAAATTCCATTTTCCAAAAATTGCCTAAAATTTTGTAGAAACCTTTCCTTTGATGAGTGGAATAAATAATTTAGCCAAAAAATAGTTTCTTAGCACAATTTAAGATAGTACAAAATTTTCACTATTTTTGTAAGGTCCGCGCCTGTCGAATTTCCATCAAAAATTCCATTTTCCAAAAATATCCTAAAATTTTGTAAAAACCTTTCCTTTGATGAGTGGAATAAAGAATTTACTCAAAAAATAGTTTCTAAGCATAATTTAAGATAGTACAAAATTTTCACTATTTTTGTGAGGTCCGCGCCTGTCGAATTTCCGTCAAAAATTCAATTTTCCAAAAATTGCCTAAAATTTTGTAGAAACCTTTCCTTTGATGAGTGGAATAAAGAATTTACTCAAAAAATAGTTTCTTAGCACAATCTAAGATAGTACAAAATTTTCACTATTTTTGTAAGGTCTGCGCCTGTCGAATTTCCGTCAAAAAATTCCATTTTCCAAAAATTGCCTAAAATTTTGTAGAAACCTTTCCTTTGATGAGTGGAATAAATAATTTAGCCAAAAAATAGTTTCTTAGCACAATTTAAGATAGTACAAAATTTTCACTATTTTTGTAAGGTCCGCGCCTGTCGAATTTCCGTCAAAAATTCAATTTTCCAAAAATATCCTATTTTGTCGAAACCTTTTATTTGATGAGTGGAATAAATAATTTAGCCAAAAAAATAGTTTCTAAGCACAATTTAAGATAGTACAAAATTTTCACTATTTTTGTAAGGTCCGCGCCTGTCGAATTTCCGTCAAAAATTCCATTTTCCATAAATTGCCTAAAATTATGTAAAAACCCATACTTTGATGAGTGGAATAAAGAATTTACTCAAAAAATAGTTTCTTAGCACAATTTAAGATAGTACATAATTTTCACTATTTTTGTAAGGGTCGCGCCTGTCGAATTTCCGTCAAAAATTTAATTTTCCAAAAATTGCCTAAAAATTTGTAGAAACCTTTCCTTTGATGAGTGGAATAAAGAATTTACTCAAAAAATAGTTTCATAGCACAATTTAAGATAGTACAAAATTTTCACTATTTTTGTAAGGGTGGCACCTGTCGAATTTCTGTCAAAAATTTCATTTTCCAAAAAATTGCCTAAAATTTTGTAGAAACCTTTCCTTTGATGAGTGGAATAAAGAATTTACTCAAAAAATAGTTTTTTAGCACAATTTTAGATAGTACAAAATTTTCACTATTTTTGTAAGGTCCGCGCCTGTCGAATTTCCGTCAAAAATTCCATTTTCCAAAAATTGCCTAAAATTTTGTAGAAACCTTTCCTTTGATGAGTGGAATAAATAAATTAGCCAAAAAATAGTTTCTTAGCACAATTTAAGATAGTACAAAATTTTCACTATTTTTGTAAGGTCCGCGCCTGTCGAATTTCCGTCAAAAATTCAATTTTCCAAAAATATTCTAAAATTTTGTCGAAACCTTTTATTTGATGAGTGGAATAAATAATTTAGCCAAAAAATAGTTTCTTAGCACAATTTAAGATAGTACAAAATTTTCACTATTTTTGTAAGGTCCGCGCCTGTCGAATTTCCGTCAAAAATTCCATTTTCCAAAAATATCCTAAAATTTTGTAAAAACCTTTCCTTTGATGAGGTGAATAAAGAATTTACTCAAAAAATAGTTTCTTAGCACAATTTAAGATAGTACAAAATTTTCACTATTTTTGTGAGGTCTGCGCCTGTCGAATTTCCGTCAAAAATTCAATTTTCCAAAAGTTGCCTAAAATTTGTAGAAACCTTTCCTTTGATGAGTGGAATAAAGAATTTACTCAAAAAATAGTTTCTTAGCACAATTTAAGATAGTACAAAATTTTCACTATTTTTGTAAGGTTCGCGCCTGTCGAATTTCCGTCAAAAAATTCAATTTTCCAAAAATTGCCTAAAATTTTGTAGAAACCTTTCCTTTGATGAGTGGAATAAATAATTTAGCCAAAAAATAGTTTCTTAGCACAATTTAAGATAGTACAAAATTTTCACTATTTTTGTAAGGTCCGCCCGCGCCTGTCGAATTTCCGTCAAAAATTCAATTTTCCAAAAATATCCTAAAAATTTGTCGAAACCTTTTATTTGATGAGTGGAATAAATAATTTAGCCAAAAAATAGTTTCTTAGCACAATTTAAGATAGTACAAAATTTTCACTATTTTTGTAAGGTCCGCGCCTGTCGAATTTCCGTCAAAAATTCCATTTTCCAAAAATATCCTAAAATTTTGTAAAAACCTTTCCTTTGATGAGGTGAATAAAGAATTTACTCAAAAAATAGTTTCTTAGCACAACTTAAGATAGTACAAAATTTTCACTATTTTTGTGAGGTCCGCGCCTGTTGAATTTCCGTCAAAAATTCAATTTTCCAAAAGTTGCCTAAAATTTTGTAGAAACCTTTCCTTTGTTGAGTGGAATAAAGAATTTACTCAAAAAATAGTTTCTTAGCACAATTTAAGATAGTACAAAATTTTCACTATTTTTGTAAGGTCCGCGCCTGTCGAATTTCCGTCAAAAATTCCATTTTTCAAAAATATCCTAAAATTTTGTAGAAACCTTTCCTTTGATGAGGTGAATAAAGAATTTACTCAAAAAATAGTTTCTTAGCACAATTTAAGATAGTACAAAATTTTCACTATTTTTGTAAGGTCCGCGCCTGTCGAATTTCCGTCAAAAATTCAATTTTCCAAAAATATCCTAAAAATTTGTCGAAACCTTTTATTTGATGAGTGGAATAAATAATTTAGCCAAAAATAGTTTCTTAGCACAATTTAAGATAGTACAAAATTTTCACTATTTTTGTAAGGTCCGCGCCTGTCGAATTTCTGTCAAAAATTCCATTTTCCAAAAATATCCTAAAATTTTGTAAAAACCTTTCCTTTGATGAGGTGAATAAAGAATTTATTCAAAAAATAGTTTCTTAGCACAATTTAAGATAGTACAAAATTTTCACTATTTTTGTGAGGTCCGCGCCTGACGAATTTCCGTCAAAAATTCAATTTTCCAAAAATTGCCTAAAATTTTGTAGAAACCTTTCCTTTGATGAGTGGAATAAAGAATTTACTCAAAAAATAGTTTCTTAGCACAATCTAAGATAGTACAGAATTTTCACTATTTTTGTAAGGTCCGCGCCTGTCGAATTTCCGTCAAAAATTCCATTTTCCAAAAATTGCCTAAAATTTTGTAGAAACCTTTCCTTTGATGAGTGGAATAAATAATTTAGCCAAAAAATAGTTTCTTAGCACAATTTAAGATAGTACAAAATTTTCACTATTTTTGTAAGGTCCGCGCCTGTCGAATTTCCGTCAAAAATTCCATTTTCCAAAAATATCCTAAAATTTTGTAGAAACCTTTCCTTTGATGAGGTGAATAAAGAATTTACTCAAAAAATAGTTTCTTAGCACAATTTAAGATGGTACAAAATTTTCACTATTTTTGTAAGGTCCGCACCTGTCGAATTTCTGTCAAAAATTCCATTTTCCAAAAATTGCCTAAAATTTTGTAGAAACCTTTCCTTTGATGAGTGGAATAAAGAATTTACTCAAAAAATAATTTCTTAGCACAATTTAAGATAGAACAAAATTTTCACTATTTTTGTAAGGTCCGCGCCTGTCGAATTTCGGTCAAAAAATTCCATTTTCCAAAAATTGCCTAAAATTTTGTAGAAACCTTTCCTTTGATGAGTGGAATAAATAATTTAGCCAAAAAATAGTTTCTTAGCACAATTTAAGATAGTACAAAATTTTCACTATTTTTGTAAGGTCCGCGCCTGTCGAATTTCCATCAAAAATTCAATTTTCCAAAAATATCCTAAAAATTTGTCGAAACCTTTTATTTGATGAGTGTGATAAATAATTTAGCCAAAAAATAGTTTCTTAGCACAATTTAAGATAGTACAAAATTTTCACTATTTTTGTAAGGTCCGCGCCTGTCGAATTTCCGTCAAAAATTCCATTTTCCAAAAATATCCTAAAATTTTGTAAAAACCTTTCCTTTGATGAGGTGAATAAAGAATTTATTCAAAAAATAGTTTCTTAGCACAATTTAAGATAGTACAAAATTTTCACTATTTTTGTGAGGTCCGCGCCTGTCGAATTTCCGTCAAAAATTCAATTTTCCAAAAATTGCCTAAAATTTTGTAGAAACCTTTCCTTTGATGAGTGGAATAAAGAATTTACTCAAAAAATAGTTTCTTAGCACAATCTAAGATAGTACAGAATTTTCACTATTTTTGTAAGGTCCGCGCCTGTCGAATTTCCGTCAAAAAATCCATTTTCCAAAAATTGCCTAAAATTTTGTAGAAACCTTTCTTTTGATGAGTGGAATAAATAATTTAGCCAAAAAATAGTTTCTTAGCACAATTTAAGATAGTACAAAATTTTCACTATTTTTGTAAGGTCCGCCCGCGCCTGTCGAATTTCCGTCAAAAATTCAATTTTCCAAAAATATCCTAAAAATTTGTCGAAACCTTTTATTTGATGAGTGGAATAAATAATTTAGCCAAAAAATAGTTTCTTAGCACAATTTAAGATAGTACAAAATTTTCACTATTTTTGTAAGGTCCGCGCCTGTCGAATTTCCGTCAAAAAATCCATTTTCCAAAAATTGCCTAAAATTTTGTAGAAACCTTTCCTTTGATGAGTGGAATAAATAATTTAGCCAAAAAATAGTTTCTTAGCACAATTTAAGATAGTACAAAATTTTCACTATTTTTGTAAGGTCCGCCCGCGCCTGTCGAATTTCCGTCAAAAATTCCATTTTCCAAAAATTGCCTAAAATTTGTCGAAACCTTTTATTTGATGAGTGGAATAAATAATTTAGCCAAAAAATAGTTTCTTAGCACAATTTAAGATAGTACAAAATTTTCACTATTTTTGTAAGGTCCGCGCCTGTCGAATTTCCGTCAAAAATTCCATTTTCCAAAAATATCCTAAAATTTTGTAAAAACCTTTCCTTTGATGAGGTGAATAAAGAATTTACTCAAAAAATAGTTTCTTAGCACAACTTAAGATAGTACAAAATTTTCACTATTTTTGTGAGGTCCGCGCCTGTCGAATTTCCGTCAAAAATTCAATTTTCCAAAAATTGCCTAAAATTTTGTAGAAACCTTTCCTTTGATGAGTGGAATAAATAATTTAGCCAAAAAATAGTTTCATAGCACAATTTAAGATAGTACAAAATTTTCACTATTTTTGTAAGGTCCGCGCCTGTCGAATTTCCATCAAAAATTCCATTTTCCAAAAATTGCCTAAAATTTTGTAGAAACCTTTCCTTTGATGAGTGGAATAAAGAATTTATTAAAAAAATAGTTTCTTAGCACAATTTAAGATAGTACAAAATTTTCACTATTTTTGTAAGGTCCGCGCCTGTCGAATTTTCGTCAAAAATTCAATTTTCCAAAAATATCCTAAAATTTTGTCGAAACCTTTTATTTGATGAGTGGAATAAATAATTTAGCCAAAAAATAGTTTCTTAGCACAATTTAAGATAGTACAAAATTTTCACTATTTTTGTAAGGCTCGCGCCTGTCGAATTTCCGTCAAAAATTCCATTTTCCAAAAATATCCTAAAATTTTGTAAAAACCTTTCCTTTGATGAGTGGAATAAAGAATTTACTCAAAAAATAGTTTCTTAGCACAATTTAAGATAGTACAAAATTTTCACTATTTTTGTGAGGTTCGCGCCTGTCGAATTTCCGTCAAAAATTCAATTTTCCAAAAGTTGCCTAAAATTTTGTAGAAACCTTTCCTTTGATGAGTGGAATAAAGAATTTACTCAAAAAATAGTTTCTTAGCACAAATTAAGATGGTACAAAATTTTCACTATTTTTGTAAGGTCCGCACCTGTCGAATTTCTGTCAAAAATTCCATTTTCCAAAAATTGCCTAAAATTTTGTAGAAACCTTTCCTTTGATGAGTGGAATAAAGAATTTACTCAAAAAATAATTTCTTAGCACAATTTAAGATAGTACAAAATTTTCACTATTTTTGTAAGGTCCGCGCCTGTCGAATTTCGGTCAAAAAATTCCATTTTCCAAAAATTGCCTAAAATTTTGTAGAAACCTTTCCTTTGATGAGTGGAATAAATAATTTAGCCAAAAAATAGTTTCTTAGCACAATTTAAGATAGTACAAAATTTTCACTATTTTTGTAAGGTCCGCGCCTGTCGAATTTCCATCAAAAATTCAATTTTCCAAAAATATCCTAAAAATTTGTCGAAACCTTTTATTTGATGAGTGTGATAAATAATTTAGCCAAAAAATAGTTTCTTAGCACAATTTAAGATAGTACAAAATTTTCACTATTTTTGTAAGGTCCGCGCCTGTCGAATTTCCGTCAAAAATTCCATTTTCCAAAAATATCCTAAAATTTTGTAAAAACCTTTCCTTTGATGAGGTGAATAAAGAATTTATTAAAAAAATAGTTTCTTAGCACAATTTAAGATAGTACAAAATTTTCACTATTTTTGTAAGGTCCGCGCCTGTCGAATTTCCGTCAAAAATTCCATTTTCCAAAAATTGCCTAAAATTTGTCGAAACCTTTTATTTGATGAGTGGAATAAATAATTTAGCCAAAAAATAGTTTCTTAGCACAATTTAAGATAGTACAAAATTTTCACTATTTTTGTAAGGTCCGCGCCTGTCGAATTTCCGTCAAAAATTCCATTTTCCAAAAATATCCTAAAATTTTGTAAAAACCTTTCCTTTGATGAGGTGAATAAAGAATTTACTCAAAAAATAGTTTCTTAGCACAACTTAAGATAGTACAAAATTTTCACTATTTTTGTGAGGTCCGCGCCTGTCGAATTTCCGTCAAAAATTCAATTTTCCAAAAATTGCCTAAAATTTTGTAGAAACCTTTCCTTTGATGAGTGGAATAAATAATTTAGCCAAAAAATAGTTTCATAGCACAATTTAAGATAGTACAAAATTTTCACTATTTTTGTAAGGTCCGCGCCTGTCGAATTTCCATCAAAAATTCCATTTTCCAAAAATTGCCTAAAATTTTGTAGAAACCTTTCCTTTGATGAGTGGAATAAAGAATTTATTAAAAAAATAGTTTCTTAGCACAATTTAAGATAGTACAAAATTTTCACTATTTTTGTAAGGTCCGCGCCTGTCGAATTTTCGTCAAAAATTCAATTTTCCAAAAATATCCTAAAATTTTGTCGAAACCTTTTATTTGATGAGTGGAATAAATAATTTAGCCAAAAAATAGTTTCTTAGCACAATTTAAGATAGTACAAAATTTTCACTATTTTTGTAAGGCTCGCGCCTGTCGAATTTCCGTCAAAAATTCCATTTTCCAAAAATATCCTAAAATTTTGTAAAAACCTTTCCTTTGATGAGTGGAATAAAGAATTTACTCAAAAAATAGTTTCTTAGCACAATTTAAGATAGTACAAAATTTTCACTATTTTTGTGAGGTTCGCGCCTGTCGAATTTCCGTCAAAAATTCAATTTTCCAAAAGTTGCCTAAAATTTTGTAGAAACCTTTCCTTTGATGAGTGGAATAAAGAATTTACTCAAAAAATAGTTTCTTAGCACAAATTAAGATGGTACAAAATTTTCACTATTTTTGTAAGGTCCGCACCTGTCGAATTTCTGTCAAAAATTCCATTTTCCAAAAATTGCCTAAAATTTTGTAGAAACCTTTCCTTTGATGAGTGGAATAAAGAATTTACTCAAAAAATAATTTCTTAGCACAATTTAAGATAGTACAAAATTTTCACTATTTTTGTAAGGTCCGCGCCTGTCGAATTTCGGTCAAAAAATTCCATTTTCCAAAAATTGCCTAAAATTTTGTAGAAACCTTTCCTTTGATGAGTGGAATAAATAATTTAGCCAAAAAATAGTTTCTTAGCACAATTTAAGATAGTACAAAATTTTCACTATTTTTGTAAGGTCCGCGCCTGTCGAATTTCCATCAAAAATTCAATTTTCCAAAAATATCCTAAAAATTTGTCGAAACCTTTTATTTGATGAGTGTGATAAATAATTTAGCCAAAAAATAGTTTCTTAGCACAATTTAAGATAGTACAAAATTTTCACTATTTTTGTAAGGTCCGCGCCTGTCGAATTTCCGTCAAAAATTCCATTTTCCAAAAATATCCTAAAATTTTGTAAAAACCTTTCCTTTGATGAGGTGAATAAAGAATTTATTCAAAAAATAGTTTCTTAGCACAATTTAAGATAGTACAAAATTTTCACTATTTTTGTGAGGTCCGCGCCTGTCGAATTTCCGTCAAAAATTCAATTTTCCAAAAATTGCCTAAAATTTTGTAGAAACCTTTCCTTTGATGAGTGGAATAAAGAATTTACTCAAAAAATAGTTTCTTAGCACAATCTAAGATAGTACAGAATTTTCACTATTTTTGTAAGGTCCGCGCCTGTCGAATTTCCGTCAAAAAATCCATTTTCCAAAAATTGCCTAAAATTTTGTAGAAACCTTTCTTTTGATGAGTGGAATAAATAATTTAGCCAAAAAATAGTTTCTTAGCACAATTTAAGATAGTACAAAATTTTCACTATTTTTGTAAGGTCCGCCCGCGCCTGTCGAATTTCCGTCAAAAATTCAATTTTCCAAAAATATCCTAAAAATTTGTCGAAACCTTTTATTTGATGAGTGGAATAAATAATTTAGCCAAAAAATAGTTTCTTAGCACAATTTAAGATAGTACAAAATTTTCACTATTTTTGTAAGGTCCGCGCCTGTCGAATTTCCGTCAAAAAATCCATTTTCCAAAAATTGCCTAAAATTTTGTAGAAACCTTTCCTTTGATGAGTGGAATAAATAATTTAGCCAAAAAATAGTTTCTTAGCACAATTTAAGATAGTACAAAATTTTCACTATTTTTGTAAGGTCCGCCCGCGCCTGTCGAATTTCCGTCAAAAATTCCATTTTCCAAAAATTGCCTAAAATTTGTCGAAACCTTTTATTTGATGAGTGGAATAAATAATTTAGCCAAAAAATAGTTTCTTAGCACAATTTAAGATAGTACAAAATTTTCACTATTTTTGTAAGGTCCGCGCCTGTCGAATTTCCGTCAAAAATTCCATTTTCCAAAAATATCCTAAAATTTTGTAAAAACCTTTCCTTTGATGAGGTGAATAAAGAATTTACTCAAAAAATAGTTTCTTAGCACAACTTAAGATAGTACAAAATTTTCACTATTTTTGTGAGGTCCGCGCCTGTCGAATTTCCGTCAAAAATTCAATTTTCCAAAAATTGCCTAAAATTTTGTAGAAACCTTTCCTTTGATGAGTGGAATAAATAATTTAGCCAAAAAATAGTTTCATAGCACAATTTAAGATAGTACAAAATTTTCACTATTTTTGTAAGGTCCGCGCCTGTCGAATTTCCATCAAAAATTCCATTTTCCAAAAATTGCCTAAAATTTTGTAGAAACCTTTCCTTTGATGAGTGGAATAAAGAATTTATTAAAAAAATAGTTTCTTAGCACAATTTAAGATAGTACAAAATTTTCACTATTTTTGTAAGGTCCGCGCCTGTCGAATTTTCGTCAAAAATTCAATTTTCCAAAAATATCCTAAAATTTTGTCGAAACCTTTTATTTGATGAGTGGAATAAATAATTTAGCCAAAAAATAGTTTCTTAGCACAATTTAAGATAGTACAAAATTTTCACTATTTTTGTAAGGCTCGCGCCTGTCGAATTTCCGTCAAAAATTCCATTTTCCAAAAATATCCTAAAATTTTGTAAAAACCTTTCCTTTGATGAGTGGAATAAAGAATTTACTCAAAAAATAGTTTCTTAGCACAATTTAAGATAGTACAAAATTTTCACTATTTTTGTGAGGTTCGCGCCTGTCGAATTTCCGTCAAAAATTCAATTTTCCAAAAGTTGCCTAAAATTTTGTAGAAACCTTTCCTTTGATGAGTGGAATAAAGAATTTACTCAAAAAATAGTTTCTTAGCACAAATTAAGATAGTACAAAATTTTCACTATTTTTGTAAGGTCCGCGCCTGTCGAATTTCCGTCAAAAAATTCAATTTTCCAAAAATTGCCTAAAATTTTGTAGAAACCTTTCCTTTGATGAGTGGAATAAATAATTTAGCCAAAAAATAGTTTCTTAGCACAATCTAAGATAGTACAAAATTTTCACTATTTTTGTAAGGTCCGCGCCTGTCGAATTTCCGTCAAAAATTCAATTTTCCAAAAATATCCTAAAATTTTGTCGAAACCTTTTATTTGATGAGTGGAATAAATAATTTAGCCAAAAAATAGATTCTTAGCACAATTTAAGATAGTACAAAATTTTCACTATTTTTGTAAGGTCCGCGCCTGTCGAATTTCCGTCAAAAATTCCATTTTCCAAAAATATCCTAAAATTTTGTTAAAACCTTTCCTTTGATGAGGTGCGTAAAGAATTTACTCAAAAAATAGTTTCTTAGCACAATTTAAGATAGTACAAAATTTTCACTATTTTTGTGAGGTCCGCGCCTGTCGATTTTCCGTCAAAAATTCAATTTTCCAAAAGTTGCCTAAAATTTTGTAGAAACCTTTCCTTTGATGAGTGGAATAAAGAATTTACTCAAAAAATAGTTTCTTAGCAAAATTTAAGATAGTACAAAATTTTCAATATTTTTGTAAGGTTCGCGCCTGTCGAATTTCCGTCAAAAAATTCAATTTTCCAAAAATTGCCTAAAATTTTGTAGAAACCTTTCCTTTGATGAGTGGAATAAATAATTTAGCCAAAAAATAGTTTCTTAGCACAATTTAAGATAGTACAAAATTTTCACTATTTTTGTAAGGTCCGCACCTGTCGAATTTCCGTCAAAAATTCAATTTTCCAAAAATATCCTCAAGTTTTGTTGAAACCTTTTATTTGATGAGTGGAATAAATAATTTAGCCAAAAAAATAGTTTCTTAGCACAATTTAAGATAGTACAAAATTTTCACTATTTTTGTAAGGTCCGCGCCTGTCGAATTTCCGTCAAAAATTCCATTTTCCAAAAATATCCTAAAATTTTGTAGAAACCTTTCCTTTGATGAGGTGAATAAAGAATTTACTCAAAAAATAGTTTCATAGCACAATTTAAGATGGTACAAAATTTTCACTATTTTTGTAAGGTCCGCACCTGTCGAATTTCTGTCAAAAATTCCATTTTCCAAAAGTTGCCTAAAATTTTGTAGAAACCTTTCCTTTGATGAGTGGAATAAAGAATTTACTCAAAAAATAATTTCTTAGCACAATTTAAGATAGTACAAAATTTTCACTATTTTTGTAAGGTCCGCGCCTGTCGAATTTCGGTCAAAAAATTCCATTTTCCAAAAATTGCCTAAAATTTTGTAGAAACCTTTCCTTTGATGAGTGGAATAAATAATTTAGCCAAAAAATAGTTTCTTAGCACAATTTAAGATAGTACAAAATTTTCACTATTTTTGTAAGGTCCGCGCCTGTCGAATTTCCATCAAAAATTCCATTTTCCAAAAATATCCTAAAATTTTGTAAAAACCTTTCCTTTGATGAGTGGAATAAAGAATTTACTCAAAAAATAGTTTCTTAGCATAATTTAAGATAGTACAAAATTTTCACTATTTTTGTGAGGTCCGCGCCTGTCGAATTTCCGTCAAAAATTCAATTTTCCAAAAATTGCCTAAAATTTTGTAGAAACCTTTCCTTTGATGAGTGGAATAAAGAATTTACTCAAAAAATAGTTTCTTAGCACAATCTAAGATAGTACAAAATTTTCACTATTTTTGTAAGGTCTGCGCCTGTCGAATTTCCGTCAAAAAATTCCATTTTCCAAAAATTGCCTAAAATTTTGTAGAAACCTTTCCTTTGATGAGTGGAATAAATAATTTAGCCAAAAAATAGTTTCTTAGCACAATTTAAGATAGTACAAAATTTTCACTATTTTTGTAAGGTCCGCGCCTGTCGAATTTCCGTCAAAAATTCAATTTTCCAAAAATATCCTATTTTGTCGAAACCTTTTATTTGATGAGTGGAATAAATAATTTAGCCAAAAAAATAGTTTCTAAGCACAATTTAAGATAGTACAAAATTTTCACTATTTTTGTAAGGTCCGCGCCTGTCGAATTTCCGTCAAAAATTCCATTTTCCATAAATTGCCTAAAATTATGTAAAAACCCATACTTTGATGAGTGGAATAAAGAATTTACTCAAAAAATAGTTTCTTAGCACAATTTAAGATAGTACATAATTTTCACTATTTTTGTAAGGGTCGCGCCTGTCGAATTTCCGTCAAAAATTTAATTTTCCAAAAATTGCCTAAAAATTTGTAGAAACCTTTCCTTTGATGAGTGGAATAAAGAATTTACTCAAAAAATAGTTTCATAGCACAATTTAAGATAGTACAAAATTTTCACTATTTTTGTAAGGGTGGCACCTGTCGAATTTCTGTCAAAAATTTCATTTTCCAAAAAATTGCCTAAAATTTTGTAGAAACCTTTCCTTTGATGAGTGGAATAAAGAATTTACTCAAAAAATAGTTTTTTAGCACAAATTTAGATAGTACAAAATTTTCACTATTTTTGTAAGGTCCGCGCCTGTCGAATTTCCGTCAAAAATTCCATTTTCCAAAAATTGCCTAAAATTTTGTAGAAACCTTTCCTTTGATGAGTGGAATAAATAAATTAGCCAAAAAATAGTTTCTTAGCACAATTTAAGATAGTACAAAATTTTCACTATTTTTGTAAGGTCCGCGCCTGTCGAATTTCCGTCAAAAATTCAATTTTCCAAAAATATTCTAAAATTTTGTCGAAACCTTTTATTTGATGAGTGGAATAAATAATTTAGCCAAAAAATAGTTTCTTAGCACAATTTAAGATAGTACAAAATTTTCACTATTTTTGTAAGGTCCGCGCCTGTCGAATTTCCGTCAAAAATTCCATTTTCCAAAAATATCCTAAAATTTTGTAAAAACCTTTCCTTTGATGAGGTGAATAAAGAATTTACTCAAAAAATAGTTTCTTAGCACAATTTAAGATAGTACAAAATTTTCACTATTTTTGTGAGGTCTGCGCCTGTCGAATTTCCGTCAAAAATTCAATTTTCCAAAAGTTGCCTAAAATTTGTAGAAACCTTTCCTTTGATGAGTGGAATAAAGAATTTACTCAAAAAATAGTTTCTTAGCACAATTTAAGATAGTACAAAATTTTCACTATTTTTGTAAGGTTCGCGCCTGTCGAATTTCCGTCAAAAAATTCAATTTTCCAAAAATTGCCTAAAATTTTGTAGAAACCTTTCCTTTGATGAGTGGAATAAATAATTTAGGCAAAAAACAGTTTCTTAGCACAATTTAAGATAGTACAAAATTTTCACTATTTTTGTAAGGTCCGCACCTGTCGAATTTCCGTCAAAAATTCAATTTTCCAAAAATATCCTCAAGTTTTGTCGAAACCTTTTATTTGATGAGTGGAATAAATAATTTAGCCAAAAAAATAGTTTCTTAGCACAATTTAAGATAGTACAAAATTTTCACTATTTTTGTAAGGTCCGCGCCTGTCGAATTTCCGTCAAAAATTCCATTTTCCAAAAATATCCTAAAATTTTGTAAAAACCTTTCCTTTGATGAGGTGAATAAAGAATTTATTCAAAAAATAGTTTCTTAGCACAATTTAAGATAGTACAAAATTTTCACTATTTTTGTGAGGTCCGCGCCTGTCGAATTTCCGTCAAAAATTCAATTTTCCAAAAATTGCCTAAAATTTTGTAGAAACCTTTCCTTTGATGAGTGGAATAAAGAATTTACTCAAAAAATAGTTTCTTAGCACAATCTAAGATAGTACAGAATTTTCACTATTTTTGTAAGGTCCGCGCCTGTCGAATTTCCGTCAAAAAATCCATTTTCCAAAAATTGCCTAAAATTTTGTAGAAACCTTTCCTTTGATGAGTGGAATAAATAATTTAGCCAAAAAATAGTTTCTTAGCACAATTTAAGATAGTACAAAATTTTCACTATTTTTGTAAGGTCCGCCCACGCCTGTCGAATTTCCGTCAAAAATTCCATTTTCCAAAAATTGCCTAAAATTTGTCGAAACCTTTTATTTGATGAGTGGAATAAATAATTTAGCCAAAAAATAGTTTCTTAGCACAATTTAAGATAGTACAAAATTTTCACTATTTTTGTAAGGTCCGCGCCTGTCGAATTTCCGTCAAAAATTCCATTTTCCAAAAATATCCTAAAATTTTGTAAAAACCTTTCCTTTGATGAGGTGAATAAAGAATTTACTCAAAAAATAGTTTCTTAGCACAACTTAAGATAGTACAAAATTTTCACTATTTTTGTGAGGTCCGCGCCTGTCGAATTTCCGTCAAAAATTCAATTTTCCAAAAATTGCCTAAAATTTTGTAGAAACCTTTCCTTTGATGAGTGGAATAAATAATTTAGCCAAAAAATAGTTTCATAGCACAATTTAAGATAGTACAAAATTTTCACTATTTTTGTAAGGTCCGCGCCTGTCGAATTTCCATCAAAAATTCCATTTTCCAAAAATTGCCTAAAATTTTGTAGAAACCTTTCCTTTGATGAGGTGAATAAAGAATTTACTCAAAAAATAGTTTCTTAGCACAATTTAAGATAGTACAAAATTTTAACTATGTTTGTAAGGTCCGGGCCTGTCGAATTTCCGTCAAAAATTCCATTTTCCAAAAATATCCTAAAATTTTGTAAAAACCTTTCCTTTGATGAGGTGAATAAAGAATTTACTCAAAAAATAGTTTCTTAGCACAATTTAAGATAGTACAAAATTTTCACTATTTTTGTGAGGTCCGCGCCTGTCGAATTTCCGTCAAAAATTCAATTTTCCAAAAGTTGCCTAAAATTTTGTAGAAACCTTTCCTTTGATGAGTGGAAAAGAATTTACTCAAAAAATAGTTTCTTAGCACAATTTAAGATAGTACAAAATTTTCACTATTTTTGTAAGGTCCGCGCCTGTCGAATTTCCGTCAAAAAATTCAATTTTCCAAAAATTGCCTAAAATTTTGTAGAAACCTTTCCTTTGATGAGTGGAATAAATAATTTAGCCAAAAAATAGTTTCTTAGCACAATCTAAGATAGTACAAAATTTTCACTATTTTTGTAAGGTCCGTGCCTGTCGAATTTCCGTCAAAAATTCAATTTTCCAAAAATATCCTAAAATTTTGTCGAAACCTTTTATTTGATGAGTGGAATAAATAATTTAGCCAAAAAATAGTTTCTTAGCACAATTTAAGATAGTACAAAATTTTCACTATTTTATTAAGGTCCGCGCCTGTCGAATTTCCGTCAAAAATTCCATTTTCCAAAAATATCCTAAAATTTTGTTAAAACCTTTCCTTTGATGAGGTGCGTAAAGAATTTACTCAAAAAATAGTTTCTTAGCACAATTTAAGATAGTACAAAATTTTCACTATTTTTGTGAGGTCCGCGCCTGTCGAATTTCCGTCAAAAATTCAATTTTCCAAAAGTTGCCTAAAATTTTGTAGAAACCTTTCCTTTGATGAGTGGAATAAAGAATTTACTCAAAAAATAGTTTCTTAGCAAAATTTAAGATAGTACAAAATTTTCAATATTTTTGTAAGGTTCGCGCCTGTCGAATTTCCGTCAAAAAATTCAATTTTCCAAAAATTGCCTAAAATTTTGTAGAAACCTTTCCTTTGATGAGTGGAATAAATAATTTAGCCAAAAAATAGTTTCTTAGCACAATTTAAGATAGTACAAAATTTTCACTATTTTTGTAAGGTCCGCACCTGTCGAATTTCCGTCAAAAATTCAATTTTCCAAAAATATCCTCAAGTTTTGTTGAAACCTTTTATTTGATGAGTGGAATAAATAATTTAGCCAAAAAAATAGTTTCTTAGCACAATTTAAGATAGTACAAAATTTTCACTATTTTTGTAAGGTCCGCGCCTGTCGAATTTCCGTCAAAAATTCCATTTTCCAAAAATATCCTAAAATTTTGTAGAAACCTTTCCTTTGATGAGGTGAATAAAGAATTTACTCAAAAAATAGTTTCATAGCACAATTTAAGATGGTACAAAATTTTCACTATTTTTGTAAGGTCCGCACCTGTCGAATTTCTGTCAAAAATTCCATTTTCCAAAAATTGCCTAAAATTTTGTAGAAACCTTTCCTTTGATGAGTGGAATAAAGAATTTACTCAAAAAATAATTTCTTAGCACAATTTAAGATAGTACAAAATTTTCACTATTTTTGTAAGGTCCGCGCCTGTCGAATTTCGGTCAAAAAATTCCATTTTCCAAAAATTGCCTAAAATTTTGTAGAAACCTTTCCTTTGATGAGTGGAATAAATAATTTAGCCAAAAAATAGTTTCTTAGCACAATTTAAGATAGTACAAAATTTTCACTATTTTTGTAAGGTCCGCGCCTGTCGAATTTCCATCAAAAATTCCATTTTCCAAAAATATCCTAAAATTTTGTAAAAACCTTTCCTTTGATGAGTGGAATAAAGAATTTACTTAAAAAATAGTTTCTTAGCATAATTTAAGATAGTACAAAATTTTCACTATTTTTGTGAGGTCCGCGCCTGTCGAATTTCCGTCAAAAATTCAATTTTCCAAAAATTGCCTAAAATTTTGTAGAAACCTTTCCTTTGATGAGTGGAATAAAGAATTTACTCAAAAAATAGTTTCTTAGCACAATCTAAGATAGTACAAAATTTTCACTATTTTTGTAAGGTCTGCGCCTGTCGAATTTCCGTCAAAAAATTCCATTTTCCAAAAATTGCCTAAAATTTTGTAGAAACCTTTCCTTTGATGAGTGGAATAAATAATTTAGCCAAAAAATAGTTTCTTAGCACAATTTAAGATAGTACAAAATTTTCACTATTTTTGTAAGGTCCGCGCCTGTCGAATTTCCGTCAAAAATTCAATTTTCCAAAAATATCCTATTTTGTCGAAACCTTTTATTTGATGAGTGGAATAAATAATTTAGCCAAAAAAAATAGTTTCTAAGCACAATTTAAGATAGTACAAAATTTTCACTATTTTTGTAAGGTCCGCGCCTGTCGAATTTCCGTCAAAAATTCCATTTTCCATAAATTGCCTAAAATTATGTAAAAACCCATACTTTGATGAGTGGAATAAAGAATTTACTCAAAAAATAGTTTCTTAGCACAATTTAAGATAGTACATAATTTTCACTATTTTTGTAAGGGTCGCGCCTGTCGAATTTCCGTCAAAAATTTAATTTTCCAAAAATTGCCTAAAAATTTGTAGAAACCTTTCCTTTGATGAGTGGAATAAAGAATTTACTCAAAAAATAGTTTCATAGCACAATTTAAGATAGTACAAAATTTTCACTATTTTTGTGAGGTCCGCGCCTGTCGAATTTCCGTCAAAAATTCAATTTTCCAAAAATTGCCTAAAATTTTGTAGAAACCTTTCCTTTGATGAGTGGAATAAAGAATTTACTCAAAAAATAGTTTCTTAGCACAATCTAAGATAGTACAGAATTTTCACTATTTTTGTAAGGTCCGCGCCTGTCGAATTTCCGTCAAAAAATCCATTTTCCAAAAATTGCCTAAAATTTTGTAGAAACCTTTCTTTTGATGAGTGGAATAAATAATTTAGCCAAAAAATAGTTTCTTAGCACAATTTAAGATAGTACAAAATTTTCACTATTTTTGTAAGGTCCGCCCGCGCCTGTCGAATTTCCGTCAAAAATTCAATTTTCCAAAAATATCCTAAAAATTTGTCGAAACCTTTTATTTGATGAGTGGAATAAATAATTTAGCCAAAAAATAGTTTCTTAGCACAATTTAAGATAGTACAAAATTTTCACTATTTTTGTAAGGTCCGCGCCTGTCGAATTTCCGTCAAAAAATCCATTTTCCAAAAATTGCCTAAAATTTTGTAGAAACCTTTCCTTTGATGAGTGGAATAAATAATTTAGCCAAAAAATAGTTTCTTAGCACAATTTAAGATAGTACAAAATTTTCACTATTTTTGTAAGGTCCGCCCGCGCCTGTCGAATTTCCGTCAAAAATTCCATTTTCCAAAAATTGCCTAAAATTTGTCGAAACCTTTTATTTGATGAGTGGAATAAATAATTTAGCCAAAAAATAGTTTCTTAGCACAATTTAAGATAGTACAAAATTTTCACTATTTTTGTAAGGTCCGCGCCTGTCGAATTTCCGTCAAAAATTCCATTTTCCAAAAATATCCTAAAATTTTGTAAAAACCTTTCCTTTGATGAGGTGAATAAAGAATTTACTCAAAAAATAGTTTCTTAGCACAACTTAAGATAGTACAAAATTTTCACTATTTTTGTGAGGTCCGCGCCTGTCGAATTTCCGTCAAAAATTCAATTTTCCAAAAATTGCCTAAAATTTTGTAGAAACCTTTCCTTTGATGAGTGGAATAAATAATTTAGCCAAAAAATAGTTTCATAGCACAATTTAAGATAGTACAAAATTTTCACTATTTTTGTAAGGTCCGCGCCTGTCGAATTTCCATCAAAAATTCCATTTTCCAAAAATTGCCTAAAATTTTGTAGAAACCTTTCCTTTGATGAGTGGAATAAAGAATTTATTAAAAAAATAGTTTCTTAGCACAATTTAAGATAGTACAAAATTTTCACTATTTTTGTAAGGTCCGCGCCTGTCGAATTTTCGTCAAAAATTCAATTTTCCAAAAATATCCTAAAATTTTGTCGAAACCTTTTATTTGATGAGTGGAATAAATAATTTAGCCAAAAAATAGTTTCTTAGCACAATTTAAGATAGTACAAAATTTTCACTATTTTTGTAAGGCTCGCGCCTGTCGAATTTCCGTCAAAAATTCCATTTTCCAAAAATATCCTAAAATTTTGTAAAAACCTTTCCTTTGATGAGTGGAATAAAGAATTTACTCAAAAAATAGTTTCTTAGCACAATTTAAGATAGTACAAAATTTTCACTATTTTTGTGAGGTTCGCGCCTGTCGAATTTCCGTCAAAAATTCAATTTTCCAAAAGTTGCCTAAAATTTTGTAGAAACCTTTCCTTTGATGAGTGGAATAAAGAATTTACTCAAAAAATAGTTTCTTAGCACAAATTAAGATGGTACAAAATTTTCACTATTTTTGTAAGGTCCGCACCTGTCGAATTTCTGTCAAAAATTCCATTTTCCAAAAATTGCCTAAAATTTTGTAGAAACCTTTCCTTTGATGAGTGGAATAAAGAATTTACTCAAAAAATAATTTCTTAGCACAATTTAAGATAGTACAAAATTTTCACTATTTTTGTAAGGTCCGCGCCTGTCGAATTTCGGTCAAAAAATTCCATTTTCCAAAAATTGCCTAAAATTTTGTAGAAACCTTTCCTTTGATGAGTGGAATAAATAATTTAGCCAAAAAATAGTTTCTTAGCACAATTTAAGATAGTACAAAATTTTCACTATTTTTGTAAGGTCCGCGCCTGTCGAATTTCCATCAAAAATTCAATTTTCCAAAAATATCCTAAAAATTTGTCGAAACCTTTTATTTGATGAGTGTGATAAATAATTTAGCCAAAAAATAGTTTCTTAGCACAATTTAAGATAGTACAAAATTTTCACTATTTTTGTAAGGTCCGCGCCTGTCGAATTTCCGTCAAAAATTCCATTTTCCAAAAATATCCTAAAATTTTGTAAAAACCTTTCCTTTGATGAGGTGAATAAATAATTTATTCAAAAAATAGTTTCTTAGCACAATTTAAGATAGTACAAAATTTTCACTATTTTTGTGAGGTCCGCGCCTGTCGAATTTCCGTCAAAAATTCAATTTTCCAAAAATTGCCTAAAATTTTGTAGAAACCTTTCCTTTGATGAGTGGAATAAAGAATTTACTCAAAAAATAGTTTCTTAGCACAATCTAAGATAGTACAGAATTTTCACTATTTTTGTAAGGTCCGCGCCTGTCGAATTTCCGTCAAAAAATCCATTTTCCAAAAATTGCCTAAAATTTTGTAGAAACCTTTCTTTTGATGAGTGGAATAAATAATTTAGCCAAAAAATAGTTTCTTAGCACAATTTAAGATAGTACAAAATTTTCACTATTTTTGTAAGGTCCGCCCGCGCCTGTCGAATTTCCGTCAAAAATTCAATTTTCCAAAAATATCCTAAAAATTTGTCGAAACCTTTTATTTGATGAGTGGAATAAATAATTTAGCCAAAAAATAGTTTCTTAGCACAATTTAAGATAGTACAAAATTTTCACTATTTTTGTAAGGTCCGCGCCTGTCGAATTTCCGTCAAAAAATCCATTTTCCAAAAATTGCCTAAAATTTTGTAGAAACCTTTCCTTTGATGAGTGGAATAAATAATTTAGCCAAAAAATAGTTTCTTAGCACAATTTAAGATAGTACAAAATTTTCACTATTTTTGTAAGGTCCGCCCGCGCCTGTCGAATTTCCGTCAAAAATTCCATTTTCCAAAAATTGCCTAAAATTTGTCGAAACCTTTTATTTGATGAGTGGAATAAATAATTTAGCCAAAAAATAGTTTCTTAGCACAATTTAAGATAGTACAAAATTTTCACTATTTTTGTAAGGTCCGCGCCTGTCGAATTTCCGTCAAAAATTCCATTTTCCAAAAATATCCTAAAATTTTGTAAAAACCTTTCCTTTGATGAGGTGAATAAAGAATTTACTCAAAAAATAGTTTCTTAGCACAACTTAAGATAGTACAAAATTTTCACTATTTTTGTGAGGTCCGCGCCTGTCGAATTTCTGTCAAAAATTCAATTTTCCAAAAATTGCCTAAAATTTTGTAGAAACCTTTCCTTTGATGAGTGGAATAAATAATTTAGCCAAAAAATAGTTTCATAGCACAATTTAAGATAGTACAAAATTTTCACTATTTTTGTAAGGTCCGCGCCTGTCGAATTTCCATCAAAAATTCCATTTTCCAAAAATTGCCTAAAATTTTGTAGAAACCTTTCCTTTGATGAGTGGAATAAAGAATTTATTAAAAAAATAGTTTCTTAGCACAATTTAAGATAGTACAAAATTTTCACTATTTTTGTAAGGTCCGCGCCTGTCGAATTTTCGTCAAAAATTCAATTTTCCAAAAATATCCTAAAATTTTGTCGAAACCTTTTATTTGATGAGTGGAATAAATAATTTAGCCAAAAAATAGTTTCTTAGCACAATTTAAGATAGTACAAAATTTTCACTATTTTTGTAAGGCTCGCGCCTGTCGAATTTCCGTCAAAAATTCCATTTTCCAAAAATATCCTAAAATTTTGTAAAAACCTTTCCTTTGATGAGTGGAATAAAGAATTTACTCAAAAAATAGTTTCTTAGCACAATTTAAGATAGTACAAAATTTTCACTATTTTTGTGAGGTTCGCGCCTGTCGAATTTCCGTCAAAAATTCAATTTTCCAAAAGTTGCCTAAAATTTTGTAGAAACCTTTCCTTTGATGAGTGGAATAAAGAATTTACTCAAAAAATAGTTTCTTAGCACAAATTAAGATAGTACAAAATTTTCACTATTTTTGTAAGGTCCGCGCCTGTCGAATTTCCGTCAAAAAATTCAATTTTCCAAAAATTGCCTAAAATTTTGTAGAAACCTTTCCTTTGATGAGTGGAATAAATAATTTAGCCAAAAAATAGTTTCTTAGCACAATCTAAGATAGTACAAAATTTTCACTATTTTTGTAAGGTCCGCGCCTGTCGAATTTCCGTCAAAAATTCAATTTTCCAAAAATATCCTAAAATTTTGTCGAAACCTTTTATTTGATGAGTGGAATAAATAATTTAGCCAAAAAATAGATTCTTAGCACAATTTAAGATAGTACAAAATTTTCACTATTTTTGTAAGGTCCGCGCCTGTCGAATTTCCGTCAAAAATTCCATTTTCCAAAAATATCCTAAAATTTTGTTAAAACCTTTCCTTTGATGAGGTGCGTGAAGAATTTACTCAAAAAATAGTTTCTTAGCACAATTTAAGATAGTACAAAATTTTCACTATTTTTGTGAGGTCCGCGCCTGTCGATTTTCCGTCAAAAATTCAATTTTCCAAAAGTTGCCTAAAATTTTGTAGAAACCTTTCCTTTGATGAGTGGAATAAAGAATTTACTCAAAAAATAGTTTCTTAGCAAAATTTAAGATAGTACAAAATTTTCAATATTTTTGTAAGGTTCGCGCCTGTCGAATTTCCGTCAAAAAATTCAATTTTCCAAAAATTGCCTAAAATTTTGTAGAAACCTTTCCTTTGATGAGTGGAATAAATAATTTAGCCAAAAAATAGTTTCTTAGCACAATTTAAGATAGTACAAAATTTTCACTATTTTTGTAAGGTCCGCACCTGTCGAATTTCCGTCAAAAATTCAATTTTCCAAAAATATCCTCAAGTTTTGTTGAAACCTTTTATTTGATGAGTGGAATAAATAATTTAGCCAAAAAAATAGTTTCTTAGCACAATTTAAGATAGTACAAAATTTTCACTATTTTTGTAAGGTCCGCGCCTGTCGAATTTCCGTCAAAAATTCCATTTTCCAAAAATATCCTAAAATTTTGTAGAAACCTTTCCTTTGATGAGGTGAATAAAGAATTTACTAAAAAAATAGTTTCATAGCACAATTTAAGATGGTACAAAATTTTCACTATTTTTGTAAGGTCCGCACCTGTCGAATTTCTGTCAAAAATTCCATTTTCCAAAAGTTGCCTAAAATTTTGTAGAAACCTTTCCTTTGATGAGTGGAATAAAGAATTTACTCAAAAAATAATTTCTTAGCACAATTTAAGATAGTACAAAATTTTCACTATTTTTGTAAGGTCCGCGCCTGTCGAATTTCGGTCAAAAAATTCCATTTTCCAAAAATTGCCTAAAATTTTGTAGAAACCTTTCCTTTGATGAGTGGAATAAATAATTTAGCCAAAAAATAGTTTCTTAGCACAATTTAAGATAGTACAAAATTTTCACTATTTTTGTAAGGTCCGCGCCTGTCGAATTTCCATCAAAAATTCCATTTTCCAAAAATATCCTAAAATTTTGTAAAAACCTTTCCTTTGATGAGTGGAATAAAGAATTTACTCAAAAAATAGTTTCTTAGCATAATTTAAGATAGTACAAAATTTTCACTATTTTTGTGAGGTCCGCGCCTGTCGAATTTCCGTCAAAAATTCAATTTTCCAAAAATTGCCTAAAATTTTGTAGAAACCTTTCCTTTGATGAGTGGAATAAAGAATTTACTCAAAAAATAGTTTCTTAGCACAATCTAAGATAGTACAAAATTTTCACTATTTTTGTAAGGTCTGCGCCTGTCGAATTTCCGTCAAAAAATTCCATTTTCCAAAAATTGCCTAAAATTTTGTAGAAACCTTTCCTTTGATGAGTGGAATAAATAATTTAGCCAAAAAATAGTTTCTTAGCACAATTTAAGATAGTACAAAATTTTCACTATTTTTGTAAGGTCCGCGCCTGTCGAATTTCCGTCAAAAATTCAATTTTCCAAAAATATCCTATTTTGTCGAAACCTTTTATTTGATGAGTGGAATAAATAATTTAGCCAAAAAAATAGTTTCTAAGCACAATTTAAGATAGTACAAAATTTTCACTATTTTTGTAAGGTCCGCGCCTGTCGAATTTCCGTCAAAAATTCCATTTTCCATAAATTGCCTAAAATTATGTAAAAACCCATACTTTGATGAGTGGAATAAAGAATTTACTCAAAAAATAGTTTCTTAGCACAATTTAAGATAGTACATAATTTTCACTATTTTTGTAAGGGTCGCGCCTGTCGAATTTCCGTCAAAAATTTAATTTTCCAAAAATTGCCTAAAAATTTGTAGAAACCTTTCCTTTGATGAGTGGAATAAAGAATTTACTCAAAAAATAGTTTCATAGCACAATTTAAGATAGTACAAAATTTTCACTATTTTTGTAAGGGTGGCACCTGTCGAATTTCTGTCAAAAATTTCATTTTCCAAAAAATTGCCTAAAATTTTGTAGAAACCTTTCCTTTGATGAGTGGAATAAAGAATTTACTCAAAAAATAGTTTTTTAGCACAATTTTAGATAGTACAAAATTTTCACTATTTTTGTAAGGTCCGCGCCTGTCGAATTTCCGTCAAAAATTCCATTTTCCAAAAATTGCCTAAAATTTTGTAGAAACCTTTCCTTTGATGAGTGGAATAAATAAATTAGCCAAAAAATAGTTTCTTAGCACAATTTAAGATAGTACAAAATTTTCACTATTTTTGTAAGGTCCGCGCCTGTCGAATTTCCGTCAAAAATTCAATTTTCCAAAAATATTCTAAAATTTTGTCGAAACCTTTTATTTGATGAGTGGAATAAATAATTTAGCCAAAAAATAGTTTCTTAGCACAATTTAAGATAGTACAAAATTTTCACTATTTTTGTAAGGTCCGCGCCTGTCGAATTTCCGTCAAAAATTCCATTTTCCAAAAATATCCTAAAATTTTGTAAAAACCTTTCCTTTGATGAGGTGAATAAAGAATTTACTCAAAAAATAGTTTCTTAGCACAATTTAAGATAGTACAAAATTTTCACTATTTTTGTGAGGTCTGCGCCTGTCGAATTTCCGTCAAAAATTCAATTTTCCAAAAGTTGCCTAAAATTTGTAGAAACCTTTCCTTTGATGAGTGGAATAAAGAATTTACTCAAAAAATAGTTTCTTAGCACAATTTAAGATAGTACAAAATTTTCACTATTTTTGTAAGGTTCGCGCCTGTCGAATTTCCGTCAAAAAATTCAATTTTCCAAAAATTGCCTAAAATTTTGTAGAAACCTTTCCTTTGATGAGTGGAATAAATAATTTAGGCAAAAAACAGTTTCTTAGCACAATTTAAGATAGTACAAAATTTTCACTATTTTTGTAAGGTCCGCACCTGTCGAATTTCCGTCAAAAATTCAATTTTCCAAAAATATCCTCAAGTTTTGTCGAAACCTTTTATTTGATGAGTGGAATAAATAATTTAGCCAAAAAATAGTTTCTTAGCACAATTTAAGATAGTACAAAATTTTCACTATTTTTGTAAGGTCCGCGCCTGTCGAATTTCCGTCAAAAATTCCATTTTCCAAAAATATCCTAAAATTTTGTAAAAACCTTTCCTTTGATGAGGTGAATAAAGAATTTATTCAAAAAATAGTTTCTTAGCACAATTTAAGATAGTACAAAATTTTCACTATTTTTGTGAGGTCCGCGCCTGTCGAATTTCCGTCAAAAATTCAATTTTCCAAAAATTGCCTAAAATTTTGTAGAAACCTTTCCTTTGATGAGTGGAATAAAGAATTTACTCAAAAAATAGTTTCTTAGCACAATCTAAGATAGTACAGAATTTTCACTATTTTTGTAAGGTCCGCGCCTGTCGAATTTCCGTCAAAAAATCCATTTTCCAAAAATTGCCTAAAATTTTGTAGAAACCTTTCCTTTGATGAGTGGAATAAATAATTTAGCCAAAAAATAGTTTCTTAGCACAATTTAAGATAGTACAAAATTTTCACTATTTTTGTAAGGTCCGCCCGCGCCTGTCGAATTTCCGTCAAAAATTCCATTTTCCAAAAATTGCCTAAAATTTGTCGAAACCTTTTATTTGATGAGTGGAATAAATAATTTAGCCAAAAAATAGTTTCTTAGCACAATTTAAGATAGTACAAAATTTTCACTATTTTTGTAAGGTCCGCGCCTGTCGAATTTCCGTCAAAAATTCCATTTTCCAAAAATATCCTAAAATTTTGTAAAAACCTTTCCTTTGATGAGGTGAATAAAGAATTTACTCAAAAAATAGTTTCTTAGCACAACTTAAGATAGTACAAAATTTTCACTATTTTTGTGAGGTCCGCGCCTGTCGAATTTCCGTCAAAAATTCAATTTTCCAAAAATTGCCTAAAATTTTGTAGAAACCTTTCCTTTGATGAGTGGAATAAATAATTTAGCCAAAAAATAGTTTCATAGCACAATTTAAGATAGTACAAAATTTTCACTATTTTTGTAAGGTCCGCGCCTGTCGAATTTCCATCAAAAATTCCATTTTCCAAAAATTGCCTAAAATTTTGTAGAAACCTTTCCTTTGATGAGGTGAATAAAGAATTTACTCAAAAAATAGTTTCTTAGCACAATTTAAGATAGTACAAAATTTTAACTATGTTTGTAAGGTCCGGGCCTGTCGAATTTCCGTCAAAAATTCAATTTTCCAAAAGTTGCCTAAAATTTTGTAGAAACCTTTCCTTTGATGAGTGGAAAAGAATTTACTCAAAAAATAGTTTCTTAGCACAATTTAAGATAGTACAAAATTTTCACTATTTTTGTAAGGTCCGCGCCTGTCGAATTTCCGTCAAAAAATTCAATTTTCCAAAAATTGCCTAAAATTTTGTAGAAACCTTTCCTTTGATGAGTGGAATAAATAATTTAGCCAAAAAATAGTTTCTTAGCACAATCTAAGATAGTACAAAATTTTCACTATTTTTGTAAGGTCCGTGCCTGTCGAATTTCCGTCAAAAATTCAATTTTCCAAAAATATCCTAAAATTTTGTCGAAACCTTTTATTTGATGAGTGGAATAAATAATTTAGCCAAAAAATAGTTTCTTAGCACAATTTAAGATAGTACAAAATTTTCACTATTTTATTAAGGTCCGCGCCTGTCGAATTTCCGTCAAAAATTCCATTTTCCAAAAATATCCTAAAATTTTGTTAAAACCTTTCCTTTGATGAGGTGCGTAAAGAATTTACTCAAAAAATAGTTTCTTAGCACAATTTAAGATAGTACAAAATTTTCACTATTTTTGTGAGGTCCGCGCCTGTCGAATTTCCGTCAAAAATTCAATTTTCCAAAAGTTGCCTAAAATTTTGTAGAAACCTTTCCTTTGATGAGTGGAATAAAGAATTTACTCAAAAAATAGTTTCTTAGCAAAATTTAAGATAGTACAAAATTTTCAATATTTTTGTAAGGTTCGCGCCTGTCGAATTTCCGTCAAAAAATTCAATTTTCCAAAAATTGCCTAAAATTTTGTAGAAACCTTTCCTTTGATGAGTGGAATAAATAATTTAGCCAAAAAATAGTTTCTTAGCACAATTTAAGATAGTACAAAATTTTCACTATTTTTGTAAGGTCCGCACCTGTCGAATTTCCGTCAAAAATTCAATTTTCCAAAAATATCCTCAAGTTTTGTTGAAACCTTTTATTTGATGAGTGGAATAAATAATTTAGCCAAAAAAATAGTTTCTTAGCACAATTTAAGATAGTACAAAATTTTCACTATTTTTGTAAGGTCCGCGCCTGTCGAATTTCCGTCAAAAATTCCATTTTCCAAAAATATCCTAAAATTTTGTAGAAACCTTTCCTTTGATGAGGTGAATAAAGAATTTACTCAAAAAATAGTTTCATAGCACAATTTAAGATGGTACAAAATTTTCACTATTTTTGTAAGGTCCGCACCTGTCGAATTTCTGTCAAAAATTCCATTTTCCAAAAATTGCCTAAAATTTTGTAGAAACCTTTCCTTTGATGAGTGGAATAAAGAATTTACTCAAAAAATAATTTCTTAGCACAATTTAAGATAGTACAAAATTTTCACTATTTTTGTAAGGTCCGCGCCTGTCGAATTTCGGTCAAAAAATTCCATTTTCCAAAAATTGCCTAAAATTTTGTAGAAACCTTTCCTTTGATGAGTGGAATAAATAATTTAGCCAAAAAATAGTTTCTTAGCACAATTTAAGATAGTACAAAATTTTCACTATTTTTGTAAGGTCCGCGCCTGTCGAATTTCCATCAAAAATTCCATTTTCCAAAAATATCCTAAAATTTTGTAAAAACCTTTCCTTTGATGAGTGGAATAAAGAATTTACTTAAAAAATAGTTTCTTAGCATAATTTAAGATAGTACAAAATTTTCACTATTTTTGTGAGGTCCGCGCCTGTCGAATTTCCGTCAAAAATTCAATTTTCCAAAAATTGCCTAAAATTTTGTAGAAACCTTTCCTTTGATGAGTGGAATAAAGAATTTACTCAAAAAATAGTTTCTTAGCACAATCTAAGATAGTACAAAATTTTCACTATTTTTGTAAGGTCTGCGCCTGTCGAATTTCCGTCAAAAAATTCCATTTTCCAAAAATTGCCTAAAATTTTGTAGAAACCTTTCCTTTGATGAGTGGAATAAATAATTTAGCCAAAAAATAGTTTCTTAGCACAATTTAAGATAGTACAAAATTTTCACTATTTTTGTAAGGTCCGCGCCTGTCGAATTTCCGTCAAAAATTCAATTTTCCAAAAATATCCTATTTTGTCGAAACCTTTTATTTGATGAGTGGAATAAATAATTTAGCCAAAAAAAATAGTTTCTAAGCACAATTTAAGATAGTACAAAATTTTCACTATTTTTGTAAGGTCCGCGCCTGTCGAATTTCCGTCAAAAATTCCATTTTCCATAAATTGCCTAAAATTATGTAAAAACCCATACTTTGATGAGTGGAATAAAGAATTTACTCAAAAAATAGTTTCTTAGCACAATTTAAGATAGTACATAATTTTCACTATTTTTGTAAGGGTCGCGCCTGTCGAATTTCCGTCAAAAATTTAATTTTCCAAAAATTGCCTAAAAATTTGTAGAAACCTTTCCTTTGATGAGTGGAATAAAGAATTTACTCAAAAAATAGTTTCATAGCACAATTTAAGATAGTACAAAATTTTCACTATTTTTGTAAGGGTGGCACCTGTCGAATTTCTGTCAAAAATTTCATTTTCCAAAAAATTGCCTAAAATTTTGTAGAAACCTTTCCTTTGATGAGTGGAATAAAGAATTTACTCAAAAAATAGTTTTTTAGCACAATTTTAGATAGTACAAAATTTTCACTATTTTTGTAAGGTCCGCGCCTGTCGAATTTCCGTCAAAAATTCAATTTTCCAAAAATTGCCTAAAATTTTGTAGAAACCTTTCCTTTGATGAGTGGAATAAATAATTTAGCCAAAAAATAGTTTCTTAGCACAATTTAAGATAGTACAAAATTTTCACTATTTTTGTAAGGTCCGCCCGCGCCTGTCGAATTTCCGTCAAAAATTCCATTTTCCAAAAATATCCTAAAATTTTGTAAAAACCTTTCCTTTGATGAGGTGAATAAAGAATTTATTCAAAAAATAGTTTCTTAGCACAATTTAAGATAGTAAAAAATTTTCACTATTTTTGTAAGGTCCGGGCCTGTCGAATTTCCGTCAAAAATTCCATTTTCCAAAAATATCCTAAAATTTTGTAAAAACCTTTCCTTTGATAAGTGGAATAAAGAATTTACTCAAAAAATAGTTTCTTAGCATAATTTAAGATAGTACAAAATTTTCACTATTTTTGTGAGGTCCGCGCCTGTCGAATTTCCGTCAAAAATTCAATTTTCCAAAAATTGCCTAAAATTTTGTCGAAACCTTTTATTTGATGAGTGTGATAAATAATTTAGCCAAAAAATAGTTTCTTAGCACAATTTAAGATAGTACAAAATTTTCACTATTTTTGTAAGGTCCGCGCCTGTCGAATTTCCGTCAAAAATTCCATTTTCCAAAAATATCCTAAAATTTTGTAAAAACCTTTCCTTTGATGAGGTGAATAAAGAATTTATTCAAAAAATAGTTTCTTAGCACAATTTAAGATAGTACAAAATTTTCACTATTTTTGTAAGGTCCGCGCCTGTCGAATTTCCGTCAAAAAATCCATTTTCCAAAAATTGCCTAAAATTTTGTAGAAACCTTTCCTTTGATGAGTGGAATAAATAATTTAGCCAAAAAATAGTTTCTTAGCACAATTTAAGATAGTACAAAATTTTCACTATTTTTGTAAGGTCCGCCCGCGCCTGTCGAATTTCCGTCAAAAATTCAATTTTCCAAAAATATCCTAAAAATTTGTCGAAACCTTTTATTTGATGAGTGGAATAAATAATTTAGCCAAAAAATAGTTTCTTAGCACAATTTAAGATAGTACAAAATTTTCACTATTTTTGTAAGGTCCGCGCCTGTCGAATTTCCGTCAAAAATTCCATTTTCCAAAAATATCCTAAAATTTTGTAAAAACCTTTCCTTTGATGAGGTGAATAAAGAATTTACTCAAAAAATAGTTTCTTAGCACAACTTAAGATAGTACAAAATTTTCACTATTTTTGTGAGGTCCGCGCCTGTTGAATTTCCGTCAAAAATTCAATTTTCCAAAAGTTGCCTAAAATTTTGTAGAAACCTTTCCTTTGTTGAGTGGAATAAAGAATTTACTCAAAAAATAGTTTCTTAGCACAATTTAAGATAGTACAAAATTTTCACTATTTTTGTAAGGTCCGCGCCTGTCGAATTTCCGTCAAAAATTCCATTTTTCAAAAATATCCTAAAATTTTGTAGAAACCTTTCCTTTGATGAGGTGAATAAAGAATTTACTCAAAAAATAGTTTCTTAGCACAATTTAAGATAGTACAAAATTTTCACTATTTTTGTAAGGTCCGCGCCTGTCGAATTTCCGTCAAAAATTCAATTTTCCAAAAATATCCTAAAAATTTGTCGAAACCTTTTATTTGATGAGTGGAATAAATAATTTAGCCAAAAATAGTTTCTTAGCACAATTTAAGATAGTACAAAATTTTCACTATTTTTGTAAGGTCCGCGCCTGTCGAATTTCCGTCAAAAATTCCATTTTCCAAAAATATCCTAAAATTTTGTAAAAACCTTTCCTTTGATGAGGTGAATAAAGAATTTATTCAAAAAATAGTTTCTTAGCACAATTTAAGATAGTACAAAATTTTCACTATTTTTGTGAGGTCCGCGCCTGTCGAATTTCCGTCAAAAATTCAATTTTCCAAAAATTGCCTAAAATTTTGTAGAAACCTTTCCTTTGATGAGTGGAATAAAGAATTTACTCAAAAAATAGTTTCTTAGCACAATCTAAGATAGTACAGAATTTTCACTATTTTTGTAAGGTCCGCGCCTGTCGAATTTCCGTCAAAAATTCCATTTTCCAAAAATTGCCTAAAATTTTGTAGAAACCTTTCCTTTGATGAGTGGAATAAATAATTTAGCCAAAAAATAGTTTCTTAGCACAATTTAAGATAGTACAAAATTTTAACTATTTTTGTAAGGTCCGCGCCTGTCGAATTTCCGTCAAAAATTCAATTTTCCAAAAATATCCTAAAAATTTGTCGAAACCTTTTATTTGATGAGTGGAATAAATAATTTAGCCAAAAAATAGTTTCTTAGCACAATTTAAGATAGTACAAAATTTTCACTATTTTTGTAAGGTCCGCGCCTGTCGAATTTCCGTCAAAAATTCCATTTTCCAAAAATATCCTAAAATTTTGTAAAAACCTTTCCTTTGATGAGGTGAATAAAGAATTTACTCAAAAAATAGTTTCTTAGCATAACTTAAGATAGTACAAAATTTTCACTATTTTTGTGAGGTCCGCGCCTGTCGAATTTCCGTCAAAAATTCAATTTTCCAAAAATTGCCTAAAATTTTGTAGAAACCTTTCCTTTGATGAGTGGAATAAATAATTTAGCCAAAAAATAGTTTCATAGCACAATTTAAGATAGTACAAAATTTTCACTATTTTTGTAAGGTCCGCGCCTGTCGAATTTCCATCAAAAATTCCATTTTCCAAAAATTGCCTAAAATTTTGTAGAAACCTTTCCTTTGATGAGTGGAATAAAGAATTTACTCAAAAAATAGTTTCTTAGCACAATTTAAGATAGTACAAAATTTTCACTATTTTTGTAAGGTCCGCGCCTGTCGAATTTCCGTCAAAAATTCAATTTTCCAAAAATATCCTAAAAATTTGTCGAAACCTTTTATTTGATGAGTGGAATAAATAATTTAGCCAAAAATAGTTTCTTAGCACAATTTAAGATAGTACAAAATTTTCACTATTTTTGTAAGGTCCGCGCCTGTCGAATTTCCGTCAAAAATTCCATTTTCCAAAAATATCCTAAAATTTTGTAAAAACCTTTCCTTTGATGAGGTGAATAAAGAATTTATTCAAAAAATAGTTTCTTAGCACAATTTAAGATAGTACAAAATTTTCACTATTTTTGTGAGGTCCGCGCCTGTCGAATTTCCGTCAAAAATTCAATTTTCCAAAAATTGCCTAAAATTTTGTAGAAACCTTTCCTTTGATGAGTGGAATAAAGAATTTACTCAAAAAATAGTTTCTTAGCACAATCTAAGATAGTACAGAATTTTCACTATTTTTGTAAGGTCCGCGCCTGTCGAATTTCCGTCAAAAATTCCATTTTCCAAAAATTGCCTAAAATTTTGTAGAAACCTTTCCTTTGATGAGTGGAATAAATAATTTAGCCAAAAAATAGTTTCTTAGCACAATTTAAGATAGTACAAAATTTTAACTATTTTTGTAAGGTCCGCGCCTGTCGAATTTCCGTCAAAAATTCAATTTTCCAAAAATATCCTAAAAATTTGTCGAAACCTTTTATTTGATGAGTGGAATAAATAATTTAGCCAAAAAATAGTTTCTTAGCACAATTTAAGATAGTACAAAATTTTCACTAGTTTTGTAAGGTCCGCGCCTGTCGAATTTCCGTCAAAAATTCCATTTTCCAAAAATATCCTAAAATTTTGTAAAAACCTTTCCTTTGATGAGGTGAATAAAGAATTTACTCAAAAAATAGTTTCTTAGCATAACTTAAGATAGTACAAAATTTTCACTATTTTTGTGAGGTCCGCGCCTGTCGAATTTCCGTCAAAAATTCAATTTTCCAAAAATTGCCTAAAATTTTGTAGAAACCTTTCCTTTGATGAGTGGAATAAATAATTTAGCCAAAAAATAGTTTCATAGCACAATTTAAGATAGTACAAAATTTTCACTATTTTTGTAAGGTCCGCGCCTGTCGAATTTCCATCAAAAATTCCATTTTCCAAAAATTGCCTAAAATTTTGTAGAAACCTTTCCTTTGATGAGTGGAATAAAGAATTTATTAAAAAAATAGTTTCTTAGCACAATTTAAGATAGTACAAAATTTTCACTATTTTTGTAAGGTCCGCGCCTGTCGAATTTCCGTCAAAAATTCAATTTTCCAAAAATATCCTAAAATTTTGTCGAAACCTTTTATTTGATGAGTGGAATAAATAATTTAGCCAAAAAATAGTTTCTTAGCACAATTTAAGATAGTACAAAATTTTCACTATTTTTGTAAGGTCCGCGCCTGTCGAATTTCCGTCAAAAATTCCATTTTCCAAAAATATCCTAAAATTTTGTAAAAACCTTTCCTTTGATGAGTGGAATAAAGAATTTACTCAAAAAATAGTTTCTTAGCACAATTTAAGATAGTACAAAATTTTCAATATTTTTGTGAGGTCCGCGCCTGTCGAATTTCCGTCAAAAATTCAATTTTCCAAAAGTTGCCTAAAATTTTGTAGAAACCTTTCCTTTGATGAGTGGAATAAAGAATTTACTCAAAAAATAGTTTCTTAGCACAATTTAAGATAGTACAAAATTTTCACTATTTTTGTAAGGTCCGCGCCTGTCGAATTTCCGTCAAATAATTCAATTTTCCAAAAATTGCCTAAAATTTTGTCGAAACCTTTTATTTGATGAGTGGAATAAAGAATTTATTAAAAAAATAGTTTCTTAGCACAATTTAAGATAGTACAAAATTTTCACTATTTTTGTAAGGTCCGCGCCTGTCGAATTTCCGTCAAAAATTCAATTTTCCAAAAATATCCTAAAATTTTGTCGAAACCTTTTATTTGATGAGTGGAATAAATAATTTAGCCAAAAAATAGTTTCTTAGCACAATTTAAGATAGTACAAAATTTTCACTATTTTTGTAAGGTCCGCGCCTGTCGAATTTCCGTCAAAAATTCCATTTTCCAAAAATATCCTAAAATTTTGTAAAAACCTTTCCTTTGATGAGTGGAATAAAGAATTTACTCAAAAAATAGTTTCTTAGCACAATTTAAGATAGTACAAAATTTTCACTATTTTTGTGAGGTCCGCGCCTGTCGAATTTCCGTCAAAAATTCAATTTTCCAAAAATTGCCTAAAATTTTGTAGAAACCTTTCCTTTGATGAGTGGAATAAATAATTTAGCCAAAAAATAGTTTCTTAGCACAATCTAAGATAGTACAAAATTTTCACTATTTTTGTAAGGTCCGCGCCTGTCGAATTTCCATCAAAAATTCCATTTTCCAAAAATTGCCTAAAATTTTGTAGAAACCTTTCCTTTGATGAGTGGAATAAAGAATTTACTCAAAAATAGTTTCTTAGCACAATCTAAGATAGTACAAAATTTTCACTATTTTTGTAAGGTCCGCGCCTGTCGAATTTCCGTCAAAAATTCCATTTTTCAAAAATATCCTAAAATTTTGTAGAAACCTTTCCTTTGATGAGGTGAATAAAGAATTTACTCAAAAAATAGTTTCTTAGCACAATTTAAGATAGTACAAAATTTTCACTATTTTTGTAAGGTCCGCACCTGTCGAATTTCCGTCAAAAATTCAATTTTCCAAAAATATCCTAAAAATTTGTCGAAACCTTTTATTTGATGAGTGGAATAAATAATTTAGCCAAAAAATAGTTTCTTAGCACAATTTAAGATAGTACAAAATTTTCACTATTTTTGTAAGGTCCGCGCCTGTCGAATTTCCGTCAAAAATTCCATTTTCCAAAAATATCCTAAAATTTTGTAAAAACCTTTCCTTTGATGAGGTGAATAAAGAATTTACTCAAAAAATAGTTTCTTAGCACAACTTAAGATAGTACAAAATTTTCACTATTTTTGTGAGGTCCGCGCCTGTCGAATTTCCGTCAAAAATTCAATTTTCCAAAAGTTGCCTAAAATTTTGTAGAAACCTTTCCTTTGATGAGTGGAATAAAGAATTTACTCAAAAAATAGTTTCTTAGCACAATTTAAGATAGTACAAAATTTTCACTATTTTTGTAAGGTCCGCGCCTGTCGAATTTCCATCAAAAATTCAATTTTCCAAAAATTGCCTAAAATTTTGTAGAAACCTTTCCTTTGATGAGTGGAATAAAGAATTTATTAAAAAAATAGTTTCTTAGCACAATTTAAGATAGTACAAAATTTTCACTATTTTTGTAAGGTCCGCACCTGTCGAATTTCCGTCAAAAATTCAATTTTCCAAAAATATCCTCAAGTTTTGTCGAAACCTTTTATTTGATGAGTGGAATAAATAATTTAGCCAAAAAAATAGTTTCTTAGCACAATTTAAGATAGTACAAAATTTTCACTATTTTTGTAAGGTCCGCGCCTGTCGAATTTCCGTCAAAAATTCCATTTTCCAAAAATATCCTAAAATTTTGTAGAAACCTTTCCTTTGATGAGGTGAATAAAGAATTTACTCAAAAAATAGTTTCTTAGCACAATTTAAGATGGTACAAAATTTTCACTATTTTTGTAAGGTCCGCACCTGTCGAATTTCTGTCAAAAATTCCATTTTCCAAAAATTGCCTAAAATTTTGTAGAAACCTTTCCTTTGATGAGTGGAATAAAGAATTTACTCAAAAAATAATTTCTTAGCACAATTTAAGATAGTACAAAATTTTCACTATTTTTGTAAGGTCCGCGCCTGTCGAATTTCGGTCAAAAAATTCCATTTTCCAAAAATTGCCTAAAATTTTGTAGAAACCTTTCCTTTGATGAGTGGAATAAATAATTTAGCCAAAAAATAGTTTCTTAGCACAATTTAAGATAGTACAAAATTTTCACTATTTTTGTAAGGTCCGCGCCTGTCGAATTTCCATCAAAAATTCAATTTTCCAAAAATATCCTAAAAATTTGTCGAAACCTTTTATTTGATGAGTGGAATAAATAATTTAGCCAAAAAATAGTTTCTTAGCACAATTTAAGATAGTACAAAATTTTCACTATTTTTGTAAGGTCCGCGCCTGTCGAATTTCCGTCAAAAATTCCATTTTCCAAAAATATCCTAAAATTTTGTAAAAACCTTTCCTTTGATGAGGTGAATAAAGAATTTATTCAAAAAATAGTTTCTTAGCACAATTTAAGATAGTACAAAATTTTCACTATTTTTGTGAGGTCCGCGCCTGTTGAATTTCCGTCAAAAATTCAATTTTCCAAAAATTGCCTAAAATTTTGTAGAAACCTTTCCTTTGATGAGTGGAATAAAGAATTTATTAAAAAAATAGTTTCTTAGCACAATCTAAGATAGTACAGAATTTTCACTATTTTTGTAAGGTCCGCGCCTGTCGAATTTCCGTCAAAAAATCCATTTTCCAAAAATTGCCTAAAATTTTGTAGAAACCTTTCTTTTGATGAGTGGAATAAATAATTTAGCCAAAAAATAGTTTCTTAGCACAATTTAAGATAGTACAAAATTTTCACTATTTTTGTAAGGTCCGCCCGCGCCTGTCGAATTTCCGTCAAAAATTCAATTTTCCAAAAATATCCTAAAAATTTGTCGAAACCTTTTATTTGATGAGTGGAATAAATAATTTAGCCAAAAAATAGTTTCTTAGCACAATTTAAGATAGTACAAAATTTTCACTATTTTTGTAAGGTCCGCGCCTGTCGAATTTCCGTCAAAAATTCCATTTTCCAAAAATATCCTAAAATTTTGTAAAAACCTTTCCTTTGATGAGGTGAATAAAGAATTTACTCAAAAAATAGTTTCTTAGCACAACTTAAGATAGTACAAAATTTTCACTATTTTTGTGAGGTCCGCGCCTGTCGAATTTCCGTCAAAAATTCAATTTTCCAAAAGTTGCCTAAAATTTTGTAGAAACCTTTCCTTTGATGAGTGGAATAAAGAATTTACTCAAAAAATAGTTTCTTAGCACAATTTAAGATAGTACAAAATTTTCACTATTTTTGTAAGGTCCGCGCCTGTCGAATTTCCATCAAAAATTCAATTTTCCAAAAATTGCCTAAAATTTTGTAGAAACCTTTCCTTTGATGAGTGGAATAAAGAATTTATTAAAAAAATAGTTTCTTAGCACAATTTAAGATAGTACAAAATTTTCACTATTTTTGTAAGGTCCGCACCTGTCGAATTTCCGTCAAAAATTCAATTTTCCAAAAATATCCTCAAGTTTTGTCGAAACCTTTTATTTGATGAGTGGAATAAATAATTTAGCCAAAAAAATAGTTTCTTAGCACAATTTAAGATAGTACAAAATTTTCACTATTTTTGTAAGGTCCGCGCCTGTCGAATTTCCGTCAAAAATTCCATTTTCCAAAAATATCCTAAAATTTTGTAGAAACCTTTCCTTTGATGAGGTGAATAAAGAATTTACTCAAAAAATAGTTTCTTAGCACAATTTAAGATGGTACAAAATTTTCACTATTTTTGTAAGGTCCGCACCTGTCGAATTTCTGTCAAAAATTCCATTTTCCAAAAATTGCCTAAAATTTTGTAGAAACCTTTCCTTTGATGAGTGGAATAAAGAATTTACTCAAAAAATAATTTCTTAGCACAATTTAAGATAGTACAAAATTTTCACTATTTTTGTAAGGTCCGCGCCTGTCGAATTTCGGTCAAAAAATTCCATTTTCCAAAAATTGCCTAAAATTTTGTAGAAACCTTTCCTTTGATGAGTGGAATAAATAATTTAGCCAAAAAATAGTTTCTTAGCACAATTTAAGATAGTACAAAATTTTCACTATTTTTGTAAGGTCCGCGCCTGTCGAATTTCCATCAAAAATTCAATTTTCCAAAAATATCCTAAAAATTTGTCGAAACCTTTTATTTGATGAGTGGAATAAATAATTTAGCCAAAAAATAGTTTCTTAGCACAATTTAAGATAGTACAAAATTTTCACTATTTTTGTAAGGTCCGCGCCTGTCGAATTTCCGTCAAAAATTCCATTTTCCAAAAATATCCTAAAATTTTGTAAAAACCTTTCCTTTGATGAGGTGAATAAAGAATTTATTCAAAAAATAGTTTCTTAGCACAATTTAAGATAGTACAAAATTTTCACTATTTTTGTGAGGTCCGCGCCTGTTGAATTTCCGTCAAAAATTCAATTTTCCAAAAATTGCCTAAAATTTTGTAGAAACCTTTCCTTTGATGAGTGGAATAAAGAATTTACTCAAAAAATAGTTTCTTAGCACAATCTAAGATAGTACAGAATTTTCACTATTTTTGTAAGGTCCGCGCCTGTCGAATTTCCGTCAAAAAATCCATTTTCCAAAAATTGCCTAAAATTTTGTAGAAACCTTTCCTTTGATGAGTGGAATAAATAATTTAGCCAAAAAATAGTTTCTTAGCACAATTTAAGATAGTACAAAATTTTCACTATTTTTGTAAGGTCCGCCCGCGCCTGTCGAATTTCCGTCAAAAATTCAATTTTCCAAAAATATCCTAAAAATTTGTCGAAACCTTTTATTTGATGAGTGGAATAAATAATTTAGCCAAAAAATAGTTTCTTAGCACAATTTAAGATAGTACAAAATTTTCACTATTTTTGTAAGGTCCGCGCCTGTCGAATTTCCGTCAAAAATTCCATTTTCCAAAAATATCCTAAAATTTTGTAAAAACCTTTCCTTTGATGAGGTGAATAAAGAATTTACTCAAAAAATAGTTTCTTAGCACAACTTAAGATAGTACAAAATTTTCACTATTTTTGTGAGGTCCGCGCCTGTCGAATTTCCGTCAAAAATTCAATTTTCCAAAAGTTGCCTAAAATTTTGTAGAAACCTTTCCTTTGATGAGTGGAATAAAGAATTTACTCAAAAAATAGTTTCTTAGCACAATTTAAGATAGTACAAAATTTTCACTATTTTTGTAAGGTCCGCGCCTGTCGAATTTCCATCAAAAATTCAATTTTCCAAAAATTGCCTAAAATTTTGTAGAAACCTTTCCTTTGATGAGTGGAATAAAGAATTTATTAAAAAAATAGTTTCTTAGCACAATTTAAGATAGTACAAAATTTTCACTATTTTTGTAAGGTCCGCACCTGTCGAATTTCCGTCAAAAATTCAATTTTCCAAAAATATCCTCAAGTTTTGTCGAAACCTTTTATTTGATGAGTGGAATAAATAATTTAGCCAAAAAAATAGTTTCTTAGCACAATTTAAGATAGTACAAAATTTTCACTATTTTTGTAAGGTCCGCGCCTGTCGAATTTCCGTCAAAAATTCCATTTTCCAAAAATATGCTAAAATTTTGTAGAAACCTTTCCTTTGATGAGGTGAATAAAGAATTTACTCAAAAAATAGTTTCTTAGCACAATTTAAGATGGTACAAAATTTTCACTATTTTTGTAAGGTCCGCACCTGTCGAATTTCTGTCAAAAATTCCATTTTCCAAAAATTGCCTAAAATTTTGTAGAAACCTTTCCTTTGATGAGTGGAATAAAGAATTTACTCAAAAAATAATTTCTTAGCACAATTTAAGATAGTACAAAATTTTCACTATTTTTGTAAGGTCCGCGCCTGTCGAATTTCGGTCAAAAAATTCCATTTTCCAAAAATTGCCTAAAATTTTGTAGAAACCTTTCCTTTGATGAGTGGAATAAATAATTTAGCCAAAAAATAGTTTCTTAGCACAATTTAAGATAGTACAAAATTTTCACTATTTTTGTAAGGTCCGCGCCTGTCGAATTTCCATCAAAAATTCAATTTTCCAAAAATATCCTAAAAATTTGTCGAAACCTTTTATTTGATGAGTGGAATAAATAATTTAGCCAAAAAATAGTTTCTTAGCACAATTTAAGATAGTACAAAATTTTCACTATTTTTGTAAGGTCCGCGCCTGTCGAATTTCCGTCAAAAATTCCATTTTCCAAAAATATCCTAAAATTTTGTAAAAACCTTTCCTTTGATGAGGTGAATAAAGAATTTATTCAAAAAATAGTTTCTTAGCACAATTTAAGATAGTACAAAATTTTCACTATTTTTGTGAGGTCCGCGCCTGTTGAATTTCCGTCAAAAATTCAATTTTCCAAAAATTGCCTAAAATTTTGTAGAAACCTTTCCTTTGATGAGTGGAATAAAGAATTTACTCAAAAAATAGTTTCTTAGCACAATCTAAGATAGTACAGAATTTTCACTATTTTTGTAAGGTCCGCGCCTGTCGAATTTCCGTCAAAAAATCCATTTTCCAAAAATTGCCTAAACTTTTGTAGAAACCTTTCCTTTGATGAGTGGAATAAATAATTTAGCCAAAAAATAGTTTCTTAGCACAATTTAAGATAGTACAAAATTTTCACTATTTTTGTAAGGTCCGCCCGCGCCTGTCGAATTTCCGTCAAAAATTCAATTTTCCAAAAATATCCTAAAAATTTGTCGAAACCTTTTATTTGATGAGTGGAATAAATAATTTAGCCAAAAAATAGTTTCTTAGCACAATTTAAGATAGTACAAAATTTTCACTATTTTTGTAAGGTCCGCGCCTGTCGAATTTCCGTCAAAAATTCCATTTTCCAAAAATATCCTAAAATTTTGTAAAAACCTTTCCTTTGATGAGGTGAATAAAGAATTTACTCAAAAAATAGTTTCTTAGCACAACTTAAGATAGTACAAAATTTTCACTATTTTTGTGAGGTCCGCGCCTGTTGAATTTCCGTCAAAAATTCAATTTTCCAAAAGTTGCCTAAAATTTTGTAGAAACCTTTCCTTTGTTGAGTGGAATAAAGAATTTACTCAAAAAATAGTTTCTTAGCACAATTTAAGATAGTACAAAATTTTCACTATTTTTGTAAGGTCCGCGCCTGTCGAATTTCCGTCAAAAATTCCATTTTTCAAAAATATCCTAAAATTTTGTAGAAACCTTTCCTTTGATGAGGTGAATAAAGAATTTACTCAAAAAATAGTTTCTTAGCACAATTTAAGATAGTACAAAATTTTCACTATTTTTGTAAGGTCCGGGCCTGTCGAATTTCCGTCAAAAATTCCATTTTCCAAAAATATCCTAAAATTTTGTAAAAACCTTTCCTTTGATGAGTGGAATAAAGAATTTACTCAAAAAATAGTTTCTTAGCATAATTTAAGATAGTACAAAATTTTCACTATTTTTGTGAGGCTCGCGCCTGTCGAATTTCCGTCAAAAATTCAATTTTCCAAAAATTGCCTAAAATTTTGTAGAAACCTTTCCTTTGATGAGTGGAATAAATAATTTAGCCAAAAAATAGTTTCTTAGCACAATTTAAGATAGTACAAAATTTTCACTATTTTTGTAAGGTCCGCGCCTGTCGAATTTCCGTCAAAAATTCAATTTTCCAAAAATATCCTAAAAATTTGTCGAAACCTTTTATTTGATGAGTGGAATAAATAATTTAGCCAAAAATAGTTTCTTAGCACAATTTAAGATAGTACAAAATTTTCACTATTTTTGTAAGGTCCGCGCCTGTCGAATTTCCGTCAAAAATTCCATTTTCCAAAAATATCCTAAAATTTTGTAAAAACCTTTCCTTTGATGAGGTGAATAAAGAATTTATTCAAAAAATAGTTTCTTAGCACAATTTAAGATAGTACAAAATTTTCACTATTTTTGTGAGGTCCGCGCCTGTCGAATTTCCGTCAAAAATTCAATTTTCCAAAAATTGCCTAAAATTTTGTAGAAACCTTTCCTTTGATGAGTGGAATAAAGAATTTACTCAAAAAATAGTTTCTTAGCACAATCTAAGATAGTACAGAATTTTCACTATTTTTGTAAGGTCCGCGCCTGTCGAATTTCCGTCAAAAATTCCATTTTCCAAAAATTGCCTAAAATTTTGTAGAAACCTTTCCTTTGATGAGTGGAATAAATAATTTAGCCAAAAAATAGTTTCTTAGCACAATTTAAGATAGTACAAAATTTTCACTATTTTTGTAAGGTCCGCGCCTGTCGAATTTCCGTCAAAAATTCAATTTTCCAAAAATATCCTAAAAATTTGTCGAAACCTTTTATTTGATGAGTGGAATAAATAATTTAGCCAAAAAATAGTTTCTTAGCACAATTTAAGATAGTACAAAATTTTCACTATTTTTGTAAGGTCCGCGCCTGTCGAATTTCCGTCAAAAATTCCATTTTCCAAAAATATCCTAAAATTTTGTAAAAACCTTTCCTTTGATGAGGTGAATAAAGAATTTACTCAAAAAATAGTTTCTTAGCATAACTTAAGATAGTACAAAATTTTCACTATTTTTGTGAGGTCCGCGCCTGTCGAATTTCCGTCAAAAATTCAATTTTCCAAAAATTGCCTAAAATTTTGTAGAAACCTTTCCTTTGATGAGTGGAATAAATAATTTAGCCAAAAAATAGTTTCATAGCACAATTTAAGATAGTACAAAATTTTCACTATTTTTGTAAGGTCCGCGCCTGTCGAATTTCCATCAAAAATTCCATTTTCCAAAAATTGCCTAAAATTTTGTAGAAACCTTTCCTTTGATGAGTGGAATAAAGAATTTATTAAAAAAATAGTTTCTTAGCACAATTTAAGATAGTACAAAATTTTCACTATTTTTGTAAGGTCTGCGCCTGTCGAATTTCCGTCAAAAATTCAATTTTCCAAAAATATCCTAAAATTTTGTCGAAACCTTTTATTTGATGAGTGGAATAAATAATTTAGCCAAAAAATAGTTTCTTAGCACAATTTAAGATAGTACAAAATTTTCACTATTTTTGTAAGGTCCGCGCCTGTCGAATTTCCGTCAAAAATTCCATTTTCCAAAAATATCCTAAAATTTTGTAAAAACCTTTCCTTTGATGAGTGGAATAAAGAATTTACTCAAAAAATAGTTTCTTAGCACAATTTAAGATAGTACAAAATTTTCACTATTTTTGTGAGGTCCGCGCCTGTCGAATTTCCGTCAAAAATTCAATTTTCCAAAAGTTGCCTAAAATTTTGTAGAAACCTTTCCTTTGATGAGTGGAATAAAGAATTTACTCAAAAAATAGTTTCTTAGCACAATTTAAGATAGTACAAAATTTTCACTATTTTTGTAAGGTCCGCGCCTGTCGAATTTCCGTCAAATAATTCAATTTTCCAAAAATTGCCTAAAATTTTGTAGAAACCTTTCCTTTGATGAGTGGAATAAATAATTTAGCCAAAAAATAGTTTCTTAGCACAATCTAAGATAGTACAAAATTTTCACTATTTTTGTAAGGTCCGCGCCTGTCGAATTTCCATCAAAAATTCAATTTTCCAAAAATCGCCTAAAATTTTGTAGAAACCTTTCCTTTGATGAGTGGAATAAAGAATTTACTCAAAAATAGTTTCTTAGCACAATCTAAGATAGTACAAAATTTTCACTATTTTTGTAAGGTCCGCGCCTGTCGAATTTCCGTCAAAAATTCCATTTTTCAAAAATATCCTAAAATTTTGTAGAAACCTTTCCTTTGATGAGGTGAATAAAGAATTTACTCAAAAAATAGTTTCTTAGCACAATTTAAGATAGTACAAAATTTTCACTATTTTTGTAAGGTCCGGGCCTGTCGAATTTCCGTCAAAAATTCCATTTTCCAAAAATATCCTAAAATTTTGTAAAAACCTTTTCTTTGATAAGTGGAATAAAGAATTTACTCAAAAAATAGTTTCTTAGCACAATTTAAGATAGTACAAAATTTTCACTATTTTTGTGAGGTCCGCGCCTGTCGAATTTCCGTCAAAAATTCAATTTTCCAAAAATTGCCTAAAATTTTGTAGAAACCTTTCCTTTGATGAGTGGAATAAATAATTTAGCCAAAAAATAGTTTCTTAGCACAATTTAAGATAGTACAAAATTTTCACTATTTTTGTAAGGTCCGCGCCTGTCGAATTTCCGTCAAAAATTCAATTTTCCAAAAATATCCTAAAAATTTGTCGAAACCTTTTATTTGATGAGTGGAATAAATAATTTAGCCAAAAATAGTTTCTTAGCACAATTTAAGATAGTACAAAATTTTCACTATTTTTGTAAGGTCCGCGCCTGTCGAATTTCCGTCAAAAATTCCATTTTCCAAAAATATCCTAAAATTTTGTAAAAACCTTTCCTTTGATGAGGTGAATAAAGAATTTATTCAAAAAATAGTTTCTTAGCACAATTTAAGATAGTACAAAATTTTCACTATTTTTGTGAGGTCCGCGCCTGTCGAATTTCCGTCAAAAATTCAATTTTCCAAAAATTGCCTAAAATTTTGTAGAAACCTTTCCTTTGATGAGTGGAATAAAGAATTTACTCAAAAAATAGTTTCTTAGCACAATCTAAGATAGTACAGAATTTTCACTATTTTTGTAAGGTCCGCGCCTGTCGAATTTCCGTCAAAAATTACATTTTCCAAAAATTGCCTAAAATTTTGTAGAAACCTTTCCTTTGATGAGTGGAATAAATAATTTAGCCAAAAATAGTTTCTTAGCACAATTTAAGATAGTACAAAATTTTCACTATTTTTGTAAGGTCCGCGCCTGTCGAATTTCCGTCAAAAATTCAATTTTCCAAAAATATCCTAAAAATTTGTCGAAACCTTTTATTTGATGAGTGGAATAAATAATTTAGCCAAAAAATAGTTTCTTAGCACAATTTAAGATAGTACAAAATTTTCACTATTTTTGTAAGGTCCGCACCTGTCGAATTTCCGTCAAAAATTCAATTTTCCAAAAATATCCTCAAGTTTTGTCGAAACCTTTTATTTGATGAGTGGAACAAATAATTTAGCCAAAAAAATAGTTTCTTAGCACAATTTAAGATAGTGCAAAATTTTCACTATTTTTATAAGGTCCGCGCCTGTCGAATTTACGTCAAAAATTCAATTTTCCAAACATATCCTAAAATTTTGTAGAAACCTTTCCTTTGATGAGGTGAATAAAGAATTTACTCAAAAAATAGTTTCTTAGCACAATTTAAGATGGTACAAAATTTTCACTATTTTTGTAAGGTCCGCACCTGTCGAATTTCTGTCAAAAATTCCATTTTCCAAAAATTGCCTAAAATTTTGTAGAAACCTTTCCTTTGATGAGGTAAATAAAGAATTTACTCAAAAAATAGTTTCTTAGCACAATTTAAGATAGTACAAAATTTTCACTATTTTTGTAAGGTCCGCGCCTGTCGAATTTCCATCAAAAATTCAATTTTCCAAAAATTGCCTAAAATTTTGTAGAAACCTTTCCTTTGATGAGTGGAATAAAGAATTTACTCAAAAAATAGTTTCTTAGCACAATCTAAGATAGTACAAAATTTTCACTATTTTTGTAAGGTCTGCGCCTGTAGAATTTCCGTCAAAAAATTCCATTTTCCAAAAATTGCCTAAAATTTTGTAGAAACCTTTCCTTTGATGAGTGGAATAAATAATTTAGCCAAAAAATAGTTTCTTAGCACAATTTAAGATAGTACAAAATTTTCACTATTTTTGTAAGGTCCGCGCCTGTCGAATTTCTGTCAAAAATTCAATTTTCCAAAAATATCCTATTTTGTCGAAACCTTTTATTTGATGAGTGGAATAAATAATGTAGCCAAAAAATAGTTTCTTAGCACAATTTAAGATAGTACAAAATTTTCACTATTTTTGTAAGGTCCGCGCCTGTCGAATTTCCGTCAAAAATTCCATTTTCCAAAAATATCCTAAAATTTTGTAAAAACCTTTCCTTTGATGAGGTGAATAAAGAATTTACTCAAAAAATAGTTTCTTAGCACAATTTAAGATAGTACAAAATTTTCACTATTTTTGTAAGGTCCGCACCTGTCGAATTTCCATCAAAAATTCAATTTTCCAAAAATTGCCTAAAATTTTGTAGAAACCTTTCCTTTGATGAGTGGAATAAAGAATTTACTCAAAAAATAGTTTCTTAGCACAATCTAAGATAGTACAAAATTTTCACTATTTTTGTAAGGTCCGCGCCTGTCAAATTTCCGTCAAAAATTCAATTTTCCAAAAATTGCCTCAAATTTTGTCGAAACCTTTCCTTTGATGAGTGGAATAAAGAATTTAGCCAAAAAATAGTTTCATAGCACAATTTAAGATAGTACAAAATTTTCACTATTTTTGTAAGGTCCGCGCCTGTCGAATTTCCGTCAAAAATTCAATTTTCCAATAATATCCTAAAAATTTGTCGAAACCTTTTATTTGATGAGTGGAATAAATAATTTAGCCAAAAAATAGTTTCTTAGCACAATTTAAGATAGTACAAAATTTTCACTATTTTTGTAAGGTCCGCGCCTGTCGAATTTCCGTCAAAAATTCCATTTTCCAAAAATATCCTAAAATTTTGTAAAAACCTTTCCTTTGATGAGGTGAATAAAGAATTTATTCAAAAAATAGTTTCTTAGCACAATTTAAGATAGTACAAAATTTTCACTATTTTTGTGAGGTCCGCGCCTGTCGAATTTCCGTCAAAAATTCAATTTTCCAAAAATTGCCTAAAATTTTGTAGAAACCTTTCCTTTGATGAGTGGAATAAAGAATTTACTCAAAAAATAGTTTCTTAGCACAATCTAAGATAGTACAAAATTTTCACTATTTTTGTGAGGTCCGCGCCTGTCGAATTTCCGTCAAAAATTCCATTTTCCAAAAATATCCTAAAATTTTGTAGAAACCTTTCCTTTGATGAGGTGAATAAAGATTTTACCCAAAAAATAGTTTCTTAGCACAATTTAAGATAGTACAAAATTTTCACTATTTTTGTAAGGTCCGCGCCTGTCGAATTTCCGTCAAAAATTCCATTTTCCAAAAATATCCTAAAATTTTGTAAAAACCTTTCCTTTGATGAGTGGAATAAAAAATTTACTCAAAAAATAGTTTCTTAGCACAATTTAAGATAGTACAAAATTTTCACTATTTTTGTGAGGTCCGTGCCTGTTGAATTTCCGTCAAAAATTCAATTTTCCAAAAATTGCCTAAAATTTTGTAGAAACCTTTCCTTTGATGAGTGGAATGAAGAATTTACTCAAAAATAAGTTTCTTAGCACAATTTAAGATAGTACAAAATTTTCACTATTTTTGTAAGGTCCGCGCCTGTCGAATTTCCGTCAAAAATTCAATTTTCCAAAAATTGCCTCAAATTTTGTCGAAACCTTTCCTTTGATGAGTGGAATAAAGAATTTAGCCAAAAAATAGTTTCATAGCACAATTTAACATAGTACAAAATTTTCACTATTTTTGTAAGGTCTGCGCCTGTCGAATTTCCGTCAAAAATTCAATTTTCCAAAAATATCCTAAAAATTTGTCGAAACCTTTTATTTGATGAGTGGAATAAATAATTTAGCCAAAAAATAGTTTCTTAGCACAATTTAAGATAGTACAAAATTTTCACTATTTTTGTAAGGTCCGCGCCTGTCGAATTTCCGTCAAAAATTCCATTTTCCAAAAATATCCTAAAATTTTGTAAAAACCTTTCCTTTGATGAGTGGAATAAAAAATTTACTCAAAAAATAGTTTCTTAGCACAATTTTAGATACTACAAAATTTTCACTATTTTTGTAAGGTCCGCGCCTGTCGAATTTCCGTCAAAAATTCCATTTTCCAAAAATTGCCTAAAATTTTGTAGAAACCTTTCCTTTGATGAGTGGAATAAATAATTTAGCCAAAAAATAGTTTCTTAGCACAATTTAAGATAGTACAAAATTTTCACTATTTTTGTAAGGTCCGCGCCTGTCGAATTTCCGTCAAAAATTCAATTTTCCAAAAATATCCTAAAATTTTGTCGAAACCTTTTATTTGATGAGTGGAATAAATAATTTAGCCAAAAAATAGTTTCTTAGCACAATTTAAGATAGTACAAAATTTTCACTATTTTTGTAAGGTCCGCGCCTGTCGAATTTCCGTCAAAAATTCCATTTTCCAAAAATATCCTAAAATTTTGTAAAAACCTTTCCTTTGATGAGGTGAATAAAGAATTTACTCAAAAAATAGTTTCTTAGCACAACTTAAGATAGTACAAAATTTTCACTATTTTTGTGAGGTCCGCGCCTGTCGAATTTCCGTCAAAAATTCAATTTTCCAAAAGTTGCCTAAAATTTTGTAGAAACCTTTCCTTTGATGAGTGGAATAAAGAATTTACTCAAAAAATAGTTTCTTAGCACAATTTAAGATAGTACAAAATTTTCACTATTTTTGTAAGGTCCGCGCCTGTCGAATTTCCGTCAAAAAATTCAATTTTCCAAAAATTGCCTAAAATTTTGTAGAAACCTTTCCTTTGATGAGTGGAATAAATAATTTAGCCAAAAAATAATTTCTTAGCACAATTTAAGATAGTACATAATTTTCACTATTTTTGTAAAGTCCGCGCCTGTCGAATTTCCATCAAAAATTCATTTTTCCAAAAATTGCCTCAAATTTTGTTGAAACCTTTCCTTTGATGAGTGGAATAAAGAATTTACTCAAAAAATAGTTTCATAGCACAATTTAAGATAGTACAAAATTTTCACTATTTTTGTGAGGTCCGCACCTGTCGAATTTCCGTCAAAAATTCAATTTTCCAAAAATATCCTAAAATTTTGTCGAAACCTTTTATTTGATGAGTGGAATAAATAATTTAGCCAAAAAATAGTTTCTTAGCACAATTTAAGATAGTACAAAATTTTCACTATTTTTGTAAGGTCCGCGCCTGTCCAATTTCCATCAAAAATTCAATTTTCCAAAAATTGCCTAAAATTTTGTAGAAACCTTTCCTTTGATGAGTGGAATAAAGAATTTATTAAAAAAATAGTTTCTTAGCACAATTTAAGATAGTACAAAATTTTCACTATTTTTGTAAGGTCCGCACCTGTCGAATTTCCGTCAAAAATTCAATTTTCCAAAAATATCCTCAAGTTTTGTCGAAACCTTTTATTTGATGAGTGGAACAAATAATTTAGCCAAAAAAATAGTTTCTTAGCACAATTTAAGATAGTACAAAATTTTCACTATTTTTATAAGGTCCGCGCCTGTCGAATTTACGTCAAAAATTCCATTTTCCAAACATATCCTAAAATTTTGTAGAAACCTTTCCTTTGATGAGGTGAATAAAGAATTTACTCAAAAAATAGTTTCTTAGCACAATTTAAGATGGTACAAAATTTTCACTATTTTTGTAAGGTCCGCACCTGTCGAATTTCTGTCAAAAATTCCATTTTCCAAAAATTGCCTAAAATTTTGTAGAAACCTTTCCTTTGATGAGGTAAATAAAGAATTTACTCAAAAAATAGTTTCTTAGCACAATTTAAGATAGTACAAAATTTTCACTATTTTTGTAAGGTCCGCGCCTGTCGAATTTCCATCAAAAATTCAATTTTCCAAAAATTGCCTAAAATTTTGTAGAAACCTTTCCTTTGATGAGTGGAATAAAGAATTTACTCAAAAAATAGTTTCTTAGCACAATCTAAGATAGTACAAAATTTTCACTATTTTTGTAAGGTCTGCGCCTTTTAGAATTTCCGTCAAAAAATTCCATTTTCCAAAAATTGCCTAAAATTTTGTAGAAACCTTTCCTTTGATGAGTGGAATAAATAATTTAGCCAAAAAATAGTTTCTTAGCACAATTTAAGATAGTACAAAATTTTCACTATTTTTGTAAGGTCCGCGCCTGTCGAATTTCCGTCAAAAATTCAATTTTCCAAAAGTATCCTATTTTGTCGAAACCTTTTATTTGATGAGTGGAATAAATAATGTAGCCAAAAAATAGTTTCTTAGCACAATTTAAGATAGTACAAAATTTTCACTATTTTTGTAAGGTCCGCGCCTGTCGAATTTCCGTCAAAAATTCCATTTTCCAAAAATATCCTAAAATTTTGTAAAAACCTTTCCTTTGATGAGGTGAATAAAGAATTTACTCAAAAAATAGTTTCTTAGCACAATTTAAGATAGTACAAAATTTTCACTATTTTTGTAAGGTCCGCACCTGTCAAATTCCATCAAAAATTCAATTTTCCAAAAATTGCCTAAAATTTTGTAGAAACCTTTCCTTTGATGAGTGGAATAAAGAATTTACTCAAAAAATAGTTTCTTAGCACAATCTAAGATAGTACAAAATTTTCACTATTTTTGTAAGGTCCGCGCCTGTCAAATTTCCGTCAAAAATTCAATTTTCCAAAAATTGCCTCAAATTTTGTCGAAACCTTTCCTTTGATGAGTGGAATAAAGAATTTAGCCAAAAAATAGTTTCATAGCACAATTTAAGATAGTACAAAATTTTCACTATTTTTGTAAGGTCCGCGCCTGTCGAATTTCCGTCAAAAATTCAATTTTCCAATAATATCCTAAAAATTTGTCGAAACCTTTTATTTGATGAGTGGAATAAATAATTTAGCCAAAAAATAGTTTCTTAGCACAATTTAAGATAGTACAAAATTTTCACTATTTTTGTAAGGTCCGCGCCTGTCGAATTTCCGTCAAAAATTCCATTTTCCAAAAATATCCTAAAATTTTGTAAAAACCTTTCCTTTGATGAGGTGAATAAAGAATTTATTCAAAAAATAGTTTCTTAGCACAATTTAAGATAGTACAAAATTTTCACTATTTTTGTGAGGTCCGCGCCTGTCGAATTTCCGTCAAAAATTCAAATTTCCAAAAATTGCCTAAAATTTTGTAGAAACCTTTCCTTTGATGAGTGGAATAAAGAATTTACTCAAAAATAAGTTTCTTAGCACAATTTAAGATAGTACAAAATTTTCACTATTTTTGTAAGGTCCGCGCCTGTCGAATTTCCGTCAAAAATTCAATTTTCCAAAAATATTCTAAAATTTTGTCGAAACCTTTTATTTGATGAGTGGAATAAATAATTTAGCCAAAAAATAGTTTCTTAGCACAATTTAAGATAGTACAAAATTTTCACTATTTTTGTAAGGTCCGCGCCTGTCGAATTTCCGTCAAAAATTCCATTTTCCAAAAATATCCTAAAATTTTGTAAAAACCTTTCCTTTGATGAGGTGAATAAAGAATTTACTCAAAAAATAGTTTCTTAGCACAATTTAAGATAGTACAAAATTTTCACTATTTTTGTGAGGTCTGCGCCTGTCGAATTTCCGTCAAAAATTCAATTTTCCAAAAGTTGCCTAAAATTTGTAGAAACCTTTCCTTTGATGAGTGGAATAAAGAATTTACTCAAAAAATAGTTTCTTAGCACAATTTAAGATAGTACAAAATTTTCACTATTTTTGTAAGGTTCGCGCCTGTCGAATTTCCGTCAAAAAATTCAATTTTCCAAAAATTGCCTAAAATTTTGTAGAAACCTTTCCTTTGATGAGTGGAATAAATAATTTAGGCAAAAAACAGTTTCTTAGCACAATTTAAGATAGTACAAAATTTTCACTATTTTTGTAAGGTCCGCACCTGTCGAATTTCCGTCAAAAATTCAATTTTCCAAAAATATCCTCAAGTTTTGTCGAAACCTTTTATTTGATGAGTGGAATAAATAATTTAGCCAAAAAAATAGTTTCTTAGCACAATTTAAGATAGTACAAAATTTTCACTATTTTTGTAAGGTCCGCGCCTGTCGAATTTCCGTCAAAAATTCCATTTTCCAAAAATATCCTAAAATTTTGTAAAAACCTTTCCTTTGATGAGGTGAATAAAGAATTTATTCAAAAAATAGTTTCTTAGCACAATTTAAGATAGTACAAAATTTTCACTATTTTTGTGAGGTCCGCGCCTGTCGAATTTCCGTCAAAAATTCAATTTTCCAAAAATTGCCTAAAATTTTGTAGAAACCTTTCCTTTGATGAGTGGAATAAAGAATTTACTCAAAAAATAGTTTCTTAGCACAATCTAAGATAGTACAGAATTTTCACTATTTTTGTAAGGTCCGCGCCTGTCGAATTTCCGTCAAAAAATCCATTTTCCAAAAATTGCCTAAAATTTTGTAGAAACCTTTCCTTTGATGAGTGGAATAAATAATTTAGCCAAAAAATAGTTTCTTAGCACAATTTAAGATAGTACAAAATTTTCACTATTTTTGTAAGGTCCGCCCGCGCCTGTCGAATTTCCGTCAAAAATTCCATTTTCCAAAAATTGCCTAAAATTTGTCGAAACCTTTTATTTGATGAGTGGAATAAATAATTTAGCCAAAAAATAGTTTCTTAGCACAATTTAAGATAGTACAAAATTTTCACTATTTTTGTAAGGTCCGCGCCTGTCGAATTTCCGTCAAAAATTCCATTTTCCAAAAATATCCTAAAATTTTGTAAAAACCTTTCCTTTGATGAGGTGAATAAAGAATTTACTCAAAAAATAGTTTCTTAGCACAACTTAAGATAGTACAAAATTTTCACTATTTTTGTGAGGTCCGCGCCTGTCGAATTTCCGTCAAAAATTCAATTTTCCAAAAATTGCCTAAAATTTTGTAGAAACCTTTCCTTTGATGAGTGGAATAAATAATTTAGCCAAAAAATAGTTTCATAGCACAATTTAAGATAGTACAAAATTTTCACTATTTTTGTAAGGTCCGCGCCTGTCGAATTTCCATCAAAAATTCCATTTTCCAAAAATTGCCTAAAATTTTGTAGAAACCTTTCCTTTGATGAGGTGAATAAAGAATTTACTCAAAAAATAGTTTCTTAGCACAATTTAAGATAGTACAAAATTTTAACTATGTTTGTAAGGTCCGGGCCTGTCGAATTTCCGTCAAAAATTCCATTTTCCAAAAATATCCTAAAATTTTGTAAAAACCTTTCCTTTGATGAGGTGAATAAAGAATTTACTCAAAAAATAGTTTCTTAGCACAATTTAAGATAGTACAAAATTTTCACTATTTTTGTGAGGTCCGCGCCTGTCGAATTTCCGTCAAAAATTCAATTTTCCAAAAGTTGCCTAAAATTTTGTAGAAACCTTTCCTTTGATGAGTGGAAAAGAATTTACTCAAAAAATAGTTTCTTAGCACAATTTAAGATAGTACAAAATTTTCACTATTTTTGTAAGGTCCGCGCCTGTCGAATTTCCGTCAAAAAATTCAATTTTCCAAAAATTGCCTAAAATTTTGTAGAAACCTTTCCTTTGATGAGTGGAATAAATAATTTAGCCAAAAAATAGTTTCTTAGCACAATCTAAGATAGTACAAAATTTTCACTATTTTTGTAAGGTCCGTGCCTGTCGAATTTCCGTCAAAAATTCAATTTTCCAAAAATATCCTAAAATTTTGTCGAAACCTTTTATTTGATGAGTGGAATAAATAATTTAGCCAAAAAATAGTTTCTTAGCACAATTTAAGATAGTACAAAATTTTCACTATTTTATTAAGGTCCGCGCCTGTCGAATTTCCGTCAAAAATTCCATTTTCCAAAAATATCCTAAAATTTTGTTAAAACCTTTCCTTTGATGAGGTGCGTAAAGAATTTACTCAAAAAATAGTTTCTTAGCACAATTTAAGATAGTACAAAATTTTCACTATTTTTGTGAGGTCCGCGCCTGTCGAATTTCCGTCAAAAATTCAATTTTCCAAAAGTTGCCTAAAATTTTGTAGAAACCTTTCCTTTGATGAGTGGAATAAAGAATTTACTCAAAAAATAGTTTCTTAGCAAAATTTAAGATAGTACAAAATTTTCAATATTTTTGTAAGGTTCGCGCCTGTCGAATTTCCGTCAAAAAATTCAATTTTCCAAAAATTGCCTAAAATTTTGTAGAAACCTTTCCTTTGATGAGTGGAATAAATAATTTAGCCAAAAAATAGTTTCTTAGCACAATTTAAGATAGTACAAAATTTTCACTATTTTTGTAAGGTCCGCACCTGTCGAATTTCCGTCAAAAATTCAATTTTCCAAAAATATCCTCAAGTTTTGTTGAAACCTTTTATTTGATGAGTGGAATAAATAATTTAGCCAAAAAAATAGTTTCTTAGCACAATTTAAGATAGTACAAAATTTTCACTATTTTTGTAAGGTCCGCGCCTGTCGAATTTCCGTCAAAAATTCCATTTTCCAAAAATATCCTAAAATTTTGTAGAAACCTTTCCTTTGATGAGGTGAATAAAGAATTTACTCAAAAAATAGTTTCATAGCACAATTTAAGATGGTACAAAATTTTCACTATTTTTGTAAGGTCCGCACCTGTCGAATTTCTGTCAAAAATTCCATTTTCCAAAAATTGCCTAAAATTTTGTAGAAACCTTTCCTTTGATGAGTGGAATAAAGAATTTACTCAAAAAATAATTTCTTAGCACAATTTAAGATAGTACAAAATTTTCACTATTTTTGTAAGGTCCGCGCCTGTCGAATTTCGGTCAAAAAATTCCATTTTCCAAAAATTGCCTAAAATTTTGTAGAAACCTTTCCTTTGATGAGTGGAATAAATAATTTAGCCAAAAAATAGTTTCTTAGCACAATTTAAGATAGTACAAAATTTTCACTATTTTTGTAAGGTCCGCGCCTGTCGAATTTCCATCAAAAATTCCATTTTCCAAAAATATCCTAAAATTTTGTAAAAACCTTTCCTTTGATGAGTGGAATAAAGAATTTACTTAAAAAATAGTTTCTTAGCATAATTTAAGATAGTACAAAATTTTCACTATTTTTGTGAGGTCCGCGCCTGTCGAATTTCCGTCAAAAATTCAATTTTCCAAAAATTGCCTAAAATTTTGTAGAAACCTTTCCTTTGATGAGTGGAATAAAGAATTTACTCAAAAAATAGTTTCTTAGCACAATCTAAGATAGTACAAAATTTTCACTATTTTTGTAAGGTCTGCGCCTGTCGAATTTCCGTCAAAAAATTCCATTTTCCAAAAATTGCCTAAAATTTTGTAGAAACCTTTCCTTTGATGAGTGGAATAAATAATTTAGCCAAAAAATAGTTTCTTAGCACAATTTAAGATAGTACAAAATTTTCACTATTTTTGTAAGGTCCGCGCCTGTCGAATTTCCGTCAAAAATTCAATTTTCCAAAAATATCCTATTTTGTCGAAACCTTTTATTTGATGAGTGGAATAAATAATTTAGCCAAAAAAAATAGTTTCTAAGCACAATTTAAGATAGTACAAAATTTTCACTATTTTTGTAAGGTCCGCGCCTGTCGAATTTCCGTCAAAAATTCCATTTTCCATAAATTGCCTAAAATTATGTAAAAACCCATACTTTGATGAGTGGAATAAAGAATTTACTCAAAAAATAGTTTCTTAGCACAATTTAAGATAGTACATAATTTTCACTATTTTTGTAAGGGTCGCGCCTGTCGAATTTCCGTCAAAAATTTAATTTTCCAAAAATTGCCTAAAAATTTGTAGAAACCTTTCCTTTGATGAGTGGAATAAAGAATTTACTCAAAAAATAGTTTCATAGCACAATTTAAGATAGTACAAAATTTTCACTATTTTTGTAAGGGTGGCACCTGTCGAATTTCTGTCAAAAATTTCATTTTCCAAAAAATTGCCTAAAATTTTGTAGAAACCTTTCCTTTGATGAGTGGAATAAAGAATTTACTCAAAAAATAGTTTTTTAGCACAATTTTAGATAGTACAAAATTTTCACTATTTTTGTAAGGTCCGCGCCTGTCGAATTTCCGTCAAAAATTCAATTTTCCAAAAATTGCCTAAAATTTTGTAGAAACCTTTCCTTTGATGAGTGGAATAAATAATTTAGCCAAAAAATAGTTTCTTAGCACAATTTAAGATAGTACAAAATTTTCACTATTTTTGTAAGGTCCGCCCGCGCCTGTCGAATTTCCGTCAAAAATTCCATTTTCCAAAAATATCCTAAAATTTTGTAAAAACCTTTCCTTTGATGAGGTGAATAAAGAATTTATTCAAAAAATAGTTTCTTAGCACAATTTAAGATAGTAAAAAATTTTCACTATTTTTGTAAGGTCCGGGCCTGTCGAATTTCCGTCAAAAATTCCATTTTCCAAAAATATCCTAAAATTTTGTAAAAACCTTTCCTTTGATAAGTGGAATAAAGAATTTACTCAAAAAATAGTTTCTTAGCATAATTTAAGATAGTACAAAATTTTCACTATTTTTGTGAGGTCCGCGCCTGTCGAATTTCCGTCAAAAATTCAATTTTCCAAAAATTGCCTAAAATTTTGTCGAAACCTTTTATTTGATGAGTGTGATAAATAATTTAGCCAAAAAATAGTTTCTTAGCACAATTTAAGATAGTACAAAATTTTCACTATTTTTGTAAGGTCCGCGCCTGTCGAATTTCCGTCAAAAATTCCATTTTCCAAAAATATCCTAAAATTTTGTAAAAACCTTTCCTTTGATGAGGTGAATAAAGAATTTATTCAAAAAATAGTTTCTTAGCACAATTTAAGATAGTACAAAATTTTCACTATTTTTGTAAGGTCCGCGCCTGTCGAATTTCCGTCAAAAAATCCATTTTCCAAAAATTGCCTAAAATTTTGTAGAAACCTTTCCTTTGATGAGTGGAATAAATAATTTAGCCAAAAAATAGTTTCTTAGCACAATTTAAGATAGTACAAAATTTTCACTATTTTTGTAAGGTCCGCCCGCGCCTGTCGAATTTCCGTCAAAAATTCAATTTTCCAAAAATATCCTAAAAATTTGTCGAAACCTTTTATTTGATGAGTGGAATAAATAATTTAGCCAAAAAATAGTTTCTTAGCACAATTTAAGATAGTACAAAATTTTCACTATTTTTGTAAGGTCCGCGCCTGTCGAATTTCCGTCAAAAATTCCATTTTCCAAAAATATCCTAAAATTTTGTAAAAACCTTTCCTTTGATGAGGTGAATAAAGAATTTACTCAAAAAATTGTTTCTTAGCACAACTTAAGATAGTACAAAATTTTCACTATTTTTGTGAGGTCCGCGCCTGTTGAATTTCCGTCAAAAATTCAATTTTCCAAAAGTTGCCTAAAATTTTGTAGAAACCTTTCCTTTGTTGAGTGGAATAAAGAATTTACTCAAAAAATAGTTTCTTAGCACAATTTAAGATAGTACAAAATTTTCACTATTTTTGTAAGGTCCGCGCCTGTCGAATTTCCGTCAAAAATTCCATTTTTCAAAAATATCCTAAAATTTTGTAGAAACCTTTCCTTTGATGAGGTGAATAAAGAATTTACTCAAAAAATAGTTTCTTAGCACAATTTAAGATAGTACAAAATTTTCACTATTTTTGTAAGGTCCGCGCCTGTCGAATTTCCGTCAAAAATTCAATTTTCCAAAAATATCCTAAAAATTTGTCGAAACCTTTTATTTGATGAGTGGAATAAATAATTTAGCCAAAAATAGTTTCTTAGCACAATTTAAGATAGTACAAAATTTTCACTATTTTTGTTAGGTCAGCGCCTGTCGAATTTCCGTCAAAAATTCCATTTTCCAAAAATATCCTAAAATTTTGTAAAAACCTTTCCTTTGATGAGGTGAATAAAGAATTTATTCAAAAAATAGTTTCTTAGCACAATTTAAGATAGTACAAAATTTTCACTATTTTTGTGAGGTCCGCGCCTGTCGAATTTCCGTCAAAAATTCAATTTTCCAAAAATTGCCTAAAATTTTGTAGAAACCTTTCCTTTGATGAGTGGAATAAAGAATTTACTCAAAAAATAGTTTCTTAGCACAATCTAAGATAGTACAGAATTTTCACTATTTTTGTAAGGTCCGCGCCTGTCGAATTTCCGTCAAAAATTCCATTTTCCAAAAATTGCCTAAAATTTTGTAGAAACCTTTCCTTTGATGAGTGGAATAAATAATTTAGCCAAAAAATAGTTTCTTAGCACAATTTAAGATAGTACAAAATTTTCACTATTTTTGTAAGGTCCGCGCCTGTCGAATTTCCGTCAAAAATTCAATTTTCCAAAAATATCCTAAAAATTTGTCGAAACCTTTTATTTGATGAGTGGAATAAATAATTTAGCCAAAAAATAGTTTCTTAGCACAATTTAAGATAGTACAAAATTTTCACTATTTTTGTAAGGTCCGCGCCTGTCGAATTTCCGTCAAAAATTCCATTTTCCAAAAATATCCTAAAATTTTGTAAAAACCTTTCCTTTGATGAGGTGAATAAAGAATTTACTCAAAAAATAGTTTCTTAGCATAACTTAAGATAGTACAAAATTTTCACTATTTTTGTGAGGTCCGCGCCTGTCGAATTTCCGTCAAAAATTCAATTTTCCAAAAATTGCCTAAAATTTTGTAGAAACCTTTCCTTTGATGAGTGGAATAAATAATTTAGCCAAAAAATAGTTTCATAGCACAATTTAAGATAGTACAAAATTTTCACTATTTTTGTAAGGTCCGCGCCTGTCGAATTTCCATCAAAAATTCCATTTTCCAAAAATTGCCTAAAATTTTGTAGAAACCTTTCCTTTGATGAGTGGAATAAAGAATTTATTAAAAAAATAGTTTCTTAGCACAATTTAAGATAGTACAAAATTTTCACTATTTTTGTAAGGTCCGCGCCTGTCGAATTTCCGTCAAAAATTCAATTTTCCAAAAATATCCTAAAATTTTGTCGAAACCTTTTATTTGATGAGTGGAATAAATAATTTAGCCAAAAAATAGTTTCTTAGCACAATTTAAGATAGTACAAAATTTTCACTATTTTTGTAAGGTCCGCGCCTGTCGAATTTCCGTCAAAAATTCCATTTTCCAAAAATATCCTAAAATTTTGTAAAAACCTTTCCTTTGATGAGTGGAATAAAGAATTTACTCAAAAAATAGTTTCTTAGCACAATTTAAGATAGTACAAAATTTTCAATATTTTTGTGAGGTCCGCGCCTGTCGAATTTCCGTCAAAAATTCAATTTTCCAAAAGTTGCCTAAAATTTTGTAGAAACCTTTCCTTTGATGAGTGGAATAAAGAATTTACTCAAAAAATAGTTTCTTAGCACAATTTAAGATAGTACAAAATTTTCACTATTTTTGTAAGGTCCGCGCCTGTCGAATTTCCGTCAAATAATTCAATTTTCCAAAAATTGCCTAAAATTTTGTCGAAACCTTTTATTTGATGAGTGGAATAAAGAATTTATTAAAAAAATAGTTTCTTAGCACAATTTAAGATAGTACAAAATTTTCACTATTTTTGTAAGGTCCGCGCCTGTCGAATTTCCGTCAAAAATTCCATTTTCCAAAAATATCCTAAAATTTTGTAAAAACCTTTCCTTTGATGAGTGGAATAAAGAATTTACTCAAAAAATAGTTTCTTAGCACAATTTAAGATAGTACAAAATTTTCACTATTTTTGTGAGGTCCGCGCCTGTCGAATTTCCGTCAAAAATTCAATTTTCCAAAAATTGCCTAAAATTTTGTAGAAACCTTTCCTTTGATGAGTGGAATAAATAATTTAGCCAAAAAATAGTTTCTTAGCACAATCTAAGATAGTACAAAATTTTCACTATTTTTGTAAGGTCCGCGCCTGTCGAATTTCCATCAAAAATTCAATTTTCCAAAAATTGCCTAAAATTTTGTAGAAACCTTTCCTTTGATGAGTGGAATAAAGAATTTACTCAAAAATAGTTTCTTAGCACAATCTAAGATAGTACAAAATTTTCACTATTTTTGTAAGGTCCGCGCCTGTCGAATTTCCGTCAAAAATTCCATTTTTCAAAAATATCCTAAAATTTTGTAGAAACCTTTCCTTTGATGAGGTGAATAAAGAATTTACTCAAAAAATAGTTTCTTAGCACAATTTAAGATAGTACAAAATTTTCACTATTTTTGTAAGGTCCGCACCTGTCGAATTTCCGTCAAAAATTCAATTTTCCAAAAATATCCTAAAAATTTGTCGAAACCTTTTATTTGATGAGTGGAATAAATAATTTAGCCAAAAAATAGTTTCTTAGCACAATTTAAGATAGTACAAAATTTTCACTATTTTTGTAAGGTCCGCGCCTGTCGAATTTCCGTCAAAAATTCCATTTTCCAAAAATATCCTAAAATTTTGTAAAAACCTTTCCTTTGATGAGGTGAATAAAGAATTTACTCAAAAAATAGTTTCTTAGCACAACTTAAGATAGTACAAAATTTTCACTATTTTTGTGAGGTCCGCGCCTGTCGAATTTCCGTCAAAAATTCAATTTTCCAAAAGTTGCCTAAAATTTTGTAGAAACCTTTCCTTTGATGAGTGGAATAAAGAATTTACTCAAAAAATAGTTTCTTAGCACAATTTAAGATAGTACAAAATTTTCACTATTTTTGTAAGGTCCGCGCCTGTCGAATTTCCATCAAAAATTCAATTTTCCAAAAATTGCCTAAAATTTTGTAGAAACCTTTCCTTTGATGAGTGGAATAAAGAATTTATTAAAAAAATAGTTTCTTAGCACAATTTAAGATAGTACAAAATTTTCACTATTTTTGTAAGGTCCGCACCTGTCGAATTTCCGTCAAAAATTCAATTTTCCAAAAATATCCTCAAGTTTTGTCGAAACCTTTTATTTGATGAGTGGAATAAATAATTTAGCCAAAAAAATAGTTTCTTAGCACAATTTAAGATAGTACAAAATTTTCACTATTTTTGTAAGGTCCGCGCCTGTCGAATTTCCGTCAAAAATTCCATTTTCCAAAAATATCCTAAAATTTTGTAGAAACCTTTCCTTTGATGAGGTGAATAAAGAATTTACTCAAAAAATAGTTTCTTAGCACAATTTAAGATGGTACAAAATTTTCACTATTTTTGTAAGGTCCGCACCTGTCGAATTTCTGTCAAAAATTCCATTTTCCAAAAATTGCCTAAAATTTTGTAGAAACCTTTCCTTTGATGAGTGGAATAAAGAATTTACTCAAAAAATAATTTCTTAGCACAATTTAAGATAGTACAAAATTTTCACTATTTTTGTAAGGTCCGCGCCTGTCGAATTTCGGTCAAAAAATTCCATTTTCCAAAAATTGCCTAAAATTTTGTAGAAACCTTTCCTTTGATGAGTGGAATAAATAATTTAGCCAAAAAATAGTTTCTTAGCACAATTTAAGATAGTACAAAATTTTCACTATTTTTGTAAGGTCCGCGCCTGTCGAATTTCCATCAAAAATTCAATTTTCCAAAAATATCCTAAAAATTTGTCGAAACCTTTTATTTGATGAGTGGAATAAATAATTTAGCCAAAAAATAGTTTCTTAGCACAATTTAAGATAGTACAAAATTTTCACTATTTTTGTAAGGTCCGCGCCTGTCGAATTTCCGTCAAAAATTCCATTTTCCAAAAATATCCTAAAATTTTGTAAAAACCTTTCCTTTGATGAGGTGAATAAAGAATTTATTCAAAAAATAGTTTCTTAGCACAATTTAAGATAGTACAAAATTTTCACTATTTTTGTGAGGTCCGCGCCTGTTGAATTTCCGTCAAAAATTCAATTTTCCAAAAATTGCCTAAAATTTTGTAGAAACCTTTCCTTTGATGAGTGGAATAAAGAATTTACTCAAAAAATAGTTTCTTAGCACAATCTAAGATAGTACAGAATTTTCACTATTTTTGTAAGGTCCGCCCCTGTCGAATTTCCGTCAAAAAATCCATTTTCCAAAAATTGCCTAAAATTTTGTAGAAACCTTTCTTTTGATGAGTGGAATAAATAATTTAGCCAAAAAATAGTTTCTTAGCACAATTTAAGATAGTACAAAATTTTCACTATTTTTGTAAGGTCCGCCCGCGCCTGTCGAATTTCCGTCAAAAATTCAATTTTCCAAAAATATCCTAAAAATTTGTCGAAACCTTTTATTTGATGAGTGGAATAAATAATTTAGCCAAAAAATAGTTTCTTAGCACAATTTAAGATAGTACAAAATTTTCACTATTTTTGTAAGGTCCGCGCCTGTCGAATTTCCGTCAAAAATTCCATTTTCCAAAAATATCCTAAAATTTTGTAAAAACCTTTCCTTTGATGAGGTGAATAAAGAATTTACTCAAAAAATAGTTTCTTAGCACAACTTAAGATAGTACAAAATTTTCACTATTTTTGTGAGGTCCGCGCCTGTCGAATTTCCGTCAAAAATTCAATTTTCCAAAAGTTGCCTAAAATTTTGTAGAAACCTTTCCTTTGATGAGTGGAATAAAGAATTTACTCAAAAAATAGTTTCTTAGCACAATTTAAGATAGTACAAAATTTTCACTATTTTTGTAAGGTCCGCGCCTGTCGAATTTCCATCAAAAATTCAATTTTCCAAAAATTGCCTAAAATTTTGTAGAAACCTTTCCTTTGATGAGTGGAATAAAGAATTTATTAAAAAAATAGTTTCTTAGCACAATTTAAGATAGTACAAAATTTTCACTATTTTTGTAAGGTCCGCACCTGTCGAATTTCCGTCAAAAATTCAATTTTCCAAAAATATCCTCAAGTTTTGTCGAAACCTTTTATTTGATGAGTGGAATAAATAATTTAGCCAAAAAAATAGTTTCTTAGCACAATTTAAGATAGTACAAAATTTTCACTATTTTTGTAAGGTCCGCGCCTGTCGAATTTCCGTCAAAAATTCCATTTTCCAAAAATATCCTAAAATTTTGTAGAAACCTTTCCTTTGATGAGGTGAATAAAGAATTTACTCAAAAAATAGTTTCTTAGCACAATTTAAGATGGTACAAAATTTTCACTATTTTTATAAGGTCCGCACCTGTCGAATTTCTGTCAAAAATTCCATTTTCCAAAAATTGCCTAAAATTTTGTAGAAACCTTTCCTTTGATGAGTGGAATAAAGAATTTACTCAAAAAATAATTTCTTAGCACAATTTAAGATAGTACAAAATTTTCACTATTTTTGTAAGGTCCGCGCCTGTCGAATTTCGGTCAAAAAATTCCATTTTCCAAAAATTGCCTAAAATTTTGTAGAAACCTTTCCTTTGATGAGTGGAATAAATAATTTAGCCAAAAAATAGTTTCTTAGCACAATTTAAGATAGTACAAAATTTTCACTATTTTTGTAAGGTCCGCGCCTGTCGAATTTCCATCAAAAATTCAATTTTCCAAAAATATCCTAAAAATTTGTCGAAACCTTTTATTTGATGAGTGGAATAAATAATTTAGCCAAAAAATAGTTTCTTAGCACAATTTAAGATAGTACAAAATTTTCACTATTTTTGTAAGGTCCGCGCCTGTCGAATTTCCGTCAAAAATTCCATTTTCCAAAAATATCCTAAAATTTTGTAAAAACCTTTCCTTTGATGAGGTGAATAAAGAATTTATTCAAAAAATAGTTTCTTAGCACAATTTAAGATAGTACAAAACTTTCACTATTTTTGTGAGGTCCGCGCCTGTTGAATTTCCGTCAAAAATTCAATTTTCCAAAAATTGCCTAAAATTTTGTAGAAACCTTTCCTTTGATGAGTGGAATAAAGAATTTACTCAAAAAATAGTTTCTTAGCACAATCTAAGATAGTACAGAATTTTCACTATTTTTGTAAGGTCCGCGCCTGTCGAATTTCCGTCAAAAAATCCATTTTCCAAAAATTGCCTAAAATTTTGTAGAAACCTTTCCTTTGATGAGTGGAATAAATAATTTAGCCAAAAAATAGTTTCTTAGCACAATTTAAAATAGTACAAAATTTTCACTATTTTTGTAAGGTCCGCCCGCGCCTGTCGAATTTCCGTCAAAAATTCCATTTTCCAAAAATATCCTAAAAATTTGTCGAAACCTTTTATTTGATGAGTGGAATAAATAATTTAGCCAAAAAATAGTTTCTTAGCACAATTTAAGATAGTACAAAATTTTCACTATTTTTGTAAGGTCCGCGCCTGTCGAATTTCCGTCAAAAATTCCATTTTCCAAAAATATCCTAAAATTTTGTAAAAACCTTTCCTTTGATGAGGTGAATAAAGAATTTACTCAAAAAATAGTTTCTTAGCACAACTTAAGATAGTACAAAATTTTCACTATTTTTGTGAGGTCCGCGCCTGTCGAATTTCCGTCAAAAATTCAATTTTCCAAAAGTTGCCTAAAATTTTGTAGAAACCTTTCCTTTGATGAGTGGAATAAAGAATTTACTCAAAAAATAGTTTCTTAGCACAATTTAAGATAGTACAAAATTTTCACTATTTTTGTAAGGTCCGCGCCTGTCGAATTTCCATCAAAAATTCAATTTTCCAAAAATTGCCTAAAATTTTGTAGAAACCTTTCCTTTGATGAGTGGAATAAAGAATTTATTAAAAAAATAGTTTCTTAGCACAATTTAAGATAGTACAAAATTTTCACTATTTTTGTAAGGTCCGCACCTGTCGAATTTCCGTCAAAAATTCAATTTTCCAAAAATATCCTCAAGTTTTGTCGAAACCTTTTATTTGATGAGTGGAATAAATAATTTAGCCAAAAAAATAGTTTCTTAGCACAATTTAAGATAGTACAAAATTTTCACTATTTTTGTAAGGTCCGCGCCTGTCGAATTTCCGTCAAAAATTCCATTTTCCAAAAATATCCTAAAATTTTGTAGAAACCTTTCCTTTGATGAGGTGAATAAAGAATTTACTCAAAAAATAGTTTCTTAGCACAATTTAAGATGGTACAAAATTTTCACTATTTTTGTAAGGTCCGCACCTGTCGAATTTCTGTCAAAAATTCCATTTTCCAAAAATTGCCTAAAATTTTGTAGAAACCTTTCCTTTGATGAGTGGAATAAAGAATTTACTCAAAAAATAATTTCTTAGCACAATTTAAGATAGTACAAAATTTTCACTATTTTTGTAAGGTCCGCGCCTGTCTAATTTCGGTCAAAAAATTCCATTTTCCAAAAATTGCCTAAAATTTTGTAGAAACCTTTCCTTTGATGAGTGGAATAAATAATTTAGCCAAAAAATAGTTTCTTAGCACAATTTAAGATAGTACAAAATTTTCACTATTTTTGTAAGGTCCGCGCCTGTCGAATTTCCATCAAAAATTCAATTTTCCAAAAATATCCTAAAAATTTGTCGAAACCTTTTATTTGATGAGTGGAATAAATAATTTAGCCAAAAAATAGTTTCTTAGCACAATTTAAGATAGTACAAAATTTTCACTATTTTTGTAAGGTCCGCGCCTGTCGAATTTCCGTCAAAAATTCCATTTTCCAAAAATATCCTAAAATTTTGTAAAAACCTTTCCTTTGATGAGGTGAATAAAGAATTTATTCAAAAAATAGTTTCTTAGCACAATTTAAGATAGTACAAAATTTTCACTATTTTTGTGAGGTCCGCGCCTGTTGAATTTCCGTCAAAAATTCAATTTTCCAAAAATTGCCTAAAATTTTGTAGAAACCTTTCCTTTGATGAGTGGAATAAAGAATTTACTCAAAAAATAGTTTCTTAGCACAATCTAAGATAGTACAGAATTTTCACTATTTTTGTAAGGTCCGCGCCTGTCGAATTTCCGTCAAAAAATCCATTTTCCAAAAATTGCCTAAACTTTTGTAGAAACCTTTCCTTTGATGAGTGGAATAAATAATTTAGCCAAAAAATAGTTTCTTAGCACAATTTAAGATAGTACAAAATTTTCACTATTTTTGTAAGGTCCGCCCGCGCCTGTCGAATTTCCGTCAAAAATTCAATTTTCCAAAAATATCCTAAAAATTTGTCGAAACCTTTTATTTGATGAGTGGAATAAATAATTTAGCCAAAAAATAGTTTCTTAGCACAATTTAAGATAGTACAAAATTTTCACTATTTTTGTAAGGTCCGCGCCTGTCGAATTTCCGTCAAAAATTCCATTTTCCAAAAATATCCTAAAATTTTGTAAAAACCTTTCCTTTGATGAGGTGAATAAAGAATTTACTCAAAAAATAGTTTCTTAGCACAACTTAAGATAGTACAAAATTTTCACTATTTTTGTGAGGTCCGCGCCTGTTGAATTTCCGTCAAAAATTCAATTTTCCAAAAGTTGCCTAAAATTTTGTAGAAACCTTTCCTTTGTTGAGTGGAATAAAGAATTTACTCAAAAAATAGTTTCTTAGCACAATTTAAGATAGTACAAAATTTTCACTATTTTTGTAAGGTCCGCGCCTGTCGAATTTCCGTCAAAAATTCCATTTTTCAAAAATATCCTAAAATTTTGTAGAAACCTTTCCTTTGATGAGGTGAATAAAGAATTTACTCAAAAAATAGTTTCTTAGCACAATTTAAGATAGTACAAAATTTTCACTATTTTTGTAAGGTCCGGGCCTGTCGAATTTCCGTCAAAAATTCCATTTTCCAAAAATATCCTAAAATTTTGTAAAAACCTTTCCTTTGATGAGTGGAATAAAGAATTTACTCAAAAAATAGTTTCTTAGCATAATTTAAGATAGTACAAAATTTTCACTATTTTTGTGAGGCTCGCGCCTGTCGAATTTCCGTCAAAAATTCAATTTTCCAAAAATTGCCTAAAATTTTGTAGAAACCTTTCCTTTGATGAGTGGAATAAATAATTTAGCCAAAAAATAGTTTCTTAGCACAATTTAAGATAGTACAAAATTTTCACTATTTTTGTAAGGTCCGCGCCTGTCGAATTTCCGTCAAAAATTCAATTTTCCAAAAATATCCTAAAAATTTGTCGAAACCTTTTATTTGATGAGTGGAATAAATAATTTAGCCAAAAATAGTTTCTTAGCACAATTTAAGATAGTACAAAATTTTCACTATTTTTGTAAGGTCCGCGCCTGTCGAATTTCCGTCAAAAATTCCATTTTCCAAAAATATCCTAAAATTTTGTAAAAACCTTTCCTTTGATGAGGTGAATAAAGAATTTATTCAAAAAATAGTTTCTTAGCACAATTTAAGATAGTACAAAATTTTCACTATTTTTGTGAGGTCCGCGCCTGTCGAATTTCCGTCAAAAATTCAATTTTCCAAAAATTGCCTAAAATTTTGTAGAAACCTTTCCTTTGATGAGTGGAATAAAGAATTTACTCAAAAAATAGTTTCTTAGCACAATCTAAGATAGTACAGAATTTTCACTATTTTTGTAAGGTCCGCGCCTGTCGAATTTCCGTCAAAAATTCCATTTTCCAAAAATTGCCTAAAATTTTGTAGAAACCTTTCCTTTGATGAGTGGAATAAATAATTTAGCCAAAAAATAGTTTCTTAGCACAATTTAAGATAGTACAAAATTTTCACTATTTTTGTAAGGTCCGCGCCTGTCGAATTTCCGTCAAAAATTCAATTTTCCAAAAATATCCTAAAAATTTGTCGAAACCTTTTATTTGATGAGTGGAATAAATAATTTAGCCAAAAAATAGTTTCTTAGCACAATTTAAGATAGTACAAAATTTTCACTATTTTTGTAAGGTCCGCGCCTGTCGAATTTCCGTCAAAAATTCCATTTTCCAAAAATATCCTAAAATTTTGTAAAAACCTTTCCTTTGATGAGGTGAATAAAGAATTTACTCAAAAAATAGTTTCTTAGCATAACTTAAGATAGTACAAAATTTTCACTATTTTTGTGAGGTCCGCGCCTGTCGAATTTCCGTCAAAAATTCAATTTTCCAAAAATTGCCTAAAATTTTGTAGAAACCTTTCCTTTGATGAGTGGAATAAATAATTTAGCCAAAAAATAGTTTCATAGCACAATTTAAGATAGTACAAAATTTTCACTATTTTTGTAAGGTCCGCGCCTGTCGAATTTCCATCAAAAATTCCATTTTCCAAAAATTGCCTAAAATTTTGTAGAAACCTTTCCTTTGATGAGTGGAATAAAGAATTTATTAAAAAAATAGTTTCTTAGCACAATTTAAGATAGTACAAAATTTTCACTATTTTTGTAAGGTCTGCGCCTGTCGAATTTCCGTCAAAAATTCAATTTTCCAAAAATATCCTAAAATTTTGTCGAAACCTTTTATTTGATGAGTGGAATAAATAATTTAGCCAAAAAATAGTTTCTTAGCACAATTTAAGATAGTACAAAATTTTCACTATTTTTGTAAGGTCCGGGCCTGTCGAATTTCCGTCAAAAATTCCATTTTCCAAAAATATCCTAAAATTTTGTAAAAACCTTTTCTTTGATAAGTGGAATAAAGAATTTACTCAAAAAATAGTTTCTTAGCACAATCTAAGATAGTACAAAATTTTCACTATTTTTGTGAGGTCCGCGCCTGTCGAATTTCCGTCAAAAATTCAATTTTCCAAAAATTGCCTAAAATTTTGTAGAAACCTTTCCTTTGATGAGTGGAATAAATAATTTAGCCAAAAAATAGTTTCTTAGCACAATTTAAGATAGTACAAAATTTTCACTATTTTTGTAAGGTCCGCGCCTGTCGAATTTCCGTCAAAAATTCAATTTTCCAAAAATATCCTAAAAATTTGTCGAAACCTTTTATTTGATGAGTGGAATAAATAATTTAGCCAAAAATAGTTTCTTAGCACAATTTAAGATAGTACAAAATTTTCACTATTTTTGTAAGGTCCGCGCCTGTCGAATTTCCGTCAAAAATTCCATTTTCCAAAAATATCCTAAAATTTTGTAAAAACCTTTCCTTTGATGAGGTGAATAAAGAATTTATTCAAAAAATAGTTTCTTAGCACAATTTAAGATAGTACAAAATTTTCACTATTTTTGTGAGGTCTGCGCCTGTCGAATTTCCGTCAAAAATTCAATTTTCCAAAAATTGCCTAAAATTTTGTAGAAACCTTTCCTTTGATGAGTGGAATAAAGAATTTACTCAAAAAATAGTTTCTTAGCACAATCTAAGATAGTACAGAATTTTCACTATTTTTGTAAGGTCCGCGCCTGTCGAATTTCCGTCAAAAATTCCATTTTCCAAAAATTGCCTAAAATTTTGTAGAAACCTTTCCTTTGATGAGTGGAATAAATAATTTAGCCAAAAATAGTTTCTTAGCACAATTTAAGATAGTACAAAATTTTCACTATTTTTGTAAGGTCCGCGCCTGTCGAATTTCCGTCAAAAATTCAATTTTCCAAAAATATCCTAAAAATTTGTCGAAACCTTTTATTTGATGAGTGGAATAAATAATTTAGCCAAAAAATAGTTTCTTAGCACAATTTAAGATAGTACAAAATTTTCACTATTTTTGTAAGGTCCGCACCTGTCGAATTTCCGTCAAAAATTCAATTTTCCAAAAATATCCTCAAGTTTTGTCGAAACCTTTTATTTGATGAGTGGAACAAATAATTTAGCCAAAAAAATAGTTTCTTAGCACAATTTAAGATAGTGCAAAATTTTCACTATTTTTATAAGGTCCGCGCCTGTCGAATTTACGTCAAAAATTCAATTTTCCAAACATATCCTAAAATTTTGTAGAAACCTTTCCTTTGATGAGGTGAATAAAGAATTTACTCAAAAAATAGTTTCTTAGCACAATTTAAGATGGTACAAAATTTTCACTATTTTTGTAAGGTCCGCACCTGTCGAATTTCTGTCAAAAATTCCATTTTCCAAAAATTGCCTAAAATTTTGTAGAAACCTTTCCTTTGATGAGGTAAATAAAGAATTTACTCAAAAAATAGTTTCTTAGCACAATTTAAGATAGTACAAAATTTTCACTATTTTTGTAAGGTCCGCGCCTGTCGAATTTCCATCAAAAATTCAATTTTCCAAAAATTGCCTAAAATTTTGTAGAAACCTTTCCTTTGATGAGTGGAATAAAGAATTTACTCAAAAAATAGTTTCTTAGCACAATCTAAGATAGTACAAAATTTTCACTATTTTTGTAAGGTCTGCGCCTGTAGAATTTCCGTCAAAAAATTCCATTTTCCAAAAATTGCCTAAAATTTTGTAGAAACCTTTCCTTTGATGAGTGGAATAAATAATTTAGCCAAAAAATAGTTTCTTAGCACAATTTAAGATAGTACAAAATTTTCACTATTTTTGTAAGGTCCGCGCCTGTCGAATTTCTGTCAAAAATTCAATTTTCCAAAAATATCCTATTTTGTCGAAACCTTTTATTTGATGAGTGGAATAAATAATGTAGCCAAAAAATAGTTTCTTAGCACAATTTAAGATAGTACAAAATTTTCACTATTTTTGTAAGGTCCGCGCCTGTCGAATTTCCGTCAAAAATTCCATTTTCCAAAAATATCCTAAAATTTTGTAAAAACCTTTCCTTTGATGAGGTGAATAAAGAATTTACTCAAAAAATAGTTTCTTAGCACAATTTAAGATAGTACAAAATTTTCACTATTTTTGTAAGGTCCGCGCCTGTCTAATTTCGGTCAAAAAATTCCATTTTCCAAAAATTGCCTAAAATTTTGTAGAAACCTTTCCTTTGATGAGTGGAATAAATAATTTAGCCAAAAAATAGTTTCTTAGCACAATTTAAGATAGTACAAAATTTTCACTATTTTTGTAAGGTCCGCGCCTGTCGAATTTCCATCAAAAATTCAATTTTCCAAAAATATCCTAAAAATTTGTCGAAACCTTTTATTTGATGAGTGGAATAAATAATTTAGCCAAAAAATAGTTTCTTAGCACAATTTAAGATAGTACAAAATTTTCACTATTTTTGTAAGGTCCGCGCCTGTCGAATTTCCGTCAAAAATTCCATTTTTCAAAAATATCCTAAAATTTTGTAGAAACCTTTCCTTTGATGAGGTGAATAAAGAATTTACTCAAAAAATAGTTTCTTAGCACAATTTAAGATAGTACAAAATTTTCACTATTTTTGTAAGGTCCGGGCCTGTCGAATTTCCGTCAAAAATTCCATTTTCCAAAAATATCCTAAAATTTTGTAAAAACCTTTCCTTTGATGAGTGGAATAAAGAATTTACTCAAAAAATAGTTTCTTAGCATAATTTAAGATAGTACAAAATTTTCACTATTTTTGTGAGGCTCGCGCCTGTCGAATTTCCGTCAAAAATTCAATTTTCCAAAAATTGCCTAAAATTTTGTAGAAACCTTTCCTTTGATGAGTGGAATAAATAATTTAGCCAAAAAATAGTTTCTTAGCACAATTTAAGATAGTACAAAATTTTCACTATTTTTGTAAGGTCCGCGCCTGTCGAATTTCCGTCAAAAATTCAATTTTCCAAAAATATCCTAAAAATTTGTCGAAACCTTTTATTTGATGAGTGGAATAAATAATTTAGCCAAAAATAGTTTCTTAGCACAATTTAAGATAGTACAAAATTTTCACTATTTTTGTAAGGTCCGCGCCTGTCGAATTTCCGTCAAAAATTCCATTTTCCAAAAATATCCTAAAATTTTGTAAAAACCTTTCCTTTGATGAGGTGAATAAAGAATTTATTCAAAAAATAGTTTCTTAGCACAATTTAAGATAGTACAAAATTTTCACTATTTTTGTGAGGTCCGCGCCTGTCGAATTTCCGTCAAAAATTCAATTTTCCAAAAATTGCCTAAAATTTTGTAGAAACCTTTCCTTTGATGAGTGGAATAAAGAATTTACTCAAAAAATAGTTTCTTAGCACAATCTAAGATAGTACAGAATTTTCACTATTTTTGTAAGGTCCGCGCCTGTCGAATTTCCGTCAAAAATTCCATTTTCCAAAAATTGCCTAAAATTTTGTAGAAACCTTTCCTTTGATGAGTGGAATAAATAATTTAGCCAAAAAATAGTTTCTTAGCACAATTTAAGATAGTACAAAATTTTCACTATTTTTGTAAGGTCCGCGCCTGTCGAATTTCCGTCAAAAATTCAATTTTCCAAAAATATCCTAAAAATTTGTCGAAACCTTTTATTTGATGAGTGGAATAAATAATTTAGCCAAAAAATAGTTTCTTAGCACAATTTAAGATAGTACAAAATTTTCACTATTTTTGTAAGGTCCGCGCCTGTCGAATTTCCGTCAAAAATTCCATTTTCCAAAAATATCCTAAAATTTTGTAAAAACCTTTCCTTTGATGAGGTGAATAAAGAATTTACTCAAAAAATAGTTTCTTAGCATAACTTAAGATAGTACAAAATTTTCACTATTTTTGTGAGGTCCGCGCCTGTCGAATTTCCGTCAAAAATTCAATTTTCCAAAAATTGCCTAAAATTTTGTAGAAACCTTTCCTTTGATGAGTGGAATAAATAATTTAGCCAAAAAATAGTTTCATAGCACAATTTAAGATAGTACAAAATTTTCACTATTTTTGTAAGGTCCGCGCCTGTCGAATTTCCATCAAAAATTCCATTTTCCAAAAATTGCCTAAAATTTTGTAGAAACCTTTCCTTTGATGAGTGGAATAAAGAATTTATTAAAAAAATAGTTTCTTAGCACAATTTAAGATAGTACAAAATTTTCACTATTTTTGTAAGGTCTGCGCCTGTCGAATTTCCGTCAAAAATTCAATTTTCCAAAAATATCCTAAAATTTTGTCGAAACCTTTTATTTGATGAGTGGAATAAATAATTTAGCCAAAAAATAGTTTCTTAGCACAATTTAAGATAGTACAAAATTTTCACTATTTTTGTAAGGTCCGGGCCTGTCGAATTTCCGTCAAAAATTCCATTTTCCAAAAATATCCTAAAATTTTGTAAAAACCTTTTCTTTGATAAGTGGAATAAAGAATTTACTCAAAAAATAGTTTCTTAGCACAATTTAAGATAGTACAAAATTTTCACTATTTTTGTGAGGTCCGCGCCTGTCGAATTTCCGTCAAAAATTCAATTTTCCAAAAATTGCCTAAAATTTTGTAGAAACCTTTCCTTTGATGAGTGGAATAAATAATTTAGCCAAAAAATAGTTTCTTAGCACAATTTAAGATAGTACAAAATTTTCACTATTTTTGTAAGGTCCGCGCCTGTCGAATTTCCGTCAAAAATTCAATTTTCCAAAAATATCCTAAAAATTTGTCGAAACCTTTTATTTGATGAGTGGAATAAATAATTTAGCCAAAAATAGTTTCTTAGCACAATTTAAGATAGTACAAAATTTTCACTATTTTTGTAAGGTCCGCGCCTGTCGAATTTCCGTCAAAAATTCCATTTTCCAAAAATATCCTAAAATTTTGTAAAAACCTTTCCTTTGATGAGGTGAATAAAGAATTTATTCAAAAAATAGTTTCTTAGCACAATTTAAGATAGTACAAAATTTTCACTATTTTTGTGAGGTCTGCGCCTGTCGAATTTCCGTCAAAAATTCAATTTTCCAAAAATTGCCTAAAATTTTGTAGAAACCTTTCCTTTGATGAGTGGAATAAAGAATTTACTCAAAAAATAGTTTCTTAGCACAATCTAAGATAGTACAGAATTTTCACTATTTTTGTAAGGTCCGCGCCTGTCGAATTTCCGTCAAAAATTCCATTTTCCAAAAATTGCCTAAAATTTTGTAGAAACCTTTCCTTTGATGAGTGGAATAAATAATTTAGCCAAAAATAGTTTCTTAGCACAATTTAAGATAGTACAAAATTTTCACTATTTTTGTAAGGTCCGCGCCTGTCGAATTTCCGTCAAAAATTCAATTTTCCAAAAATATCCTAAAAATTTGTCGAAACCTTTTATTTGATGAGTGGAATAAATAATTTAGCCAAAAAATAGTTTCTTAGCACAATTTAAGATAGTACAAAATTTTCACTATTTTTGTAAGGTCCGCACCTGTCGAATTTCCGTCAAAAATTCAATTTTCCAAAAATATCCTCAAGTTTTGTCGAAACCTTTTATTTGATGAGTGGAACAAATAATTTAGCCAAAAAAATAGTTTCTTAGCACAATTTAAGATAGTGCAAAATTTTCACTATTTTTATAAGGTCCGCGCCTGTCGAATTTACGTCAAAAATTCAATTTTCCAAACATATCCTAAAATTTTGTAGAAACCTTTCCTTTGATGAGGTGAATAAAGAATTTACTCAAAAAATAGTTTCTTAGCACAATTTAAGATGGTACAAAATTTTCACTATTTTTGTAAGGTCCGCACCTGTCGAATTTCTGTCAAAAATTCCATTTTCCAAAAATTGCCTAAAATTTTGTAGAAACCTTTCCTTTGATGAGGTAAATAAAGAATTTACTCAAAAAATAGTTTCTTAGCACAATTTAAGATAGTACAAAATTTTCACTATTTTTGTAAGGTCCGCGCCTGTCGAATTTCCATCAAAAATTCAATTTTCCAAAAATTGCCTAAAATTTTGTAGAAACCTTTCCTTTGATGAGTGGAATAAAGAATTTACTCAAAAAATAGTTTCTTAGCACAATCTAAGATAGTACAAAATTTTCACTATTTTTGTAAGGTCTGCGCCTGTAGAATTTCCGTCAAAAAATTCCATTTTCCAAAAATTGCCTAAAATTTTGTAGAAACCTTTCCTTTGATGGGTGGAATAAATAATTTAGCCAAAAAATAGTTTCTTAGCACAATTTAAGATAGTACAAAATTTTCACTATTTTTGTAAGGTCCGCGCCTGTCGAATTTCTGTCAAAAATTCAATTTTCCAAAAATATCCTATTTTGTCGAAACCTTTTATTTGATGAGTGGAATAAATAATGTAGCCAAAAAATAGTTTCTTAGCACAATTTAAGATAGTACAAAATTTTCACTATTTTTGTAAGGTCCGCGCCTGTCGAATTTCCGTCAAAAATTCCATTTTCCAAAAATATCCTAAAATTTTGTAAAAACCTTTCCTTTGATGAGGTGAATAAAGAATTTACTCAAAAAATAGTTTCTTAGCACAATTTAAGATAGTACAAAATTTTCACTATTTTTGTAAGGTCCGCACCTGTCGAATTTCCATCAAAAATTCAATTTTCCAAAAATTGCCTAAAATTTTGTAGAAACCTTTCCTTTGATGAGTGGAATAAAGAATTTACTCAAAAAATAGTTTCTTAGCACAATCTAAGATAGTACAAAATTTTCACTATTTTTGTAAGGTCCGCGCCTGTCAAATTTCCGTCAAAAATTCAATTTTCCAAAAATTGCCTCAAATTTTGTCGAAACCTTTCCTTTGATGAGTGGAATAAAGAATTTAGCCAAAAAATAGTTTCATAGCACAATTTAAGATAGTACAAAATTTTCACTATTTTTGTAAGGTCCGCGCCTGTCGAATTTCCGTCAAAAATTCAATTTTCCAATAATATCCTAAAAATTTGTCGAAACCTTTTATTTGATGAGTGGAATAAATAATTTTGCCAAAAAATAGTTTCTTAGCACAATTTAAGATAGTACAAAATTTTCACTATTTTTGTAAGGTCCGCGCCTGTCGAATTTCCGTCAAAAATTCCATTTTCCAAAAATATCCTAAAATTTTGTAAAAACCTTTCCTTTGATGAGGTGAATAAAGAATTTATTCAAAAAATAGTTTCTTAGCACAATTTAAGATAGTACAAAATTTTCACTATTTTTGTGAGGTCCGCGCCTGTTGAATTTCCGTCAAAAATTCAATTTTCCAAAAATTGCCTAAAATTTTGTAGAAACCTTTCCTTTGATGAGTGGAATAAAGAATTTACTCAAAAAATAGTTTCTTAGCACAATCTAAGATAGTACAGAATTTTCACTATTTTTGTAAGGTCCGCGCCTGTCGAATTTCCGTCAAAAAATCCATTTTCCAAAAATTGCCTAAACTTTTGTAGAAACCTTTCCTTTGATGAGTGGAATAAATAATTTAGCCAAAAAATAGTTTCTTAGCACAATTTAAGATAGTACAAAATTTTCACTATTTTTGTAAGGTCCGCCCGCGCCTGTCGAATTTCCGTCAAAAATTCAATTTTCCAAAAATATCCTAAAAATTTGTCGAAACCTTTTATTTGATGAGTGGAATAAATAATTTAGCCAAAAAATAGTTTCTTAGCACAATTTAAGATAGTACAAAATTTTCACTATTTTTGTAAGGTCCGCGCCTGTCGAATTTCCGTCAAAAATTCCATTTTCCAAAAATATCCTAAAATTTTGTAAAAACCTTTCCTTTGATGAGGTGAATAAAGAATTTACTCAAAAAATAGTTTCTTAGCACAACTTAAGATAGTACAAAATTTTCACTATTTTTGTGAGGTCCGCGCCTGTTGAATTTCCGTCAAAAATTCAATTTTCCAAAAGTTGCCTAAAATTTTGTAGAAACCTTTCCTTTGTTGAGTGGAATAAAGAATTTACTCAAAAAATAGTTTCTTAGCACAATTTAAGATAGTACAAAATTTTCACTATTTTTGTAAGGTCCGCGCCTGTCGAATTTCCGTCAAAAATTCCATTTTTCAAAAATATCCTAAAATTTTGTAGAAACCTTTCCTTTGATGAGGTGAATAAAGAATTTACTCAAAAAATAGTTTCTTAGCACAATTTAAGATAGTACAAAATTTTCACTATTTTTGTAAGGTCCGGGCCTGTCGAATTTCCGTCAAAAATTCCATTTTCCAAAAATATCCTAAAATTTTGTAAAAACCTTTCCTTTGATGAGTGGAATAAAGAATTTACTCAAAAAATAGTTTCTTAGCATAATTTAAGATAGTACAAAATTTTCACTATTTTTGTGAGGCTCGCGCCTGTCGAATTTCCGTCAAAAATTCAATTTTCCAAAAATTGCCTAAAATTTTGTAGAAACCTTTCCTTTGATGAGTGGAATAAATAATTTAGCCAAAAAATAGTTTCTTAGCACAATTTAAGATAGTACAAAATTTTCACTATTTTTGTAAGGTCCGCGCCTGTCGAATTTCCGTCAAAAATTCAATTTTCCAAAAATATCCTAAAAATTTGTCGAAACCTTTTATTTGATGAGTGGAATAAATAATTTAGCCAAAAATAGTTTCTTAGCACAATTTAAGATAGTACAAAATTTTCACTATTTTTGTAAGGTCCGCGCCTGTCGAATTTCCGTCAAAAATTCCATTTTCCAAAAATATCCTAAAATTTTGTAAAAACCTTTCCTTTGATGAGGTGAATAAAGAATTTATTCAAAAAATAGTTTCTTAGCACAATTTAAGATAGTACAAAATTTTCACTATTTTTGTGAGGTCCGCGCCTGTCGAATTTCCGTCAAAAATTCAATTTTCCAAAAATTGCCTAAAATTTTGTAGAAACCTTTCCTTTGATGAGTGGAATAAAGAATTTACTCAAAAAATAGTTTCTTAGCACAATCTAAGATAGTACAGAATTTTCACTATTTTTGTAAGGTCCGCGCCTGTCGAATTTCCGTCAAAAATTCCATTTTCCAAAAATTGCCTAAAATTTTGTAGAAACCTTTCCTTTGATGAGTGGAATAAATAATTTAGCCAAAAAATAGTTTCTTAGCACAATTTAAGATAGTACAAAATTTTCACTATTTTTGTAAGGTCCGCGCCTGTCGAATTTCCGTCAAAAATTCAATTTTCCAAAAATATCCTAAAAATTTGTCGAAACCTTTTATTTGATGAGTGGAATAAATAATTTAGCCAAAAAATAGTTTCTTAGCACAATTTAAGATAGTACAAAATTTTCACTATTTTTGTAAGGTCCGCGCCTGTCGAATTTCCGTCAAAAATTCCATTTTCCAAAAATATCCTAAAATTTTGTAAAAACCTTTCCTTTGATGAGGTGAATAAAGAATTTACTCAAAAAATAGTTTCTTAGCATAACTTAAGATAGTACAAAATTTTCACTATTTTTGTGAGGTCCGCGCCTGTCGAATTTCCGTCAAAAATTCAATTTTCCAAAAATTGCCTAAAATTTTGTAGAAACCTTTCCTTTGATGAGTGGAATAAATAATTTAGCCAAAAAATAGTTTCATAGCACAATTTAAGATAGTACAAAATTTTCACTATTTTTGTAAGGTCCGCGCCTGTCGAATTTCCATCAAAAATTCCATTTTCCAAAAATTGCCTAAAATTTTGTAGAAACCTTTCCTTTGATGAGTGGAATAAAGAATTTATTAAAAAAATAGTTTCTTAGCACAATTTAAGATAGTACAAAATTTTCACTATTTTTGTAAGGTCTGCGCCTGTCGAATTTCCGTCAAAAATTCAATTTTCCAAAAATATCCTAAAATTTTGTCGAAACCTTTTATTTGATGAGTGGAATAAATAATTTAGCCAAAAAATAGTTTCTTAGCACAATTTAAGATAGTACAAAATTTTCACTATTTTTGTAAGGTCCGGGCCTGTCGAATTTCCGTCAAAAATTCCATTTTCCAAAAATATCCTAAAATTTTGTAAAAACCTTTTCTTTGATAAGTGGAATAAAGAATTTACTCAAAAAATAGTTTCTTAGCACAATTTAAGATAGTACAAAATTTTCACTATTTTTGTGAGGTCCGCGCCTGTCGAATTTCCGTCAAAAATTCAATTTTCCAAAAATTGCCTAAAATTTTGTAGAAACCTTTCCTTTGATGAGTGGAATAAATAATTTAGCCAAAAAATAGTTTCTTAGCACAATTTAAGATAGTACAAAATTTTCACTATTTTTGTAAGGTCCGCGCCTGTCGAATTTCCGTCAAAAATTCAATTTTCCAAAAATATCCTAAAAATTTGTCGAAACCTTTTATTTGATGAGTGGAATAAATAATTTAGCCAAAAATAGTTTCTTAGCACAATTTAAGATAGTACAAAATTTTCACTATTTTTGTAAGGTCCGCGCCTGTCGAATTTCCGTCAAAAATTCCATTTTCCAAAAATATCCTAAAATTTTGTAAAAACCTTTCCTTTGATGAGGTGAATAAAGAATTTATTCAAAAAATAGTTTCTTAGCACAATTTAAGATAGTACAAAATTTTCACTATTTTTGTGAGGTCTGCGCCTGTCGAATTTCCGTCAAAAATTCAATTTTCCAAAAATTGCCTAAAATTTTGTAGAAACCTTTCCTTTGATGAGTGGAATAAAGAATTTACTCAAAAAATAGTTTCTTAGCACAATCTAAGATAGTACAGAATTTTCACTATTTTTGTAAGGTCCGCGCCTGTCGAATTTCCGTCAAAAATTCCATTTTCCAAAAATTGCCTAAAATTTTGTAGAAACCTTTCCTTTGATGAGTGGAATAAATAATTTAGCCAAAAATAGTTTCTTAGCACAATTTAAGATAGTACAAAATTTTCACTATTTTTGTAAGGTCCGCGCCTGTCGAATTTCCGTCAAAAATTCAATTTTCCAAAAATATCCTAAAAATTTGTCGAAACCTTTTATTTGATGAGTGGAATAAATAATTTAGCCAAAAAATAGTTTCTTAGCACAATTTAAGATAGTACAAAATTTTCACTATTTTTGTAAGGTCCGCACCTGTCGAATTTCCGTCAAAAATTCAATTTTCCAAAAATATCCTCAAGTTTTGTCGAAACCTTTTATTTGATGAGTGGAACAAATAATTTAGCCAAAAAAATAGTTTCTTAGCACAATTTAAGATAGTGCAAAATTTTCACTATTTTTATAAGGTCCGCGCCTGTCGAATTTACGTCAAAAATTCAATTTTCCAAACATATCCTAAAATTTTGTAGAAACCTTTCCTTTGATGAGGTGAATAAAGAATTTACTCAAAAAATAGTTTCTTAGCACAATTTAAGATGGTACAAAATTTTCACTATTTTTGTAAGGTCCGCACCTGTCGAATTTCTGTCAAAAATTCCATTTTCCAAAAATTGCCTAAAATTTTGTAGAAACCTTTCCTTTGATGAGGTAAATAAAGAATTTACTCAAAAAATAGTTTCTTAGCACAATTTAAGATAGTACAAAATTTTCACTATTTTTGTAAGGTCCGCGCCTGTCGAATTTCCATCAAAAATTCAATTTTCCAAAAATTGCCTAAAATTTTGTAGAAACCTTTCCTTTGATGAGTGGAATAAAGAATTTACTCAAAAAATAGTTTCTTAGCACAATCTAAGATAGTACAAAATTTTCACTATTTTTGTAAGGTCTGCGCCTGTAGAATTTCCGTCAAAAAATTCCATTTTCCAAAAATTGCCTAAAATTTTGTAGAAACCTTTCCTTTGATGAGTGGAATAAATAATTTAGCCAAAAAATAGTTTCTTAGCACAATTTAAGATAGTACAAAATTTTCACTATTTTTGTAAGGTCCGCGCCTGTCGAATTTCTGTCAAAAATTCAATTTTCCAAAAATATCCTATTTTGTCGAAACCTTTTATTTGATGAGTGGAATAAATAATGTAGCCAAAAAATAGTTTCTTAGCACAATTTAAGATAGTACAAAATTTTCACTATTTTTGTAAGGTCCGCGCCTGTCGAATTTCCGTCAAAAATTCCATTTTCCAAAAATATCCTAAAATTTTGTAAAAACCTTTCCTTTGATGAGGTGAATAAAGAATTTACTCAAAAAATAGTTTCTTAGCACAATTTAAGATAGTACAAAATTTTCACTATTTTTGTAAGGTCCGCACCTGTCGAATTTCCATCAAAAATTCAATTTTCCAAAAATTGCCTAAAATTTTGTAGAAACCTTTCCTTTGATGAGTGGAATAAAGAATTTACTCAAAAAATAGTTTCTTAGCACAATCTAAGATAGTACAAAATTTTCACTATTTTTGTAAGGTCCGCGCCTGTCAAATTTCCGTCAAAAATTCAATTTTCCAAAAATTGCCTCAAATTTTGTCGAAACCTTTCCTTTGATGAGTGGAATAAAGAATTTAGCCAAAAAATAGTTTCATAGCACAATTTAAGATAGTACAAAATTTTCACTATTTTTGTAAGGTCCGCGCCTGTCGAATTTCCGTCAAAAATTCAATTTTCCAATAATATCCTAAAAATTTGTCGAAACCTTTTATTTGATGAGTGGAATAAATAATTTTGCCAAAAAATAGTTTCTTAGCACAATTTAAGATAGTACAAAATTTTCACTATTTTTGTAAGGTCCGCGCCTGTCGAATTTCCGTCAAAAATTCCATTTTCCAAAAATATCCTAAAATTTTGTAAAAACCTTTCCTTTGATGAGGTGAATAAAGAATTTATTCAAAAAATAGTTTCTTAGCACAATTTAAGATAGTACAAAATTTTCACTATTTTTGTGAGGTCCGCGCCTGTTGAATTTCCGTCAAAAATTCAATTTTCCAAAAATTGCCTAAAATTTTGTAGAAACCTTTCCTTTGATGAGTGGAATAAAGAATTTACTCAAAAAATAGTTTCTTAGCACAATCTAAGATAGTACAGAATTTTCACTATTTTTGTAAGGTCCGCGCCTGTCGAATTTCCGTCAAAAAATCCATTTTCCAAAAATTGCCTAAACTTTTGTAGAAACCTTTCCTTTGATGAGTGGAATAAATAATTTAGCCAAAAAATAGTTTCTTAGCACAATTTAAGATAGTACAAAATTTTCACTATTTTTGTAAGGTCCGCCCGCGCCTGTCGAATTTCCGTCAAAAATTCAATTTTCCAAAAATATCCTAAAAATTTGTCGAAACCTTTTATTTGATGAGTGGAATAAATAATTTAGCCAAAAAATAGTTTCTTAGCACAATTTAAGATAGTACAAAATTTTCACTATTTTTGTAAGGTCCGCGCCTGTCGAATTTCCGTCAAAAATTCCATTTTCCAAAAATATCCTAAAATTTTGTAAAAACCTTTCCTTTGATGAGGTGAATAAAGAATTTACTCAAAAAATAGTTTCTTAGCACAACTTAAGATAGTACAAAATTTTCACTATTTTTGTGAGGTCCGCGCCTGTTGAATTTCCGTCAAAAATTCAATTTTCCAAAAGTTGCCTAAAATTTTGTAGAAACCTTTCCTTTGTTGAGTGGAATAAAGAATTTACTCAAAAAATAGTTTCTTAGCACAATTTAAGATAGTACAAAATTTTCACTATTTTTGTAAGGTCCGCGCCTGTCGAATTTCCGTCAAAAATTCCATTTTTCAAAAATATCCTAAAATTTTGTAGAAACCTTTCCTTTGATGAGGTGAATAAAGAATTTACTCAAAAAATAGTTTCTTAGCACAATTTAAGATAGTACAAAATTTTCACTATTTTTGTAAGGTCCGGGCCTGTCGAATTTCCGTCAAAAATTCCATTTTCCAAAAATATCCTAAAATTTTGTAAAAACCTTTCCTTTGATGAGTGGAATAAAGAATTTACTCAAAAAATAGTTTCTTAGCATAATTTAAGATAGTACAAAATTTTCACTATTTTTGTGAGGCTCGCGCCTGTCGAATTTCCGTCAAAAATTCAATTTTCCAAAAATTGCCTAAAATTTTGTAGAAACCTTTCCTTTGATGAGTGGAATAAATAATTTAGCCAAAAAATAGTTTCTTAGCACAATTTAAGATAGTACAAAATTTTCACTATTTTTGTAAGGTCCGCGCCTGTCGAATTTCCGTCAAAAATTCAATTTTCCAAAAATATCCTAAAAATTTGTCGAAACCTTTTATTTGATGAGTGGAATAAATAATTTAGCCAAAAATAGTTTCTTAGCACAATTTAAGATAGTACAAAATTTTCACTATTTTTGTAAGGTCCGCGCCTGTCGAATTTCCGTCAAAAATTCCATTTTCCAAAAATATCCTAAAATTTTGTAAAAACCTTTCCTTTGATGAGGTGAATAAAGAATTTATTCAAAAAATAGTTTCTTAGCACAATTTAAGATAGTACAAAATTTTCACTATTTTTGTGAGGTCCGCGCCTGTCGAATTTCCGTCAAAAATTCAATTTTCCAAAAATTGCCTAAAATTTTGTAGAAACCTTTCCTTTGATGAGTGGAATAAAGAATTTACTCAAAAAATAGTTTCTTAGCACAATCTAAGATAGTACAGAATTTTCACTATTTTTGTAAGGTCCGCGCCTGTCGAATTTCCGTCAAAAATTCCATTTTCCAAAAATTGCCTAAAATTTTGTAGAAACCTTTCCTTTGATGAGTGGAATAAATAATTTAGCCAAAAAATAGTTTCTTAGCACAATTTAAGATAGTACAAAATTTTCACTATTTTTGTAAGGTCCGCGCCTGTCGAATTTCCGTCAAAAATTCAATTTTCCAAAAATATCCTAAAAATTTGTCGAAACCTTTTATTTGATGAGTGGAATAAATAATTTAGCCAAAAAATAGTTTCTTAGCACAATTTAAGATAGTACAAAATTTTCACTATTTTTGTAAGGTCCGCGCCTGTCGAATTTCCGTCAAAAATTCCATTTTCCAAAAATATCCTAAAATTTTGTAAAAACCTTTCCTTTGATGAGGTGAATAAAGAATTTACTCAAAAAATAGTTTCTTAGCATAACTTAAGATAGTACAAAATTTTCACTATTTTTGTGAGGTCCGCGCCTGTCGAATTTCCGTCAAAAATTCAATTTTCCAAAAATTGCCTAAAATTTTGTAGAAACCTTTCCTTTGATGAGTGGAATAAATAATTTAGCCAAAAAATAGTTTCATAGCACAATTTAAGATAGTACAAAATTTTCACTATTTTTGTAAGGTCCGCGCCTGTCGAATTTCCATCAAAAATTCCATTTTCCAAAAATTGCCTAAAATTTTGTAGAAACCTTTCCTTTGATGAGTGGAATAAAGAATTTATTAAAAAAATAGTTTCTTAGCACAATTTAAGATAGTACAAAATTTTCACTATTTTAGTAAGGTCTGCGCCTGTCGAATTTCCGTCAAAAATTCAATTTTCCAAAAATATCCTAAAATTTTGTCGAAACCTTTTATTTGATGAGTGGAATAAATAATTTAGCCAAAAAATAGTTTCTTAGCACAATTTAAGATAGTACAAAATTTTCACTATTTTTGTAAGGTCCGGGCCTGTCGAATTTCCGTCAAAAATTCCATTTTCCAAAAATATCCTAAAATTTTGTAAAAACCTTTTCTTTGATAAGTGGAATAAAGAATTTACTCAAAAAATAGTTTCTTAGCACAATTTAAGATAGTACAAAATTTTCACTATTTTTGTGAGGTCCGCGCCTGTCGAATTTCCGTCAAAAATTCAATTTTCCAAAAATTGCCTAAAATTTTGTAGAAACCTTTCCTTTGATGAGTGGAATAAATAATTTAGCCAAAAAATAGTTTCTTAGCACAATTTAAGATAGTACAAAATTTTCACTATTTTTGTAAGGTCCGCGCCTGTCGAATTTCCGTCAAAAATTCAATTTTCCAAAAATATCCTAAAAATTTGTCGAAACCTTTTATTTGATGAGTGGAATAAATAATTTAGCCAAAAATAGTTTCTTAGCACAATTTAAGATAGTACAAAATTTTCACTATTTTTGTAAGGTCCGCGCCTGTCGAATTTCCGTCAAAAATTCCATTTTCCAAAAATATCCTAAAATTTTGTAAAAACCTTTCCTTTGATGAGGTGAATAAAGAATTTATTCAAAAAATAGTTTCTTAGCACAATTTAAGATAGTACAAAATTTTCACTATTTTTGTGAGGTCTGCGCCTGTCGAATTTCCGTCAAAAATTCAATTTTCCAAAAATTGCCTAAAATTTTGTAGAAACCTTTCCTTTGATGAGTGGAATAAAGAATTTACTCAAAAAATAGTTTCTTAGCACAATCTAAGATAGTACAGAATTTTCACTATTTTTGTAAGGTCCGCGCCTGTCGAATTTCCGTCAAAAATTCCATTTTCCAAAAATTGCCTAAAATTTTGTAGAAACCTTTCCTTTGATGAGTGGAATAAATAATTTAGCCAAAAATAGTTTCTTAGCACAATTTAAGATAGTACAAAATTTTCACTATTTTTGTAAGGTCCGCGCCTGTCGAATTTCCGTCAAAAATTCAATTTTCCAAAAATATCCTAAAAATTTGTCGAAACCTTTTATTTGATGAGTGGAATAAATAATTTAGCCAAAAAATAGTTTCTTAGCACAATTTAAGATAGTACAAAATTTTCACTATTTTTGTAAGGTCCGCACCTGTCGAATTTCCGTCAAAAATTCAATTTTCCAAAAATATCCTCAAGTTTTGTCGAAACCTTTTATTTGATGAGTGGAACAAATAATTTAGCCAAAAAAATAGTTTCTTAGCACAATTTAAGATAGTGCAAAATTTTCACTATTTTTATAAGGTCCGCGCCTGTCGAATTTACGTCAAAAATTCAATTTTCCAAACATATCCTAAAATTTTGTAGAAACCTTTCCTTTGATGAGGTGAATAAAGAATTTACTCAAAAAATAGTTTCTTAGCACAATTTAAGATGGTACAAAATTTTCACTATTTTTGTAAGGTCCGCACCTGTCGAATTTCTGTCAAAAATTCCATTTTCCAAAAATTGCCTAAAATTTTGTAGAAACCTTTCCTTTGATGAGGTAAATAAAGAATTTACTCAAAAAATAGTTTCTTAGCACAATTTAAGATAGTACAAAATTTTCACTATTTTTGTAAGGTCCGCGCCTGTCGAATTTCCATCAAAAATTCAATTTTCCAAAAATTGCCTAAAATTTTGTAGAAACCTTTCCTTTGATGAGTGGAATAAAGAATTTACTCAAAAAATAGTTTCTTAGCACAATCTAAGATAGTACAAAATTTTCACTATTTTTGTAAGGTCTGCGCCTGTAGAATTTCCGTCAAAAAATTCCATTTTCCAAAAATTGCCTAAAATTTTGTAGAAACCTTTCCTTTGATGAGTGGAATAAATAATTTAGCCAAAAAATAGTTTCTTAGCACAATTTAAGATAGTACAAAATTTTCACTATTTTTGTAAGGTCCGCGCCTGTCGAATTTCTGTCAAAAATTCAATTTTCCAAAAATATCCTATTTTGTCGAAACCTTTTATTTGATGAGTGGAATAAATAATGTAGCCAAAAAATAGTTTCTTAGCACAATTTAAGATAGTACAAAATTTTCACTATTTTTGTAAGGTCCGCGCCTGTCGAATTTCCGTCAAAAATTCCATTTTCCAAAAATATCCTAAAATTTTGTAAAAACCTTTCCTTTGATGAGGTGAATAAAGAATTTACTCAAAAAATAGTTTCTTAGCACAATTTAAGATAGTACAAAATTTTCACTATTTTTGTAAGGTCCGCACCTGTCGAATTTCCATCAAAAATTCAATTTTCCAAAAATTGCCTAAAATTTTGTAGAAACCTTTCCTTTGATGAGTGGAATAAAGAATTTACTCAAAAAATAGTTTCTTAGCACAATCTAAGATAGTACAAAATTTTCACTATTTTTGTAAGGTCCGCGCCTGTCAAATTTCCGTCAAAAATTCAATTTTCCAAAAATTGCCTCAAATTTTGTCGAAACCTTTCCTTTGATGAGTGGAATAAAGAATTTAGCCAAAAAATAGTTTCATAGCACAATTTAAGATAGTACAAAATTTTCACTATTTTTGTAAGGTCCGCGCCTGTCGAATTTCCGTCAAAAATTCAATTTTCCAATAATATCCTAAAAATTTGTCGAAACCTTTTATTTGATGAGTGGAATAAATAATTTAGCCAAAAAATAGTTTCTTAGCACAATTTAAGATAGTACAAAATTTTCACTATTTTTGTAAGGTCCGCGCCTGTCGAATTTCCGTCAAAAATTCCATTTTCCAAAAATATCCTAAAATTTTGTAAAAACCTTTCCTTTGATGAGGTGAATAAAGAATTTATTCAAAAAATAGTTTCTTAGCACAATTTAAGATAGTACAAAATTTTCACTATTTTTGTGAGGTCCGCGCCTGTCGAATTTCCGTCAAAAATTCAAATTTCCAAAAATTGCCTAAAATTTTGTAGAAACCTTTCCTTTGATGAGTGGAATAAAGAATTTACTCAAAAAATAGTTTCTTAGCACAATCTAAGATAGTACAAAATTTTCACTATTTTTGTGAGGTCCGCGCCTGTCGAATTTCCGTCAAAAATTCCATTTTCCAAAAATATCCTAAAATTTTGTAGAAACCTTTCCTTTGATGAGGTGAATAAAGATTTTACCCAAAAAATAGTTTCTTAGCACAATTTAAGATAGTACAAAATTTTCACTATTTTTGTAAGGTCCGCGCCTGTCGAATTTCCGTCAAAAATTCCATTTTCCAAAAATATCCTAAAATTTTGTAAAAACCTTTCCTTTGATGAGTGGAATAAAAAATTTACTCAAAAAATAGTTTCTTAGCACAATTTAAGATAGTACAAAATTTTCACTATTTTTGTGAGGTCCGTGCCTGTTGAATTTCCGTCAAAAATTCAATTTTCCAAAAATTGCCTAAAATTTTGTAGAAACCTTTCCTTTGATGAGTGGAATAAAGAATTTACTCAAAAATAAGTTTCTTAGCACAATTTAAGATAGTACAAAATTTTCACTATTTTTGTAAGGTCCGCGCCTGTCGAATTTCCGTCAAAAATTCAATTTTCCAAAAATTGCCTCAAATTTTGTCGAAACCTTTCCTTTGATGAGTGGAATAAAGAATTTAGCCAAAAAATAGTTTCATAGCACAATTTAACATAGTACAAAATTTTCACTATTTTTGTAAGGTCCGCGCCTGTCGAATTTCCGTCAAAAATTCAATTTTCCAAAAATATCCTAAAAATTTGTCGAAACCTTTTATTTGATGAGTGGAATAAATAATTTAGCCAAAAAATAGTTTCTTAGCACAATTTAAGATAGTACAAAATTTTCACTATTTTTGTAAGGTCCGCGCCTGTCGAATTTCCGTCAAAAATTCCATTTTCCAAAAATATCCTAAAATTTTGTAAAAACCTTTCCTTTGATGAGTGGAATAAAAAATTTACTCAAAAAATAGTTTCTTAGCACAATTTTAGATACTACAAAATTTTCACTATTTTTGTAAGGTCCGCGCCTGTCGAATTTCCGTCAAAAATTCCATTTTCCAAAAATTGCCTAAAATTTTGTAGAAACCTTTCCTTTGATGAGTGGAATAAATAATTTAGCCAAAAAATAGTTTCTTAGCACAATTTAAGATAGTACAAAATTTTCACTATTTTTGTAAGGTCCGCGCCTGTCGAATTTCCGTCAAAAATTCAATTTTCCAAAAATATCCTAAAATTTTGTCGAAACCTTTTATTTGATGAGTGGAATAAATAATTTAGCCAAAAAATAGTTTCTTAGCACAATTTAAGATAGTACAAAATTTTCACTATTTTTGTAAGGTCCGCGCCTGTCGAATTTCCGTCAAAAATTCCATTTTCCAAAAATATCCTAAAATTTTGTAAAAACCTTTCCTTTGATGAGGTGAATAAAGAATTTACTCAAAAAATAGTTTCTTAGCACAACTTAAGATAGTACAAAATTTTCACTATTTTTGTGAGGTCCGCGCCTGTCGAATTTCCGTCAAAAATTCAATTTTCCAAAAGTTGCCTAAAATTTTGTAGAAACCTTTCCTTTGATGAGTGGAATAAAGAATTTACTCAAAAAATAGTTTCTTAGCACAATTTAAGATAGTACAAAATTTTCACTATTTTTGTAAGGTCCGCGCCTGTCGAATTTCCGTCAAAAAATTCAATTTTCCAAAAATTGCCTAAAATTTTGTAGAAACCTTTCCTTTGATGAGTGGAATAAATAATTTAGCCAAAAAATAATTTCTTAGCACAATTTAAGATAGTACATAATTTTCACTATTTTTGTAAAGTCCGCGCCTGTCGAATTTCCATCAAAAATTCATTTTTCCAAAAATTGCCTCAAATTTTGTTGAAACCTTTCCTTTGATGAGTGGAATAAAGAATTTACTCAAAAAATAGTTTCATAGCACAATTTAAGATAGTACAAAATTTTCACTATTTTTGTGAGGTCCGCACCTGTCGAATTTCCGTCAAAAATTCAATTTTCCAAAAATATCCTAAAATTTTGTCGAAACCTTTTATTTGATGAGTGGAATAAATAATTTAGCCAAAAAATAGTTTCTTAGCACAATTTAAGATAGTACAAAATTTTCACTATTTTTGTAAGGTCCGCGCCTGTCCAATTTCCATCAAAAATTCAATTTTCCAAAAATTGCCTAAAATTTTGTAGAAACCTTTCCTTTGATGAGTGGAATAAAGAATTTATTAAAAAAATAGTTTCTTAGCACAATTTAAGATAGTACAAAATTTTCACTATTTTTGTAAGGTCCGCACCTGTCGAATTTCCGTCAAAAATTCAATTTTCCAAAAATATCCTCAAGTTTTGTCGAAACCTTTTATTTGATGAGTGGAACAAATAATTTAGCCAAAAAAATAGTTTCTTAGCACAATTTAAGATAGTACAAAATTTTCACTATTTTTATAAGGTCCGCGCCTGTCGAATTTACGTCAAAAATTCCATTTTCCAAACATATCCTAAAATTTTGTAGAAACCTTTCCTTTGATGAGGTGAATAAAGAATTTACTCAAAAAATAGTTTCTTAGCACAATTTAAGATGGTACAAAATTTTCACTATTTTTGTAAGGTCCGCACCTGTCGAATTTCTGTCAAAAATTCCATTTTCCAAAAATTGCCTAAAATTTTGTAGAAACCTTTCCTTTGATGAGGTAAATAAAGAATTTACTCAAAAAATAGTTTCTTAGCACAATTTAAGATAGTACAAAATTTTCACTATTTTTGTAAGGTCCGCGCCTGTCGAATTTCCATCAAAAATTCAATTTTCCAAAAATTGCCTAAAATTTTGTAGAAACCTTTCCTTTGATGAGTGGAATAAAGAATTTACTCAAAAAATAGTTTCTTAGCACAATCTAAGATAGTACAAAATTTTCACTATTTTTGTAAGGTCTGCGCCTTTTAGAATTTCCGTCAAAAAATTCCATTTTCCAAAAATTGCCTAAAATTTTGTAGAAACCTTTCCTTTGATGAGTGGAATAAATAATTTAGCCAAAAAATAGTTTCTTAGCACAATTTAAGATAGTACAAAATTTTCACTATTTTTGTAAGGTCCGCGCCTGTCGAATTTCCGTCAAAAATTCAATTTTCCAAAAGTATCCTATTTTGTCGAAACCTTTTATTTGATGAGTGGAATAAATAATGTAGCCAAAAAATAGTTTCTTAGCACAATTTAAGATAGTACAAAATTTTCACTATTTTTGTAAGGTCCGCGCCTGTCGAATTTCCGTCAAAAATTCCATTTTCCAAAAATATCCTAAAATTTTGTAAAAACCTTTCCTTTGATGAGGTGAATAAAGAATTTACTCAAAAAAATAGTTTCTTAGCACAATTTAAGATAGTACAAAATTTTCACTATTTTTGTAAGGTCCGCACCTGTCGAATTTCCATCAAAAATTCAATTTTCCAAAAATTGCCTAAAATTTTGTAGAAACCTTTCCTTTGATGAGTGGAATAAAGAATTTACTCAAAAAATAGTTTCTTAGCACAATCTAAGATAGTACAAAATTTTCACTATTTTTGTAAGGTCCGCGCCTGTCAAATTTCCGTCAAAAATTCAATTTTCCAAAAATTGCCTCAAATTTTGTCGAAACCTTTCCTTTGATGAGTGGAATAAAGAATTTAGCCAAAAAATAGTTTCATAGCACAATTTAAGATAGTACAAAATTTTCACTATTTTTGTAAGGTCCGCGCCTGTCGAATTTCCGTCAAAAATTCAATTTTCCAATAATATCCTAAAAATTTGTCGAAACCTTTTATTTGATGAGTGGAATAAATAATTTAGCCAAAAAATAGTTTCTTAGCACAATTTAAGATAGTACAAAATTTTCACTATTTTTGTAAGGTCCGCGCCTGTCGAATTTCCGTCAAAAATTCCATTTTCCAAAAATATCCTAAAATTTTGTAAAAACCTTTCCTTTGATGAGGTGAATAAAGAATTTATTCAAAAAATAGTTTCTTAGCACAATTTAAGATAGTACAAAATTTTCACTATTTTTGTGAGGTCCGCGCCTGTCGAATTTCCGTCAAAAATTCAAATTTCCAAAAATTGCCTAAAATTTTGTAGAAACCTTTCCTTTGATGAGTGGAATAAAGAATTTACTCAAAAATAAGTTTCTTAGCACAATTTAAGATAGTACAAAATTTTCACTATTTTTGTAAGGTCCGCGCCTGTCGAATTTCCGTCAAAAATTCAATTTTCCAAAAATTGCCTCAAATTTTGTCGAAACCTTTCCTTTGATGAGTGGAATAAAGAATTTAGCCAAAAAATAGTTTCATAGCACAATTTAAGATAGTACAAAATTTTCACTATTTTTGTAAGGTCCGCGCCTGTCGAATTTCCGTCAAAAATTCCATTTTCCAAAAATTGCCTAAAATTTTGTAAAAACCTTTCCTTTGATGAGGTGAATAAAGAATTTATTCAAAAAATAGTTTCTTAGCACAATTTAAGATAGTACAAAATTTTCACTATTTTTGTGAGGTCCGCGCCTGTCGAATTTCCGTCAAAAATTCAAATTTCCAAAAATTGCCTAAAATTTTGTAGAAACCTTTCCTTTGATGAGTGGAATAAAGAATTTACTCAAAAAATAGTTTCTTAGCACAATCTAAGATAGTACAAAATTTTCACTATTTTTGTAAGGTCCGCGCCTGTCGAATTTCCGTCAAAAATTCCATTTTCCAAAAATATCCTAAAATTTTGTAGAAACCTTTCCTTTGATGAGGTGAATAAAGATTTTACCCAAAAAATAGTTTCTTAGCACAATTTAAGATAGTACAAAATTTTCACTATTTTTGTAAGGTCCGCGCCTGTCGAATTTCCGTCAATAATTCCATTTTCCAAAAATATCCTAAAATTTTGTAAAAACCTTTCCTTTGATGAGTGGAATAAAGAATTTACTCAAAAATAAGTTTCTTAGCACAATTTAAGATAGTACAAAATTTTCACTATTTTTGTAAGGTCCGCGCCTGTCGAATTTCCGTCAAAAATTCAATTTTCCAAAAATTGCCTCAAATTTTGTCGAAACCTTTCCTTTGATGAGTGGAATAAAGAATTTAGCCAAAAAATAGTTTCATAGCACAATTTAACATAGTACAAAATTTTCACTATTTTTGTAAGGTCCGCGCCTGTCGAATTTCCGTCAAAAATTCAATTTTCCAAAAATATCCTAAAAATTTGTCGAAACCTTTTATTTGATGAGTGGAATAAATAATTTAGCCAAAAAATAGTTTCTTAGCACAATTTAAGATAGTACAAAATTTTCACTATTTTTGTAAGGTCCGCGCCTGTCGAATTTCCGTCAAAAATTCCATTTTCCAAAAATATCCTAAAATTTTGTAAAAACCTTTCCTTTGATGAGGTGAATAAAGAATTTACTCAAAAAATAGTTTCTTAGCACAACTTAAGATAGTACAAAATTTTCACTATTTTTGTGAGGTCCGCGCCTGTCGAATTTCCGTCAAAAATTCAATTTTCCAAAAGTTGCCTAAAATTTTGTAGAAACCTTTCCTTTGATGAGTGGAATAAAGAATTTACTCAAAAAATAGTTTCTTAGCACAATTTAAGATAGTACAAAATTTTCACTATTTTTGTAAGGTCCGCGCCTGTCGAATTTCCGTCAAAAAATTCAATTTTCCAAAAATTGCCTAAAATTTTGTAGAAACCTTTCCTTTGATGAGTGGAATAAATAATTTAGCCAAAAAATAATTTCTTAGCACAATTTAAGATAGTACATAATTTTCACTATTTTTGTAAAGTCCGCGCCTGTCGAATTTCCATCAAAAATTCAATTTTCCAAAAATTGCCTCAAATTTTGTTGAAACCTTTCCTTTGATGAGTGGAATAAAGAATTTACTCAAAAAATAGTTTCATAGCACAATTTAAGATTGTACAAAATTTTCACTATTTTTGTGAGGTCCGCACCTGTCGAATTTCCGTCAAAAATTCAATTTTCCAAAAATATCCTAAAATTTTGTCGAAACCTTTTATTTGATGAGTGGAATAAATAATTTAGCCAAAAAATAGTTTCTTAGCACAATTTAAGATAGTACAAAATTTTCACTATTTTTGTAAGGTCCGCGCCTGTCCAATTTCCATCAAAAATTCAATTTTCCAAAAATTGCCTAAAATTTTGTAGAAACCTTTCCTTTGATGAGTGGAATAAAGAATTTATTAAAAAAATAGTTTCTTAGCACAATTTAAGATAGTACAAAATTTTCACTATTTTTGTAAGGTCCGCACCTGTCGAATTTCCGTCAAAAATTCAATTTTCCAAAAATATCCTCAAGTTTTGTCGAAACCTTTTATTTGATGAGTGGAACAAATAATTTAGCCAAAAAAATAGTTTCTTAGCACAATTTAAGATAGTACAAAATTTTCACTATTTTTATAAGGTCCGCGCCTGTCGAATTTACGTCACAAATTCCATTTTCCAAAAATATCCTAAAATTTTGTAGAAACCTTTCCTTTGATGAGGTGAATAAAGAATTTACTCAAAAAATAGTTTCTTAGCACAATTTAAGATGGTACAAAATTTTCACTATTTTTGTAAGGTCCGCACCTGTCGAATTTCTGTCAAAAATTCCATTTTCCAAAAATTGCCTAAAATTTTGTAGAAACCTTTCCTTTGATGAGGTAAATAAAGATTTTACCCAAAAAATAGTTTCTTAGCACAATTTAAGATAGTACAAAATTTTCACTATTTTTGTAAGGTCCACGCCTGTCGAATTTCCGTCAAAAATTCCATTTTCCAAAAATATCCTAAAATTTTGTAAAAACCTTTCCTTTGATGAGTGGAATAAAAAATTTACTCAAAAAATAGTTTCTTAGCACAATTTAAGATAGTACAAAATTTTCACTATTTTTGTGAGGTCCGTGCCTGTTGAATTTCCGTCAAAAATTCAATTTTCCAAAAATTGCCTAAAATTTTGTAGAAACCTTTCCTTTGATGAGTGGAATAAAGAATTTACTCAAAAAATAGTTTCTTAGCACAATTTAAGATAGTATAAAATTTTCACTATTTTTGTGAGGTCCGCGCCTGTCGAATTTCCGTCAAAAATTCAATTTTCCAAAAGTTGCCTAAAATTTTGTAGAAACCTTTCCTTTGATGAGTGGAATAAAGAATTTACTCAAAAAATAGTTTCTTAGCACAATTTAAGATAGTACAAAATTTTCACTATTTTTGTAAGGTCCGCGCCTGTCGAATTTCCGTCAAAAAATTCAATTTTCCAAAAATTGCCTAAAATTTTGTAGAAACCTTTCCTTTGATGACTGGAATAAATAATTTTGCCAAAAAATAGTTTCTTAGCACAATTTAAGATAGTACATAATTTTCACTATTTTTGTAAGGTCCGCGCCTGTCGAATTTCCGTCAAAAATTCAATTTTCCAAAAATATCCTAAAATTTTGTAGAAACCTTTCCTTTGATGAGGTGAATAAAGAATTTATTAAAAAAATAGTTTCTTAGCACAATTTAAGATACTACAAAATTTTCACTATTTTTGTAAGGTCCGCGCCTGTCGAATTTCCGTCAAAAATTCCATTTTCCAAAAATTGCCTAAAATTTTGTAGAAACCTTTCCTTTGATGAGTGGAATAAATAATTTAGCCAAAAAATAGTTTCTTAGCACAATTTAAGATAGTACAAAATTTTCACTATTTTTGTAAGGTCTGCGCCTGTAGAATTACCGTCAAAAATTCAATTTTCCAAAAATATCCTAAAAATTTGTCGAAACCTTTTATTTGATGAGTGGAATAAATAATTTAGCCAAAAAATAGTTTCATAGCACAATTTAAGATAGTACAAAATTTTCACTATTTTTGTAAGGTCCGCGCCTGTCGAATTTCCGTCAAAAATTCCATTTTCCAAAAATATCCTAAAATTTTGTAAAAACCTTTCCTTTGATGAGGTGAATAAAGAATTTACTCAAAAAATAGTTTCTTAGCACAACTTAAGATAGTACATAATTTTCACTATTTTTGTAAAGTCCGCGCCTGTCGAATTTCCATCAAAAATTCAATTTTCCAAAAATTGCCTCAAATTTTGTTGAAACCTTTCCTTTGATGAGTGGAATAAAGAATTTACTCAAAAAATAGTTTCATAGCACAATTTAAGATAGTACAAAATTTTCACTATTTTTGTGAGGTCCGCACCTGTCGAATTTCCGTCAAAAATTCAATTTTCCAAAAATATCCTAAAATTTTGTCGAAACCTTTTATTTGATGAGTGGAATAAATAATTTAGCCAAAAAATAGTTTCTTAGCACAATTTAAGATAGTACAAAATTTTCACTATTTTTGTAAGGTCCGCGCCTGTCCAATTTCCATCAAAAATTCAATTTTCCAAAAATTGCCTAAAATTGTGTAGAAACCTTTCCTTTGATGAGTGGAATAAAGAATTTATTAAAAAAATAGTTTCTTAGCACAATTTAAGATAGTACAAAATTTTCACTATTTTTGTAAGGTCCGCACCTGTCGAATTTCCGTCAAAAATTCAATTTTCCAAAAATATCCTCAAGTTTTGTCGAAACCTTTTATTTGATGAGTGGAACAAATAATTTAGCCAAAAAAATAGTTTCTTAGCACAATTTAAGATAGTACAAAATTTTCACTATTTTTATAAGGTCCGCGCCTGTCGAATTTACGTCAAAAATTCCATTTTCCAAACATATCCTAAAATTTTGTAGAAACCTTTCCTTTGATGAGGTGAATAAAGAATTTACTCAAAAAATAGTTTCTTAGCACAATTTAAGATGGTACAAAATTTTCACTATTTTTGTAAGGTCCGCACCTGTCGAATTTCTGTCAAAAATTCCATTTTCCAAACATTGCTTAAAATTTTGTAGAAACCTTTCCTTTGATGAGGTAAATAAAGAATTTACTCAAAAAATAGTTTCTTAGCACAATTTAAGATAGTACAAAATTTTCACTATTTTTGTAAGGTCCGCGCCTGTCGAATTTCCATCAAAAATTCAATTTTCCAAAAATTGCCTAAAATTTTGTAGAAACCTTTCCTTTGATGAGTGGAATAAAGAATTTACTCAAAAAATAGTTTCTTAGCACAATCTAAGATAGTACAAAATTTTCACTATTTTTGTAAGGTCTGCGCCTGTAGAATTTCCGTCAAAAAATTCCATTTTCCAAAAATTGCCTAAAATTTTGTAGAAACCTTTCCTTTGATGAGTGGAATAAATAATTTAGCCAAAAAATAGTTTCTTAGCACAATTTAAGATAGTACAAAATTTTCACTATTTTTGTAAGGTCCGCGCCTGTCGAATTTCCGTCAAAAATTCAATTTTCCAAAAATATCCTATTTTGTCGAAACCTTTTATTTGATGAGTGGAATAAATAATGTAGCCAAAAAATAGTTTCTTAGCACAATTTAAGATAGTACAAAATTTTCACTATTTTTGTAAGGTCCGCGCCTGTCGAATTTCCGTCAAAAATTCCATTTTCCAAAAATATCCTAAAATTTTGTAAAAACCTTTCCTTTGATGAGGTGAATAAAGAATTTACTCAAAAAATAGTTTCTTAGCACAATTTAAGATAGTACAAAATTTTCACTATTTTTGTAAGGTCCGCACCTGTCGAATTTCCATCAAAAATTCAATTTTCCAAAAATTGCCTAAAATTTTGTAGAAACCTTTCCTTTGATGAGTGGAATAAAGAATTTACTCAAAAAATAGTTTCTTAGCACAATCTAAGATAGTACAAAATTTTCACTATTTTTGTAAGGTCCGCGCCTGTCAAATTTCCGTCAAAAATTCAATTTTCCAAAAATTGCCTCAAATTTTGTCGAAACCTTTCCTTTGATGAGTGGAATAAAGAATTTAGCCAAAAAATAGTTTCATAGCACAATTTAAGATAGTACAAAATTTTCACTATTTTTATAAGGTCCGCGCCTGTCGAATTTACGTCAAAAATTCCATTTTCCAAAAATATCCTAAAATTTTGTAGAAACCTTTCCTTTGATGAGGTGAATAAAGAATTTACTCAAAAAATAGTTTCTTAGCACAATTTAAGATGGTACAAAATTTTCACTATTTTTGTAAGGTCCGCACCTGTCGAATTTCTGTCAAAAATTCCATTTTCCAAAAATTGCCTAAAATTTTGTAGAAACCTTTCCTTTGATGAGGTAAATAAAGAATTTACTCAAAAAATAGTTTCTTAGCACAATTTAAGATAGTACAAAATTTTCACTATTTTTGTAAGGTCCGCGCCTGTCGAATTTCCATCAAAAATTCAATTTTCCAAAAATTGCCTAAAATTTTGTAGAAACCTTTCCTTTGATGAGTGGAATAAAGAATTTACTCAAAAAATAGTTTCTTAGCACAATCTAAGATAGTACAAAATTTTCACTATTTTTGTAAGGTCTGCGCCTGTAGAATTTCCGTCAAAAAATTCCATTTTCCAAAAATTGCCTAAAATTTTGTAGAAACCTTTCCTTTGATGAGTGGAATAAATAATTTAGCCAAAAAATAGTTTCTTAGCACAATTTAAGATAGTACAAAATTTTCACTATTTTTGTAAGGTCCGCGCCTGTCGAATTTCCGTCAAAAATTCAATTTTCCAAAAATATCCTATTTTGTCGAAACCTTTTATTTGATGAGTGGAATAAATAATGTAGCCAAAAAATAGTTTCTTAGCACAATTTAAGATAGTACAAAATTTTCACTATTTTTGTAAGGTCCGCGCCTGTCGAATTTCCGTCAAAAATTCCATTTTCCAAAAATATCCTAAAATTTTGTAAAAACCTTTCCTTTGATGAGGTGAATAAAGAATTTACTCAAAAAATAGTTTCTTAGCACAATTTAAGATAGTACAAAATTTTCACTATTTTTGTAAGGTCCGCACCTGTCGAATTTCCATCAAAAATTCAATTTTCCAAAAATTGCCTAAAATTTTGTAGAAACCTTTCCTTTGATGAGTGGAATAAAGAATTTACTCAAAAAATAGTTTCTTAGCACAATCTAAGATAGTACAAAATTTTCACTATTTTTGTAAGGTCCGCGCCTGTCAAATTTCCGTCAAAAATTCAATTTTCCAAAAATTGCCTCAAATTTTGTCGAAACCTTTCCTTTGATGAGTGGAATAAAGAATTTAGCCAAAAAATAGTTTCATAGCACAATTTAAGATAGTACAAAATTTTCACTATTTTTGTAAGGTCCGCGCCTGTCGAATTTCCGTCAAAAATTCAATTTTCCAATAATATCCTAAAAATTTGTCGAAACCTTTTATTTGATGAGTGGAATAAATAATTTAGCCAAAAAATAGTTTCTTAGCACAATTTAAGATAGTACAAAATTTTCACTATTTTTGTAAGGTCCGCGCCTGTCGAATTTCCGTCAAAAATTCCATTTTCCAAAAATATCCTAAAATTTTGTAAAAACCTTTCCTTTGATGAGGTGAATAAAGAATTTATTCAAAAAATAGTTTCTTAGCACAATTTAAGATAGTACAAAATTTTCACTATTTTTGTGAGGTCCGCGCCTGTCGAATTTCCGTCAAAAATTCAAATTTCCAAAAATTGCCTAAAATTTTGTAGAAACCTTTCCTTTGATGAGTGGAATAAAGAATTTACTCAAAAAATAGTTTCTTAGCACAATCTAAGATAGTACAAAATTTTCACTATTTTTGTAAGGTCCGCGCCTGTCGAATTTCCGTCAAAAATTCCATTTTCCAAAAATATCCTAAAATTTTGTAGAAACCTTTCCTTTGATGAGGTGAATAAAGATTTTACCCAAAAAATAGTTTCTTAGCACAATTTAAGATAGTACAAAATTTTCACTATTTTTGTAAGGTCCGCGCCTGTCGAATTTCCGTCAAAAATTCCATTTTCCAAAAATATCCTAAAATTTTGTAAAAACCTTTCCTTTGATGAGTGGAATAAAAAATTTACTCAAAAAATAGTTTCTTAGCACAATTTAAGATAGTACAAAATTTTCACTATTTTTGTGAGGTCCGCGCCTGTCGAATTTCCGTCAAAAATTCCATTTTCCAAAAATTGCCTAAAATTTTGTAAAAACCTTTCCTTTGATGAGGTGAATAAAGAATTTATTCAAAAAATAGTTTCTTAGCACAATTTAAGATAGTACAAAATTTTCACTATTTTTGTGAGGTCCGCGCCTGTCGAATTTCCGTCAAAAATTCAAATTTCCAAAAATTGCCTAAAATTTTGTAGAAACCTTTCCTTTGATGAGTGGAATAAAGAATTTACTCAAAAAATAGTTTCTTAGCACAATCTAAGATAGTACAAAATTTTCACTATTTTTGTAAGGTCCGCGCCTGTCGAATTTCCGTCAAAAATTCCATTTTCCAAAAATATCCTAAAATTTTGTAGAAACCTTTCCTTTGATGAGGTGAATAAAGATTTTACCCAAAAAATAGTTTCTTAGCACAATTTAAGATAGTACAAAATTTTCACTATTTTTGTAAGGTCCGCGCCTGTCGAATTTCCGTCAATAATTCCATTTTCCAAAAATATCCTAAAATTTTGTAAAAACCTTTCCTTTGATGAGTGGAATAAAGAATTTACTCAAAAATAAGTTTCTTAGCACAATTTAAGATAGTACAAAATTTTCACTATTTTTGTAATGTCCGCGCCTGTCGAATTTCCGTCAAAAATTCAATTTTCCAAAAATTGCCTCAAATTTTGTCGAAACCTTTCCTTTGATGAGTGGAATAAAGAATTTAGCCAAAAAATAGTTTCATAGCACAATTTAACATAGTACAAAATTTTCACTATTTTTGTAAGGTCCGCGCCTGTCGAATTTCCGTCAAAAATTCAATTTTCCAAAAATATCCTAAAAATTTGTCGAAACCTTTTATTTGATGAGTGGAATAAATAATTTAGCCAAAAAATAGTTTCTTAGCACAATTTAAGATAGTACAAAATTTTCACTATTTTTGTAAGGTCCGCGCCTGTCGAATTTCCGTCAAAAATTCCATTTTCCAAAAATATCCTAAAATTTTGTAAAAACCTTTCCTTTGATGAGGTGAATAAAGAATTTACTCAAAAAATAGTTTCTTAGCACAACTTAAGATAGTACAAAATTTTCACTATTTTTGTGAGGTCCGCGCCTGTCGAATTTCCGTCAAAAATTCAATTTTCCAAAAGTTGCCTAAAATTTTGTAGAAACCTTTCCTTTGATGAGTGGAATAAAGAATTTACTCAAAAAATAGTTTCTTAGCACAATTTAAGATAGTACAAAATTTTCACTATTTTTGTAAGGTCCGCGCCTGTCGAATTTCCGTCAAAAAATTCAATTTTCCAAAAATTGCCTAAAATTTTGTAGAAACCTTTCCTTTGATGAGTGGAATAAATAATTTAGCCAAAAAATAATTTCTTAGCACAATTTAAGATAGTACATAATTTTCACTATTTTTGTAAAGTCCGCGCCTGTCGAATTTCCATCAAAAATTCAATTTTCCAAAAATTGCCTCAAATTTTGTTGAAACCTTTCCTTTGATGAGTGGAATAAAGAATTTACTCAAAAAATAGTTTCATAGCACAATTTAAGATTGTACAAAATTTTCACTATTTTTGTGAGGTCCGCACCTGTCGAATTTCCGTCAAAAATTCAATTTTCCAAAAATATCCTAAAATTTTGTCGAAACCTTTTATTTGATGAGTGGAATAAATAATTTAGCCAAAAAATAGTTTCTTAGCACAATTTAAGATAGTACAAAATTTTCACTATTTTTGTAAGGTCCGCGCCTGTCCAATTTCCATCAAAAATTCAATTTTCCAAAAATTGCCTAAAATTTTGTAGAAACCTTTCCTTTGATGAGTGGAATAAAGAATTTATTAAAAAAATAGTTTCTTAGCACAATTTAAGATAGTACAAAATTTTCACTATTTTTGTAAGGTCCGCACCTGTCGAATTTCCGTCAAAAATTCAATTTTCCAAAAATATCCTCAAGTTTTGTCGAAACCTTTTATTTGATGAGTGGAACAAATAATTTAGCCAAAAAAATAGTTTCTTAGCACAATTTAAGATAGTACAAAATTTTCACTATTTTTATAAGGTCCGCGCCTGTCGAATTTACGTCACAAATTCCATTTTCCAAAAATATCCTAAAATTTTGTAGAAACCTTTCCTTTGATGAGGTGAATAAAGAATTTACTCAAAAAATAGTTTCTTAGCACAATTTAAGATGGTACAAAATTTTCACTATTTTTGTAAGGTCCGCACCTGTCGAATTTCTGTCAAAAATTCCATTTTCCAAAAATTGCCTAAAATTTTGTAGAAACCTTTCCTTTGATGAGGTAAATAAAGATTTTACCCAAAAAATAGTTTCTTAGCACAATTTAAGATAGTACAAAATTTTCACTATTTTTGTAAGGTCCACGCCTGTCGAATTTCCGTCAAAAATTCCATTTTCCAAAAATATCCTAAAATTTTGTAAAAACCTTTCCTTTGATGAGTGGAATAAAAAATTTACTCAAAAAATAGTTTCTTAGCACAATTTAAGATAGTACAAAATTTTCACTATTTTTGTGAGGTCCGTGCCTGTTGAATTTCCGTCAAAAATTCAATTTTCCAAAAATTGCCTAAAATTTTGTAGAAACCTTTCCTTTGATGAGTGGAATAAAGAATTTACTCAAAAAATAGTTTCTTAGCACAATTTAAGATAGTATAAAATTTTCACTATTTTTGTGAGGTCCGCGCCTGTCGAATTTCCGTCAAAAATTCAATTTTCCAAAAGTTGCCTAAAATTTTGTAGAAACCTTTCCTTTGATGAGTGGAATAAAGAATTTACTCAAAAAATAGTTTCTTAGCACAATTTAAGATAGTACAAAATTTTCACTATTTTTGTAAGGTCCGCGCCTGTCGAATTTCCGTCAAAAAATTCAATTTTCCAAAAATTGCCTAAAATTTTGTAGAAACCTTTCCTTTGATGACTGGAATAAATAATTTTGCCAAAAAATAGTTTCTTAGCACAATTTAAGATAGTACATAATTTTCACTATTTTTGTAAGGTCCGCGCCTGTCGAATTTCCGTCAAAAATTCAATTTTCCAAAAATATCCTAAAATTTTGTAGAAACCTTTCCTTTGATGAGGTGAATAAAGAATTTATTAAAAAAATAGTTTCTTAGCACAATTTTAGATACTACAAAATTTTCACTATTTTTGTAAGGTCCGCGCCTGTCGAATTTCCGTCAAAAATTCCATTTTCCAAAAATTGCCTAAAATTTTGTAGAAACCTTTCCTTTGATGAGTGGAATAAATAATTTAGCCAAAAAATAGTTTCTTAGCACAATTTAAGATAGTACAAAATTTTCACTATTTTTGTAAGGTCCGCGCCTGTCGAATTACCGTCAAAAATTCAATTTTCCAAAAATATCCTAAAAATTTGTCGAAACCTTTTATTTGATGAGTGGAATAAATAATTTAGCCAAAAAATAGTTTCTTAGCACAATTTAAGATAGTACAAAATTTTCACTATTTTTGTAAGGTCCGCGCCTGTCGAATTTCCGTCAAAAATTCCATTTTCCAAAAATATCCTAAAATTTTGTAAAAACCTTTCCTTTGATGAGGTGAATAAAGAATTTACTCAAAAAATAGTTTCTTAGCACAACTTAAGATAGTACATAATTTTCACTATTTTTGTAAAGTCCGCGCCTGTCGAATTTCCATCAAAAATTCAATTTTCCAAAAATTGCCTCAAATTTTGTTGAAACCTTTCCTTTGATGAGTGGAATAAAGAATTTACTCAAAAAATAGTTTCATAGCACAATTTAAGATAGTACAAAATTTTCACTATTTTTGTGAGGTCCGCACCTGTCGAATTTCCGTCAAAAATTCAATTTTCCAAAAATATCCTAAAATTTTGTCGAAACCTTTTATTTGATGAGTGTAATAAATAATTTAGCCAAAAAATAGTTTCTTAGCACAATTTAAGATAGTACAAAATTTTCACTATTTTTGTAAGGTCCGCGCCTGTCCAATTTCCATCAAAAATTCAATTTTCCAAAAATTGCCTAAAATTGTGTAGAAACCTTTCCTTTGATGAGTGGAATAAAGAATTTATTAAAAAAATAGTTTCTTAGCACAATTTAAGATAGTACAAAATTTTCACTATTTTTGTAAGGTCCGCACCTGTCGAATTTCCGTCAAAAATTCAATTTTCCAAAAATATCCTCAAGTTTTGTCGAAACCTTTTATTTGATGAGTGGAACAAATAATTTAGCCAAAAAAATAGTTTCTTAGCACAATTTAAGATAGTACAAAATTTTCACTATTTTTATAAGGTCCGCGCCTGTCGAATTTACGTCAAAAATTCCATTTTCCAAACATATCCTAAAATTTTGTAGAAACCTTTCCTTTGATGAGGTGAATAAAGAATTTACTCAAAAAATAGTTTCTTAGCACAATTTAAGATGGTACAAAATTTTCACTATTTTTGTAAGGTCCGCACCTGTCGAATTTCTGTCAAAAATTCCATTTTCCAAACATTGCTTAAAATTTTGTAGAAACCTTTCCTTTGATGAGGTAAATAAAGAATTTACTCAAAAAATAGTTTCTTAGCACAATTTAAGATAGTACAAAATTTTCACTATTTTTGTAAGGTCCGCGCCTGTCGAATTTCCATCAAAAATTCAATTTTCCAAAAATTGCCTAAAATTTTGTAGAAACCTTTCCTTTGATGAGTGGAATAAAGAATTTACTCAAAAAATAGTTTCTTAGCACAATCTAAGATAGTACAAAATTTTCACTATTTTTGTAAGGTCTGCGCCTGTAGAATTTCCGTCAAAAAATTCCATTTTCCAAAAATTGCCTAAAATTTTGTAGAAACCTTTCCTTTGATGAGTGGAATAAATAATTTAGCCAAAAAATAGTTTCTTAGCACAATTTAAGATAGTACAAAATTTTCACTATTTTTGTAAGGTCCGCGCCTGTCGAATTTCCGTCAAAAATTCAATTTTCCAAAAATATCCTATTTTGTCGAAACCTTTTATTTGATGAGTGGAATAAATAATGTAGCCAAAAAATAGTTTCTTAGCACAATTTAAGATAGTACAAAATTTTCACTATTTTTGTAAGGTCCGCGCCTGTCGAATTTCCGTCAAAAATTCCATTTTCCAAAAATATCCTAAAATTTTGTAAAAACCTTTCCTTTGATGAGGTGAATAAAGAATTTACTCAAAAAATAGTTTCTTAGCACAATTTAAGATAGTACAAAATTTTCACTATTTTTGTAAGGTCCGCACCTGTCGAATTTCCATCAAAAATTCAATTTTCCAAAAATTGCCTAAAATTTTGTAGAAACCTTTCCTTTGATGAGTGGAATAAAGAATTTACTCAAAAAATAGTTTCTTAGCACAATCTAAGATAGTACAAAATTTTCACTATTTTTGTAAGGTCCGCGCCTGTCAAATTTCCGTCAAAAATTCAATTTTCCAAAAATTGCCTCAAATTTTGTCGAAACCTTTCCTTTGATGAGTGGAATAAAGAATTTAGCCAAAAAATAGTTTCATAGCACAATTTAAGATAGTACAAAATTTTCACTATTTTTATAAGGTCCGCGCCTGTCGAATTTACGTCAAAAATTCCATTTTCCAAAAATATCCTAAAATTTTGTAGAAACCTTTCCTTTGATGAGGTGAATAAAGAATTTACTCAAAAAATAGTTTCTTAGCACAATTTAAGATGGTACAAAATTTTCACTATTTTTGTAAGGTCCGCACCTGTCGAATTTCTGTCAAAAATTCCATTTTCCAAAAATTGCCTAAAATTTTGTAGAAACCTTTCCTTTGATGAGGTGAATAAAGAATTTACTCAAAAAATAGTTTCTTAGCACAATTTAAGATGGTACAAAATTTTCACTATTTTTGTAAGGTCCGCACCTGTCGAATTTCCATCAAAAATTCAATTTTCCAAAAATTGCCTAAAATTTTGTAGAAACCTTTCCTTTGATGAGTGGAATAAAGAATTTACTCAAAAAATAGTTTCTTAGCACAATCTAAGATAGTACAAAATTTTCACTATTTTTGTAAGGTCTGCGCCTGTAGAATTTCCGTCAAAAAATTCCATTTTCCAAAAATTGCCTAAAATTTTGTAGAAACCTTTCCTTTGATGAGTGGAATAAATAATTTAGCCAAAAAATAGTTTCTTAGCACAATTTAAGATAGTACAAAATTTTCACTATTTTTGTAAGGTCCGCGCCTGTCGAATTTCCGTCAAAAATTCAATTTTCCAAAAATATCCTATTTTGTCGAAACCTTTTATTTGATGAGTGGAATAAATAATGTAGCCAAAAAATAGTTTCTTAGCACAATTTAAGATAGTACAAAATTTTCACTATTTTTGTAAGGTCCGCGCCTGTCGAATTTCCGTCAAAAATTCCATTTTCCAAAAATATCCTAAAATTTTGTAAAAACCTTTCCTTTGATGAGGTGAATAAAGAATTTACTCAAAAAATAGTTTCTTAGCACAATTTAAGATAGTACAAAATTTTCACTATTTTTGTAAGGTCCGCACCTGTCGAATTTCCATCAAAAATTCAATTTTCCAAAAATTGCCTAAAATTTTGTAGAAACCTTTCCTTTGATGAGTGGAATAAAGAATTTACTCAAAAAATAGTTTCTTAGCACAATCTAAGATAGTACAAAATTTTCACTATTTTTGTAAGGTCCGCGCCTGTCAAATTTCCGTCAAAAATTCAATTTTCCAAAAATTGCCTCAAATTTTGTCGAAACCTTTCCTTTGATGAGTGGAATAAAGAATTTAGCCAAAAAATAGTTTCATAGCACAATTTAAGATAGTACAAAATTTTCACTATTTTTGTAAGGTCCGCGCCTGTCGAATTTCCGTCAAAAATTCAATTTTCCAATAATATCCTAAAAATTTGTCGAAACCTTTTATTTGATGAGTGGAATAAATAATTTAGCCAAAAAATAGTTTCTTAGCACAATTTAAGATAGTACAAAATTTTCACTATTTTTGTAAGGTCCGCGCCTGTCGAATTTCTGTCAAAAATTCCATTTTCCAAAAATATCCTAAAATTTTGTAAAAACCTTTCCTTTGATGAGGTGAATAAAGAATTTATTCAAAAAATAGTTTCTTAGCACAATTTAAGATAGTACAAAATTTTCACTATTTTTGTGAGGTCCGCGCCTGTCGAATTTCCGTCAAAAATTCAAATTTCCAAAAATTGCCTAAAATTTTGTAGAAACCTTTCCTTTGATGAGTGGAATAAAGAATTTACTCAAAAAATAGTTTCTTAGCACAATCTAAGATAGTACAAAATTTTCACTATTTTTGTAAGGTCCGCGCCTGTCGAATTTCCGTCAAAAATTCCATTTTCCAAAAATATCCTAAAATTTTGTAGAAACCTTTCCTTTGATGAGGTGAATAAAGATTTTACCCAAAAAATAGTTTCTTAGCACAATTTAAGATAGTACAAAATTTTCACTATTTTTGTAAGGTCCGCGCCTGTCGAATTTCCGTCAAAAATTCCATTTTCCAAAAATATCCTAAAATTTTGTAAAAACCTTTCCTTTGATGAGTGGAATAAAAAATTTACTCAAAAAATAGTTTCTTAGCACAATTTAAGATAGTACAAAATTTTCACTATTTTTGTGAGGTCCGTGCCTGTTGAATTTCCGTCAAAAATTCAATTTTCCAAAAATTGCCTAAAATTTTGTAGAAACCTTTCCTTTGATGAGTGGAATAAAGAATTTACTCAAAAATAAGTTTCTTAGCACAATTTAAGATAGTACAAAATTTTCACTATTTTTGTAAGGTCCGCGCCTGTCGAATTTCCGTCAAAAATTCAATTTTCCAAAAATTGCCTCAAATTTTGTCGAAACCTTTCCTTTGATGAGTGGAATAAAGAATTTAGCCAAAAAATAGTTTCATAGCACAATTTAAGATAGTACAAAATTTTCACTATTTTTGTAAGGTCCGCGCCTGTCGAATTTCCGTCAAAAATTCAATTTTCCAAAAATATCCTAAAAATTTGTCGAAACCTTTTATTTGATGAGTGGAATAAATAATTTAGCCAAAAAATAGTTTCTTAGCACAATTTAAGATAGTACAAAATTTTCACTATTTTTGTAAGGTCCGCGCCTGTCGAATTTCCGTCAAAAATTCCATTTTCCAAAAATATCCTAAAATTTTGTAAAAACCTTTCCTTTGATGAGGTGAATAAAGAATTTACTCAAAAAATAGTTTCTTAGCACAATTTAAGATAGTATAAAATTTTCACTATTTTTGTGAGGTCCGCGCCTGTCGAATTTCCGTCAAAAATTCAATTTTCCAAAAGTTGCCTAAAATTTTGTAGAAACCTTTCCTTTGATGAGTGGAATAAAGAATTTACTCAAAAAATAGTTTCTTAGCACAATTTAAGATCGTACAAAATTTTCACTATTTTTGTAAGGTCCGCGCCTGTCGAATTTCCGTCAAAAAATTCAATTTTCCAAAAATTGCCTAAAATTTTGTAGAAACCTTTCCTTTGATGACTGGAATAAATAATTTAGCCAAAAAATAGTTTCTTAGCACAATTTAAGATAGTACATAATTTTCACTATTTTTGTAAGGTCCGCGCCTGTCGAATTTCCGTCAAAAATTCAATTTTCCAAAAATATCCTAAAATTTTGTAGAAACCTTTCCTTTGATGAGGTGAATAAAGAATTTATTAAAAAAATAGTTTCTTAGCACAATTTAAGATAGTACAAAATTTTCACTATTTTTGTAAGGTCCGCGCCTGTCGAATTTCCGTCAAAAATTCCATTTTCCAAAAATATCCTAAAATTTTGTAAAAACCTTTCCTTTGATGAGTGGAATAAAAAATTTACTCAAAAAATAGTTTCTTAGCACAATTTTAGATACTACAAAATTTTCACTATTTTTGTAAGGTCCGCGCCTGTCGAATTTCCGTCAAAAATTCCATTTTCCAAAAATTGCCTAAAATTTTGTAGAAACCTTTCCTTTGATGAGTGGAATAAATAATTTAGCCAAAAAATAGTTTCTTAGCACAATTTAAGATAGTACAAAATTTTCACTATTTTTGTAAGGTCCGCGCCTGTCGAATTTCCGTCAAAAATTCAATTTTCCAAAAATATCCTAAAATTTTGTCGAAACCTTTTATTTGATGAGTGGAATAAATAATTTAGCCAAAAAATAGTTTCTTAGCACAATTTAAGATAGTACAAAATTTTCACTATTTTTGTAAGGTCCGCGCCTGTCGAATTTCCGTCAAAAATTCCATTTTCCAAAAATATCCTAAAATTTTGTAAAAACCTTTCCTTTGATGAGGTGAATAAAGAATTTACTCAAAAAATAGTTTCTTAGCACAACTTAAGATAGTACAAAATTTTCACTATTTTTGTAAGGTCCGCGCCTGTCGAATTTCCGTCAAAAAATTCAATTTTCCAAAAATTGCCTAAAATTTTGTAGAAACCTTTCCTTTGATGAATGGAATAAATAATTTAGCCAAAAAATAATTTCTTAGCACAATTTAAGATAGTACATAATTTTCACTATTTTTGTAAAGTCCGCGCCTGTCGAATTTCCATCAAAATTCAATTTTCCAAAAATTGCCTCAAATTTTGTTGAAACCTTTCCTTTGATGAGTGGAATAAAGAATTTACTCAAAAAATAGTTTCATAGCACAATTTAAGATAGTACAAAATTTTCACTATTTTTGTGAGGTCCTCACCTGTCAAATTTCCGTCAAAAATTCAATTTTCCAAAAATATCCTAAAATTTGTCGAAACCTTTTATTTGATGAGTGTAATAAATAATTTAGCCAAAAAATAGTTTCTTAGCACAATTTAAGATAGTACAAAATTTTCACTATTTTTGTAAGGTCCGCGCCTGTCCAATTTCCATCAAAAATTCAATTTTCCAAAAATTGCCTAAAATTTTGTAGAAACCTTTCCTTTGATGAGTGGAATAAAGAATTTATTAAAAAAATAGTTTCTTAGCACAATTTAAGATAGTACAAAATTTTCACTATTTTTGTAAGGTCCGCACCTGTCGAATTTCCGTCAAAAATTCAATTTTCCAAAAATATCCTCAAGTTTTGTCGAAACCTTTTATTTGATGAGTGGAACAAATAATTTAGCCTAAAAAATAGTTCTTAGCACAATTTAAGATAGTACAAAATTTTCACTATTTTTATAAGGTCCGCGCCTGTCGAATTTACGTCAAAAATTCCATTTTCCAAACATATCCTAAAATTTTGTAGAAACCTTTCCTTTGATGAGGTGAATAAAGAATTTACTCAAAAAATAGTTTCTTAGCACAATTTAAGATGGTACAAAATTTTCACTATTTTTGTAAGGTCCGCACCTGTCGAATTTCTGTCAAAAATTCCATTTTCCAAAAATTGCCTAAAATTTTGTAGAAACCTTTCCTTTGATGAGGTAAATAAAGAATTTACTCAAAAAATAGTTTCTTAGCACAATTTAAGATAGTACAAAATTTTCACTATTTTTGTAAGGTCCGCGCCTGTCGAATTTCCATCAAAAATTCAATTTTCCAAAAATTGCCTAAAATTTTGTAGAAACCTTTCCTTTGATGAGTGGAATAAAGAATTTACTCAAAAAATAGTTTCTTAGCACAATCTAAGATAGTACAAAATTTTCACTATTTTTGTAAGGTCTGCGCCTGTAGAATTTCCGTCAAAAAATTCCATTTTCCAAAAATTGCCTAAAATTTTGTAGAAACCTTTCCTTTGATGAGTGGAATAAATAATTTAGCCAAAAAATAGTTTCTTAGCACAATTTAAGATAGTACAAAATTTTCACTATTTTTGTAAGGTCCGCGCCTGTCGAATTTCCGTCAAAAATTCAATTTTCCAAAAATATCCTATTTTGTCGAAACCTTTTATTTGATGAGTGGAATAAATAATGTAGCCAAAAAATAGTTTCTTAGCACAATTTAAGATAGTACAAAATTTTCACTATTTTTGTAAGGTCCGCGCCTGTCGAATTTCCGTCAAAAATTCCATTTTCCAAAAATATCCTAAAATTTTGTAAAAACCTTTCCTTTGATGAGGTGAATAAAGAATTTACTCAAAAAATAGTTTCTTAGCACAATTTAAGATAGTACAAAATTTTCACTATTTTTGTAAGGTCCGCACCTGTCGAATTTCTGTCAAAAATTCAATTTTCCAAAAATTGCCTCAAATTTTGTAGAAACCTTTCCTTTGATGAGGTAAATAAAGAATTTACTCAAAAAATAGTTTCTTAGCACAATTTAAGATAGTACAAAATTTTCACTATTTTTGTAAGGTCCGCGCCTGTCGAATTTCCATCAAAAATTCAATTTTCCAAAAATTGCCTAAAATTTTGTAGAAACCTTTCCTTTGATGAGTGGAATAAAGAATTTACTCAAAAAATAGTTTCTTAGCACAATCTAAGATAGTACAAAATTTTCACTATTTTTGTAAGGTCTGCGCCTGTAGAATTTCCGTCAAAAAATTCCATTTTCCAAAAATTGCCTAAAATTTTGTAGAAACCTTTCCTTTGATGAGTGGAATAAATAATTTAGCCAAAAAATAGTTTCTTAGCACAATTTAAGATAGTACAAAATTTTCACTATTTTTGTAAGGTCCGCGCCTGTCGAATTTCCGTCAAAAATTCAATTTTCCAAAAATATCCTATTTTGTCGAAACCTTTTATTTGATGAGTGGAATAAATAATGTAGCCAAAAAATAGTTTCTTAGCACAATTTAAGATAGTACAAAATTTTCACTATTTTTGTAAGGTCCGCGCCTGTCGAATTTCCGTCAAAAATTCCATTTTCCAAAAATATCCTAAAATTTTGTAAAAACCTTTCCTTTGATGAGGTGAATAAAGAATTTACTCAAAAAATAGTTTCTTAGCACAATTTAAGATAGTACAAAATTTTCACTATTTTTGTAAGGTCCGCACCTGTCGAATTTCCATCAAAAATTCAATTTTCCAAAAATTGCCTAAAATTTTGTAGAAACCTTTCCTTTGATGAGTGGAATAAAGAATTTACTCAAAAAATAGTTTCTTAGCACAATCTAAGATAGTACAAAATTTTCACTATTTTTGTAAGGTCCGCGCCTGTCAAATTTCCGTCAAAAATTCAATTTTCCAAAAATTGCCTCAAATTTTGTCGAAACCTTTCCTTTGATGAGTGGAATAAAGAATTTAGCCAAAAAATAGTTTCATAGCACAATTTAAGATAGTACAAAATTTTCACTATTTTTATAAGGTCCGCGCCTGTCGAATTTACGTCAAAAATTCCATTTTCCAAAAATATCCTAAAATTTTGTAGAAACCTTTCCTTTGATGAGGTGAATAAAGAATTTACTCAAAAAATAGTTTCTTAGCACAATTTAAGATGGTACAAAATTTTCACTATTTTTGTAAGGTCCGCACCTGTCGAATTTCTGTCAAAAATTCCATTTTCCAAAAATTGCCTAAAATTTTGTAGAAACCTTTCCTTTGATGAGGTAAATAAAGAATTTACTCAAAAAATAGTTTCTTAGCACAATTTAAGATAGTACAAAATTTTCACTATTTTTGTAAGGTCCGCGCCTGTCGAATTTCCATCAAAAATTCAATTTTCCAAAAATTGCCTAAAATTTTGTAGAAACCTTTCCTTTGATGAGTGGAATAAAGAATTTACTCAAAAAATAGTTTCTTAGCACAATCTAAGATAGTACAAAATTTTCACTATTTTTGTAAGGTCTGCGCCTGTAGAATTTCCGTCAAAAAATTCCATTTTCCAAAAATTGCCTAAAATTTTGTAGAAACCTTTCCTTTGATGAGTGGAATAAATAATTTAGCCAAAAAATAGTTTCTTAGCACAATTTAAGATAGTACAAAATTTTCACTATTTTTGTAAGGTCCGCGCCTGTCGAATTTCCGTCAAAAATTCAATTTTCCAAAAATATCCTATTTTGTCGAAACCTTTTATTTGATGAGTGGAATAAATAATGTAGCCAAAAAATAGTTTCTTAGCACAATTTAAGATAGTACAAAATTTTCACTATTTTTGTAAGGTCCGCGCCTGTCGAATTTCCGTCAAAAATTCCATTTTCCAAAAATATCCTAAAATTTTGTAAAAACCTTTCCTTTGATGAGGTGAATAAAGAATTTACTCAAAAAATAGTTTCTTAGCACAATTTAAGATAGTACAAAATTTTCACTATTTTTGTAAGGTCCGCACCTGTCGAATTTCCATCAAAAATTCAATTTTCCAAAAATTGCCTAAAATTTTGTAGAAACCTTTCCTTTGATGAGTGGAATAAAGAATTTACTCAAAAAATAGTTTCTTAGCACAATCTAAGATAGTACAAAATTTTCACTATTTTTGTAAGGTCCGCGCCTGTCAAATTTCCGTCAAAAATTCAATTTTCCAAAAATTGCCTCAAATTTTGTCGAAACCTTTCCTTTGATGAGTGGAATAAAGAATTTAGCCAAAAAATAGTTTCATAGCACAATTTAAGATAGTACAAAATTTTCACTATTTTTGTAAGGTCCGCGCCTGTCGAATTTCCGTCAAAAATTCAATTTTCCAATAATATCCTAAAAATTTGTCGAAACCTTTTATTTGATGAGTGGAATAAATAATTTAGCCAAAAAATAGTTTCTTAGCACAATTTAAGATAGTACAAAATTTTCACTATTTTTGTAAGGTCCGCGCCTGTCGAATTTCCGTCAAAAATTCCATTTTCCAAAAATATCCTAAAATTTTGTAAAAACCTTTCCTTTGATGAGGTGAATAAAGAATTTATTCAAAAAATAGTTTCTTAGCACAATTTAAGATAGTACAAAATTTTCACTATTTTTGTGAGGTCCGCGCCTGTCGAATTTCCGTCAAAAATTCAAATTTCCAAAAATTGCCTAAAATTTTGTAGAAACCTTTCCTTTGATGAGTGGAATAAAGAATTTACTCAAAAAATAGTTTCTTAGCACAATCTAAGATAGTACAAAATTTTCACTATTTTTGTAAGGTCCGCGCCTGTCGAATTTCCGTCAAAAATTCCATTTTCCAAAAATATCCTAAAATTTTGTAGAAACCTTTCCTTTGATGAGGTGAATAAAGATTTTACCCAAAAAATAGTTTCTTAGCACAATTTAAGATAGTACAAAATTTTCACTATTTTTGTAAGGTCCGCGCCTGTCGAATTTCCGTCAAAAATTCCATTTTCCAAAAATATCCTAAAATTTTGTAAAAACCTTTCCTTTGATGAGTGGAATAAAAAATTTACTCAAAAAATAGTTTCTTAGCACAATTTAAGATAGTACAAAATTTTCACTATTTTTGTGAGGTCCGCGCCTGTCGAATTTCCGTCAAAAATTCCATTTTCCAAAAATTGCCTAAAATTTTGTAAAAACCTTTCCTTTGATGAGGTGAATAAAGAATTTATTCAAAAAATAGTTTCTTAGCACAATTTAAGATAGTACAAAATTTTCACTATTTTTGTGAGGTCCGCGCCTGTCGAATTTCCGTCAAAAATTCAAATTTCCAAAAATTGCCTAAAATTTTGTAGAAACCTTTCCTTTGATGAGTGGAATAAAGAATTTACTCAAAAAATAGTTTCTTAGCACAATCTAAGATAGTACAAAATTTTCACTATTTTTGTAAGGTCCGCGCCTGTCGAATTTCCGTCAAAAATTCCATTTTCCAAAAATATCCTAAAATTTTGTAGAAACCTTTCCTTTGATGAGGTGAATAAAGATTTTACCCAAAAAATAGTTTCTTAGCACAATTTAAGATAGTACAAAATTTTCACTATTTTTGTAAGGTCCGCGCCTGTCGAATTTCCGTCAATAATTCCATTTTCCAAAAATATCCTAAAATTTTGTAAAAACCTTTCCTTTGATGAGTGGAATAAAGAATTTACTCAAAAATAAGTTTCTTAGCACAATTTAAGATAGTACAAAATTTTCACTATTTTTGTAATGTCCGCGCCTGTCGAATTTCCGTCAAAAATTCAATTTTCCAAAAATTGCCTCAAATTTTGTCGAAACCTTTCCTTTGATGAGTGGAATAAAGAATTTAGCCAAAAAATAGTTTCATAGCACAATTTAACATAGTACAAAATTTTCACTATTTTTGTAAGGTCCGCGCCTGTCGAATTTCCGTCAAAAATTCAATTTTCCAAAAATATCCTAAAAATTTGTCGAAACCTTTTATTTGATGAGTGGAATAAATAATTTAGCCAAAAAATAGTTTCTTAGCACAATTTAAGATAGTACAAAATTTTCACTATTTTTGTAAGGTCCGCGCCTGTCGAATTTCCGTCAAAAATTCCATTTTCCAAAAATATCCTAAAATTTTGTAAAAACCTTTCCTTTGATGAGGTGAATAAAGAATTTACTCAAAAAATAGTTTCTTAGCACAACTTAAGATAGTACAAAATTTTCACTATTTTTGTGAGGTCCGCGCCTGTCGAATTTCCGTCAAAAATTCAATTTTCCAAAAGTTGCCTAAAATTTTGTAGAAACCTTTCCTTTGATGAGTGGAATAAAGAATTTACTCAAAAAATAGTTTCTTAGCACAATTTAAGATAGTACAAAATTTTCACTATTTTTGTAAGGTCCGCGCCTGTCGAATTTCCGTCAAAAAATTCAATTTTCCAAAAATTGCCTAAAATTTTGTAGAAACCTTTCCTTTGATGAGTGGAATAAATAATTTAGCCAAAAAATAATTTCTTAGCACAATTTAAGATAGTACATAATTTTCACTATTTTTGTAAAGTCCGCGCCTGTCGAATTTCCATCAAAAATTCAATTTTCCAAAAATTGCCTCAAATTTTGTTGAAACCTTTCCTTTGATGAGTGGAATAAAGAATTTACTCAAAAAATAGTTTCATAGCACAATTTAAGATTGTACAAAATTTTCACTATTTTTGTGAGGTCCGCACCTGTCGAATTTCCGTCAAAAATTCAATTTTCCAAAAATATCCTAAAATTTTGTCGAAACCTTTTATTTGATGAGTGGAATAAATAATTTAGCCAAAAAATAGTTTCTTAGCACAATTTAAGATAGTACAAAATTTTCACTATTTTTGTAAGGTCCGCGCCTGTCCAATTTCCATCAAAAATTCAATTTTCCAAAAATTGCCTAAAATTTTGTAGAAACCTTTCCTTTGATGAGTGGAATAAAGAATTTATTAAAAAAATAGTTTCTTAGCACAATTTAAGATAGTACAAAATTTTCACTATTTTTGTAAGGTCCGCACCTGTCGAATTTCCGTCAAAAATTCAATTTTCCAAAAATATCCTCAAGTTTTGTCGAAACCTTTTATTTGATGAGTGGAACAAATAATTTAGCCAAAAAAATAGTTTCTTAGCACAATTTAAGATAGTACAAAATTTTCACTATTTTTATAAGGTCCGCGCCTGTCGAATTTACGTCACAAATTCCATTTTCCAAAAATATCCTAAAATTTTGTAGAAACCTTTCCTTTGATGAGGTGAATAAAGAATTTACTCAAAAAATAGTTTCTTAGCACAATTTAAGATGGTACAAAATTTTCACTATTTTTGTAAGGTCCGCACCTGTCGAATTTCTGTCAAAAATTCCATTTTCCAAAAATTGCCTAAAATTTTGTAGAAACCTTTCCTTTGATGAGGTAAATAAAGATTTTACCCAAAAAATAGTTTCTTAGCACAATTTAAGATAGTACAAAATTTTCACTATTTTTGTAAGGTCCACGCCTGTCGAATTTCCGTCAAAAATTCCATTTTCCAAAAATATCCTAAAATTTTGTAAAAACCTTTCCTTTGATGAGTGGAATAAAAAATTTACTCAAAAAATAGTTTCTTAGCACAATTTAAGATAGTACAAAATTTTCACTATTTTTGTGAGGTCCGTGCCTGTTGAATTTCCGTCAAAAATTCAATTTTCCAAAAATTGCCTAAAATTTTGTAGAAACCTTTCCTTTGATGAGTGGAATAAAGAATTTACTCAAAAAATAGTTTCTTAGCACAATTTAAGATAGTATAAAATTTTCACTATTTTTGTGAGGTCCGCGCCTGTCGAATTTCCGTCAAAAATTCAATTTTCCAAAAGTTGCCTAAAATTTTGTAGAAACCTTTCCTTTGATGAGTGGAATAAAGAATTTACTCAAAAAATAGTTTCTTAGCACAATTTAAGATAGTACAAAATTTTCACTATTTTTGTAAGGTCCGCGCCTGTCGAATTTCCGTCAAAAAATTCAATTTTCCAAAAATTGCCTAAAATTTTGTAGAAACCTTTCCTTTGATGACTGGAATAAATAATTTTGCCAAAAAATAGTTTCTTAGCACAATTTAAGATAGTACATAATTTTCACTATTTTTGTAAGGTCCGCGCCTGTCGAATTTCCGTCAAAAATTCAATTTTCCAAAAATATCCTAAAATTTTGTAGAAACCTTTCCTTTGATGAGGTGAATAAAGAATTTATTAAAAAAATAGTTTCTTAGCACAATTTTAGATACTACAAAATTTTCACTATTTTTGTAAGGTCCGCGCCTGTCGAATTTCCGTCAAAAATTCCATTTTCCAAAAATTGCCTAAAATTTTGTAGAAACCTTTCCTTTGATGAGTGGAATAAATAATTTAGCCAAAAAATAGTTTCTTAGCACAATTTAAGATAGTACAAAATTTTCACTATTTTTGTAAGGTCCGCGCCTGTCGAATTACCGTCAAAAATTCAATTTTCCAAAAATATCCTAAAAATTTGTCGAAACCTTTTATTTGATGAGTGGAATAAATAATTTAGCCAAAAAATAGTTTCTTAGCACAATTTAAGATAGTACAAAATTTTCACTATTTTTGTAAGGTCCGCGCCTGTCGAATTTCCGTCAAAAATTCCATTTTCCAAAAATATCCTAAAATTTTGTAAAAACCTTTCCTTTGATGAGGTGAATAAAGAATTTACTCAAAAAATAGTTTCTTAGCACAACTTAAGATAGTACATAATTTTCACTATTTTTGTAAAGTCCGCGCCTGTCGAATTTCCATCAAAAATTCAATTTTCCAAAAATTGCCTCAAATTTTGTTGAAACCTTTCCTTTGATGAGTGGAATAAAGAATTTACTCAAAAAATAGTTTCATAGCACAATTTAAGATAGTACAAAATTTTCACTATTTTTGTGAGGTCCGCACCTGTCGAATTTCCGTCAAAAATTCAATTTTCCAAAAATATCCTAAAATTTTGTCGAAACCTTTTATTTGATGAGTGTAATAAATAATTTAGCCAAAAAATAGTTTCTTAGCACAATTTAAGATAGTACAAAATTTTCACTATTTTTGTAAGGTCCGCGCCTGTCCAATTTCCATCAAAAATTCAATTTTCCAAAAATTGCCTAAAATTGTGTAGAAACCTTTCCTTTGATGAGTGGAATAAAGAATTTATTAAAAAAATAGTTTCTTAGCACAATTTAAGATAGTACAAAATTTTCACTATTTTTGTAAGGTCCGCACCTGTCGAATTTCCGTCAAAAATTCAATTTTCCAAAAATATCCTCAAGTTTTGTCGAAACCTTTTATTTGATGAGTGGAACAAATAATTTAGCCAAAAAAATAGTTTCTTAGCACAATTTAAGATAGTACAAAATTTTCACTATTTTTATAAGGTCCGCGCCTGTCGAATTTACGTCAAAAATTCCATTTTCCAAACATATCCTAAAATTTTGTAGAAACCTTTCCTTTGATGAGGTGAATAAAGAATTTACTCAAAAAATAGTTTCTTAGCACAATTTAAGATGGTACAAAATTTTCACTATTTTTGTAAGGTCCGCACCTGTCGAATTTCTGTCAAAAATTCCATTTTCCAAACATTGCTTAAAATTTTGTAGAAACCTTTCCTTTGATGAGGTAAATAAAGAATTTACTCAAAAAATAGTTTCTTAGCACAATTTAAGATAGTACAAAATTTTCACTATTTTTGTAAGGTCCGCGCCTGTCGAATTTCCATCAAAAATTCAATTTTCCAAAAATTGCCTAAAATTTTGTAGAAACCTTTCCTTTGATGAGTGGAATAAAGAATTTACTCAAAAAATAGTTTCTTAGCACAATCTAAGATAGTACAAAATTTTCACTATTTTTGTAAGGTCTGCGCCTGTAGAATTTCCGTCAAAAAATTCCATTTTCCAAAAATTGCCTAAAATTTTGTAGAAACCTTTCCTTTGATGAGTGGAATAAATAATTTAGCCAAAAAATAGTTTCTTAGCACAATTTAAGATAGTACAAAATTTTCACTATTTTTGTAAGGTCCGCGCCTGTCGAATTTCCGTCAAAAATTCAATTTTCCAAAAATATCCTATTTTGTCGAAACCTTTTATTTGATGAGTGGAATAAATAATGTAGCCAAAAAATAGTTTCTTAGCACAATTTAAGATAGTACAAAATTTTCACTATTTTTGTAAGGTCCGCGCCTGTCGAATTTCCGTCAAAAATTCCATTTTCCAAAAATATCCTAAAATTTTGTAAAAACCTTTCCTTTGATGAGGTGAATAAAGAATTTACTCAAAAAATAGTTTCTTAGCACAATTTAAGATAGTACAAAATTTTCACTATTTTTGTAAGGTCCGCACCTGTCGAATTTCCATCAAAAATTCAATTTTCCAAAAATTGCCTAAAATTTTGTAGAAACCTTTCCTTTGATGAGTGGAATAAAGAATTTACTCAAAAAATAGTTTCTTAGCACAATCTAAGATAGTACAAAATTTTCACTATTTTTGTAAGGTCCGCGCCTGTCAAATTTCCGTCAAAAATTCAATTTTCCAAAAATTGCCTCAAATTTTGTCGAAACCTTTCCTTTGATGAGTGGAATAAAGAATTTAGCCAAAAAATAGTTTCATAGCACAATTTAAGATAGTACAAAATTTTCACTATTTTTATAAGGTCCGCGCCTGTCGAATTTACGTCAAAAATTCCATTTTCCAAAAATATCCTAAAATTTTGTAGAAACCTTTCCTTTGATGAGGTGAATAAAGAATTTACTCAAAAAATAGTTTCTTAGCACAATTTAAGATGGTACAAAATTTTCACTATTTTTGTAAGGTCCGCACCTGTCGAATTTCTGTCAAAAATTCCATTTTCCAAAAATTGCCTAAAATTTTGTAGAAACCTTTCCTTTGATGAGGTGAATAAAGAATTTACTCAAAAAATAGTTTCTTAGCACAATTTAAGATGGTACAAAATTTTCACTATTTTTGTAAGGTCCGCACCTGTCGAATTTCCATCAAAAATTCAATTTTCCAAAAATTGCCTAAAATTTTGTAGAAACCTTTCCTTTGATGAGTGGAATAAAGAATTTACTCAAAAAATAGTTTCTTAGCACAATCTAAGATAGTACAAAATTTTCACTATTTTTGTAAGGTCTGCGCCTGTAGAATTTCCGTCAAAAAATTCCATTTTCCAAAAATTGCCTAAAATTTTGTAGAAACCTTTCCTTTGATGAGTGGAATAAATAATTTAGCCAAAAAATAGTTTCTTAGCACAATTTAAGATAGTACAAAATTTTCACTATTTTTGTAAGGTCCGCGCCTGTCGAATTTCCGTCAAAAATTCAATTTTCCAAAAATATCCTATTTTGTCGAAACCTTTTATTTGATGAGTGGAATAAATAATGTAGCCAAAAAATAGTTTCTTAGCACAATTTAAGATAGTACAAAATTTTCACTATTTTTGTAAGGTCCGCGCCTGTCGAATTTCCGTCAAAAATTCCATTTTCCAAAAATATCCTAAAATTTTGTAAAAACCTTTCCTTTGATGAGGTGAATAAAGAATTTACTCAAAAAATAGTTTCTTAGCACAATTTAAGATAGTACAAAATTTTCACTATTTTTGTAAGGTCCGCACCTGTCGAATTTCCATCAAAAATTCAATTTTCCAAAAATTGCCTAAAATTTTGTAGAAACCTTTCCTTTGATGAGTGGAATAAAGAATTTACTCAAAAAATAGTTTCTTAGCACAATCTAAGATAGTACAAAATTTTCACTATTTTTGTAAGGTCCGCGCCTGTCAAATTTCCGTCAAAAATTCAATTTTCCAAAAATTGCCTCAAATTTTGTCGAAACCTTTCCTTTGATGAGTGGAATAAAGAATTTAGCCAAAAAATAGTTTCATAGCACAATTTAAGATAGTACAAAATTTTCACTATTTTTGTAAGGTCCGCGCCTGTCGAATTTCCGTCAAAAATTCAATTTTCCAATAATATCCTAAAAATTTGTCGAAACCTTTTATTTGATGAGTGGAATAAATAATTTAGCCAAAAAATAGTTTCTTAGCACAATTTAAGATAGTACAAAATTTTCACTATTTTTGTAAGGTCCGCGCCTGTCGAATTTCTGTCAAAAATTCCATTTTCCAAAAATATCCTAAAATTTTGTAAAAACCTTTCCTTTGATGAGGTGAATAAAGAATTTATTCAAAAAATAGTTTCTTAGCACAATTTAAGATAGTACAAAATTTTCACTATTTTTGTGAGGTCCGCGCCTGTCGAATTTCCGTCAAAAATTCAAATTTCCAAAAATTGCCTAAAATTTTGTAGAAACCTTTCCTTTGATGAGTGGAATAAAGAATTTACTCAAAAAATAGTTTCTTAGCACAATCTAAGATAGTACAAAATTTTCACTATTTTTGTAAGGTCCGCGCCTGTCGAATTTCCGTCAAAAATTCCATTTTCCAAAAATATCCTAAAATTTTGTAGAAACCTTTCCTTTGATGAGGTGAATAAAGATTTTACCCAAAAAATAGTTTCTTAGCACAATTTAAGATAGTACAAAATTTTCACTATTTTTGTAAGGTCCGCGCCTGTCGAATTTCCGTCAAAAATTCCATTTTCCAAAAATATCCTAAAATTTTGTAAAAACCTTTCCTTTGATGAGTGGAATAAAAAATTTACTCAAAAAATAGTTTCTTAGCACAATTTAAGATAGTACAAAATTTTCACTATTTTTGTGAGGTCCGTGCCTGTTGAATTTCCGTCAAAAATTCAATTTTCCAAAAATTGCCTAAAATTTTGTAGAAACCTTTCCTTTGATGAGTGGAATAAAGAATTTACTCAAAAATAAGTTTCTTAGCACAATTTAAGATAGTACAAAATTTTCACTATTTTTGTAAGGTCCGCGCCTGTCGAATTTCCGTCAAAAATTCAATTTTCCAAAAATTGCCTCAAATTTTGTCGAAACCTTTCCTTTGATGAGTGGAATAAAGAATTTAGCCAAAAAATAGTTTCATAGCACAATTTAAGATAGTACAAAATTTTCACTATTTTTGTAAGGTCCGCGCCTGTCGAATTTCCGTCAAAAATTCAATTTTCCAAAAATATCCTAAAAATTTGTCGAAACCTTTTATTTGATGAGTGGAATAAATAATTTAGCCAAAAAATAGTTTCTTAGCACAATTTAAGATAGTACAAAATTTTCACTATTTTTGTAAGGTCCGCGCCTGTCGAATTTCCGTCAAAAATTCCATTTTCCAAAAATATCCTAAAATTTTGTAAAAACCTTTCCTTTGATGAGGTGAATAAAGAATTTACTCAAAAAATAGTTTCTTAGCACAATTTAAGATAGTATAAAATTTTCACTATTTTTGTGAGGTCCGCGCCTGTCGAATTTCCGTCAAAAATTCAATTTTCCAAAAGTTGCCTAAAATTTTGTAGAAACCTTTCCTTTGATGAGTGGAATAAAGAATTTACTCAAAAAATAGTTTCTTAGCACAATTTAAGATCGTACAAAATTTTCACTATTTTTGTAAGGTCCGCGCCTGTCGAATTTCCGTCAAAAAATTCAATTTTCCAAAAATTGCCTAAAATTTTGTAGAAACCTTTCCTTTGATGACTGGAATAAATAATTTAGCCAAAAAATAGTTTCTTAGCACAATTTAAGATAGTACATAATTTTCACTATTTTTGTAAGGTCCGCGCCTGTCGAATTTCCGTCAAAAATTCAATTTTCCAAAAATATCCTAAAATTTTGTAGAAACCTTTCCTTTGATGAGGTGAATAAAGAATTTATTAAAAAAATAGTTTCTTAGCACAATTTAAGATAGTACAAAATTTTCACTATTTTTGTAAGGTCCGCGCCTGTCGAATTTCCGTCAAAAATTCCATTTTCCAAAAATATCCTAAAATTTTGTAAAAACCTTTCCTTTGATGAGTGGAATAAAAAATTTACTCAAAAAATAGTTTCTTAGCACAATTTTAGATACTACAAAATTTTCACTATTTTTGTAAGGTCCGCGCCTGTCGAATTTCCGTCAAAAATTCCATTTTCCAAAAATTGCCTAAAATTTTGTAGAAACCTTTCCTTTGATGAGTGGAATAAATAATTTAGCCAAAAAATAGTTTCTTAGCACAATTTAAGATAGTACAAAATTTTCACTATTTTTGTAAGGTCCGCGCCTGTCGAATTTCCGTCAAAAATTCAATTTTCCAAAAATATCCTAAAATTTTGTCGAAACCTTTTATTTGATGAGTGGAATAAATAATTTAGCCAAAAAATAGTTTCTTAGCACAATTTAAGATAGTACAAAATTTTCACTATTTTTGTAAGGTCCGCGCCTGTCGAATTTCCGTCAAAAATTCCATTTTCCAAAAATATCCTAAAATTTTGTAAAAACCTTTCCTTTGATGAGGTGAATAAAGAATTTACTCAAAAAATAGTTTCTTAGCACAACTTAAGATAGTACAAAATTTTCACTATTTTTGTAAGGTCCGCGCCTGTCGAATTTCCGTCAAAAAATTCAATTTTCCAAAAATTGCCTAAAATTTTGTAGAAACCTTTCCTTTGATGAATGGAATAAATAATTTAGCCAAAAAATAATTTCTTAGCACAATTTAAGATAGTACATAATTTTCACTATTTTTGTAAAGTCCGCGCCTGTCGAATTTCCATCAAAAATTCAATTTTCCAAAAATTGCCTCAAATTTTGTTGAAACCTTTCCTTTGATGAGTGGAATAAAGAATTTACTCAAAAAATAGTTTCATAGCACAATTTAAGATAGTACAAAATTTTCACTATTTTTGTGAGGTCCTCACCTGTCAAATTTCCGTCAAAAATTCAATTTTCCAAAAATATCCTAAAATTTTGTCGAAACCTTTTATTTGATGAGTGTAATAAATAATTTAGCCAAAAAATAGTTTCTTAGCACAATTTAAGATAGTACAAAATTTTCACTATTTTTGTAAGGTCCGCGCCTGTCCAATTTCCATCAAAAATTCAATTTTCCAAAAATTGCCTAAAATTTTGTAGAAACCTTTCCTTTGATGAGTGGAATAAAGAATTTATTAAAAAAAATAGTTTCTTAGCACAATTTAAGATAGTACAAAATTTTCACTATTTTTGTAAGGTCCGCACCTGTCGAATTTCCGTCAAAAATTCAATTTTCCAAAAATATCCTCAAGTTTTGTCGAAACCTTTTATTTGATGAGTGGAACAAATAATTTAGCCAAAAAAATAGTTTCTTAGCACAATTTAAGATAGTACAAAATTTTCACTATTTTTATAAGGTCCGCGCCTGTCGAATTTACGTCAAAAATTCCATTTTCCAAACATATCCTAAAATTTTGTAGAAACCTTTCCTTTGATGAGGTGAATAAAGAATTTACTCAAAAAATAGTTTCTTAGCACAATTTAAGATGGTACAAAATTTTCACTATTTTTGTAAGGTCCGCACCTGTCGAATTTCTGTCAAAAATTCCATTTTCCAAAAATTGCCTAAAATTTTGTAGAAACCTTTCCTTTGATGAGGTAAATAAAGAATTTACTCAAAAAATAGTTTCTTAGCACAATTTAAGATAGTACAAAATTTTCACTATTTTTGTAAGGTCCGCGCCTGTCGAATTTCCATCAAAAATTCAATTTTCCAAAAATTGCCTAAAATTTTGTAGAAACCTTTCCTTTGATGAGTGGAATAAAGAATTTACTCAAAAAATAGTTTCTTAGCACAATCTAAGATAGTACAAAATTTTCACTATTTTTGTAAGGTCTGCGCCTGTAGAATTTCCGTCAAAAAATTCCATTTTCCAAAAATTGCCTAAAATTTTGTAGAAACCTTTCCTTTGATGAGTGGAATAAATAATTTAGCCAAAAAATAGTTTCTTAGCACAATTTAAGATAGTACAAAATTTTCACTATTTTTGTAAGGTCCGCGCCTGTCGAATTTCCGTCAAAAATTCAATTTTCCAAAAATATCCTATTTTGTCGAAACCTTTTATTTGATGAGTGGAATAAATAATGTAGCCAAAAAATAGTTTCTTAGCACAATTTAAGATAGTACAAAATTTTCACTATTTTTGTAAGGTCCGCGCCTGTCGAATTTCCGTCAAAAATTCCATTTTCCAAAAATATCCTAAAATTTTGTAAAAACCTTTCCTTTGATGAGGTGAATAAAGAATTTACTCAAAAAATAGTTTCTTAGCACAATTTAAGATAGTACAAAATTTTCACTATTTTTGTAAGGTCCGCACCTGTCAAATTTCCGTCAAAAATTCAATTTTCCAAAAATTGCCTCAAATTTTGTCGAAACCTTTCCTTTGATGAGTGGAATAAAGAATTTAGCCAAAAAATAGTTTCATAGCACAATTTAAGATAGTACAAAATTTTCACTATTTTTGTAAGGTCCGCGCCTGTCGAATTTCCGTCAAAAATTCAATTTTCCAATAATATCCTAAAAATTTGTCGAAACCTTTTATTTGATGAGTGGAATAAATAATTTAGCCAAAAAATAGTTTCTTAGCACAATTTAAGATAGTACAAAATTTTCACTATTTTTGTAAGGTCCGCGCCTGTCGAATTTCCGTCAAAAATTCCATTTTCCAAAAATATCCTAAAATTTTGTAAAAACCTTTCCTTTGATGAGGTGAATAAAGAATTTATTCAAAAAATAGTTTCTTAGCACAATTTAAGATAGTACAAAATTTTCACTATTTTTGTGAGGTCCGCGCCTGTCGAATTTCCGTCAAAAATTCAAATTTCCAAAAATTGCCTAAAATTTTGTAGAAACCTTTCCTTTGATGAGTGGAATAAAGAATTTACTCAAAAAATAGTTTCTTAGCACAATCTAAGATAGTACAAAATTTTCACTATTTTTGTAAGGTCCGCGCCTGTCGAATTTCCGTCAAAAATTCCATTTTCCAAAAATATCCTAAAATTTTGTAGAAACCTTTCCTTTGATGAGGTGAATAAAGATTTTACCCAAAAAATAGTTTCTTAGCACAATTTAAGATAGTACAAAATTTTCACTATTTTTGTAAGGTCCGCGCCTGTCGAATTTCCGTCAATAATTATATTTTCCAAAAATATCCTAAAATTTTGTAAAAACCTTTCCTTTGATGAGTGGAATAAAAAATTTACTCAAAAAATAGTTTCTTAGCACAATTTAAGATAGTACAAAATTTTCACTATTTTTGTGAGGTCCGTGCCTGTTGAATTTCCGTCAAAAATTCAATTTTCCAAAAATTGCCTAAAATTTTGTAGAAACCTTTCCTTTGATGAGTGGAATAAAGAATTTACTCAAAAATAAGTTTCTTAGCACAATTTAAGATAGTACAAAATTTTCACTATTTTTGTAAGGTCCGCGCCTGTCGAATTTCCGTCAAAAATTCAATTTTCCAAAAATTGCCTCAAATTTTGTCGAAACCTTTCCTTTGATGAGTGGAATAAAGAATTTAGCCAAAAAATAGTTTCATAGCACAATTTAACATAGTACAAAATTTTCACTATTTTTGTAAGGTCCGCGCCTGTCGAATTTCCGTCAAAAATTCAATTTTCCAAAAATATCCTAAAAATTTGTCGAAACCTTTTATTTGATGAGTGGAATAAATAATTTAGCCAAAAAATAGTTTCTTAGCACAATTTAAGATAGTACAAAATTTTCACTATTTTTGTAAGGTCCGCGCCTGTCGAATTTCCGTCAAAAATTCCATTTTCCAAAAATATCCTAAAATTTTGTAAAAACCTTTCCTTTGATGAGGTGAATAAAGAATTTACTCAAAAAATAGTTTCTTAGCACAACTTAAGATAGTACAAAATTTTCACTATTTTTGTGAGGTCCGCGCCTGTCGAATTTCCATCAAAAATTCAATTTTCCAAAAGTTGCCTAAAATTTTGTAGAAACCTTTCCTTTGATGAGTGGAATAAAGAATTTACTCAAAAAATAGTTTCTTAGCACAATTTAAGATAGTACAAAATTTTCACTATTTTTGTAAGGTCCGCGCCTGTCGAATTTCCGTCAAAAAATTCAATTTTCCAAAAATTGCCTAAAATTTTGTAGAAACCTTTCCTTTGATGAGTGGAATAAATAATTTAGCCAAAAAATAATTTCTTAGCACAATTTAAGATAGTACATAATTTTCACTATTTTTGTAAGGTCCGCGCCTGTCGAATTTCCGTCAAAAATTCAATTTTCCAATAATATCCTAAAAATTTGTCGAAACCTTTTATTTGATGAGTGGAATAAATAATTTAGCCAAAAAATAGTTTCTTAGCACAATTTAAGATAGTACAAAATTTTCACTATTTTTGTAAGGTCCGCGCCTGTCGAATTTCCGTCAAAAATTCCTTTTTCCAAAAATATCCTAAAATTTTGTAAAAACCTTTCCTTTGATGAGGTGAATAAAGAATTTATTCAAAAAATAGTTTCTTAGCACAATTTAAGATAGTACAAAATTTTCACTATTTTTGTGAGGTCCGCGCCTGTCGAATTTCCGTCAAAAATTCAAATTTCCAAAAATTGCCTAAAATTTTGTAGAAACCTTTCCTTTGATGAGTGGAATAAAGAATTTACTAAAAAAATAGTTTCTTAGCACAATCTAAGATAGTACAAAATTTTCACTATTTTTGTAAGGTCCGCGCCTGTCGAATTTCCGTCAAAAATTCCATTTTCCAAAAATATCCTAAAATTTTGTAGAAACCTTTCCTTTGATGAGGTGAATAAAGATTTTACCCAAAAAATAGTTTCTTAGCACAATTTAAGATAGTACAAAATTTTCACTATTTTTGTAAGGTCCGCGCCTGTCGAATTTCCGTCAATAATTCCATTTTCCAAAAATATCCTAAAATTTTGTAAAAACCTTTCCTTTGATGAGTGGAATAAAAAATTTACTCAAAAAATAGTTTCTTAGCACAATTTAAGATAGTACAAAATTTTCACTATTTTTGTGAGGTCCGTGCCTGTTGAATTTCCGTCAAAAATTCAATTTTCCAAAAATTGCCTAAAATTTTGTAGAAACCTTTCCTTTGATGAGTGGAATAAAGAATTTACTCAAAAAATAGTTTCTTAGCACAATCTAAGATAGTACAAAATTTTCACTATTTTTGTAAGGTCTGCGCCTGTAGAATTTCCGTCAAAAAATTCCATTTTCCAAAAATTGCCTAAAATTTTGTAGAAACCTTTCCTTTGATGAGTGGAATAAATAATTTAGCCAAAAAATAGTTTCTTAGCACAATTTAAGATAGTACAAAATTTTCACTATTTTTGTAAGGTCCGCGCCTGTCGAATTTCCGTCAAAAATTCAATTTTCCAAAAATATCCTATTTTGTCGAAACCTTTTATTTGATGAGTGGAATAAATAATGTAGCCAAAAAATAGTTTCTTAGCACAATTTAAGATAGTACAAAATTTTCACTATTTTTGTAAGGTCCGCGCCTGTCGAATTTCCGTCAATAATTCCATTTTCCAAAAATATCCTAAAATTTTGTAAAAACCTTTCCTTTGATGAGTGGAATAAAAAATTTACTCAAAAAATAGTTTCTTAGCACAATTTAAGATAGTACAAAATTTTCACTATTTTTGTGAGGTCCGTGCCTGTTGAATTTCCGTCAAAAATTCAATTTTCCAAAAATTGCCTAAAATTTTGTAGAAACCTTTCCTTTGATGAGTGTAATAAATAATTTAGCCAAAAAATAGTTTCTTAGCACAATTTAAGATAGTACAAAATTTTCACTATTTTTGTAAGGTCCGCGCCTGTCCAATTTCCATCAAAAATTCAATTTTCCAAAAATTGCCTAAAATTTTGTAGAAACCTTTCCTTTGATGAGTGGAATAAAGAATTTATTAAAAAAAATAGTTTCTTAGCACAATTTAAGATAGTACAAAATTTTCACTATTTTTGTAAGGTCCGCACCTGTCGAATTTCCGTCAAAAATTCAATTTTCCAAAAATATCCTCAAGTTTTGTCGAAACCTTTTATTTGATGAGTGGAACAAATAATTTAGCCAAAAAAATAGTTTCTTAGCACAATTTAAGATAGTACAAAATTTTCACTATTTTTATAAGGTCCGCGCCTGTCGAATTTACGTCAAAAATTCCATTTTCCAAACATATCCTAAAATTTTGTAGAAACCTTTCCTTTGATGAGGTGAATAAAGAATTTACTCAAAAAATAGTTTCTTAGCACAATTTAAGATGGTACAAAATTTTCACTATTTTTGTAAGGTCCGCACCTGTCGAATTTCTGTCAAAAATTCCATTTTCCAAAAATTGCCTAAAATTTTGTAGAAACCTTTCCTTTGATGAGGTAAATAAAGAATTTACTCAAAAAATAGTTTCTTAGCACAATTTAAGATAGTACAAAATTTTCACTATTTTTGTAAGGTCCGCGCCTGTCGAATTTCCATCAAAAATTCAATTTTCCAAAAATTGCCTAAAATTTTGTAGAAACCTTTCCTTTGATGAGTGGAATAAAGAATTTACTCAAAAAATAGTTTCTTAGCACAATCTAAGATAGTACAAAATTTTCACTATTTTTGTAAGGTCTGCGCCTGTAGAATTTCCGTCAAAAAATTCCATTTTCCAAAAATTGCCTAAAATTTTGTAGAAACCTTTCCTTTGATGAGTGGAATAAATAATTTAGCCAAAAAATAGTTTCTTAGCACAATTTAAGATAGTACAAAATTTTCACTATTTTTGTAAGGTCCGCGCCTGTCGAATTTCCGTCAAAAATTCAATTTTCCAAAAATATCCTATTTTGTCGAAACCTTTTATTTGATGAGTGGAATAAATAATGTAGCCAAAAAATAGTTTCTTAGCACAATTTAAGATAGTACAAAATTTTCACTATTTTTGTAAGGTCCGCGCCTGTCGAATTTCCGTCAAAAATTCCATTTTCCAAAAATATCCTAAAATTTTGTAAAAACCTTTCCTTTGATGAGGTGAATAAAGAATTTACTCAAAAAATAGTTTCTTAGCACAATTTAAGATAGTACAAAATTTTCACTATTTTTGTAAGGTCCGCACCTGTCAAATTTCCGTCAAAAATTCAATTTTCCAAAAATTGCCTCAAATTTTGTCGAAACCTTTCCTTTGATGAGTGGAATAAAGAATTTAGCCAAAAAATAGTTTCATAGCACAATTTAAGATAGTACAAAATTTTCACTATTTTTGTAAGGTCCGCGCCTGTCGAATTTCCGTCAAAAATTCAATTTTCCAATAATATCCTAAAAATTTGTCGAAACCTTTTATTTGATGAGTGGAATAAATAATTTAGCCAAAAAATAGTTTCTTAGCACAATTTAAGATAGTACAAAATTTTCACTATTTTTGTAAGGTCCGCGCCTGTCGAATTTCCGTCAAAAATTCCATTTTCCAAAAATATCCTAAAATTTTGTAAAAACCTTTCCTTTGATGAGGTGAATAAAGAATTTATTCAAAAAATAGTTTCTTAGCACAATTTAAGATAGTACAAAATTTTCACTATTTTTGTGAGGTCCGCGCCTGTCGAATTTCCGTCAAAAATTCAAATTTCCAAAAATTGCCTAAAATTTTGTAGAAACCTTTCCTTTGATGAGTGGAATAAAGAATTTACTCAAAAAATAGTTTCTTAGCACAATCTAAGATAGTACAAAATTTTCACTATTTTTGTAAGGTCCGCGCCTGTCGAATTTCCGTCAAAAATTCCATTTTCCAAAAATATCCTAAAATTTTGTAGAAACCTTTCCTTTGATGAGGTGAATAAAGATTTTACCCAAAAAATAGTTTCTTAGCACAATTTAAGATAGTACAAAATTTTCACTATTTTTGTAAGGTCCGCGCCTGTCGAATTTCCGTCAATAATTATATTTTCCAAAAATATCCTAAAATTTTGTAAAAACCTTTCCTTTGATGAGTGGAATAAAAAATTTACTCAAAAAATAGTTTCTTAGCACAATTTAAGATAGTACAAAATTTTCACTATTTTTGTGAGGTCCGTGCCTGTTGAATTTCCGTCAAAAATTCAATTTTCCAAAAATTGCCTAAAATTTTGTAGAAACCTTTCCTTTGATGAGTGGAATAAAGAATTTACTCAAAAATAAGTTTCTTAGCACAATTTAAGATAGTACAAAATTTTCACTATTTTTGTAAGGTCCGCGCCTGTCGAATTTCCGTCAAAAATTCAATTTTCCAAAAATTGCCTCAAATTTTGTCGAAACCTTTCCTTTGATGAGTGGAATAAAGAATTTAGCCAAAAAATAGTTTCATAGCACAATTTAACATAGTACAAAATTTTCACTATTTTTGTAAGGTCCGCGCCTGTCGAATTTCCGTCAAAAATTCAATTTTCCAAAAATATCCTAAAAATTTGTCGAAACCTTTTATTTGATGAGTGGAATAAATAATTTAGCCAAAAAATAGTTTCTTAGCACAATTTAAGATAGTACAAAATTTTCACTATTTTTGTAAGGTCCGCGCCTGTCGAATTTCCGTCAAAAATTCCATTTTCCAAAAATATCCTAAAATTTTGTAAAAACCTTTCCTTTGATGAGGTGAATAAAGAATTTACTCAAAAAATAGTTTCTTAGCACAACTTAAGATAGTACAAAATTTTCACTATTTTTGTGAGGTCCGCGCCTGTCGAATTTCCATCAAAAATTCAATTTTCCAAAAGTTGCCTAAAATTTTGTAGAAACCTTTCCTTTGATGAGTGGAATAAAGAATTTACTCAAAAAATAGTTTCTTAGCACAATTTAAGATAGTACAAAATTTTCACTATTTTTGTAAGGTCCGCGCCTGTCGAATTTCCGTCAAAAAATTCAATTTTCCAAAAATTGCCTAAAATTTTGTAGAAACCTTTCCTTTGATGAGTGGAATAAATAATTTAGCCAAAAAATAATTTCTTAGCACAATTTAAGATAGTACATAATTTTCACTATTTTTGTAAGGTCCGCGCCTGTCGAATTTCCGTCAAAAATTCAATTTTCCAATAATATCCTAAAAATTTGTCGAAACCTTTTATTTGATGAGTGGAATAAATAATTTAGCCAAAAAATAGTTTCTTAGCACAATTTAAGATAGTACAAAATTTTCACTATTTTTGTAAGGTCCGCGCCTGTCGAATTTCCGTCAAAAATTCCTTTTTCCAAAAATATCCTAAAATTTTGTAAAAACCTTTCCTTTGATGAGGTGAATAAAGAATTTATTCAAAAAATAGTTTCTTAGCACAATTTAAGATAGTACAAAATTTTCACTATTTTTGTGAGGTCCGCGCCTGTCGAATTTCCGTCAAAAATTCAAATTTCCAAAAATTGCCTAAAATTTTGTAGAAACCTTTCCTTTGATGAGTGGAATAAAGAATTTACTCAAAAAATAGTTTCTTAGCACAATCTAAGATAGTACAAAATTTTCACTATTTTTGTAAGGTCCGCGCCTGTCGAATTTCCGTCAAAAATTCCATTTTCCAAAAATATCCTAAAATTTTGTAGAAACCTTTCCTTTGATGAGGTGAATAAAGATTTTACCCAAAAAATAGTTTCTTAGCACAATTTAAGATAGTACAAAATTTTCACTATTTTTGTAAGGTCCGCGCCTGTCGAATTTCCGTCAATAATTCCATTTTCCAAAAATATCCTAAAATTTTGTAAAAACCTTTCCTTTGATGAGTGGAATAAAAAATTTACTCAAAAAATAGTTTCTTAGCACAATTTAAGATAGTACAAAATTTTCACTATTTTTGTGAGGTCCGTGCCTGTTGAATTTCCGTCAAAAATTCAATTTTCCAAAAATTGCCTAAAATTTTGTAGAAACCTTTCCTTTGATGAGTGGAATAAAGAATTTACTCAAAAAATAGTTTCTTAGCACAATCTAAGATAGTACAAAATTTTCACTATTTTTGTAAGGTCTGCGCCTGTAGAATTTCCGTCAAAAAATTCCATTTTCCAAAAATTGCCTAAAATTTTGTAGAAACCTTTCCTTTGATGAGTGGAATAAATAATTTAGCCAAAAAATAGTTTCTTAGCACAATTTAAGATAGTACAAAATTTTCACTATTTTTGTAAGGTCCGCGCCTGTCGAATTTCCGTCAAAAATTCAATTTTCCAAAAATATCCTATTTTGTCGAAACCTTTTATTTGATGAGTGGAATAAATAATGTAGCCAAAAAATAGTTTCTTAGCACAATTTAAGATAGTACAAAATTTTCACTATTTTTGTAAGGTCCGCGCCTGTCGAATTTCCGTCAATAATTCCATTTTCCAAAAATATCCTAAAATTTTGTAAAAACCTTTCCTTTGATGAGTGGAATAAAAAATTTACTCAAAAAATAGTTTCTTAGCACAATTTAAGATAGTACAAAATTTTCACTATTTTTGTGAGGTCCGTGCCTGTTGAATTTCCGTCAAAAATTCAATTTTCCAAAAATTGCCTAAAATTTTGTAGAAACCTTTCCTTTGATGAGTGGAATAAAGAATTTACTCAAAAATAAGTTTCTTAGCACAATTTAAGATAGTACAAAATTTTCACTATTTTTGTAAGGTCCGCGCCTGTCGAATTTCCGTCAAAAATTCAATTTTCCAAAAATTGCCTAAAATTTTGTCGAAACCTTTCCTTTGATGAGTGGAATAAAGAATTTAGCCAAAAAATAGTTTCATAGCACAATTTAACATAGTACAAAATTTTCACTATTTTTGTAAGGTCCGCGCCTGTCGAATTTCCGTCAAAAATTCAATTTTCCAAAAATATCCTAAAAATTTGTCGAAACCTTTTATTTGATGAGTGGAATAAATAATTTAGCCAAAAAATAGTTTCTTAGCACAATTTAAGATAGTACAAAATTTTCACTATTTTTGTAAGGTCCGCGCCTGTCGAATTTCCGTCAAAAATTCCATTTTCCAAAAATATCCTAAAATTTTGTAAAAACCTTTCCTTTGATGAGGTGAATAAAGAATTTACTCAAAAAATAGTTTCTTAGCACAACTTAAGATAGTACAAAATTTTCACTATTTTTGTGAGGTCCGCGCCTGTCGAATTTCCGTCAAAAATTCAATTTTCCAAAAGTTGCCTAAAATTTTGTAGAAACCTTTCCTTTGATGAGTGGAATAAAGAATTTACTCAAAAAATAGTTTCTTAGCACAATTTAAGATAGTACAAAATTTTCACTATTTTTGTAAGGTCCGCGCCTGTCGAATTTCCGTCAAAAAATTCAATTTTCCAAAAATTGCCTAAAATTTTGTAGAAACCTTTCCTTTGATGAGTGGAATAAATAATTTAGCCAAAAAATAATTTCTTAGCACAATTTAAGATAGTACATAATTTTCACTATTTTTGTAAAGTCCGCGCCTGTCGAATTTCCATCAAAAATTCAATTTTCCAAAAATTGCCTCAAATTTTGTTGAAACCTTTCCTTTGATGAGTGGAATAAAGAATTTACTCAAAAAATAGTTTCATAGCACAATTTAAGATAGTACAAAATTTTCACTATTTTTGTGAGGTCCGCACCTGTCGAATTTCCGTCAAAAATTCAATTTTCCAAAAATATCCTAAAATTTTGTCGAAACCTTTTATTTGATGAGTGGAATAAATAATTTAGCCAAAAAATAGTTTCTTAGCACAATATAAGATAGTACAAAATTTTCACTATTTTTGTAAGGTCCGCGCCTGTCCAATTTCCATCAAAAATTCAATTTTCCAAAAATTGCCTAAAATTTTGTAGAAACCTTTCCTTTGATGAGTGGAATAAAGAATTTATTAAAAAAATAGTTTCTTAGCACAATTTAAGATAGTACAAAATTTTCACTATTTTTGTAAGGTCCGCACCTGTCGAATTTCCGTCAAAAATTCAATTTTCCAAAAATATCCTCAAGTTTTGTCGAAACCTTTTATTTGATGAGTGGAACAAATAATTTAGCCAAAAAAATAGTTTCTTAGCACAATTTAAGATAGTACAAAATTTTCACTATTTTTATAAGGTCCGCGCCTGTCGAATTTACGTCAAAAATTCCATTTTCCAAAAATATCCTAAAATTTTGTAGAAACCTTTCCTTTGATGAGGTGAATAAAGAATTTACTCAAAAAATAGTTTCTTAGCACAATTTAAGATGGTACAAAATTTTCACTATTTTTGTAAGGTCCGCACCTGTCGAATTTCTGTCAAAAATTCCATTTTCCAAAAATTGCCTAAAATTTTGTAGAAACCTTTCCTTTGATGAGGTAAATAAAGAATTTACTCAAAAAATAGTTTCTTAGCACAATTTAAGATAGTACAAAATTTTCACTATTTTTGTAAGGTCCGCGCCTGTCGAATTTCCATCAAAAATTCAATTTTCCAAAAATTGCCTAAAATTTTGTAGAAACCTTTCCTTTGATGAGTGGAATAAAGAATTTACTCAAAAAATAGTTTCTTAGCACAATCTAAGATAGTACAAAATTTTCACTATTTTTGTAAGGTCTGCGCCTGTAGAATTTCCGTCAAAAAATTCCATTTTCCAAAAATTGCCTAAAATTTTGTAGAAACCTTTCCTTTGATGAGTGGAATAAATAATTTAGCCAAAAAATAGTTTCTTAGCACAATTTAAGATAGTACAAAATTTTCACTATTTTTGTAAGGTCCGCGCCTGTCGAATTTCCGTCAAAAATTCAATTTTCCAAAAAAATCCTATTTTGTCGAAACCTTTTATTTGATGAGTGGAATAAATAATGTAGCCAAAAAATAGTTTCTTAGCACAATTTAAGATAGTACAAAATTTTCACTATTTTTGTAAGGTCCGCGCCTGTCGAATTTCCGTCAAAAATTCCATTTTCCAAAAATATCCTAAAATTTTGTAAAAACCTTTCCTTTGATGAGGTGAATAAAGAATTTACTCAAAAAATAGTTTCTTAGCACAATTTAAGATAGTACAAAATTTTCACTATTTTTGTAAGGTCCGCACCTGTCGAATTTCCATCAAAAATTCAATTTTCCAAAAATTGCCTAAAATTTTGTAGAAACCTTTCCTTTGATGAGTGGAATAAAGAATTTACTCAAAAAATAGTTTCTTAGCACAATCTAAGATAGTACAAAATTTTCACTATTTTTGTAAGGTCCGCGCCTGTCAAATTTCCGTCAAAAATTCAATTTTCCAAAAATTGCCTCAAATTTTGTCGAAACCTTTCCTTTGATGAGTGGAATAAAGAATTTAGCCAAAAAATAGTTTCATAGCACAATTTAAGATAGTACAAAATTTTCACTATTTTTGTAAGGTCCGCGCCTGTCGAATTTCCGTCAAAAATTCAATTTTCCAATAATATCCTAAAAATTTGTCGAAACCTTTTATTTGATGAGTGGAATAAATAATTTAGCCAAAAAATAGTTTCTTAGCACAATTTAAGATAGTACAAAATTTTCACTATTTTTGTAAGGTCCGCGCCTGTCGAATTTCCGTCAAAAATTCCATTTTCCAAAAATTGCCTAAAATTTTGTAAAAACCTTTCCTTTGATGAGGTGAATAAAGAATTTATTCAAAAAATAGTTTCTTAGCACAATTTAAGATAGTACAAAATTTTCACTATTTTTGTGAGGTCCGCGCCTGTCGAATTTCCGTCAAAAATTCAAATTTCCAAAAATTGCCTAAAATTTTGTAGAAACCTTTCCTTTGATGAGTGGAATAAAGAATTTACTCAAAAAATAGTTTCTTAGCACAATCTAAGATAGTACAAAATTTTCACTATTTTTGTAAGGTCCGCGCCTGTCGAATTTCAGTCAAAAATTCCATTTTCCAAAAATATCCTAAAATTTTGTAGAAACCTTTCCTTTGATGAGGTGAATAAAGATTTTACCCAAAAAATAGTTTCTTAGCACAATTTAAGATAGTACAAAATTTTCACTATTTTTGTAAGGTCCGCGCCTGTCGAATTTCCGTCAAAAATTCCATTTTCCAAAAATATCCTAAAATTTTGTAAAAACCTTTCCTTTGATGAGTGGAATAAAAAATTTACTCAAAAAATAGTTTCTTAGCACAATTTAAGATAGTACAAAATTTTCACTATTTTTGTGAGGTCCGTGCCTGTTGAATTTCCGTCAAAAATTCAATTTTCCAAAAATTGCCTAAAATTTTGTAGAAACCTTTCCTTTGATGAGTGGAATAAAGAATTTACTCAAAAATAAGTTTCTTAGCACAATTTAACATAGTACAAAATTTTCACTATTTTTGTAAGGTCCGCGCCTGTCGAATTTCCGTCAAAAATTCAATTTTCCAAAAATTGCCTCAAATTTTGTCGAAACCTTTCCTTTGATGAGTGGAATAAAGAATTTAGCCAAAAAATAGTTTCATAGCACAATTTAAGATAGTACAAAATTTTCACTATTTTTGTAAGGTCCGCGCCTGTCGAATTTCCGTCAAAAATTCAATTTTCCAAAAATATCCTAAAAATTTGTCGAAACCTTTTATTTGATGAGTGGAATAAATAATTCAGCCAAAAAATAGTTTCTTAGCACAATTTAAGATAGTACAAAATTTTCACTATTTTTGTAAGGTCCGCGCCTGTCGAATTTCCGTCAAAAATTCCATTTTCCAAAAATATCCTAAAATTTTGTAAAAACCTTTCCTTTGATGAGGTGAATAAAGAATTTACTCAAAAAATAGTTTCTTAGCACAATTTAAGATAGTATAAAATTTTCACTATTTTTGTGAGGTCCGCGCCTGTCGAATTTCCGTCAAAAATTCAATTTTCCAAAAGTTGCCTAAAATTTTGTAGAAACCTTTCCTTTGATGAGTGGAATAAAGAATTTACTCAAAAAATAGTTTCTTAGCACAATTTAAGATAGTACAAAATTTTCACTATTTTTGTAAGGTCCGCGCCTGTCGAATTTCCGTCAAAAAATTCAATTTTCCAAAAATTGCCTAAAATTTTGTAGAAACCTTTCCTTTGATGACTGGAATAAATAATTTAGCCAAAAAATAGTTTCTTAGCACAATTTAAGATAGTACATAATTTTCACTATTTTTGTAAGGTCCGCGCCTGTCGAATTTCCGTCAAAAATTCAATTTTCCAAAAATATCCTAAAATTTTGTAGAAACCTTTCCTTTGATGAGGTGAATAAAGAATTTATTAAAAAAATAGTTTCTTAGCACAATTTAAGATAGTACAAAATTTTCACTATTTTTGTAAGGTCCGCGCCTGTCGAATTTCCGTCAAAAATTCCATTTTCCAAAAATATCCTAAAATTTTGTAAAAACCTTTCCTTTGATGAGTGGAATAAAAAATTTACTCAAAAAATAGTTTCTTAGCACAATTTTAGATACTACAAAATTTTCACTATTTTTGTAAGGTCCGCGCCTGTCGAATTTCCGTCAAAAATTCCATTTTCCAAAAATTGCCTAAAATTTTGTAGAAACCTTTCCTTTGATGAGTGGAATAAATAATTTAGCCAAAAAATAGTTTCTTAGCACAATTTAAGATAGTACAAAATTTTCACTATTTTTGTAAGGTCCGCGCCTGTCGAATTTCCGTCAAAAATTCAATTTTCCAAAAATATCCTAAAATTTTGTCGAAACCTTTTATTTGATGAGTGGAATAAATAATTTAGCCAAAAAATAGTTTCTTAGCACAATTTAAGATAGTACAAAATTTTCACTATTTTTGTAAGGTCCGCGCCTGTCGAATTTCCGTCAAAAATTCCATTTTCCAAAAATATCCTAAAATTTTGTAAAAACCTTTCCTTTGATGAGGTGAATAAAGAATTTACTCAAAAAATAGTTTCTTAGCACAACTTAAGATAGTACAAAATTTTCACTATTTTTGTGAGGTCCGCGCCTGTCGAATTTCCGTCAAAAATTCAATTTTCCAAAAGTTGCCTAAAATTTTGTAGAAACCTTTCCTTTGATGAGTGGAATAAAGAATTTACTCAAAAAATAGTTTCTTAGCACAATTTAAGATAGTACAAAATTTTCACTATTTTTGTAAGGTCCGCGCCTGTCGAATTTCCGTCAAAAATTCAATTTTCGAAAAATTGCCTCAAATTTTGTCGAAACCTTTCCTTTGATGAGTGGAATAAAGAATTTAGCCAAAAAATAGTTTCATAGCACAATTTAAGATAGTACAAAATTTTCACTATTTTTGTAAGGTCCGCGCCTGTCGAATTTCCGTCAAAAATTCAATTTTCCAAAAATATCCTAAAAATTTGTCGAAACCTTTTATTTGATGAGTGGAATAAATAATTTAGCCAAAAAATAGTTTCTTAGCACAATTTAAGATAGTACAAAATTTTCACTATTTTTGTAAGGTCCGCGCCTGTCGAATTTCCGTCAAAAATTCCATTTTCCAAAAATATCCTAAAATTTTGTAAAAACCTTTCCTTTGATGAGGTGAATAAAGAATTTACTCAAAAAATAGTTTCTTAGCACAATTTAAGATAGTATAAAATTTTCACTATTTTTGTGAGGTCCGCGCCTGTCGAATTTCCGTCAAAAATTCAATTTTCCAAAAGTTGCCTAAAATTTTGAAGAAACCTTTCCTTTGATGAGTGGAATAAAGAATTTACTCAAAAAATAGTTTCTTAGCACAATTTAAGATAGTACAAAATTTTCACTATTTTTGTAAGGTCCGCGCCTGTCGAATTTCCGTCAAAAAATTCAATTTTCCAAAAATTGCCTAAAATTTTGTAGAAACCTTTCCTTTGATGACTGGAATAAATAATTTAGCCAAAAAATAGTTTCTTAGCACAATTTAAGATAGTACATAATTTTCACTATTTTTGTAAGGTCCGCGCCTGTCGAATTTCCGTCAAAAATTCAATTTTCCAAAAATATCCTAAAATTTTGTAGAAACCTTTCCTTTGATGAGGTGAATAAAGAATTTATTAAAAAAATAGTTTCTTAGCACAATTTAAGATAGTACAAAATTTTCACTATTTTTGTAAGGTCCGCGCCTGTCGAATTTCCGTCAAAAATTCCATTTTCCAAAAATATCCTAAAATTTTGTAGAAACCTTTCCTTTGATGAGGTGAATAAAGATTTTACCCAAAAAATAGTTTCTTAGCACAATTTAAGATAGTACAAAATTTTCACTATTTTTGTAAGGTCCGCGCCTGTCGAATTTCCGTCAATAATTATATTTTCCAAAAATATCCTAAAATTTTGTAAAAACCTTTCCTTTGATGAGTGGAATAAAAAATTTACTCAAAAAATAGTTTCTTAGCACAATTTAAGATAGTACAAAATTTTCACTATTTTTGTGAGGTCCGTGCCTGTTGAATTTCCGTCAAAAATTCAATTTTCCAAAAATTGCCTAAAATTTTGTAGAAACCTTTCCTTTGATGAGTGGAATAAAGAATTTACTCAAAAATAAGTTTCTTAGCACAATTTAAGATAGTACAAAATTTTCACTATTTTTGTAAGGTCCGCGCCTGTCGAATTTCCGTCAAAAATTCAATTTTCCAAAAATTGCCTCAAATTTTGTCGAAACCTTTCCTTTGATGAGTGGAATAAAGAATTTAGCCAAAAAATAGTTTCATAGCACAATTTAACATAGTACAAAATTTTCACTATTTTTGTAAGGTCCGCGCCTGTCGAATTTCCGTCAAAAATTCAATTTTCCAAAAATATCCTAAAAATTTGTCGAAACCTTTTATTTGATGAGTGGAATAAATAATTTAGCCAAAAAATAGTTTCTTAGCACAATTTAAGATAGTACAAAATTTTCACTATTTTTGTAAGGTCCGCGCCTGTCGAATTTCCGTCAAAAATTCCATTTTCCAAAAATATCCTAAAATTTTGTAAAAACCTTTCCTTTGATGAGGTGAATAAAGAATTTACTCAAAAAATAGTTTCTTAGCACAACTTAAGATAGTACAAAATTTTCACTATTTTTGTGAGGTCCGCGCCTGTCGAATTTCCATCAAAAATTCAATTTTCCAAAAGTTGCCTAAAATTTTGTAGAAACCTTTCCTTTGATGAGTGGAATAAAGAATTTACTCAAAAAATAGTTTCTTAGCACAATTTAAGATAGTACAAAATTTTCACTATTTTTGTAAGGTCCGCGCCTGTCGAATTTCCGTCAAAAAATTCAATTTTCCAAAAATTGCCTAAAATTTTGTAGAAACCTTTCCTTTGATGAGTGGAATAAATAATTTAGCCAAAAAATAATTTCTTAGCACAATTTAAGATAGTACATAATTTTCACTATTTTTGTAAGGTCCGCGCCTGTCGAATTTCCGTCAAAAATTCAATTTTCCAATAATATCCTAAAAATTTGTCGAAACCTTTTATTTGATGAGTGGAATAAATAATTTAGCCAAAAAATAGTTTCTTAGCACAATTTAAGATAGTACAAAATTTTCACTATTTTTGTAAGGTCCGCGCCTGTCGAATTTCCGTCAAAAATTCCTTTTTCCAAAAATATCCTAAAATTTTGTAAAAACCTTTCCTTTGATGAGGTGAATAAAGAATTTATTCAAAAAATAGTTTCTTAGCACAATTTAAGATAGTACAAAATTTTCACTATTTTTGTGAGGTCCGCGCCTGTCGAATTTCCGTCAAAAATTCAAATTTCCAAAAATTGCCTAAAATTTTGTAGAAACCTTTCCTTTGATGAGTGGAATAAAGAATTTACTCAAAAAATAGTTTCTTAGCACAATCTAAGATAGTACAAAATTTTCACTATTTTTGTAAGGTCCGCGCCTGTCGAATTTCCGTCAAAAATTCCATTTTCCAAAAATATCCTAAAATTTTGTAGAAACCTTTCCTTTGATGAGGTGAATAAAGATTTTACCCAAAAAATAGTTTCTTAGCACAATTTAAGATAGTACAAAATTTTCACTATTTTTGTAAGGTCCGCGCCTGTCGAATTTCCGTCAATAATTCCATTTTCCAAAAATATCCTAAAATTTTGTAAAAACCTTTCCTTTGATGAGTGGAATAAAAAATTTACTCAAAAAATAGTTTCTTAGCACAATTTAAGATAGTACAAAATTTTCACTATTTTTGTGAGGTCCGTGCCTGTTGAATTTCCGTCAAAAATTCAATTTTCCAAAAATTGCCTAAAATTTTGTAGAAACCTTTCCTTTGATGAGTGGAATAAAGAATTTACTCAAAAAATAGTTTCTTAGCACAATCTAAGATAGTACAAAATTTTCACTATTTTTGTAAGGTCTGCGCCTGTAGAATTTCCGTCAAAAAATTCCATTTTCCAAAAATTGCCTAAAATTTTGTAGAAACCTTTCCTTTGATGAGTGGAATAAATAATTTAGCCAAAAAATAGTTTCTTAGCACAATTTAAGATAGTACAAAATTTTCACTATTTTTGTAAGGTCCGCGCCTGTCGAATTTCCGTCAAAAATTCAATTTTCCAAAAATATCCTATTTTGTCGAAACCTTTTATTTGATGAGTGGAATAAATAATGTAGCCAAAAAATAGTTTCTTAGCACAATTTAAGATAGTACAAAATTTTCACTATTTTTGTAAGGTCCGCGCCTGTCGAATTTCCGTCAATAATTCCATTTTCCAAAAATATCCTAAAATTTTGTAAAAACCTTTCCTTTGATGAGTGGAATAAAAAATTTACTCAAAAAATAGTTTCTTAGCACAATTTAAGATAGTACAAAATTTTCACTATTTTTGTGAGGTCCGTGCCTGTTGAATTTCCGTCAAAAATTCAATTTTCCAAAAATTGCCTAAAATTTTGTAGAAACCTTTCCTTTGATGAGTGGAATAAAGAATTTACTCAAAAATAAGTTTCTTAGCACAATTTAAGATAGTACAAAATTTTCACTATTTTTGTAAGGTCCGCGCCTGTCGAATTTCCGTCAAAAATTCAATTTTCCAAAAATTGCCTAAAATTTTGTCGAAACCTTTCCTTTGATGAGTGGAATAAAGAATTTAGCCAAAAAATAGTTTCATAGCACAATTTAACATAGTACAAAATTTTCACTATTTTTGTAAGGTCCGCGCCTGTCGAATTTCCGTCAAAAATTCAATTTTCCAAAAATATCCTAAAAATTTGTCGAAACCTTTTATTTGATGAGTGGAATAAATAATTTAGCCAAAAAATAGTTTCTTAGCACAATTTAAGATAGTACAAAATTTTCACTATTTTTGTAAGGTCCGCGCCTGTCGAATTTCCGTCAAAAATTCCATTTTCCAAAAATATCCTAAAATTTTGTAAAAACCTTTCCTTTGATGAGGTGAATAAAGAATTTACTCAAAAAATAGTTTCTTAGCACAACTTAAGATAGTACAAAATTTTCACTATTTTTGTGAGGTCCGCGCCTGTCGAATTTCCGTCAAAAATTCAATTTTCCAAAAGTTGCCTAAAATTTTGTAGAAACCTTTCCTTTGATGAGTGGAATAAAGAATTTACTCAAAAAATAGTTTCTTAGCACAATTTAAGATAGTACAAAATTTTCACTATTTTTGTAAGGTCCGCGCCTGTCGAATTTCCGTCAAAAAATTCAATTTTCCAAAAATTGCCTAAAATTTTGTAGAAACCTTTCCTTTGATGAGTGGAATAAATAATTTAGCCAAAAAATAATTTCTTAGCACAATTTAAGATAGTACATAATTTTCACTATTTTTGTAAAGTCCGCGCCTGTCGAATTTCCATCAAAAATTCAATTTTCCAAAAATTGCCTCAAATTTTGTTGAAACCTTTCCTTTGATGAGTGGAATAAAGAATTTACTCAAAAAATAGTTTCATAGCACAATTTAAGATAGTACAAAATTTTCACTATTTTTGTGAGGTCCGCACCTGTCGAATTTCCGTCAAAAATTCAATTTTCCAAAAATATCCTAAAATTTTGTCGAAACCTTTTATTTGATGAGTGGAATAAATAATTTAGCCAAAAAATAGTTTCTTAGCACAATATAAGATAGTACAAAATTTTCACTATTTTTGTAAGGTCCGCGCCTGTCCAATTTCCATCAAAAATTCAATTTTCCAAAAATTGCCTAAAATTTTGTAGAAACCTTTCCTTTGATGAGTGGAATAAAGAATTTATTAAAAAAATAGTTTCTTAGCACAATTTAAGATAGTACAAAATTTTCACTATTTTTGTAAGGTCCGCACCTGTCGAATTTCCGTCAAAAATTCAATTTTCCAAAAATATCCTCAAGTTTTGTCGAAACCTTTTATTTGATGAGTGGAACAAATAATTTAGCCAAAAAAATAGTTTCTTAGCACAATTTAAGATAGTACAAAATTTTCACTATTTTTATAAGGTCCGCGCCTGTCGAATTTACGTCAAAAATTCCATTTTCCAAAAATATCCTAAAATTTTGTAGAAACCTTTCCTTTGATGAGGTGAATAAAGAATTTACTCAAAAAATAGTTTCTTAGCACAATTTAAGATGGTACAAAATTTTCACTATTTTTGTAAGGTCCGCACCTGTCGAATTTCTGTCAAAAATTCCATTTTCCAAAAATTGCCTAAAATTTTGTAGAAACCTTTCCTTTGATGAGGTAAATAAAGAATTTACTCAAAAAATAGTTTCTTAGCACAATTTAAGATAGTACAAAATTTTCACTATTTTTGTAAGGTCCGCGCCTGTCGAATTTCCATCAAAAATTCAATTTTCCAAAAATTGCCTAAAATTTTGTAGAAACCTTTCCTTTGATGAGTGGAATAAAGAATTTACTCAAAAAATAGTTTCTTAGCACAATCTAAGATAGTACAAAATTTTCACTATTTTTGTAAGGTCTGCGCCTGTAGAATTTCCGTCAAAAAATTCCATTTTCCAAAAATTGCCTAAAATTTTGTAGAAACCTTTCCTTTGATGAGTGGAATAAATAATTTAGCCAAAAAATAGTTTCTTAGCACAATTTAAGATAGTACAAAATTTTCACTATTTTTGTAAGGTCCGCGCCTGTCGAATTTCCGTCAAAAATTCAATTTTCCAAAAAAATCCTATTTTGTCGAAACCTTTTATTTGATGAGTGGAATAAATAATGTAGCCAAAAAATAGTTTCTTAGCACAATTTAAGATAGTACAAAATTTTCACTATTTTTGTAAGGTCCGCGCCTGTCGAATTTCCGTCAAAAATTCCATTTTCCAAAAATATCCTAAAATTTTGTAAAAACCTTTCCTTTGATGAGGTGAATAAAGAATTTACTCAAAAAATAGTTTCTTAGCACAATTTAAGATAGTACAAAATTTTCACTATTTTTGTAAGGTCCGCACCTGTCGAATTTCCATCAAAAATTCAATTTTCCAAAAATTGCCTAAAATTTTGTAGAAACCTTTCCTTTGATGAGTGGAATAAAGAATTTACTCAAAAAATAGTTTCTTAGCACAATCTAAGATAGTACAAAATTTTCACTATTTTTGTAAGGTCCGCGCCTGTCAAATTTCCGTCAAAAATTCAATTTTCCAAAAATTGCCTCAAATTTTGTCGAAACCTTTCCTTTGATGAGTGGAATAAAGAATTTAGCCAAAAAATAGTTTCATAGCACAATTTAAGATAGTACAAAATTTTCACTATTTTTGTAAGGTCCGCGCCTGTCGAATTTCCGTCAAAAATTCAATTTTCCAATAATATCCTAAAAATTTGTCGAAACCTTTTATTTGATGAGTGGAATAAATAATTTAGCCAAAAAATAGTTTCTTAGCACAATTTAAGATAGTACAAAATTTTCACTATTTTTGTAAGGTCCGCGCCTGTCGAATTTCCGTCAAAAATTCCATTTTCCAAAAATTGCCTAAAATTTTGTAAAAACCTTTCCTTTGATGAGGTGAATAAAGAATTTATTCAAAAAATAGTTTCTTAGCACAATTTAAGATAGTACAAAATTTTCACTATTTTTGTGAGGTCCGCGCCTGTCGAATTTCCGTCAAAAATTCAAATTTCCAAAAATTGCCTAAAATTTTGTAGAAACCTTTCCTTTGATGAGTGGAATAAAGAATTTACTCAAAAAATAGTTTCTTAGCACAATCTAAGATAGTACAAAATTTTCACTATTTTTGTAAGGTCCGCGCCTGTCGAATTTCAGTCAAAAATTCCATTTTCCAAAAATATCCTAAAATTTTGTAGAAACCTTTCCTTTGATGAGGTGAATAAAGATTTTACCCAAAAAATAGTTTCTTAGCACAATTTAAGATAGTACAAAATTTTCACTATTTTTGTAAGGTCCGCGCCTGTCGAATTTCCGTCAAAAATTCCATTTTCCAAAAATATCCTAAAATTTTGTAAAAACCTTTCCTTTGATGAGTGGAATAAAAAATTTACTCAAAAAATAGTTTCTTAGCACAATTTAAGATAGTACAAAATTTTCACTATTTTTGTGAGGTCCGTGCCTGTTGAATTTCCGTCAAAAATTCAATTTTCCAAAAATTGCCTAAAATTTTGTAGAAACCTTTCCTTTGATGAGTGGAATAAAGAATTTACTCAAAAATAAGTTTCTTAGCACAATTTAACATAGTACAAAATTTTCACTATTTTTGTAAGGTCCGCGCCTGTCGAATTTCCGTCAAAAATTCAATTTTCCAAAAATTGCCTCAAATTTTGTCGAAACCTTTCCTTTGATGAGTGGAATAAAGAATTTAGCCAAAAAATAGTTTCATAGCACAATTTAAGATAGTACAAAATTTTCACTATTTTTGTAAGGTCCGCGCCTGTCGAATTTCCGTCAAAAATTCAATTTTCCAAAAATATCCTAAAAATTTGTCGAAACCTTTTATTTGATGAGTGGAATAAATAATTTAGCCAAAAAATAGTTTCTTAGCACAATTTAAGATAGTACAAAATTTTCACTATTTTTGTAAGGTCCGCGCCTGTCGAATTTCCGTCAAAAATTCCATTTTCCAAAAATATCCTAAAATTTTGTAAAAACCTTTCCTTTGATGAGGTGAATAAAGAATTTACTCAAAAAATAGTTTCTTAGCACAATTTAAGATAGTATAAAATTTTCACTATTTTTGTGAGGTCCGCGCCTGTCGAATTTCCGTCAAAAATTCAATTTTCCAAAAGTTGCCTAAAATTTTGTAGAAACCTTTCCTTTGATGAGTGGAATAAAGAATTTACTCAAAAAATAGTTTCTTAGCACAATTTAAGATAGTACAAAATTTTCACTATTTTTGTAAGGTCCGCGCCTGTCGAATTTCCGTCAAAAAATTCAATTTTCCAAAAATTGCCTAAAATTTTGTAGAAACCTTTCCTTTGATGACTGGAATAAATAATTTAGCCAAAAAATAGTTTCTTAGCACAATTTAAGATAGTACATAATTTTCACTATTTTTGTAAGGTCCGCGCCTGTCGAATTTCCGTCAAAAATTCAATTTTCCAAAAATATCCTAAAATTTTGTAGAAACCTTTCCTTTGATGAGGTGAATAAAGAATTTATTAAAAAAATAGTTTCTTAGCACAATTTAAGATAGTACAAAATTTTCACTATTTTTGTAAGGTCCGCGCCTGTCGAATTTCCGTCAAAAATTCCATTTTCCAAAAATATCCTAAAATTTTGTAAAAACCTTTCCTTTGATGAGTGGAATAAAAAATTTACTCAAAAAATAGTTTCTTAGCACAATTTTAGATACTACAAAATTTTCACTATTTTTGTAAGGTCCGCGCCTGTCGAATTTCCGTCAAAAATTCCATTTTCCAAAAATTGCCTAAAATTTTGTAGAAACCTTTCCTTTGATGAGTGGAATAAATAATTTAGCCAAAAAATAGTTTCTTAGCACAATTTAAGATAGTACAAAATTTTCACTATTTTTGTAAGGTCCGCGCCTGTCGAATTTCCGTCAAAAATTCAATTTTCCAAAAATATCCTAAAATTTTGTCGAAACCTTTTATTTGATGAGTGGAATAAATAATTTAGCCAAAAAATAGTTTCTTAGCACAATTTAAGATAGTACAAAATTTTCACTATTTTTGTAAGGTCCGCGCCTGTCGAATTTCCGTCAAAAATTCCATTTTCCAAAAATATCCTAAAATTTTGTAAAAACCTTTCCTTTGATGAGGTGAATAAAGAATTTACTCAAAAAATAGTTTCTTAGCACAACTTAAGATAGTACAAAATTTTCACTATTTTTGTGAGGTCCGCGCCTGTCGAATTTCCGTCAAAAATTCAATTTTCCAAAAGTTGCCTAAAATTTTGTAGAAACCTTTCCTTTGATGAGTGGAATAAAGAATTTACTCAAAAAATAGTTTCTTAGCACAATTTAAGATAGTACAAAATTTTCACTATTTTTGTAAGGTCCGCGCCTGTCGAATTTCCGTCAAAAATTCAATTTTCGAAAAATTGCCTCAAATTTTGTCGAAACCTTTCCTTTGATGAGTGGAATAAAGAATTTAGCCAAAAAATAGTTTCATAGCACAATTTAAGATAGTACAAAATTTTCACTATTTTTGTAAGGTCCGCGCCTGTCGAATTTCCGTCAAAAATTCAATTTTCCAAAAATATCCTAAAAATTTGTCGAAACCTTTTATTTGATGAGTGGAATAAATAATTTAGCCAAAAAATAGTTTCTTAGCACAATTTAAGATAGTACAAAATTTTCACTATTTTTGTAAGGTCCGCGCCTGTCGAATTTCCGTCAAAAATTCCATTTTCCAAAAATATCCTAAAATTTTGTAAAAACCTTTCCTTTGATGAGGTGAATAAAGAATTTACTCAAAAAATAGTTTCTTAGCACAATTTAAGATAGTATAAAATTTTCACTATTTTTGTGAGGTCCGCGCCTGTCGAATTTCCGTCAAAAATTCAATTTTCCAAAAGTTGCCTAAAATTTTGAAGAAACCTTTCCTTTGATGAGTGGAATAAAGAATTTACTCAAAAAATAGTTTCTTAGCACAATTTAAGATAGTACAAAATTTTCACTATTTTTGTAAGGTCCGCGCCTGTCGAATTTCCGTCAAAAAATTCAATTTTCCAAAAATTGCCTAAAATTTTGTAGAAACCTTTCCTTTGATGACTGGAATAAATAATTTAGCCAAAAAATAGTTTCTTAGCACAATTTAAGATAGTACATAATTTTCACTATTTTTGTAAGGTCCGCGCCTGTCGAATTTCCGTCAAAAATTCAATTTTCCAAAAATATCCTAAAATTTTGTAGAAACCTTTCCTTTGATGAGGTGAATAAAGAATTTATTAAAAAAATAGTTTCTTAGCACAATTTAAGATAGTACAAAATTTTCACTATTTTTGTAAGGTCCGCGCCTGTCGAATTTCCGTCAAAAATTCCATTTTCCAAAAATATCCTAAAATTTTGTAAAAACCTTTCCTTTGATGAGTGGAATAAAAAATTTACTCAAAAAATAGTTTCTTAGCACAATTTTAGATACTACAAAATTTTCACTATTTTTGTAAGGTCCGCGCCTGTCGAATTTCCATCAAAAATTCCATTTTCCAAAAATTGCCTAAAATTTTGTAGAAACCTTTCCTTTGATGAGTGGAATAAATAATTTAGCCAAAAAATAGTTTCTTAGCACAATTTAAGATAGTACAAAATTTTCACTATTTTTGTAAGGTCCGCGCCTGTCGAATTTCCGTCAAAAATTCAATTTTCCAAAAATATCCTAAAATTTTGTCGAAACCTTTCCTTTGATGAGTGGAATAAATAATTTAGCCAAAAAATAGTTTCTTAGCACAATTTAAGATAGTACAAAATTTTCACTATTTTTGTAAGGTCCGCGCCTGTCGAATTTCCATCAAAAATTCAATTTTCCAAAAATTGCCTAAAATTTTGTAGAAACCTTTCCTTTGATGAGTGGAATAAAGAATTTACTCAAAAAATAGTTTCTTAGCACAATCTAAGATAGTACAAAATTTTCACTATTTTTGTAAGGTCTGCGCCTGTAGAATTTCCGTCAAAAAATTCCATTTTCCAAAAATTGCCTAAAATTTTGTAGAAACCTTTCCTTTGATGAGTGGAATAAATAATTTAGCCAAAAAATAGTTTCTTAGCACAATTTAAGATAGTACAAAATTTTCACTATTTTTGTAAGGTCCGCGCCTGTCGAATTTCCGTCAAAAATTCAATTTTCCAAAAATATCCTATTTTGTCGAAACCTTTTATTTGATGAGTGGAATAAATAATGTAGCCAAAAAATAGTTTCTTAGCACAATTTAAGATAGTACAAAATTTTCACTATTTTTGTAAGGTCCGCGCCTGTCGAATTTCCGTCAAAAATTCCATTTTCCAAAAATATCCTAAAATTTTGTAAAAACCTTTCCTTTGATGAGGTGAATAAAGAATTTACTCAAAAAATAGTTTCTTAGCACAATTTAAGATAGTACAAAATTTTCACTATTTTTGTAAGGTCCGCACCTGTCGAATTTCCATCAAAAATTCAATTTTCCAAAAATTGCCTAAAATTTTGTAGAAACCTTTCCTTTGATGAGTGGAATAAAGAATTTACTCAAAAAATAGTTTCTTAGCACAATCTAAGATAGTACAAAATTTTCACTATTTTTGTAAGGTCCGCGCCTGTCAAATTTCCGTCAAAAATTCAATTTTCCAAAAATTGCCTCAAATTTTGTCGAAACCTTTCCTTTGATGAGTGGAATAAAGAATTTACTCAAAAAATAGTTTCTTAGCACAATTTAAGATAGTATAAAATTTTCACTATTTTTGTGAGGTCCGCGCCTGTCGAATTTCCGTCAAAAATTCAATTTTCCAAAAGTTGCCTAAAATTTTGTAGAAACCTTTCCTTTGATGAGTGGAATAAAGAATTTACTCAAAAAATAGTTTCTTAGCACAATTTAAGATAGTACAAAATTTTCACTATTTTTGTAAGGTCCGCGCCTGTCGAATTTCCGTCAAAAAATTCAATTTTCCAAAAATTGCCTAAAATTTTGTAGAAACCTTTCCTTTGATGACTGGAATAAATAATTTAGCCAAAAAATAGTTTCTTAGCACAATTTAAGATAGTACATAATTTTCACTATTTTTGTAAGGTCCGCGCCTGTCGAATTTCCGTCAAAAATTCAATTTTCCAAAAATATCCTAAAATTTTGTAGAAACCTTTCCTTTGATGAGGTGAATAAAGAATTTATTAAAAAAATAGTTTCTTAGCACAATTTAAGATAGTACAAAATTTTCACTATTTTTGTAAGGTCCGCGCCTGTCGAATTTCCGTCAAAAATTCCATTTTCCAAAAATATCCTAAAATTTTGTAAAAACCTTTCCTTTGATGAGTGGAATAAAAAATTTACTCAAAAAATAGTTTCTTAGCACAATTTTAGATACTACAAAATTTTCACTATTTTTGTAAGGTCCGCGCCTGTCGAATTTCCATCAAAAATTCCATTTTCCAAAAATTGCCTAAAATTTTGTAGAAACCTTTCCTTTGATGAGTGGAATAAATAATTTAGCCAAAAAATAGTTTCTTAGCACAATTTAAGATAGTACAAAATTTTCACTATTTTTGTAAGGTCCGCGCCTGTCGAATTTCCGTCAAAAATTCAATTTTCCAAAAATATCCTAAAATTTTGTCGAAACCTTTCCTTTGATGAGTGGAATAAATAATTTAGCCAAAAAATAGTTTCTTAGCACAATTTAAGATAGTACAAAATTTTCACTATTTTTGTAAGGTCCGCGCCTGTCGAATTTCCATCAAAAATTCAATTTTCCAAAAATTGCCTAAAATTTTGTAGAAACCTTTCCTTTGATGAGTGGAATAAAGAATTTACTCAAAAAATAGTTTCTTAGCACAATCTAAGATAGTACAAAATTTTCACTATTTTTGTAAGGTCTGCGCCTGTAGAATTTCCGTCAAAAAATTCCATTTTCCAAAAATTGCCTAAAATTTTGTAGAAACCTTTCCTTTGATGAGTGGAATAAATAATTTAGCCAAAAAATAGTTTCTTAGCACAATTTAAGATAGTACAAAATTTTCACTATTTTTGTAAGGTCCGCGCCTGTCGAATTTCCGTCAAAAATTCAATTTTCCAAAAATATCCTATTTTGTCGAAACCTTTTATTTGATGAGTGGAATAAATAATGTAGCCAAAAAATAGTTTCTTAGCACAATTTAAGATAGTACAAAATTTTCACTATTTTTGTAAGGTCCGCGCCTGTCGAATTTCCGTCAAAAATTCCATTTTCCAAAAATATCCTAAAATTTTGTAAAAACCTTTCCTTTGATGAGGTGAATAAAGAATTTACTCAAAAAATAGTTTCTTAGCACAATTTAAGATAGTACAAAATTTTCACTATTTTTGTAAGGTCCGCACCTGTCGAATTTCCATCAAAAATTCAATTTTCCAAAAATTGCCTAAAATTTTGTAGAAACCTTTCCTTTGATGAGTGGAATAAAGAATTTACTCAAAAAATAGTTTCTTAGCACAATCTAAGATAGTACAAAATTTTCACTATTTTTGTAAGGTCCGCGCCTGTCAAATTTCCGTCAAAAATTCAATTTTCCAAAAATTGCCTCAAATTTTGTCGAAACCTTTCCTTTGATGAGTGGAATAAAGAATTTAGCCAAAAAATAGTTTCATAGCACAATTTAAGATAGTACAAAATTTTCACTATTTTTATAAGGTCCGCGCCTGTCGAATTTACGTCAAAAATTCCATTTTCCAAAAATATCCTAAAATTTTGTAGAAACCTTTCCTTTGATGAGGTGAATAAAGAATTTACTCAAAAAATAGTTTCTTAGCACAATTTAAGATGGTACAAAATTTTCACTATTTTTGTAAGGTCCGCACCTGTCGAATTTCTGTCAAAAATTCAATTTTCCAAAAATTGCCTAAAATTTTGTAGAAACCTTTCCTTTGATGAGGTAAATAAAGAATTTACTCAAAAAATAGTTTCTTAGCACAATTTAAGATAGTACAAAATTTTCACTATTTTTGTAAGGTCCGCGCCTGTCGAATTTCCATCAAAAATTCAATTTTCCAAAAATTGCCTAAAATTTTGTAGAAACCTTTCCTTTGATGAGTGGAATAAAGAATTTACTCAAAAAATAGTTTCTTAGCACAATCTAAGATAGTACAAAATTTTCACTATTTTTGTAAGGTCTGCGCCTGTAGAATTTCCGTCAAAAAATTCCATTTTCCAAAAATTGCCTAAAATTTTGTAGAAACCTTTCCTTTGATGAGTGGAATAAATAATTTAGCCAAAAAATAGTTTCTTAGCACAATTTAAGATAGTACAAAATTTTCACTATTTTTGTAAGGTCCGCGCCTGTCGAATTTCCGTCAAAAAATTCAATTTTCCAAAAATTGCCTAAAATTTTGTAGAAACCTTTCCTTTGATGACTGGAATAAATAATTTAGCCAAAAAATAGTTTCTTAGCACAATTTAAGATAGTACATAATTTTCACTATTTTTGTAAGGTCCGCGCCTGTCGAATTTCCGTCAAAAATTCAATTTTCCAAAAATATCCTAAAATTTTGTAGAAACCTTTCCTTTGATGAGGTGAATAAAGAATTTATTAAAAAAATAGTTTCTTAGCACAATTTAAGATAGTACAAAATTTTCACTAATTTTGTAAGGGTCGCGCCTGTCGAATTTCCGTCAAAAATTCCATTTTCCAAAAATATCCTAAAATTTTGTAAAAACCTTTCCTTTGATGAGTGGAATAAAAAATTTACTCAAAAAATAGTTTCTTAGCACAATTTTAGATACTACAAAATTTTCACTATTTTTGTAAGGTCCGCGCCTGTCGAATTTCCATCAAAAATTCCATTTTCCAAAAATTGCCTAAAATTTTGTAGAAACCTTTCCTTTGATGAGTGGAATAAATAATTTAGCCAAAAAATAGTTTCTTAGCACAATTTAAGATAGTACAAAATTTTCACTATTTTTGTAAGGTCCGCGCCTGTCGAATTTCCGTCAAAAATTCAATTTTCCAAAAATATCCTAAAATTTTGTCGAAACCTTTCCTTTGATGAGTGGAATAAATAATTTAGCCAAAAAATAGTTTCTTAGCACAATTTAAGATAGTACAAAATTTTCACTATTTTTGTAAGGTCCGCGCCTGTCGAATTTCCATCAAAAATTCAATTTTCCAAAAATTGCCTAAAATTTTGTAGAAACCTTTCCTTTGATGAGTGGAATAAAGAATTTACTCAAAAAATAGTTTCTTAGCACAATCTAAGATAGTACAAAATTTTCACTATTTTTGTAAGGTCTGCGCCTGTAGAATTTCCGTCAAAAAATTCCATTTTCCAAAAATTGCCTAAAATTTTGTAGAAACCTTTCCTTTGATGAGTGGAATAAATAATTTAGCCAAAAAATAGTTTCTTAGCACAATTTAAGATAGTACAAAATTTTCACTATTTTTGTAAGGTCCGCGCCTGTCGAATTTCCGTCAAAAATTCAATTTTCCAAAAATATCCTATTTTGTCGAAACCTTTTATTTGATGAGTGGAATAAATAATGTAGCCAAAAAATAGTTTCTTAGCACAATTTAAGATAGTACAAAATTTTCACTATTTTTGTAAGGTCCGCGCCTGTCGAATTTCCGTCAAAAATTCCATTTTCCAAAAATATCCTAAAATTTTGTAAAAACCTTTCCTTTGATGAGGTGAATAAAGAATTTACTCAAAAAATAGTTTCTTAGCACAATTTAAGATAGTACAAAATTTTCACTATTTTTGTAAGGTCCGCACCTGTCGAATTTCCATCAAAAATTCAATTTTCCAAAAATTGCCTAAAATTTTGTAGAAACCTTTCCTTTGATGAGTGGAATAAAGAATTTACTCAAAAAATAGTTTCTTAGCACAATCTAAGATAGTACAAAATTTTCACTATTTTTGTAAGGTCCGCGCCTGTCAAATTTCCGTCAAAAATTCAATTTTCCAAAAATTGCCTCAAATTTTGTCGAAACCTTTCCTTTGATGAGTGGAATAAAGAATTTACTCAAAAAATAGTTTCTTAGCACAATTTAAGATAGTATAAAATTTTCACTATTTTTGTGAGGTCCGCGCCTGTCGAATTTCCGTCAAAAATTCAATTTTCCAAAAGTTGCCTAAAATTTTGTAGAAACCTTTCCTTTGATGAGTGGAATAAAGAATTTACTCAAAAAATAGTTTCTTAGCACAATTTAAGATAGTACAAAATTTTCACTATTTTTGTAAGGTCCGCGCCTGTCGAATTTCCGTCAAAAAATTCAATTTTCCAAAAATTGCCTAAAATTTTGTAGAAACCTTTCCTTTGATGACTGGAATAAATAATTTAGCCAAAAAATAGTTTCTTAGCACAATTTAAGATAGTACATAATTTTCACTATTTTTGTAAGGTCCGCGCCTGTCGAATTTCCGTCAAAAATTCAATTTTCCAAAAATATCCTAAAATTTTGTAGAAACCTTTCCTTTGATGAGGTGAATAAAGAATTTATTAAAAAAATAGTTTCTTAGCACAATTTAAGATAGTACAAAATTTTCACTATTTTTGTAAGGTCCGCGCCTGTCGAATTTCCGTCAAAAATTCCATTTTCCAAAAATATCCTAAAATTTTGTAAAAACCTTTCCTTTGATGAGTGGAATAAAAAATTTACTCAAAAAATAGTTTCTTAGCACAATTTTAGATACTACAAAATTTTCACTATTTTTGTAAGGTCCGCGCCTGTCGAATTTCCATCAAAAATTCCATTTTCCAAAAATTGCCTAAAATTTTGTAGAAACCTTTCCTTTGATGAGTGGAATAAATAATTTAGCCAAAAAATAGTTTCTTAGCACAATTTAAGATAGTACAAAATTTTCACTATTTTTGTAAGGTCCGCGCCTGTCGAATTTCCGTCAAAAATTCAATTTTCCAAAAATATCCTAAAATTTTGTCGAAACCTTTCCTTTGATGAGTGGAATAAATAATTTAGCCAAAAAATAGTTTCTTAGCACAATTTAAGATAGTACAAAATTTTCACTATTTTTGTAAGGTCCGCGCCTGTCGAATTTCCATCAAAAATTCAATTTTCCAAAAATTGCCTAAAATTTTGTAGAAACCTTTCCTTTGATGAGTGGAATAAAGAATTTACTCAAAAAATAGTTTCTTAGCACAATCTAAGATAGTACAAAATTTTCACTATTTTTGTAAGGTCTGCGCCTGTAGAATTTCCGTCAAAAAATTCCATTTTCCAAAAATTGCCTAAAATTTTGTAGAAACCTTTCCTTTGATGAGTGGAATAAATAATTTAGCCAAAAAATAGTTTCTTAGCACAATTTAAGATAGTACAAAATTTTCACTATTTTTGTAAGGTCCGCGCCTGTCGAATTTCCGTCAAAAATTCAATTTTCCAAAAATATCCTATTTTGTCGAAACCTTTTATTTGATGAGTGGAATAAATAATGTAGCCAAAAAATAGTTTCTTAGCACAATTTAAGATAGTACAAAATTTTCACTATTTTTGTAAGGTCCGCGCCTGTCGAATTTCCGTCAAAAATTCCATTTTCCAAAAATATCCTAAAATTTTGTAAAAACCTTTCCTTTGATGAGGTGAATAAAGAATTTACTCAAAAAATAGTTTCTTAGCACAATTTAAGATAGTACAAAATTTTCACTATTTTTGTAAGGTCCGCACCTGTCGAATTTCCATCAAAAATTCAATTTTCCAAAAATTGCCTAAAATTTTGTAGAAACCTTTCCTTTGATGAGTGGAATAAAGAATTTACTCAAAAAATAGTTTCTTAGCACAATCTAAGATAGTACAAAATTTTCACTATTTTTGTAAGGTCCGCGCCTGTCAAATTTCCGTCAAAAATTCAATTTTCCAAAAATTGCCTCAAATTTTGTCGAAACCTTTCCTTTGATGAGTGGAATAAAGAATTTAGCCAAAAAATAGTTTCATAGCACAATTTAAGATAGTACAAAATTTTCACTATTTTTATAAGGTCCGCGCCTGTCGAATTTACGTCAAAAATTCCATTTTCCAAAAATATCCTAAAATTTTGTAGAAACCTTTCCTTTGATGAGGTGAATAAAGAATTTACTCAAAAAATAGTTTCTTAGCACAATTTAAGATGGTACAAAATTTTCACTATTTTTGTAAGGTCCGCACCTGTCGAATTTCTGTCAAAAATTCCATTTTCCAAAAATTGCCTAAAATTTTGTAGAAACCTTTCCTTTGATGAGGTAAATAAAGAATTTACTCAAAAAATAGTTTCTTAGCACAATTTAAGATAGTACAAAATTTTCACTATTTTTGTAAGGTCCGCGCCTGTCGAATTTCCATCAAAAATTCAATTTTCCAAAAATTGCCTAAAATTTTGTAGAAACCTTTCCTTTGATGAGTGGAATAAAGAATTTACTCAAAAAATAGTTTCTTAGCACAATCTAAGATAGTACAAAATTTTCACTATTTTTGTAAGGTCTGCGCCTGTAGAATTTCCGTCAAAAAATTCCATTTTCCAAAAATTGCCTAAAATTTTGTAGAAACCTTTCCTTTGATGAGTGGAATAAAGAATTTACTCAAAAAATAGTTTCTTAGCACAATTTAAGATAGTACAAAATTTTCACTATTTTTGTAAGGTCCGCACCTGTCGAATTTCCATCAAAAATTCAATTTTCCAAAAATTGCCTAAAATTTTGTAGAAACCTTTCCTTTGATGAGTGGAATAAAGAATTTACTCAAAAAATAGTTTCTTAGCACAATCTAAGATAGTACAAAATTTTCACTATTTTTGTAAGGTCCGCGCCTGTCAAATTTCCGTCAAAAATTCAATTTTCCAAAAATTGCCTCAAATTTTGTCGAAACCTTTCCTTTGATGAGTGGAATAAAGAATTTAGCCAAAAAATAGTTTCATAGCACAATTTAAGATAGTACAAAATTTTCACTATTTTTGTAAGGTCCGCGCCTGTCGAATTTCCGTCAAAAATTCCATTTTCCAAAAATTGCCTAAAATTTTGTAAAAACCTTTCCTTTGATGAGGTGAATAAAGAATTTATTCAAAAAATAGTTTCTTAGCACAATTTAAGATAGTACAAAATTTTCACTATTTTTGTGAGGTCCGCGCCTGTCGAATTTCCGTCAAAAATTCAAATTTCCAAAAATTGCCTAAAATTTTGTAGAAACCTTTCCTTTGATGAGTGGAATAAAGAATTTACTCAAAAAATAGTTTCTTAGCACAATCTAAGATAGTACAAAATTTTCACTATTTTTGTAAGGTCCGCGCCTGTCGAATTTCCGTCAAAAATTCCATTTTCCAAAAATATCCTAAAATTTTGTAGAAACCTTTCCTTTGATGAGGTGAATAAAGATTTTACCCAAAAAATAGTTTCTTAGCACAATTTAAGATAGTACAAAATTTTCACTATTTTTGTAAGGTCCGCGCCTGTCGAATTTCCGTCAAAAATTCCATTTTCCAAAAATATCCTAAAATTTTGTAAAAACCTTTCCTTTGATGAGTGGAATAAAAAATTTACTCAAAAAATAGTTTCTTAGCACAATTTAAGATAGTACAAAATTTTCACTATTTTTGTGAGGTCCGTGCCTGTTGAATTTCCGTCAAAAATTCAATTTTCCAAAAATTGCCTAAAATTTTGTAGAAACCTTTCCTTTGATGAGTGGAATAAAGAATTTACTCAAAAATAAGTTTCTTAGCACAATTTAAGATAGTACAAAATTTTCACTATTTTTGTAAGGTCCGCGCCTGTCGAATTTCCGTCAAAAATTCAATTTTCCAAAAATTGCCTCAAATTTTGTCGAAACCTTTCCTTTGATGAGTGGAATAAAGAATTTAGCCAAAAAATAGTTTCATAGCACAATTTAAGATAGTACAAAATTTTCACTATTTTTGTAAGGTCCGCGCCTGTCGAATTTCCGTCAAAAATTCAATTTTCCAAAAATATCCTAAAAATTTGTCGAAACCTTTTATTTGATGAGTGGAATAAATAATTTAGCCAAAAAATAGTTTCTTAGCACAATTTAAGATAGTACAAAATTTTCACTATTTTTGTAAGGTCCGCGCCTGTCGAATTTCCGTCAAAAATTCCATTTTCCAAAAATATCCTAAAATTTTGTAAAAACCTTTCCTTTGATGAGGTGAATAAAGAATTTACTCAAAAAATAGTTTCTTAGCACAATTTAAGATAGTTTAAAATTTTCACTATTTTTGTGAGGTCCGCGCCTGTCGAATTTCCGTCAAAAATTCAATTTTCCAAAAGTTGCCTAAAATTTTGTAGAAACCTTTCCTTTGATGAGTGGAATAAAGAATTTACTCAAAAAATAGTTTCTTAGCACAATTTAAGATAGTACAAAATTTTCACTATTTTTGTAAGGTCCGCGCCTGTCGAATTTCCGTCAAAAAATTCAATTTTCCAAAAATTGCCTAAAATTTTGTCGAAACCTTTCCTTTGATGAGTGGAATAAATAATTTAGCCAAAAAATAGTTTCTTAGCACAATTTAAGATAGTACAAAATTTTCACTATTTTTGTAAGGTCCGCGCCTGTCGAATTTCCATCAAAAATTCAATTTTCCAAAAATTGCCTAAAATTTTGTAGAAACCTTTCCTTTGATGAGTGGAATAAAGAATTTACTCAAAAAATAGTTTCTTAGCACAATCTAAGATAGTACAAAATTTTCACTATTTTTGTAAGGTCTGCGCCTGTAGAATTTCTGTCAAAAAATTCCATTTTCCAAAAATTGCCTAAAATTTTGTAGAAACCTTTCCTTTGATGAGTGGAATAAATAATTTAGCCAAAAAATAGTTTCTTAGCACAATTTAAGATAGTACAAAATTTTCACTATTTTTGTAAGGTCCGCGCCTGTCGAATTTCCGTCAAAAATTCAATTTTCCAAAAATATCCTATTTTGTCGAAACCTTTTATTTGATGAGTGGAATAAATAATGTAGCCAAAAAATAGTTTCTTAGCACAATTTAAGATAGTACAAAATTTTCACTATTTTTGTAAGGTCCGCGCCTGTCGAATTTCCGTCAAAAATTCCATTTTCCAAAAATATCCTAAAATTTTGTAAAAACCTTTCCTTTGATGAGGTGAATAAAGAATTTACTCAAAAAATAGTTTCTTAGCACAATTTAAGATAGTACAAAATTTTCACTATTTTTGTAAGGTCCGCACCTGTCGAATTTCCATCAAAAATTCAATTTTCCAAAAATTGCCTAAAATTTTGTAGAAACCTTTCCTTTGATGAGTGGAATAAAGAATTTACTCAAAAAATAGTTTCTTAGCACAATCTAAGATAGTACAAAATTTTCACTATTTTTGTAAGGTCCGCGCCTGTCAAATTTCCGTCAAAAATTCAATTTTCCAAAAATTGCCTCAAATTTTGTCGAAACCTTTCCTTTGATGAGTGGAATAAAGAATTTACTCAAAAAATAGTTTCTTAGCACAATTTAAGATAGTATAAAATTTTCACTATTTTTGTGAGGTCCGCGCCTGTCGAATTTCCGTCAAAAATTCAATTTTCCAAAAGTTGCCTAAAATTTTGTAGAAACCTTTCCTTTGATGAGTGGAATAAAGAATTTACTCAAAAAATAGTTTCTTAGCACAATTTAAGATAGTACAAAATTTTCACTATTTTTGTAAGGTCCGCGCCTGTCGAATTTCCGTCAAAAAATTCAATTTTCCAAAAATTGCCTAAAATTTTGTAGAAACCTTTCCTTTGATGACTGGAATAAATAATTTAGCCAAAAAATAGTTTCTTAGCACAATTTAAGATAGTACATAATTTTCACTATTTTTGTAAGGTCCGCGCCTGTCGAATTTCCGTCAAAAATTCAATTTTCCAAAAATATCCTAAAATTTTGTAGAAACCTTTCCTTTGATGAGGTGAATAAAGAATTTATTAAAAAAATAGTTTCTTAGCACAATTTAAGATAGTACAAAATTTTCACTATTTTTGTAAGGTCCGCGCCTGTCGAATTTCCGTCAAAAATTCCATTTTCCAAAAATATCCTAAAATTTTGTAAAAACCTTTCCTTTGATGAGTGGAATAAAAAATTTACTCAAAAAATAGTTTCTTAGCACAATTTTAGATACTACAAAATTTTCACTATTTTTGTAAGGTCCGCGCCTGTCGAATTTCCATCAAAAATTCCATTTTCCAAAAATTGCCTAAAATTTTGTAGAAACCTTTCCTTTGATGAGTGGAATAAATAATTTAGCCAAAAAATAGTTTCTTAGCACAATTTAAGATAGTACAAAATTTTCACTATTTTTGTAAGGTCCGCGCCTGTCGAATTTCCGTCAAAAATTCAATTTTCCAAAAATATCCTAAAATTTTGTCGAAACCTTTCCTTTGATGAGTGGAATAAATAATTTAGCCAAAAAATAGTTTCTTAGCACAATTTAAGATAGTACAAAATTTTCACTATTTTTGTAAGGTCCGCGCCTGTCGAATTTCCATCAAAAATTCAATTTTCCAAAAATTGCCTAAAATTTTGTAGAAACCTTTCCTTTGATGAGTGGAATAAAGAATTTACTCAAAAAATAGTTTCTTAGCACAATCTAAGATAGTACAAAATTTTCACTATTTTTGTAAGGTCTGCGCCTGTAGAATTTCCGTCAAAAAATTCCATTTTCCAAAAATTGCCTAAAATTTTGTAGAAACCTTTCCTTTGATGAGTGGAATAAATAATTTAGCCAAAAAATAGTTTCTTAGCACAATTTAAGATAGTACAAAATTTTCACTATTTTTGTAAGGTCCGCGCCTGTCGAATTTCCGTCAAAAATTCAATTTTCCAAAAATATCCTATTTTGTCGAAACCTTTTATTTGATGAGTGGAATAAATAATGTAGCCAAAAAATAGTTTCTTAGCACAATTTAAGATAGTACAAAATTTTCACTATTTTTGTAAGGTCCGCGCCTGTCGAATTTCCGTCAAAAATTCCATTTTCCAAAAATATCCTAAAATTTTGTAAAAACCTTTCCTTTGATGAGGTGAATAAAGAATTTACTCAAAAAATAGTTTCTTAGCACAATTTAAGATAGTACAAAATTTTCACTATTTTTGTAAGGTCCGCACCTGTCGAATTTCCATCAAAAATTCAATTTTCCAAAAATTGCCTAAAATTTTGTAGAAACCTTTCCTTTGATGAGTGGAATAAAGAATTTACTCAAAAAATAGTTTCTTAGCACAATCTAAGATAGTACAAAATTTTCACTATTTTTGTAAGGTCCGCGCCTGTCAAATTTCCGTCAAAAATTCAATTTTCCAAAAATTGCCTCAAATTTTGTCGAAACCTTTCCTTTGATGAGTGGAATAAAGAATTTAGCCAAAAAATAGTTTCATAGCACAATTTAAGATAGTACAAAATTTTCACTATTTTTATAAGGTCCGCGCCTGTCGAATTTACGTCAAAAATTCCATTTTCCAAAAATATCCTAAAATTTTGTAGAAACCTTTCCTTTGATGAGGTGAATAAAGAATTTACTCAAAAAATAGTTTCTTAGCACAATTTAAGATGGTACAAAATTTTCACTATTTTTGTAAGGTCCGCACCTGTCGAATTTCTGTCAAAAATTCCATTTTCCAAAAATTGCCTAAAATTTTGTAGAAACCTTTCCTTTGATGAGGTAAATAAAGAATTTACTCAAAAAATAGTTTCTTAGCACAATTTAAGATAGTACAAAATTTTCACTATTTTTGTAAGGTCCGCGCCTGTCGAATTTCCATCAAAAATTCAATTTTCCAAAAATTGCCTAAAATTTTGTAGAAACCTTTCCTTTGATGAGTGGAATAAAGAATTTACTCAAAAAATAGTTTCTTAGCACAATCTAAGATAGTACAAAATTTTCACTATTTTTGTAAGGTCTGCGCCTGTAGAATTTCCGTCAAAAAATTCCATTTTCCAAAAATTGCCTAAAATTTTGTAGAAACCTTTCCTTTGATGAGTGGAATAAATAATTTAGCCAAAAAATAGTTTCTTAGCACAATTTAAGATAGTACAAAATTTTCACTATTTTTGTAAGGTCCGCGCCTGTCGAATTTCCGTCAAAAATTCAATTTTCCAAAAATATCCTATTTTGTCGAAACCTTTTATTTGATGAGTGGAATAAATAATGTAGCCAAAAAATAGTTTCTTAGCACAATTTAAGATAGTACAAAATTTTCACTATTTTTGTAAGGTCCGCGCCTGTCGAATTTCCGTCAAAAATTCCATTTTCCAAAAATATCCTAAAATTTTGTAAAAACCTTTCCTTTGATGAGGTGAATAAAGAATTTACTCAAAAAATAGTTTCTTAGCACAATTTAAGATAGTACAAAATTTTCACTATTTTTGTAAGGTCCGCACCTGTCGAATTTCCATCAAAAATTCAATTTTCCAAAAATTGCCTAAAATTTTGTAGAAACCTTTCCTTTGATGAGTGGAATAAAGAATTTACTCAAAAAATAGTTTCTTAGCACAATCTAAGATAGTACAAAATTTTCACTATTTTTGTAAGGTCCGCGCCTGTCAAATTTCCGTCAAAAATTCAATTTTCCAAAAATTGCCTCAAATTTTGTCGAAACCTTTCCTTTGATGAGTGGAATAAAGAATTTAGCCAAAAAATAGTTTCATAGCACAATTTAAGATAGTACAAAATTTTCACTATTTTTGTAAGGTCCGCGCCTGTCGAATTTCCGTCAAAAATTCCATTTTCCAAAAATTGCCTAAAATTTTGTAAAAACCTTTCCTTTGATGAGGTGAATAAAGAATTTATTCAAAAAATAGTTTCTTAGCACAATTTAAGATAGTACAAAATTTTCACTATTTTTGTGAGGTCCGCGCCTGTCGAATTTCCGTCAAAAATTCAAATTTCCAAAAATTGCCTAAAATTTTGTAGAAACCTTTCCTTTGATGAGTGGAATAAAGAATTTACTCAAAAAATAGTTTCTTAGCACAATCTAAGATAGTACAAAATTTTCACTATTTTTGTAAGGTCCGCGCCTGTCGAATTTCCGTCAAAAATTCCATTTTCCAAAAATATCCTAAAATTTTGTAGAAACCTTTCCTTTGATGAGGTGAATAAAGATTTTACCCAAAAAATAGTTTCTTAGCACAATTTAAGATAGTACAAAATTTTCACTATTTTTGTAAGGTCCGCGCCTGTCGAATTTCCGTCAAAAATTCCATTTTCCAAAAATATCCTAAAATTTTGTAAAAACCTTTCCTTTGATGAGTGGAATAAAAAATTTACTCAAAAAATAGTTTCTTAGCACAATTTAAGATAGTACAAAATTTTCACTATTTTTGTGAGGTCCGTGCCTGTTGAATTTCCGTCAAAAATTCAATTTTCCAAAAATTGCCTAAAATTTTGTAGAAACCTTTCCTTTGATGAGTGGAATAAAGAATTTACTCAAAAATAAGTTTCTTAGCACAATTTAAGATAGTACAAAATTTTCACTATTTTTGTAAGGTCCGCGCCTGTCGAATTTCCGTCAAAAATTCAATTTTCCAAAAATTGCCTCAAATTTTGTCGAAACCTTTCCTTTGATGAGTGGAATAAAGAATTTAGCCAAAAAATAGTTTCATAGCACAATTTAAGATAGTACAAAATTTTCACTATTTTTGTAAGGTCCGCGCCTGTCGAATTTCCGTCAAAAATTCAATTTTCCAAAAATATCCTAAAAATTTGTCGAAACCTTTTATTTGATGAGTGGAATAAATAATTTAGCCAAAAAATAGTTTCTTAGCACAATTTAAGATAGTACAAAATTTTCACTATTTTTGTAAGGTCCGCGCCTGTCGAATTTCCGTCAAAAATTCCATTTTCCAAAAATATCCTAAAATTTTGTAAAAACCTTTCCTTTGATGAGGTGAATAAAGAATTTACTCAAAAAATAGTTTCTTAGCACAATTTAAGATAGTTTAAAATTTTCACTATTTTTGTGAGGTCCGCGCCTGTCGAATTTCCGTCAAAAATTCAATTTTCCAAAAGTTGCCTAAAATTTTGTAGAAACCTTTCCTTTGATGAGTGGAATAAAGAATTTACTCAAAAAATAGTTTCTTAGCACAATTTAAGATAGTACAAAATTTTCACTATTTTTGTAAGGTCCGCGCCTGTCGAATTTCCGTCAAAAAATTCAATTTTCCAAAAATTGCCTAAAATTTTGTAGAAACCTTTCCTTTGATGACTGGAATAAATAATTTAGCCAAAAAATAGTTTCTTAGCACAATTTAAGATAGTACATAATTTTCACTATTTTTGTAAGGTCCGCGCCTGTCGAATTTCCGTCAAAAATTCAATTTTCCAAAAATATCCTAAAATTTTGTAGAAACCTTTCCTTTGATGAGGTGAATAAAGAATTTATTAAAAAAATAGTTTCTTAGCACAATTTAAGATAGTACAAAATTTTCACTATTTTTGTAAGGTCCGCGCCTGTCGAATTTCCGTCAAAAATTCCATTTTCCAAAAATATCCTAAAATTTTGTAAAAACCTTTCCTTTGATGAGTGGAATAAAAAATTTACTCAAAAAATAGTTTCTTAGCACAATTTTAGATACTACAAAATTTTCACTATTTTTGTAAGGTCCGCGCCTGTCAAATTTCCGTCAAAAATTCAATTTTCCAAAAATTGCCTCAAATTTTGTCGAAACCTTTCCTTTGATGAGTGGAATAAAGAATTTAGCCAAAAAATAGTTTCATAGCACAATTTAAGATAGTACAAAATTTTCACTATTTTTATAAGGTCCGCGCCTGTCGAATTTACGTCAAAAATTCCATTTTCCAAAAATATCCTAAAATTTTGTAGAAACCTTTCCTTTGATGAGGTGAATAAAGAATTTACTCAAAAAATAGTTTCTTAGCACAATTTAAGATGGTACAAAATTTTCACTATTTTTGTAAGGTCCGCACCTGTCGAATTTCTGTCAAAAATTCCATTTTCCAAAAATTGCCTAAAATTTTGTAGAAACCTTTCCTTTGATGAGGTAAATAAAGAATTTACTCAAAAAATAGTTTCTTAGCACAATTTAAGATAGTACAAAATTTTCACTATTTTTGTAAGGTCCGCGCCTGTCGAATTTCCATCAAAAATTCAATTTTCCAAAAATTGCCTAAAATTTTGTAGAAACCTTTCCTTTGATGAGTGGAATAAAGAATTTACTCAAAAAATAGTTTCTTAGCACAATCTAAGATAGTACAAAATTTTCACTATTTTTGTAAGGTCCGCGCCTGTCAAATTTCCGTCAAAAATTCAATTTTCCAAAAATTGCCTCAAATTTTGTCGAAACCTTTCCTTTGATGAGTGGAATAAAGAATTTAGCCAAAAAATAGTTTCATAGCACAATTTAAGATAGTACAAAATTTTCACTATTTTTGTAAGGTCCGCGCCTGTCGAATTTCCGACAAAAATTCCATTTTCCAAAAATATCCTAAAATTTTGTAAAAACCTTTCCTTTGATGAGGTGAATAAAGAATTTATTCAAAAAATAGTTTCTTAGCACAATTTAAGATAGTACAAAATTTTCACTATTTTTGTGAGGTCCGCGCCTGTCGAATTTCCGTCAAAAATTCAAATTTCCAAAAATTGCCTAAAATTTTGTAGAAACCTTTCCTTTGATGAGTGGAATAAAGAATTTACTCAAAAAATAGTTTCTTAGCACAATCTAAGATAGTACAAAATTTTCACTATTTTTGTAAGGTCCGCGCCTGTCGAATTTCCGTCAAAAATTCCATTTTCCAAAAATATCCTAAAATTTTGTAGAAACCTTTCCTTTGATGAGGTGAATAAAGATTTTACCCAAAAAATAGTTTCTTAGAACAATTTAAGATAGTACAAAATTTTCACTATTTTTGTAAGGTCCGCGCCTGTCGAATTTCCGTCAAAAATTCCATTTTCCAAAAATATCCTAAAATTTTGTAAAAACCTTTCCTTTGATGAGTGGAATAAAAAATTTACTCAAAAAATAGTTTCTTAGCACAATTTAAGATAGTACAAAATTTTCACTATTTTTGTGAGGTCCGTGCCTGTTGAATTTCCGTCAAAAATTCAATTTTCCAAAAATTGCCTAAGATTTTGTAGAAACCTTTCCTTTGATGAGTGGAATAAAGAATTTACTCAAAAATAAGTTTCTTAGCACAATTTAAGATAGTACAAAATTTTCACTATTTTTGTAAGGTCCGCGCCTGTCGAATTTCCGTCAAAAATTCAATTTTCCAAAAATTGCCTCAAATTTTGTCGAAACCTTTCCTTTGATGAGTGGAATAAAGAATTTAGCCAAAAAATAGTTTCATAGCACAATTTAAGATAGTACAAAATTTTCACTATTTTTGTAAGGTCCGCGCCTGTCGAATTTCCGTCAAAAATTCAATTTTCCAAAAATATCCTAAAAATTTGTCGAAACCTTTCCTTTGATGAGTGGAATAAATAATTTAGCCAAAAAATAGTTTCTTAGCACAATTTAAGATAGTACAAAATTTTCACTATTTTTGTAAGGTCCGCGCCTGTCGAATTTCCGTCAAAAATTCAATTTTCCAAAAATATCCTAAAATTTTGTAAAAACCTTTCCTTTGATGAGGTGAATAAAGAATTTACTCAAAAAATAGTTTCTTAGCACAATTTAAGATAGTATAAAATTTTCACTATTTTTGTGAGGTCCGCGCCTGTCGAATTTCCGTCAAAAATTCAATTTTCCAAAAGTTGCCTAAAATTTTGTAGAAACCTTTCCTTTGATGAGTGGAATAAAGAATTTACTCAAAAAATAGTTTCTTAGCACAATTTAAGATAGTACAAAATTTTCACTATTTTTGTAAGGTCCGCGCCTGTCTAATTTCCGTCAAAAAATTCAATTTTCCAAAAATTGCCTAAAATTTTGTAGAAACCTTTCCTTTGATGACTGGAATAAATAATTTAGCCAAAAAATAGTTTCTTAGCACAATTTAAGATAGTACATAATTTTCACTATTTTTGTAAGGTCCGCGCCTGTCGAATTTCCGTCAAAAATTCAATTTTCCAAAAATATCCTAAAATTTTGTAGAAACCTTTCCTTTGATGAGGTGAATAAAGAATTTATTAAAAAAATAGTTTCTTAGCACAATTTAAGATAGTACAAAATTTTCACTATTTTTGTAAGGTCCGCGCCTGTCGAATTTCCGTCAAAAATTCCATTTTCCAAAAATATCCTAAAATTTTGTAAAAACCTTTCCTTTGATGAGTGGAATAAAAAATTTACTCAAAAAATAGTTTCTTAGCACAATTTTAGATACTACAAAATTTTCACTATTTTTGTGAGGTCCGCACCTGTCGAATTTCCGTCAAAAATTCAATTTTCCAAAAATATCCTAAAATTTTGTCGAAACCTTTTATTTGATGAGTGGAATAAATAATTTAGCCAAAAAATAGTTTCTTAGCACAATTTAAGATAGTACAAAATTTTCACTATTTTTGTAAGGTCCGCGCCTGTCCAATTTCCATCAAAAATTCAATTTTCCAAAAATTGCCTAAAATTTTGTAGAAACCTTTCCTTTGATGAGTGGAATAAAGAATTTATTAAAAAAATAGTTTCTTAGCACAATTTAAGATAGTACAAAATTTTCACTATTTTTGTAAGGTCCGCACCTGTCGAATTTCCGTCAAAAATTCAATTTTCCAAAAATATCCTCAAGTTTTGTCGAAACCTTTTATTTGATGAGTGGAACAAATAATTTAGCCAAAAAAAATAGTTTCTTAGCACAATTTAAGATAGTACAAAATTTTCACTATTTTTGTAAGGTCCGCGCCTGTCGAATTTCCATCAAAAATTCAATTTTCCAAAAATTGCCTAAAATTTTGTAGAAACCTTTCCTTTGATGAGTGGAATAAAGAATTTACTCAAAAAATAGTTTCTTAGCACAATCTAAGATAGTACAAAATTTTCACTATTTTTGTAAGGTCTGCGCCTGTAGAATTTCCGTCAAAAAATTCCATTTTCCAAAAATTGCCTAAAATTTTGTAGAAACCTTTCCTTTGATGAGTGGAATAAATAATTTAGCCAAAAAATAGTTTCTTAGCACAATTTAAGATAGTACAAAATTTTCACTATTTTTGTAAGGTCCGCGCCTGTCGAATTTCCGTCAAAAATTCAATTTTCCAAAAATATCCTATTTTGTCGAAACCTTTTATTTGATGAGTGGAATAAATAATGTAGCCAAAAAATAGTTTCTTAGCACAATTTAAGATAGTACAAAATTTTCACTATTTTTGTAAGGTCCGCGCCTGTCGAATTTCCGTCAAAAATTCCATTTTCCAAAAATATCCTAAAATTTTGTAAAAACCTTTCCTTTGATGAGGTGAATAAAGAATTTACTCAAAAAATAGTTTCTTAGCACAACTTAAGATAGTACAAAATTTTCACTATTTTTGTGAGGTCCGCGCCTGTCGAATTTCCGTCAAAAATTCAATTTTCCAAAAGTTGCCTAAAATTTTGTAGAAACCTTTCCTTTGATGAGTGGAATAAAGAATTTACTCAAAAAATAGTTTCTTAGCACAATTTAAGATAGTACAAAATTTTCACTATTTTTGTAAGGTCCTCGCCTGTCGAATTTCCGTCAAAAAATTCAATTTTCCAAAAATTGCCTAAAATTTTGTAGAAACCTTTCCTTTGATGAGTGGAATAAATAATTTAGCCAAAAAATAATTTCTTAGCACAATTTAAGATAGTACATAATTTTCACTATTTTTGTAAAGTCCGCGCCTGTCGAATTTCCATCAAAAATTCAATTTTCCAAAAATTGCCTCAAATTTTGTTGAAACCTTTCCTTTGATGAGTGGAATAAAGAATTTACTCAAAAAATAGTTTCATAGCACAATTTAAGATAGTACAAAATTTTCACTATTTTTGTGAGGTCCGCACCTGTCGAATTTCCGTCAAAAATTCAATTTTCCAAAAATATCCTAAAATTTTGTCGAAACCTTTTATTTGATGAGTGGAATAAATAATTTAGCCAAAAAATAGTTTCTTAGCACAATTTAAGATAGTACAAAATTTTCACTATTTTTGTAAGGTCCGCGCCTGTCCAATTTCCATCAAAAATTCAATTTTCCAAAAATTGCCTAAAATTTTGTAGAAACCTTTCCTTTGATGAGTGGAATAAAGAATTTATTAAAAAAATAGTTTCTTAGCACAATTTAAGATAGTACAAAATTTTCACTATTTTTGTAAGGTCCGCACCTGTCGAATTTCCGTCAAAAATTCAATTTTCCAAAAATATCCTCAAGTTTTGTCGAAACCTTTTATTTGATGAGTGGAACAAATAATTTAGCCAAAAAAATAGTTTCTTAGCACAATTTAAGATAGTACAAAATTTTCACTATTTTTATAAGGTCCGCGCCTGTCGAATTTACGTCAAAAATTCCATTTTCCAAACATATCCTAAAATTTTGTAGAAACCTTTCCTTTGATGAGGTGAATAAAGAATTTACTCAAAAAATAGTTTCTTAGCACAATTTAAGATGGTACAAAATTTTCACTATTTTTGTAAGGTCCGCACCTGTCGAATTTCTGTCAAAAATTCCATTTTCCAAAAATTGCCTAAAATTTTGTAGAAACCTTTCCTTTGATGAGGTAAATAAAGAATTTACTCAAAAAATAGTTTCTTAGCACAATTTAAGATAGTACAAAATTTTCACTATTTTTGTAAGGTCCGCGCCTGTCGAATTTCCATCAAAAATTCAATTTTCCAAAAATTGCCTAAAATTTTGTAGAAACCTTTCCTTTGATGAGTGGAATAAAGAATTTACTCAAAAAATAGTTTCTTAGCACAATCTAAGATAGTACAAAATTTTCACTATTTTTGTAAGGTCTGCGCCTGTAGAATTTCCGTCAAAAAATTCCATTTTCCAAAAATTGCCTAAAATTTTGTAGAAACCTTTCCTTTGATGAGTGGAATAAAGAATTTACTCAAAAAATAGTTTCATAGCACAATTTAAGATAGTACAAAATTTTCACTATTTTTGTGAGGTCCGCACCTGTCGAATTTCCGTCAAAAATTCAATTTTCCAAAAATATCCTAAAATTTTGTCGAAACCTTTTATTTGATGAGTGTAATAAATAATTTAGCCAAAAAATAGTTTCTTAGCACAATTTAAGATAGTACAAAATTTTCACTATTTTTGTAAGGTCCGCGCCTGTCCAATTTCCATCAAAAATTCAATTTTCCAAAAATTGCCTAAAATTTTGTAGAAACCTTTCCTTTGATGAGTGGAATAAAGAATTTATTAAAAAAAATAGTTTCTTAGCACAATTTAAGATAGTACAAAATTTTCACTATTTTTGTAAGGTCCGCACCTGTCGAATTTCCGTCAAAAATTCAATTTTCCAAAAATATCCTCAAGTTTTGTCGAAACCTTTTATTTGATGAGTGGAACAAATAATTTAGCCAAAAAAATAGTTTCTTAGCACAATTTAAGATAGTACAAAATTTTCACTATTTTTATAAGGTCCGCGCCTGTCGAATTTACGTCAAAAATTCCATTTTCCAAACATATCCTAAAATTTTGTAGAAACCTTTCCTTTGATGAGGTGAATAAAGAATTTACTCAAAAAATAGTTTCTTAGCACAATTTAAGATGGTACAAAATTTTCACTATTTTTGTAAGGTCCGCACCTGTCGAATTTCTGTCAAAAATTCCATTTTCCAAAAATTGCCTAAAATTTTGTAGAAACCTTTCCTTTGATGAGGTAAATAAAGAATTTACTCAAAAAATAGTTTCTTAGCACAATTTAAGATAGTACAAAATTTTCACTATTTTTGTAAGGTCCGCGCCTGTCGAATTTCCATCAAAAATTCAATTTTCCAAAAATTGCCTAAAATTTTGTAGAAACCTTTCCTTTGATGAGTGGAATAAAGAATTTACTCAAAAAATAGTTTCTTAGCACAATCTAAGATAGTACAAAATTTTCACTATTTTTGTAAGGTCTGCGCCTGTAGAATTTCCGTCAAAAAATTCCATTTTCCAAAAATTGCCTAAAATTTTGTAGAAACCTTTCCTTTGATGAGTGGAATAAATAATTTAGCCAAAAAATAGTTTCTTAGCACAATTTAAGATAGTACAAAATTTTCACTATTTTTGTAAGGTCCGCGCCTGTCGAATTTCCGTCAAAAATTCAATTTTCCAAAAATATCCTAAAATTTTGTAAAAACCTTTCCTTTGATGAGGTGAATAAAGAATTTACTCAAAAAATAGTTTCTTAGCACAATTTAAGATAGTATAAAATTTTCACTATTTTTGTGAGGTCCGCGCCTGTCGAATTTCCGTCAAAAATTCAATTTTCCAAAAGTTGCCTAAAATTTTGTAGAAACCTTTCCTTTGATGAGTGGAATAAAGAATTTACTCAAAAAATAGTTTCTTAGCACAATTTAAGATAGTACAAAATTTTCACTATTTTTGTAAGGTCCGCGCCTGTCTAATTTCCGTCAAAAAATTCAATTTTCCAAAAATTGCCTAAAATTTTGTAGAAACCTTTCCTTTGATGACTGGAATAAATAATTTAGCCAAAAAATAGTTTCTTAGCACAATTTAAGATAGTACATAATTTTCACTATTTTTGTAAGGTCCGCGCCTGTCGAATTTCCGTCAAAAATTCAATTTTCCAAAAATATCCTAAAATTTTGTAGAAACCTTTCCTTTGATGAGGTGAATAAAGAATTTATTAAAAAAATAGTTTCTTAGCACAATTTAAGATAGTACAAAATTTTCACTATTTTTGTAAGGTCCGCGCCTGTCGAATTTCCGTCAAAAATTCCATTTTCCAAAAATATCCTAAAATTTTGTAAAAACCTTTCCTTTGATGAGTGGAATAAAAAATTTACTCAAAAAATAGTTTCTTAGCACAATTTTAGATACTACAAAATTTTCACTATTTTTGTGAGGTCCGCACCTGTCGAATTTCCGTCAAAAATTCAATTTTCCAAAAATATCCTAAAATTTTGTCGAAACCTTTTATTTGATGAGTGGAATAAATAATTTAGCCAAAAAATAGTTTCTTAGCACAATTTAAGATAGTACAAAATTTTCACTATTTTTGTAAGGTCCGCGCCTGTCCAATTTCCATCAAAAATTCAATTTTCCAAAAATTGCCTAAAATTTTGTAGAAACCTTTCCTTTGATGAGTGGAATAAAGAATTTATTAAAAAAATAGTTTCTTAGCACAATTTAAGATAGTACAAAATTTTCACTATTTTTGTAAGGTCCGCACCTGTCGAATTTCCGTCAAAAATTCAATTTTCCAAAAATATCCTCAAGTTTTGTCGAAACCTTTTATTTGATGAGTGGAACAAATAATTTAGCCAAAAAAAATAGTTTCTTAGCACAATTTAAGATAGTACAAAATTTTCACTATTTTTGTAAGGTCCGCGCCTGTCGAATTTCCATCAAAAATTCAATTTTCCAAAAATTGCCTAAAATTTTGTAGAAACCTTTCCTTTGATGAGTGGAATAAAGAATTTACTCAAAAAATAGTTTCTTAGCACAATCTAAGATAGTACAAAATTTTCACTATTTTTGTAAGGTCTGCGCCTGTAGAATTTCCGTCAAAAAATTCCATTTTCCAAAAATTGCCTAAAATTTTGTAGAAACCTTTCCTTTGATGAGTGGAATAAATAATTTAGCCAAAAAATAGTTTCTTAGCACAATTTAAGATAGTACAAAATTTTCACTATTTTTGTAAGGTCCGCGCCTGTCGAATTTCCGTCAAAAATTCAATTTTCCAAAAATATCCTATTTTGTCGAAACCTTTTATTTGATGAGTGGAATAAATAATGTAGCCAAAAAATAGTTTCTTAGCACAATTTAAGATAGTACAAAATTTTCACTATTTTTGTAAGGTCCGCGCCTGTCGAATTTCCGTCAAAAATTCCATTTTCCAAAAATATCCTAAAATTTTGTAAAAACCTTTCCTTTGATGAGGTGAATAAAGAATTTACTCAAAAAATAGTTTCTTAGCACAACTTAAGATAGTACAAAATTTTCACTATTTTTGTGAGGTCCGCGCCTGTCGAATTTCCGTCAAAAATTCAATTTTCCAAAAGTTGCCTAAAATTTTGTAGAAACCTTTCCTTTGATGAGTGGAATAAAGAATTTACTCAAAAAATAGTTTCTTAGCACAATTTAAGATAGTACAAAATTTTCACTATTTTTGTAAGGTCCTCGCCTGTCGAATTTCCGTCAAAAAATTCAATTTTCCAAAAATTGCCTAAAATTTTGTAGAAACCTTTCCTTTGATGAGTGGAATAAATAATTTAGCCAAAAAATAATTTCTTAGCACAATTTAAGATAGTACATAATTTTCACTATTTTTGTAAAGTCCGCGCCTGTCGAATTTCCATCAAAAATTCAATTTTCCAAAAATTGCCTCAAATTTTGTTGAAACCTTTCCTTTGATGAGTGGAATAAAGAATTTACTCAAAAAATAGTTTCATAGCACAATTTAAGATAGTACAAAATTTTCACTATTTTTGTGAGGTCCGCACCTGTCGAATTTCCGTCAAAAATTCAATTTTCCAAAAATATCCTAAAATTTTGTCGAAACCTTTTATTTGATGAGTGGAATAAATAATTTAGCCAAAAAATAGTTTCTTAGCACAATTTAAGATAGTACAAAATTTTCACTATTTTTGTAAGGTCCGCGCCTGTCCAATTTCCATCAAAAATTCAATTTTCCAAAAATTGCCTAAAATTTTGTAGAAACCTTTCCTTTGATGAGTGGAATAAAGAATTTATTAAAAAAATAGTTTCTTAGCACAATTTAAGATAGTACAAAATTTTCACTATTTTTGTAAGGTCCGCACCTGTCGAATTTCCGTCAAAAATTCAATTTTCCAAAAATATCCTCAAGTTTTGTCGAAACCTTTTATTTGATGAGTGGAACAAATAATTTAGCCAAAAAAATAGTTTCTTAGCACAATTTAAGATAGTACAAAATTTTCACTATTTTTATAAGGTCCGCGCCTGTCGAATTTACGTCAAAAATTCCATTTTCCAAACATATCCTAAAATTTTGTAGAAACCTTTCCTTTGATGAGGTGAATAAAGAATTTACTCAAAAAATAGTTTCTTAGCACAATTTAAGATGGTACAAAATTTTCACTATTTTTGTAAGGTCCGCACCTGTCGAATTTCTGTCAAAAATTCCATTTTCCAAAAATTGCCTAAAATTTTGTAGAAACCTTTCCTTTGATGAGGTAAATAAAGAATTTACTCAAAAAATAGTTTCTTAGCACAATTTAAGATAGTACAAAATTTTCACTATTTTTGTAAGGTCCGCGCCTGTCGAATTTCCATCAAAAATTCAATTTTCCAAAAATTGCCTAAAATTTTGTAGAAACCTTTCCTTTGATGAGTGGAATAAAGAATTTACTCAAAAAATAGTTTCTTAGCACAATCTAAGATAGTACAAAATTTTCACTATTTTTGTAAGGTCTGCGCCTGTAGAATTTCCGTCAAAAAATTCCATTTTCCAAAAATTGCCTAAAATTTTGTAGAAACCTTTCCTTTGATGAGTGGAATAAAGAATTTACTCAAAAAATAGTTTCATAGCACAATTTAAGATAGTACAAAATTTTCACTATTTTTGTGAGGTCCGCACCTGTCGAATTTCCGTCAAAAATTCAATTTTCCAAAAATATCCTAAAATTTTGTCGAAACCTTTTATTTGATGAGTGTAATAAATAATTTAGCCAAAAAATAGTTTCTTAGCACAATTTAAGATAGTACAAAATTTTCACTATTTTTGTAAGGTCCGCGCCTGTCCAATTTCCATCAAAAATTCAATTTTCCAAAAATTGCCTAAAATTTTGTAGAAACCTTTCCTTTGATGAGTGGAATAAAGAATTTATTAAAAAAAATAGTTTCTTAGCACAATTTAAGATAGTACAAAATTTTCACTATTTTTGTAAGGTCCGCACCTGTCGAATTTCCGTCAAAAATTCAATTTTCCAAAAATATCCTCAAGTTTTGTCGAAACCTTTTATTTGATGAGTGGAACAAATAATTTAGCCAAAAAAATAGTTTCTTAGCACAATTTAAGATAGTACAAAATTTTCACTATTTTTATAAGGTCCGCGCCTGTCGAATTTACGTCAAAAATTCCATTTTCCAAACATATCCTAAAATTTTGTAGAAACCTTTCCTTTGATGAGGTGAATAAAGAATTTACTCAAAAAATAGTTTCTTAGCACAATTTAAGATGGTACAAAATTTTCACTATTTTTGTAAGGTCCGCACCTGTCGAATTTCTGTCAAAAATTCCATTTTCCAAAAATTGCCTAAAATTTTGTAGAAACCTTTCCTTTGATGAGGTAAATAAAGAATTTACTCAAAAAATAGTTTCTTAGCACAATTTAAGATAGTACAAAATTTTCACTATTTTTGTAAGGTCCGCGCCTGTCGAATTTCCATCAAAAATTCAATTTTCCAAAAATTGCCTAAAATTTTGTAGAAACCTTTCCTTTGATGAGTGGAATAAAGAATTTACTCAAAAAATAGTTTCTTAGCACAATCTAAGATAGTACAAAATTTTCACTATTTTTGTAAGGTCTGCGCCTGTAGAATTTCCGTCAAAAAATTCCATTTTCCAAAAATTGCCTAAAATTTTGTAGAAACCTTTCCTTTGATGAGTGGAATAAATAATTTAGCCAAAAAATAGTTTCTTAGCACAATTTAAGATAGTACAAAATTTTCACTATTTTTGTAAGGTCCGCGCCTGTCGAATTTCCGTCAAAAATTCAATTTTCCAAAAATATCCTATTTTGTCGAAACCTTTTATTTGATGAGTGGAATAAATAATGTAGCCAAAAAATAGTTTCTTAGCACAATTTAAGATAGTACAAAATTTTCACTATTTTTGTAAGGTCCGCGCCTGTCGAATTTCCGTCAAAAATTCCATTTTCCAAAAATATCCTAAAATTTTGTAAAAACCTTTCCTTTGATGAGGTGAATAAAGAATTTACTCAAAAAATAGTTTCTTAGCACAATTTAAGATAGTACAAAATTTTCACTATTTTTGTAAGGTCCGCACCTGTCGAATTTCCATCAAAAATTCAATTTTCCAAAAATTGCCTAAAATTTTGTAGAAACCTTTCCTTTGATGAGTGGAATAAAGAATTTACTCAAAAAATAGTTTCTTAGCACAATCTAAGATAGTACAAAATTTTCACTATTTTTGTAAGGTCCGCGCCTGTCAAATTTCCGTCAAAAATTCAATTTTCCAAAAATTGCCTCAAATTTTGTCGAAACCTTTCCTTTGATGAGTGGAATAAAGAATTTAGCCAAAAAATAGTTTCATAGCACAATTTAAGATAGTACAAAATTTTCACTATTTTTGTAAGGTCCGCGCCTGTCGAATTTCCGACAAAAATTCCATTTTCCAAAAATATCCTAAAATTTTGTAAAAACCTTTCCTTTGATGAGGTGAATAAAGAATTTATTCAAAAAATAGTTTCTTAGCACAATTTAAGATAGTACAAAATTTTCACTATTTTTGTGAGGTCCGCGCCTGTCGAATTTCCGTCAAAAATTCAAATTTCCAAAAATTGCCTAAAATTTTGTAGAAACCTTTCCTTTGATGAGTGGAATAAAGAATTTACTCAAAAAATAGTTTCTTAGCACAATCTAAGATAGTACAAAATTTTCACTATTTTTGTAAGGTCCGCGCCTGTCGAATTTCCGTCAAAAATTCCATTTTCCAAAAATATCCTAAAATTTTGTAGAAACCTTTCCTTTGATGAGGTGAATAAAGATTTTACCCAAAAAATAGTTTCTTAGAACAATTTAAGATAGTACAAAATTTTCACTATTTTTGTAAGGTCCGCGCCTGTCGAATTTCCGTCAAAAATTCCATTTTCCAAAAATATCCTAAAATTTTGTAAAAACCTTTCCTTTGATGAGTGGAATAAAAAATTTACTCAAAAAATAGTTTCTTAGCACAATTTAAGATAGTACAAAATTTTCACTATTTTTGTGAGGTCCGTGCCTGTTGAATTTCCGTCAAAAATTCAATTTTCCAAAAATTGCCTAAGATTTTGTAGAAACCTTTCCTTTGATGAGTGGAATAAAGAATTTACTCAAAAATAAGTTTCTTAGCACAATTTAAGATAGTACAAAATTTTCACTATTTTTGTAAGGTCCGCGCCTGTCGAATTTCCGTCAAAAATTCAATTTTCCAAAAATTGCCTCAAATTTTGTCGAAACCTTTCCTTTGATGAGTGGAATAAAGAATTTAGCCAAAAAATAGTTTCATAGCACAATTTAAGATAGTACAAAATTTTCACTATTTTTGTAAGGTCCGCGCCTGTCGAATTTCCGTCAAAAATTCAATTTTCCAAAAATATCCTAAAAATTTGTCGAAACCTTTTATTTGATGAGTGGAATAAATAATTTAGCCAAAAAATAGTTTCTTAGCACAATTTAAGATAGTACAAAATTTTCACTATTTTTGTAAGGTCCGCGCCTGTCGAATTTCCGTCAAAAATTCCATTTTCCAAAAATATCCTAAAATTTTGTAAAAACCTTTCCTTTGATGAGGTGAATAAAGAATTTACTCAAAAAATAGTTTCTTAGCACAATTTAAGATAGTATAAAATTTTCACTATTTTTGTGAGGTCCGCGCCTGTCGAATTTCCGTCAAAAATTCAATTTTCCAAAAGTTGCCTAAAATTTTGTAGAAACCTTTCCTTTGATGAGTGGAATAAAGAATTTACTCAAAAAAATAGTTTCTTAGCACAATTTAAGATAGTACAAAATTTTCACTATTTTTGTAAGGTCCGCGCCTGTCTAATTTCCGTCAAAAAATTCAATTTTCCAAAAATTGCCTAAAATTTTGTAGAAACCTTTCCTTTGATGACTGGAATAAATAATTTAGCCAAAAAATAGTTTCTTAGCACAATTTAAGATAGTACATAATTTTCACTATTTTTGTAAGGTCCGCGCATGTCGAATTTCCGTCAAAAATTCAATTTTCCAAAAATATCCTAAAATTTTGTAGAAACCTTTCCTTTGATGAGGTGAATAAAGAATTTATTAAAAAAATAGTTTCTTAGCACAATTTAAGATAGTACAAAATTTTCACTATTTTTGTAAGGTCCGCGCCTGTCGAATTTCCGTCAAAAATTCCATTTTCCAAAAATATCCTAAAATTTTGTAAAAACCTTTCCTTTGATGAGGTGAATAAAGAATTTACTCAAAAAATAGTTTCTTAGCACAACTTAAGATAGTACAAAATTTTCACTATTTTTGTGAGGTCCGCGCCTGTCGAATTTCCGTCAAAAATTCAATTTTCCAAAAGTTGCCTAAAATTTTGTAGAAACCTTTCCTTTGATGAGTGGAATAAAGAATTTACTCAAAAAATAGTTTCTTAGCACAATTTAAGATAGTACAAAATTTTCACTATTTTTGTAAGGTCCTCGCCTGTCGAATTTCCGTCAAAAAATTCAATTTTCCAAAAATTGCCTAAAATTTTGTAGAAACCTTTCCTTTGATGAGTGGAATAAATAATTTAGCCAAAAAATAATTTCTTAGCACAATTTAAGATAGTACATAATTTTCACTATTTTTGTAAAGTCCGCGCCTGTCGAATTTCCATCAAAAATTCAATTTTCCAAAAATTGCCTCAAATTTTGTTGAAACCTTTCCTTTGATGAGTGGAATAAAGAATTTACTCAAAAAATAGTTTCATAGCACAATTTAAGATAGTACAAAATTTTCACTATTTTTGTGAGGTCCGCACCTGTCGAATTTCCGTCAAAAATTCAATTTTCCAAAAATATCCTAAAATTTTGTCGAAACCTTTTATTTGATGAGTGGAATAAATAATTTAGCCAAAAAATAGTTTCTTAGCACAATTTAAGATAGTACAAAATTTTCACTATTTTTGTAAGGTCCGCGCCTGTCCCATTTCCATCAAAAATTCAATTTTCCAAAAATTGCCTAAAATTTTGTAGAAACCTTTCCTTTGATGAGTGGAATAAAGAATTTATTAAAAAAATAGTTTCTTAGCACAATTTAAGATAGTACAAAATTTTCACTATTTTTGTAAGGTCCGCACCTGTCGAATTTCCGTCAAAAATTCAATTTTCCAAAAATATCCTCAAGTTTTGTCGAAACCTTTTATTTGATGAGTGGAACAAATAATTTAGCCAAAAAAATAGTTTCTTAGCACAATTTAAGATAGTACAAAATTTTCACTATTTTTATAAGGTCCGCGCCTGTCGAATTTACGTCAAAAATTCCATTTTCCAAACATATCCTAAAATTTTGTAGAAACCTTTCCTTTGATGAGGTGAATAAAGAATTTACTCAAAAAATAGTTTCTTAGCACAATTTAAGATGGTACAAAATTTTCACTATTTTTGTAAGGTCCGCACCTGTCGAATTTCTGTCAAAAATTCCATTTTCCAAAAATTGCCTAAAATTTTGTAGAAACCTTTCCTTTGATGAGGTAAATAAAGAATTTACTCAAAAAATAGTTTCTTAGCACAATTTAAGATAGTACAAAATTTTCACTATTTTTGTAAGGTCCGCGCCTGTCGAATTTCCATCAAAAATTCAATTTTCCAAAAATTGCCTAAAATTTTGTAGAAACCTTTCCTTTGATGAGTGGAATAAAGAATTTACTCAAAAAATAGTTTCTTAGCACAATCTAAGATAGTACAAAATTTTCACTATTTTTGTAAGGTCTGCGCCTGTAGAATTTCCGTCAAAAAATTCCATTTTCCAAAAATTGCCTAAAATTTTGTAGAAACCTTTCCTTTGATGAGTGGAATAAAGAATTTACTCAAAAAATAGTTTCATAGCACAATTTAAGATAGTACAAAATTTTCACTATTTTTGTGAGGTCCGCACCTGTCGAATTTCCGTCAAAAATTCAATTTTCCAAAAATATCCTAAAATTTTGTCGAAACCTTTTATTTGATGAGTGTAATAAATAATTTAGCCAAAAAATAGTTTCTTAGCACAATTTAAGATAGTACAAAATTTTCACTATTTTTGTAAGGTCCGCGCCTGTCCAATTTCCATCAAAAATTCAATTTTCCAAAAATTGCCTAAAATTTTGTAGAAACCTTTCCTTTGATGAGTGGAATAAAGAATTTATTAAAAAAAATAGTTTCTTAGCACAATTTAAGATAGTACAAAATTTTCACTATTTTTGTAAGGTCCGCACCTGTCGAATTTCCGTCAAAAATTCAATTTTCCAAAAATATCCTCAAGTTTTGTCGAAACCTTTTATTTGATGAGTGGAACAAATAATTTAGCCAAAAAAATAGTTTCTTAGCACAATTTAAGATAGTACAAAATTTTCACTATTTTTATAAGGTCCGCGCCTGTCGAATTTACGTCAAAAATTCCATTTTCCAAACATATCCTAAAATTTTGTAGAAACCTTTCCTTTGATGAGGTGAATAAAGAATTTACTCAAAAAATAGTTTCTTAGCACAATTTAAGATGGTACAAAATTTTCACTATTTTTGTAAGGTCCGCACCTGTCGAATTTCTGTCAAAAATTCCATTTTCCAAAAATTGCCTAAAATTTTGTAGAAACCTTTCCTTTGATGAGGTAAATAAAGAATTTACTCAAAAAATAGTTTCTTAGCACAATTTAAGATAGTACAAAATTTTCACTATTTTTGTAAGGTCCGCGCCTGTCGAATTTCCATCAAAAATTCAATTTTCCAAAAATTGCCTAAAATTTTGTAGAAACCTTTCCTTTGATGAGTGGAATAAAGAATTTACTCAAAAAATAGTTTCTTAGCACAATCTAAGATAGTACAAAATTTTCACTATTTTTGTAAGGTCTGCGCCTGTAGAATTTCCGTCAAAAAATTCCATTTTCCAAAAATTGCCTAAAATTTTGTAGAAACCTTTCCTTTGATGAGTGGAATAAATAATTTAGCCAAAAAATAGTTTCTTAGCACAATTTAAGATAGTACAAAATTTTCACTATTTTTGTAAGGTCCGCGCCTGTCGAATTTCCGTCAAAAATTCAATTTTCCAAAAATATCCTATTTTGTCGAAACCTTTTATTTGATGAGTGGAATAAATAATGTAGCCAAAAAATAGTTTCTTAGCACAATTTAAGATAGTACAAAATTTTCACTATTTTTGTAAGGTTCGCGCCTGTCGAATTTCCGTCAAAAATTCCATTTTCCAAAAATATCCTAAAATTTTGTAAAAACCTTTCCTTTGATGAGGTGAATAAAGAATTTACTCAAAAAATAGTTTCTTAGCACAATTTAAGATAGTACAAAATTTTCACTATTTTTGTAAGGTCCGCACCTGTCGAATTTCCATCAAAAATTCAATTTTCCAAAAATTGCCTAAAATTTTGTAGAAACCTTTCCTTTGATGAGTGGAATAAAGAATTTACTCAAAAAATAGTTTCTTAGCACAATCTAAGATAGTACAAAATTTTCACTATTTTTGTAAGGTCCGCGCCTGTCAAATTTCCGTCAAAAATTCAATTTTCCAAAAATTGCCTCAAATTTTGTCGAAACCTTTCCTTTGATGAGTGGAATAAAGAATTTAGCCAAAAAATAGTTTCATAGCACAATTTAAGATAGTACAAAATTTTCACTATTTTTGTAAGGTCCGCGCCTGTCGAATTTCCGACAAAAATTCCATTTTCCAAAAATATCCTAAAATTTTGTAAAAACCTTTCCTTTGATGAGGTGAATAAAGAATTTATTCAAAAAATAGTTTCTTAGCACAATTTAAGATAGTACAAAATTTTCACTATTTTTGTGAGGTCCGCGCCTGTCGAATTTCCGTCAAAAATTCAAATTTCCAAAAATTGCCTAAAATTTTGTAGAAACCTTTCCTTTGATGAGTGGAATAAAGAATTTACTCAAAAAATAGTTTCTTAGCACAATCTAAGATAGTACAAAATTTTCACTATTTTTGTAAGGTCCGCGCCTGTCGAATTTCCGTCAAAAATTCCATTTTCCAAAAATATCCTAAAATTTTGTAGAAACCTTTCCTTTGATGAGGTGAATAAAGATTTTACCCAAAAAATAGTTTCTTAGAACAATTTAAGATAGTACAAAATTTTCACTATTTTTGTAAGGTCCGCGCCTGTCGAATTTCCGTCAAAAATTCCATTTTCCAAAAATATCCTAAAATTTTGTAAAAACCTTTCCTTTGATGAGTGGAATAAAAAATTTACTCAAAAAATAGTTTCTTAGCACAATTTAAGATAGTACAAAATTTTCACTATTTTTGTGAGGTCCGTGCCTGTTGAATTTCCGTCAAAAATTCAATTTTCCAAAAATTGCCTAAGATTTTGTAGAAACCTTTCCTTTGATGAGTGGAATAAAGAATTTACTCAAAAATAAGTTTCTTAGCACAATTTAAGATAGTACAAAATTTTCACTATTTTTGTAAGGTCCGCGCCTGTCGAATTTCCGTCAAAAATTCAATTTTCCAAAAATTGCCTCAAATTTTGTCGAAACCTTTCCTTTGATGAGTGGAATAAAGAATTTAGCCAAAAAATAGTTTCATAGCACAATTTAAGATAGTACAAAATTTTCACTATTTTTGTAAGGTCCGCGCCTGTCGAATTTCCGTCAAAAATTCAATTTTCCAAAAATATCCTAAAAATTTGTCGAAACCTTTTATTTGATGAGTGGAATAAATAATTTAGCCAAAAAATAGTTTCTTAGCACAATTTAAGATAGTACAAAATTTTCACTATTTTTGTAAGGTCCGCGCCTGTCGAATTTCCGTCAAAAATTCCATTTTCCAAAAATATCCTAAAATTTTGTAAAAACCTTTCCTTTGATGAGGTGAATAAAGAATTTACTCAAAAAATAGTTTCTTAGCACAATTTAAGATAGTATAAAATTTTCACTATTTTTGTGAGGTCCGCGCCTGTCGAATTTCCGTCAAAAATTCAATTTTCCAAAAGTTGCCTAAAATTTTGTAGAAACCTTTCCTTTGATGAGTGGAATAAAGAATTTACTCAAAAAAATAGTTTCTTAGCACAATTTAAGATAGTACAAAATTTTCACTATTTTTGTAAGGTCCGCGCCTGTCTAATTTCCGTCAAAAAATTCAATTTTCCAAAAATTGCCTAAAATTTTGTAGAAACCTTTCCTTTGATGACTGGAATAAATAATTTAGCCAAAAAATAGTTTCTTAGCACAATTTAAGATAGTACATAATTTTCACTATTTTTGTAAGGTCCGCGCATGTCGAATTTCCGTCAAAAATTCAATTTTCCAAAAATATCCTAAAATTTTGTAGAAACCTTTCCTTTGATGAGGTGAATAAAGAATTTATTAAAAAAATAGTTTCTTAGCACAATTTAAGATAGTACAAAATTTTCACTATTTTTGTAAGGTCCGCGCCTGTCGAATTTCCGTCAAAAATTCCATTTTCCAAAAATATCCTAAAATTTTGTAAAAACCTTTCCTTTGATGAGTGGAATAAAAAATTTACTCAAAAAATAGTTTCTTAGCACAATTTTAGATACTACAAAATTTTCACTATTTTTGTGAGGTCCGCACCTGTCGAATTTCCGTCAAAAATTCAATTTTCCAAAAATATCCTAAAATTTTGTCGAAACCTTTTATTTGATGAGTGGAATAAATAATTTAGCCAAAAAATAGTTTCTTAGCACAATTTAAGATAGTACAAAATTTTCACTATTTTTGTAAGGTCCGCGCCTGTCCAATTTCCATCAAAAATTCAATTTTCCAAAAATTGCCTAAAATTTTGTAGAAACCTTTCCTTTGATGAGTGGAATAAAGAATTTATTAAAAAAATAGTTTCTTAGCACAATTTAAGATAGTACAAAATTTTCACTATTTTTGTAAGGTCCGCACCTGTCGAATTTCCGTCAAAAATTCAATTTTCCAAAAATATCCTCAAGTTTTGTCGAAACCTTTTATTTGATGAGTGGAACAAATAATTTAGCCAAAAAAATAGTTTCTTAGCACAATTTAAGATAGTACAAAATTTTCACTATTTTTGTAAGGTCCGCGCCTGTCGAATTTCCATCAAAAATTCAATTTTCCAAAAATTGCCTAAAATTTTGTAGAAACCTTTCCTTTGATGAGTGGAATAAAGAATTTACTCAAAAAATAGTTTCTTAGCACAATCTAAGATAGTACAAAATTTTCACTATTTTTGTAAGGTCTGCGCCTGTAGAATTTCCGTCAAAAAATTCCATTTTCCAAAAATTGCCTAAAATTTTGTAGAAACCTTTCCTTTCATGAGTGGAATAAATAATTTAGCCAAAAAATAGTTTCTTAGCACAATTTAAGATAGTACAAAATTTTCACTATTTTTGTAAGGTCCGCGCCTGTCGAATTTCCGTCAAAAATTCAATTTTCCAAAAATATCCTATTTTGTCGAAACCTTTTATTTGATGAGTGGAATAAATAATGTAGCCAAAAAATAGTTTCTTAGCACAATTTAAGATAGTACAAAATTTTCACTATTTTTGTAAGGTCCGCGCCTGTCGAATTTCCGTCAAAAATTCCATTTTCCAAAAATATCCTAAAATTTTGTAAAAACCTTTCCTTTGATGAGGTGAATAAAGAATTTACTCAAAAAATAGTTTCTTAGCACAACTTAAGATAGTACAAAATTTTCACTATTTTTGTGAGGTCCGCGCCTGTCGAATTTCCGTCAAAAATTCAATTTTCCAAAAGTTGCCTAAAATTTTGTAGAAACCTTTCCTTTGATGAGTGGAATAAAGAATTTACTCAAAAAATAGTTTCTTAGCACAATTTAAGATAGTACAAAATTTTCACTATTTTTGTAAGGTCCTCGCCTGTCGAATTTCCGTCAAAAAATTCAATTTTCCAAAAATTGCCTAAAATTTTGTAGAAACCTTTCCTTTGATGAGTGGAATAAATAATTTAGCCAAAAAATAATTTCTTAGCACAATTTAAGATAGTACATAATTTTCACTATTTTTGTAAAGTCCGCGCCTGTCGAATTTCCATCAAAAATTCAATTTTCCAAAAATTGCCTCAAATTTTGTTGAAACCTTTCCTTTGATGAGTGGAATAAAGAATTTACTCAAAAAATAGTTTCATAGCACAATTTAAGATAGTACAAAATTTTCACTATTTTTGTGAGGTCCGCACCTGTCGAATTTCCGTCAAAAATTCAATTTTCCAAAAATATCCTAAAATTTTGTCGAAACCTTTTATTTGATGAGTGGAATAAATAATTTAGCCAAAAAATAGTTTCTTAGCACAATTTAAGATAGTACAAAATTTTCACTATTTTTGTAAGGTCCGCGCCTGTCCAATTTCCATCAAAAATTCAATTTTCCAAAAATTGCCTAAAATTTTGTAGAAACCTTTCCTTTGATGAGTGGAATAAAGAATTTATTAAAAAAATAGTTTCTTAGCACAATTTAAGATAGTACAAAATTTTCACTATTTTTGTAAGGTCCGCACCTGTCGAATTTCCGTCAAAAATTCAATTTTCCAAAAATATCCTCAAGTTTTGTCGAAACCTTTTATTTGATGAGTGGAACAAATAATTTAGCCAAAAAAATAGTTTCTTAGCACAATTTAAGATAGTACAAAATTTTCACTATTTTTATAAGGTCCGCGCCTGTCGAATTTACGTCAAAAATTCCATTTTCCAAACATATCCTAAAATTTTGTAGAAACCTTTCCTTTGATGAGGTGAATAAAGAATTTACTCAAAAAATAGTTTCTTAGCACAATTTAAGATGGTACAAAATTTTCACTATTTTTGTAAGGTCCGCACCTGTCGAATTTCTGTCAAAAATTCCATTTTCCAAAAATTGCCTAAAATTTTGTAGAAACCTTTCCTTTGATGAGGTAAATAAAGAATTTACTCAAAAAATAGTTTCTTAGCACAATTTAAGATAGTACAAAATTTTCACTATTTTTGTAAGGTCCGCGCCTGTCGAATTTCCATCAAAAATTCAATTTTCCAAAAATTGCCTAAAATTTTGTAGAAACCTTTCCTTTGATGAGTGGAATAAAGAATTTACTCAAAAAATAGTTTCTTAGCACAATCTAAGATAGTACAAAATTTTCACTATTTTTGTAAGGTCTGCGCCTGTAGAATTTCCGTCAAAAAATTCCATTTTCCAAAAATTGCCTAAAATTTTGTAGAAACCTTTCCTTTGATGAGTGGAATAAATAATTTAGCCAAAAAATAGTTTCTTAGCACAATTTAAGATAGTACAAAATTTTCACTATTTTTGTAAGGTCCGCGCCTGTCGAATTTCCGTCAAAAATTCAATTTTCCAAAAATATCCTATTTTGTCGAAACCTTTTATTTGATGAGTGGAATAAATAATGTAGCCAAAAAATAGTTTCTTAGCACAATTTAAGATAGTACAAAATTTTCACTATTTTTGTAAGGTCCGCGCCTGTCGAATTTCCGTCAAAAATTCCATTTTCCAAAAATATCCTAAAATTTTGTAAAAACCTTTCCTTTGATGAGGTGAATAAAGAATTTACTCAAAAAATAGTTTCTTAGCACAATTTAAGATAGTACAAAATTTTCACTATTTTTGTAAGGTCCGCACCTGTCGAATTTCCATCAAAAATTCAATTTTCCAAAAATTGCCTAAAATTTTGTAGAAACCTTTCCTTTGATGAGTGGAATAAAGAATTTACTCAAAAAATAGTTTCTTAGCACAATCTAAGATAGTACAAAATTTTCACTATTTTTGTAAGGTCCGCGCCTGTCAAATTTCCGTCAAAAATTCAATTTTCCAAAAATTGCCTCAAATTTTGTCGAAACCTTTCCTTTGATGAGTGGAATAAAGAATTTAGCCAAAAAATAGTTTCATAGCACAATTTAAGATAGTACAAAATTTTCACTATTTTTGTAAGGTCCGCGCCTGTCGAATTTCCGTCAAAAATTCCATTTTCCAAAAATATCCTAAAATTTTGTAAAAACCTTTCCTTTGATGAGGTGAATAAAGAATTTATTCAAAAAATAGTTTCTTAGCACAATTTAAGATAGTACAAAATTTTCACTATTTTTGTGAGGTCCGCGCCTGTCGAATTTCCGTCAAAAATTCAAATTTCCAAAAATTGCCTAAAATTTTGTAGAAACCTTTCCTTTGATGAGTGGAATAAAGAATTTACTCAAAAAATAGTTTCTTAGCACAATCTAAGATAGTACAAAATTTTCACTATTTTTGTAAGGTCCGCGCCTGTCGAATTTCCGTCAAAAATTCCATTTTCCAAAAATATCCTAAAATTTTGTAGAAACCTTTCCTTTGATGAGGTGAATAAAGATTTTACCCAAAAAATAGTTTCTTAGCACAATTTAAGAGAGTACAAAATTTTCACTATTTTTGTAAGGTCCGCGCCTGTCGAATTTCCGTCAAAAATTCCATTTTCCAAAAATATCCTAAAATTTTGTAAAAACCTTTCCTTTGATGAGTGGAATAAAAAATTTACTCAAAAAATAGTTTCTTAGCACAATTTAAGATAGTACAAAATTTTCACTATTTTTGTGAGGTCCGTGCCTGTTGAATTTCCGTCAAAAATTCAATTTTCCAAAAATTGCCTAAAATTTTGTAGAAACCTTTCCTTTGATGAGTGGAATAAAGAATTTACTCAAAAATAAGTTTCTTAGCACAATTTAAGATAGTACAAAATTTTCACTATTTTTGTAAGGTCCGCGCCTGTCGAATTTCCGTCAAAAATTCAATTTTCCAAAAATTGCCTCAAATTTTGTCGAAACCTTTCCTTTGATGAGTGGAATAAAGAATTTAGCCAAAAAATAGTTTCATAGCACAATTTAAGATAGTACAAAATTTTCACTATTTTTGTAAGGTCCGCGCCTGTCGAATTTCCGTCAAAAATTCAATTTTCCAAAAATATCCTAAAAATTTGTCGAAACCTTTTATTTGATGAGTGGAATAAATAATTTAGCCAAAAAATAGTTTCTTAGCACAATTTAAGATAGTACAAAATTTTCACTATTTTTGTAAGGTCCGCGCCTGTCGAATTTCCGTCAAAAATTCCATTTTCCAAAAATATCCTAAAATTTTGTAAAAACCTTTCCTTTGATGAGGTGAATAAAGAATTTACTTAAAAAATAATTTCTTAGCACAATTTAAGATAGTATAAAATTTTCACTATTTTTGTGAGGTCCGCGCCTGTCGAATTTCCGTCAAAAATTCAATTTTCCAAAAGTTGCCTAAAATTTTGTAGAAACCTTTCCTTTGATGAGTGGAATAAAGAATTTACTCAAAAAATAGTTTCTGAGCACAATTTAAGATAGTACAAAATTTTCACTATTTTTGTAAGGTCCGCGCCTGTCGAATTTCCGTCAAAAAATTCAATTTTCCAAAAATTGCCTAAAATTTTGTAGAAACCTTTCCTTTGATGACTGGAATAAATAATTTAGCCAAAAAATAGTTTCTTAGCACAATTTAAGATAGTACATAATTTTCACTATTTTTGTAAGGTCCGCGCCTGTCGAATTTCCGTCAAAAATTCAATTTTCCAAAAATATCCTCAAATTTTGTAGAAACCTTTCCTTTGATGAGGTGAATAAAGAATTTATTAAAAAAATAGTTTCTTAGCACAATTTAAGATAGTACAAAATTTTCACTATTTTTGTAAGGTCCGCGCCTGTCGAATTTCCGTCAAAAATTCCATTTTCCAAAAATATCCTAAAATTTTGTAAAAACCTTTCCTTTGATGAGTGGAATAAAAAATTTACTCAAAAAATAGTTTCTTAGCACAATTTTAGATACTACAAAATTTTCACTATTTTTGTAAGGTCCGCGCCTGTCGAATTTCCGTCAAAAATTCCATTTTCCAAAAATTGCCTAAAATTTTGTAGAAACCTTTCCTTTGATGAGTGGAATAAATAATTTAGCCAAAAAATAGTTTCTTAGCACAATTTAAGATAGTACAAAATTTTCACTATTTTTGTAAGGTCCGCGCCTGTCGAATTTCCGTCAAAAATTCAATTTTCCAAAAATATCCTTAAATTTTGTCGAAACCTTTTATTTGATGAGTGGAATAAATAATTTAGCCAAAAAATAGTTTCTTAGCACAATTTAAGATAGTACAAAATTTTCACTATTTTTGTAAGGTCCGCGCCTGTCGAATTTCCGTCAAAAATTCCATTTTCCAAAAATATCCTAAAATTTTGTAAAAACCTTTCCTTTGATGAGGTGAATAAAGAATTTACTCAAAAAATAGTTTCTTAGCACAACTTAAGATAGTACAAAATTTTCACTATTTTTGTGAGGTCCGCGCCTGTCGAATTTCCGTCAAAAATTCAATTTTCCAAAAGTTGCCTAAAATTTTGTAGAAACCTTTCCTTTGATGAGTGGAATAAAGAATTTACTCAAAAAATAGTTTCTTAGCACAATTTAAGATAGTACAAAATTTTCACTATTTTTGTAAGGTCCGCGCCTGTCGAATTTCCGTCAAAAAATTCAATTTTCCAAAAATTGCCTAAAATTTTGTAGAAACCTTTCCTTTGATGAGTGGAATAAATAATTTAGCCAAAAAATAATTTCTTAGCACAATTTAAGATAGTACATAATTTTCACTATTTTTGTAAAGTCCGCGCCTGTCGAATTTCCATCAAAAATTCAATTTTCCAAAAATTGCCTCAAATTTTGTTGAAACCTTTCCTTTGATGAGTGGAATAAAGAATTTACTCAAAAAATAGTTTCATAGCACAATTTAAGATAGTACAAAATTTTCACTATTTTTGTGAGGTCCGCACCTGTCGATTTTCCGTCAAAAATTCAATTTTCCAAAAATATCCTAAAATTTTGTCGAAACCTTTTATTTGATGAGTGGAATAAATAATTTAGCCAAAAAATAGTTTCTTAGCACAATTTAAGATAGTACAAAATTTTCACTATTTTTGTAAGGTCCGCGCCTGTCCAATTTCCATCAAAAATTCAATTTTCCAAAAATTGCCTAAAATTTTGTAGAAACCTTTCCTTTGATGAGTGGAATAAAGAATTTATTAAAAAAATAGTTTCTTAGCACAATTTAAGATAGTACAAAATTTTCACTATTTTTGTAAGGTCCGCACCTGTCGAATTTCCGTCAAAAATTCAATTTTCCAAAAATATCCTCAAGTTTTGTCGAAACCTTTTATTTGATGAGTGGAACAAATAATTTAGCCAAAAAAATAGTTTCTTAGCACAATTTAAGATAGTACAAAATTTTCACTATTTTTATAAGGTCCGCGCCTGTCGAATTTACGTCAAAAATTCCATTTTCCAAACATATCCTAAAATTTTGTAGAAACCTTTCCTTTGATGAGGTGAATAAAGAATTTACTCAAAAAATAGTTTCTTAGCACAATTTAAGATGGTACAAAATTTTCACTATTTTTGTAAGGTCCGCACCTGTCGAATTTCTGTCAAAAATTCCATTTTCCAAAAATTGCCTAAAATTTTGTAGAAACCTTTCCTTTGATGAGGTAAATAAAGAATTTACTCAAAAAATAGTTTCTTAGCACAATTTAAGATAGTACAAAATTTTCACTATTTTTGTAAGGTCCGCGCCTGTCGAATTTCCATCAAAAATTCAATTTTCCAAAAATTGCCTAAAATTTTGTAGAAACCTTTCCTTTGATGAGTGGAATAAAGAATTTACTCAAAAAATAGTTTCTTAGCACAATCTAAGATAGTACAAAATTTTCACTATTTTTGTAAGGTCTGCGCCTGTAGAATTTCCGTCAAAAAATTCCATTTTCCAAAAATTGCCTAAAATTTTGTAGAAACCTTTCCTTTGATGAGTGGAATAAATAATTTAGCCAAAAAATAGTTTCTTAGCACAATTTAAGATAGAACAAAATTTTCACTATTTTTGTAAGGTCCGCGCCTGTCGAATTTCCGTCAAAAATTCAATTTTCCAAAAATATCCTATTTTGTCGAAACCTTTTATTTGATGAGTGGAATAAATAATGTAGCCAAAAAATAGTTTCTTAGCACAATTTAAGATAGTACAAAATTTTCACTATTTTTGTAAGGTCCGCGCCTGTCGAATTTCCGTCAAAAATTCAATTTTCCAAAAATATCCTAAAAATTTGTCGAAACCTTTAATTTGATGAGTGGAATAAATAATTTAGCCAAAAAATAGTTTCTTAGCACAATTTAAGATAGTACAAAATTTTCACTATTTTTGTAAGGTCCGCGCCTGTCGAATTTCCGTCAAAAATTCCATTTTCCAAAAATATCCTAAAATTTTGTAAAAACCTTTCCTTTGATGAGGTGAATAAAGAATTTACTCAAAAAATAGTTTCTTAGCACAATTTAAGATAGTATAAAATTTTCACTATTTTTGTGAGGTCCGCGCCTGTCGAATTTCCGTCAAAAATTCAATTTTCCAAAAGTTGCCTAAAATTTTGTAGAAACCTTTCCTTTGATGAGTGGAATAAAGAATTTACTCAAAAAATAGTTTCTTAGCACAATTTAAGATAGTACAAAATTTTCACTATTTTTGTAAGGTCCGCGCCTGTCGAATTTCCGTCAAAAAATTCAATTTTCCAAAAATTGCCTAAAATTTTGTAGAAACCTTTCCTTTGATGACTGGAATAAATAATTTAGCCAAAAAATAGTTTCTTAGCACAATTTAAGATAGTACATAATTTTCACTATTTTTGTAAGGTCCGCGCCTGTCGAATTTCCGTCAAAAATTCAATTTTCCAAAAGTATCCTAAAATTTTGTAGAAACCTTTCCTTTGATGAGGTGAATAAAGAATTTATTAAAAAAATAGTTTCTTAGCACAATTTAAGATAGTACAAAATTTTCACTATTTTTGTAAGGTCCGCGCCTGTCGAATTTCCGTCAAAAATTCCATTTTCCAAAAATATCCTAAAATTTTGTAAAAACCTTTCCTTTGATGAGTGGAATAAAAAATTTACTCAAAAAATAGTTTCTTAGCACAATTTTAGATACTACAAAATTTTCACTATTTTTGTGAGGTCCGCACCTGTCGAATTTCCGTCAAAAATTCAATTTTCCAAAAATATCCTAAAATTTTGTCGAAACCTTTTATTTGATGAGTGGAATAAATAATTTAGCCAAAAAATAGTTTCTTAGCACAATTTAAGATAGTACAAAATTTTCACTATTTTTGTAAGGTCCGCGCCTGTCCAATTTCCATCAAAAATTCAATTTTCCAAAAATTGCCTAAAATTTTGTAGAAACCTTTCCTTTGATGAGTGGAATAAAGAATTTATTAAAAAAATAGTTTCTTAGCACAATTTAAGATAGTACAAAATTTTCACTATTTTTGTAAGGTCCGCACCTGTCGAATTTCCGTCAAAAATTCAATTTTCCAAAAATATCCTCAAGTTTTGTCGAAACCTTTTATTTGATGAGTGGAACAAATAATTTAGCCAAAAAAATAGTTTCTTAGCACAATTTAAGATAGTACAAAATTTTCACTATTTTTATAAGGTCAGCGCCTGTCGAATTTACGTCAAAAATTCCATTTTCCAAACATATCCTAAAATTTTGTAGAAACCTTTCCTTTGATGAGGTGAATAAAGAATTTACTCAAAAAATAGTTTCTTAGCACAATTTAAGATGGTACAAAATTTTCACTATTTTTGTAAGGTCCGCACCTGTCGAATTTCTGTCAAAAATTCCATTTTCCAAAAATTGCCTAAAATTTTGTAGAAACCTTTCCTTTGATGAGGTAAATAAAGAATTTACTCAAAAAATAGTTTCTTAGCACAATTTAAGATAGTACAAAATTTTCACTATTTTTGTAAGGTCCGCGCCTGTCGAATTTCCATCAAAAATTCAATTTTCCAAAAATTGCCTAAAATTTTGTAGAAACCATTCCTTTGATGAGTGGAATAAAGAATTTACTCAAAAAATAGTTTCTTAGCACAATCTAAGATAGTACAAAATTTTCACTATTTTTGTAAGGTCTGCGCCTGTAGAATTTCCGTCAAAAAATTCCATTTTCCAAAAATTGCCTAAAATTTTGTAGAAACCTTTCCTTTGATGAGTGGAATAAATAATTTAGCCAAAAAATAGTTTCTTAGCACAATTTAAGATAGTACAAAATTTTCACTATTTTTGTAAGGTCCGCGCCTGTCGAATTTCCGTCAAAAATTCAATTTTCCAAAAATATCCTATTTTGTCGAAACCTTTTATTTGATGAGTGGAATAAATAATGTAGCCAAAAAATAGTTTCTTAGCACAATTTAAGATAGTACAAAATTTTCACTATTTTTGTAAGGTCCGCGCCTGTCGAATTTCCGTCAAAAATTCCATTTTCCAAAAATATCCTAAAATTTTGTAAAAACCTTTCCTTTGATGAGGTGAATAAAGAATTTACTCAAAAAATAGTTTCTTAGCACAATTTAAGATAGTACAAAATTTTCACTATTTTTGTAAGGTCCGCACCTGTCGAATTTCCATCAAAAATTCAATTTTCCAAAAATTGCCTAAAATTTTGTAGAAACCTTTCCTTTGATGAGTGGAATAAAGAATTTACTCAAAAAATAGTTTCTTAGCACAATCTAAGATAGTACAAAATTTTCACTATTTTTGTAAGGTCCGCGCCTGTCAAATTTCCGTCAAAAATTCAATTTTCCAAAAATTGCCTCAAATTTTGTCGAAACCTTTCCTTTGATGAGTGGAATAAAGAATTTAGCCAAAAAATAGTTTCATAGCACAATTTAAGATAGTACAAAATTTTCACTATTTTTGTAAGGTCCGCGCCTGTCGAATTTCCGTCAAAAATTCCATTTTCCAAAAATATCCTAAAATTTTGTAAAAACCTTTCCTTTGATGAGGTGAATAAAGAATTTATTCAAAAAATAGTTTCTTAGCACAATTTAAGATAGTACAAAATTTTCACTATTTTTGTGAGGTCCGCGCCTGTCGAATTTCCGTCAAAAATTCAAATTTCCAAAAATTGCCTAAAATTTTGTAGAAACCTTTCCTTTGATGAGTGGAATAAAGAATTTACTCAAAAAATAGTTTCTTAGCACAATCTAAGATAGTACAAAATTTTCACTATTTTTGTAAGGTCCGCGCCTGTCGAATTTCCGTCAAAAATTCCATTTTCCAAAAATATCCTAAAATTTTGTAGAAACCTTTCCTTTGATGAGGTGAATAAAGATTTTACCCAAAAAATAGTTTCTTAGCACAATTTAAGAGAGTACAAAATTTTCACTATTTTTGTAAGGTCCGCGCCTGTCGAATTTCCGTCAAAAATTCCATTTTCCAAAAATATCCTAAAATTTTGTAAAAACCTTTCCTTTGATGAGTGGAATAAAAAATTTACTCAAAAAATAGTTTCTTAGCACAATTTAAGATAGTACAAAATTTTCACTATTTTTGTGAGGTCCGTGCCTGTTGAATTTCCGTCAAAAATTCAATTTTCCAAAAATTGCCTAAAATTTTGTAGAAACCTTTCCTTTGATGAGTGGAATAAAGAATTTACTCAAAAATAAGTTTCTTAGCACAATTTAAGATAGTACAAAATTTTCACTATTTTTGTAAGGTCCGCGCCTGTCGAATTTCCGTCAAAAATTCAATTTTCCAAAAATTGCCTCAAATTTTGTCGAAACCTTTCCTTTGATGAGTGGAATAAAGAATTTAGCCAAAAAATAGTTTCATAGCACAATTTAAGATAGTACAAAATTTTCACTATTTTTGTAAGGTCCGCGCCTGTCGAATTTCCGTCAAAAATTCAATTTTCCAAAAATATCCTAAAAATTTGTCGAAACCTTTTATTTGATGAGTGGAATAAATAATTTAGCCAAAAAATAGTTTCTTAGCACAATTTAAGATAGTACAAAATTTTCACTATTTTTGTAAGGTCCGCGCCTGTCGAATTTCCGTCAAAAATTCCATTTTCCAAAAATATCCTAAAATTTTGTAAAAACCTTTCCTTTGATGAGGTGAATAAAGAATTTACTTAAAAAATAATTTCTTAGCACAATTTAAGATAGTATAAAATTTTCACTATTTTTGTGAGGTCCGCGCCTGTCGAATTTCCGTCAAAAATTCAATTTTCCAAAAGTTGCCTAAAATTTTGTAGAAACCTTTCCTTTGATGAGTGGAATAAAGAATTTACTCAAAAAATAGTTTCTGAGCACAATTTAAGATAGTACAAAATTTTCACTATTTTTGTAAGGTCCGCGCCTGTCGAATTTCCGTCAAAAAATTCAATTTTCCAAAAATTGCCTAAAATTTTGTAGAAACCTTTCCTTTGATGACTGGAATAAATAATTTAGCCAAAAAATAGTTTCTTAGCACAATTTAAGATAGTACATAATTTTCACTATTTTTGTAAGGTCCGCGCCTGTCGAATTTCCGTCAAAAATTCAATTTTCCAAAAATATCCTCAAATTTTGTAGAAACCTTTCCTTTGATGAGGTGAATAAAGAATTTATTAAAAAAATAGTTTCTTAGCACAATTTAAGATAGTACAAAATTTTCACTATTTTTGTAAGGTCCGCGCCTGTCGAATTTCCGTCAAAAATTCCATTTTCCAAAAATATCCTAAAATTTTGTAAAAACCTTTCCTTTGATGAGTGGAATAAAAAATTTACTCAAAAAATAGTTTCTTAGCACAATTTTAGATACTACAAAATTTTCACTATTTTTGTAAGGTCCGCGCCTGTCGAATTTCCGTCAAAAATTCCATTTTCCAAAAATTGCCTAAAATTTTGTAGAAACCTTTCCTTTGATGAGTGGAATAAATAATTTAGCCAAAAAATAGTTTCTTAGCACAATTTAAGATAGTACAAAATTTTCACTATTTTTGTAAGGTCCGCGCCTGTCGAATTTCCGTCAAAAATTCAATTTTCCAAAAATATCCTTAAATTTTGTCGAAACCTTTTATTTGATGAGTGGAATAAATAATTTAGCCAAAAAATAGTTTCTTAGCACAATTTAAGATAGTACAAAATTTTCACTATTTTTGTAAGGTCCGCGCCTGTCGAATTTCCGTCAAAAATTCCATTTTCCAAAAATATCCTAAAATTTTGTAAAAACCTTTCCTTTGATGAGGTGAATAAAGAATTTACTCAAAAAATAGTTTCTTAGCACAACTTAAGATAGTACAAAATTTTCACTATTTTTGTGAGGTCCGCGCCTGTCGAATTTCCGTCAAAAATTCAATTTTCCAAAAGTTGCCTAAAATTTTGTAGAAACCTTTCCTTTGATGAGTGGAATAAAGAATTTACTCAAAAAATAGTTTCTTAGCACAATTTAAGATAGTACAAAATTTTCACTATTTTTGTAAGGTCCGCGCCTGTCGAATTTCCGTCAAAAAATTCAATTTTCCAAAAATTGCCTAAAATTTTGTAGAAACCTTTCCTTTGATGAGTGGAATAAATAATTTAGCCAAAAAATAATTTCTTAGCACAATTTAAGATAGTACATAATTTTCACTATTTTTGTAAAGTCCGCGCCTGTCGAATTTCCATCAAAAATTCAATTTTCCAAAAATTGCCTCAAATTTTGTTGAAACCTTTCCTTTGATGAGTGGAATAAAGAATTTACTCAAAAAATAGTTTCATAGCACAATTTAAGATAGTACAAAATTTTCACTATTTTTGTGAGGTCCGCACCTGTCGATTTTCCGTCAAAAATTCAATTTTCCAAAAATATCCTAAAATTTTGTCGAAACCTTTTATTTGATGAGTGGAATAAATAATTTAGCCAAAAAATAGTTTCTTAGCACAATTTAAGATAGTACAAAATTTTCACTATTTTTGTAAGGTCCGCGCCTGTCCAATTTCCATCAAAAATTCAATTTTCCAAAAATTGCCTAAAATTTTGTAGAAACCTTTCCTTTGATGAGTGGAATAAAGAATTTATTAAAAAAATAGTTTCTTAGCACAATTTAAGATAGTACAAAATTTTCACTATTTTTGTAAGGTCCGCACCTGTCGAATTTCCGTCAAAAATTCAATTTTCCAAAAATATCCTCAAGTTTTGTCGAAACCTTTTATTTGATGAGTGGAACAAATAATTTAGCCAAAAAAATAGTTTCTTAGCACAATTTAAGATAGTACAAAATTTTCACTATTTTTATAAGGTCCGCGCCTGTCGAATTTACGTCAAAAATTCCATTTTCCAAACATATCCTAAAATTTTGTAGAAACCTTTCCTTTGATGAGGTGAATAAAGAATTTACTCAAAAAATAGTTTCTTAGCACAATTTAAGATGGTACAAAATTTTCACTATTTTTGTAAGGTCCGCACCTGTCGAATTTCTGTCAAAAATTCCATTTTCCAAAAATTGCCTAAAATTTTGTAGAAACCTTTCCTTTGATGAGGTAAATAAAGAATTTACTCAAAAAATAGTTTCTTAGCACAATTTAAGATAGTACAAAATTTTCACTATTTTTGTAAGGTCCGCGCCTGTCGAATTTCCATCAAAAATTCAATTTTCCAAAAATTGCCTAAAATTTTGTAGAAACCTTTCCTTTGATGAGTGGAATAAAGAATTTACTCAAAAAATAGTTTCTTAGCACAATCTAAGATAGTACAAAATTTTCACTATTTTTGTAAGGTCTGCGCCTGTAGAATTTCCGTCAAAAAATTCCATTTTCCAAAAATTGCCTAAAATTTTGTAGAAACCTTTCCTTTGATGAGTGGAATAAATAATTTAGCCAAAAAATAGTTTCTTAGCACAATTTAAGATAGAACAAAATTTTCACTATTTTTGTAAGGTCCGCGCCTGTCGAATTTCCGTCAAAAATTCAATTTTCCAAAAATATCCTATTTTGTCGAAACCTTTTATTTGATGAGTGGAATAAATAATGTAGCCAAAAAATAGTTTCTTAGCACAATTTAAGATAGTACAAAATTTTCACTATTTTTGTAAGGTCCGCGCCTGTCGAATTTCCGTCAAAAATTCAATTTTCCAAAAATATCCTAAAAATTTGTCGAAACCTTTAATTTGATGAGTGGAATAAATAATTTAGCCAAAAAATAGTTTCTTAGCACAATTTAAGATAGTACAAAATTTTCACTATTTTTGTAAGGTCCGCGCCTGTCGAATTTCCGTCAAAAATTCCATTTTCCAAAAATATCCTAAAATTTTGTAAAAACCTTTCCTTTGATGAGGTGAATAAAGAATTTACTCAAAAAATAGTTTCTTAGCACAATTTAAGATAGTATAAAATTTTCACTATTTTTGTGAGGTCCGCGCCTGTCGAATTTCCGTCAAAAATTCAATTTTCCAAAAGTTGCCTAAAATTTTGTAGAAACCTTTCCTTTGATGAGTGGAATAAAGAATTTACTCAAAAAATAGTTTCTTAGCACAATTTAAGATAGTACAAAATTTTCACTATTTTTGTAAGGTCCGCGCCTGTCGAATTTCCGTCAAAAAATTCAATTTTCCAAAAATTGCCTAAAATTTTGTAGAAACCTTTCCTTTGATGACTGGAATAAATAATTTAGCCAAAAAATAGTTTCTTAGCACAATTTAAGATAGTACATAATTTTCACTATTTTTGTAAGGTCCGCGCCTGTCGAATTTCCGTCAAAAATTCAATTTTCCAAAAGTATCCTAAAATTTTGTAGAAACCTTTCCTTTGATGAGGTGAATAAAGAATTTATTAAAAAAATAGTTTCTTAGCACAATTTAAGATAGTACAAAATTTTCACTATTTTTGTAAGGTCCGCGCCTGTCGAATTTCCGTCAAAAATTCCATTTTCCAAAAATATCCTAAAATTTTGTAAAAACCTTTCCTTTGATGAGTGGAATAAAAAATTTACTCAAAAAATAGTTTCTTAGCACAATTTTAGATACTACAAAATTTTCACTATTTTTGTGAGGTCCGCACCTGTCGAATTTCCGTCAAAAATTCAATTTTCCAAAAATATCCTAAAATTTTGTCGAAACCTTTTATTTGATGAGTGGAATAAATAATTTAGCCAAAAAATAGTTTCTTAGCACAATTTAAGATAGTACAAAATTTTCACTATTTTTGTAAGGTCCGCGCCTGTCCAATTTCCATCAAAAATTCAATTTTCCAAAAATTGCCTAAAATTTTGTAGAAACCTTTCCTTTGATGAGTGGAATAAAGAATTTATTAAAAAAATAGTTTCTTAGCACAATTTAAGATAGTACAAAATTTTCACTATTTTTGTAAGGTCCGCACCTGTCGAATTTCCGTCAAAAATTCAATTTTCCAAAAATATCCTCAAGTTTTGTCGAAACCTTTTATTTGATGAGTGGAACAAATAATTTAGCCAAAAAAATAGTTTCTTAGCACAATTTAAGATAGTACAAAATTTTCACTATTTTTATAAGGTCAGCGCCTGTCGAATTTACGTCAAAAATTCCATTTTCCAAACATATCCTAAAATTTTGTAGAAACCTTTCCTTTGATGAGGTGAATAAAGAATTTACTCAAAAAATAGTTTCTTAGCACAATTTAAGATGGTACAAAATTTTCACTATTTTTGTAAGGTCCGCACCTGTCGAATTTCTGTCAAAAATTCCATTTTCCAAAAATTGCCTAAAATTTTGTAGAAACCTTTCCTTTGATGAGGTAAATAAAGAATTTACTCAAAAAATAGTTTCTTAGCACAATTTAAGATAGTACAAAATTTTCACTATTTTTGTAAGGTCCGCGCCTGTCGAATTTCCATCAAAAATTCAATTTTCCAAAAATTGCCTAAAATTTTGTAGAAACCATTCCTTTGATGAGTGGAATAAAGAATTTACTCAAAAAATAGTTTCTTAGCACAATCTAAGATAGTACAAAATTTTCACTATTTTTGTAAGGTCTGCGCCTGTAGAATTTCCGTCAAAAAATTCCATTTTCCAAAAATTGCCTAAAATTTTGTAGAAACCTTTCCTTTGATGAGTGGAATAAATAATTTAGCCAAAAAATAGTTTCTTAGCACAATTTAAGATAGTACAAAATTTTCACTATTTTTGTAAGGTCCGCGCCTGTCGAATTTCCGTCAAAAATTCAATTTTCCAAAAATATCCTATTTTGTCGAAACCTTTTATTTGATGAGTGGAATAAATAATGTAGCCAAAAAATAGTTTCTTAGCACAATTTAAGATAGTACAAAATTTTCACTATTTTTGTAAGGTCCGCGCCTGTCGAATTTCCGTCAAAAATTCCATTTTCCAAAAATATCCTAAAATTTTGTAAAAACCTTTCCTTTGATGAGGTGAATAAAGAATTTACTCAAAAAATAGTTTCTTAGCACAATTTAAGATAGTACAAAATTTTCACTATTTTTGTGAGGTCCGCGCCTGTCGAATTTCCGTCAAAAATTCAATTTTCCAAAAGTTGCCTAAAATTTTGTAGAAACCTTTCCTTTGATGAGTGGAATAAAGAATTTACTCAAAAATAAGTTTCTTAGCACAATTTAAGATAGTACAAAATTTTCACTATTTTTGCCTGTCGAATTTCCGTCAAAAATTCAATTTTCCAAAAATTGCCTCAAATTTTGTCGAAACCTTTCCTTTGATGAGTGGAATAAAGAATTTAGCCAAAAAATAGTTTCATAGCACAATTTAAGATAGTACAAAATTTTCACTATTTTTGTAAGGTCCGCGCCTGTCGAATTTCCGTCAAAAATTCAATTTTCCAAAAATATCCTAAAAATTTGTCGAAACCTTTTATTTGATGAGTGGAATAAATAATTTAGCCAAAAAATAGTTTCTTAGCACAATTTAAGATAGTACAAAATTTTCACTATTTTTGTAAGGTCCGCGCCTGTCGAATTTCCGTCAAAAATTCCATTTTCCATAAATATCCTAAAATTTTGTAAAAACCTTTCCTTTGATGAGGTGAATAAAGAATTTACTCAAAAAATAGTTTCTTAGCACAATTTAAGATAGTATAAAATTTTCACTATTTTTGTGAGGTCCGCGCCTGTCGAATTTCCGTCAAAAATTCAATTTTCCAAAAGTTGCCTAAAATTTTGTAGAAACCTTTCCTTTGATGAGTGGAATAAAGAATTTACTCAAAAAATAGTTTCTTAGCACAATTTAAGATAGTACAAAATTTTCACTATTTTTGTAAGGTCCGCGCCTGTCGAATTTCCGTCAAAAAATTCAATTTTCCAAAAATTGCCTAAAATTTTGTAGAAACCTTTCCTTTGATGACTGGAATAAATAATTTAGCCAAAAAATAGTTTCTTAGCACAATTTAAGATAGTACATAATTTTCACTATTTTTGTAAGGTCCGCGCCTGTCGAATTTCCGTCAAAAATTCAATTTTCCAAAAATATCCTCAAATTTTGTAGAAACCTTTCCTTTGATGAGGTGAATAAAGAATTTATTAAAAAAATAGTTTCTTAGCACAATTTAAGATAGTACAAAATTTTCACTATTTTTGTAAGGTTCGCGCCTGTCGAATTTCCGTCAAAAATTCCATTTTCCAAAAATATCCTAAAATTTTGTAAAAACCTTTCCTTTGATGAGTGGAATAAAAAATTTAATCAAAAAATAGTTTCTTAGCACAATTTTAGATACTACAAAATTTTCACTATTTTTGTAAGGTCCGCGCCTGTCGAATTTCCGTCAAAAATTCCATTTTCCAAAAATTGCCTAAAATTTTGTAGAAACCTTTCCTTTGATGAGTGGAATAAATAATTTAGCCAAAAAATAGTTTCTTAGCACAATTTAAGATAGTACAAAATTTTCACTATTTTTGTAAGGTCCGCGCCTGTCGAATTTCCGTCAAAAATTCAATTTTCCAAAAATATCCTAAAATTTTGTCGAAACCTTTTATTTGATGAGTGGAATAAATAATTTAGCCAAAAAATAGTTTCTTAGCACAATTTAAGATAGTACAAAATTTTCACTATTTTTGTAAGGTCCGCGCCTGTCGAATTTCCGTCAAAAATTCCATTTTCCAAAAATATCCTAAAATTTTGTAAAAACCTTTCCTTTGATGAGGTGAATAAAGAATTTACTCAAAAAATAGTTTCTTAGCACAACTTAAGATAGTACAAAATTTTCACTATTTTTGTGAGGTCCGCGCCTGTCGAATTTCCGTCAAAAATTCAATTTTCCAAAAGTTGCCTAAAATTTTGTAGAAACCTTTCCTTTGATGAGTGGAATAAAGAATTTACTCAAAAAATAGTTTCTTAGCACAATTTAAGATAGTACAAAATTTTCACTATTTTTGTAAGGTCCGCGCCTGTCGAATTTCCGTCAAAAAATTCAATTTTCCAAAAATTGCCTAAAATTTTGTAGAAACCTTTCCTTTGATGAGTGGAATAAATAATTTAGCCAAAAAATAATTTCTTAGCACAATTTAAGATAGTACATAATTTTCACTATTTTTGTAAAGTCCGCGCCTGTCGAATTTCCATCAAAAATTCAATTTTCCAAAAATTGCCTCAAATTTTGTTGAAACCTTTCCTTTGATGAGTGGAATAAAGAATTTACTCAAAAAATAGTTTCATAGCACAATTTAAGATAGTACAAAATTTTCACTATTTTTGTGAGGTCCGCACCTGTCGATTTTCCGTCAAAAATTCAATTTTCCAAAAATATCCTAAAATTTTGTCGAAACCTTTTATTTGATGAGTGGAATAAATAATTTAGCCAAAAAATAGTTTCTTAGCACAATTTAAGATAGTACAAAATTTTCACTATTTTTGTAAGGTCCGCGCCTGTCCAATTTCCATCAAAAATTCAATTTTCCAAAAATTGCCTAAAATTTTGTAGAAACCTTTCCTTTGATGAGTGGAATAAAGAATTTATTAAAAAAATAGTTTCTTAGCACAATTTAAGATAGTACAAAATTTTCACTATTTTTGTAAGGTCCGCACCTGTCGAATTTCCGTCAAAAATTCAATTTTCCAAAAATATCCTCAAGTTTTGTCGAAACCTTTTATTTGATGAGTGGAACAAATAATTTAGCCAAAAAAATAGTTTCTTAGCACAATTTAAGATAGTACAAAATTTTCACTATTTTTATAAGGTCCGCGCCTGTCGAATTTACGTCAAAAATTCCATTTTCCAAACATATCCTAAAATTTTGTAGAAACCTTTCCTTTGATGAGGTGAATAAAGAATTTACTCAAAAAATAGTTTCTTAGCACAATTTAAGATGGTACAAAATTTTCACTATTTTTGTAAGGTCCGCACCTGTCGAATTTCTGTCAAAAATTCCATTTTCCAAAAATTGCCTAAAATTTTGTAGAAACCTTTCCTTTGATGAGGTAGATAAAGAATTTACTCAAAAAATAGTTTCTTAGCACAATTTAAGATAGTACAAAATTTTCACTATTTTTGTAAGGTCCGCGCCTGTCGAATTTCCGTCAAAAATTCCATTTTCCAAAAATATCCTAAAATTTTGTAAAAACCTTTCCTTTGATGAGGTGAATAAAGAATTTACTCAAAAAATAGTTTCTTAGCACAATTTAAGATAGTACAAAATTTTCACTATTTTTGTGAGGTCCGCGCCTGTCGAATTTCCGTCAAAAATTCAATTTTCCAAAAGTTGCCTAAAATTTTGTAGAAACCTTTCCTTTGATGAGTGGAATAAAGAATTTACTCAAAAATAAGTTTCTTAGCACAATTTAAGATAGTACAAAATTTTCACTATTTTTGTAAGGTCCGCGCCTGTCGAATTTCCGTCAAAAATTCAATTTTCCAAAAATTGCCTCAAATTTTGTCGAAACCTTTCCTTTGATGAGTGGAATAAAGAATTTAGCCAAAAAATAGTTTCATAGCACAATTTAAGATAGTACAAAATTTTCACTATTTTTGTAAGGTCCGCGCCTGTCGAATTTCCGTCAAAAATTCAATTTTCCAAAAATATCCTAAAAATTTGTCGAAACCTTTTATTTGATGAGTGGAATAAATAATTTAGCCAAAAAATAGTTTCTTAGCACAATTTAAGATAGTACAAAATTTTCACTATTTTTGTAAGGTCCGCGCCTGTCCAATTTCCATCAAAAATTCAATTTTCCAAAAATTGCCTAAAATTTTGTAGAAACCTTTCCTTTGATGAGTGGAATAAAGAATTTATTAAAAAAATAGTTTCTTAGCACAATTTAAGATAGTACAAAATTTTCACTATTTTTGTAAGGTCCGCACCTGTCGAATTTCCGTCAAAAATTCAATTTTCCAAAAATATCCTCAAGTTTTGTCGAAACCTTTTATTTGATGAGTGGAACAAATAATTTAGCCAAAAAAATAGTTTCTTAGCACAATTTAAGATAGTACAAAATTTTCACTATTTTTATAAGGTCCGCGCCTGTCGAATTTACGTCAAAAATTCCATTTTCCAAACATATCCTAAAATTTTGTAGAAACCTTTCCTTTGATGAGGTGAATAAAGAATTTACTCAAAAAATAGTTTCTTAGCACAATTTAAGATGGTACAAAATTTTCACTATTTTTGTAAGGTCCGCACCTGTCGAATTTCTGTCAAAAATTCCATTTTCCAAAAATTGCCTAAAATTTTGTAGAAACCTTTCCTTTGATGAGGTAAATAAAGAATTTACTCAAAAAATAGTTTCTTAGCACAATTTAAGATAGTACAAAATTTTCACTATTTTTGTAAGGTCCGCGCCTGTCGAATTTCCGTCAAAAATTCCATTTTCCAAAAATATCCTAAAATTTTGTAAAAACCTTTCCTTTGATGAGGTGAATAAAGAATTTACTCAAAAAATAGTTTCTTAGCACAATTTAAGATAGTACAAAATTTTCACTATTTTTGTGAGGTCCGCGCCTGTCGAATTTCCGTCAAAAATTCAATTTTCCAAAAGTTGCCTAAAATTTTGTAGAAACCTTTCCTTTGATGAGTGGAATAAAGAATTTACTCAAAAATAAGTTTCTTAGCACAATTTAAGATAGTACAAAATTTTCACTATTTTTGTAAGGTCCGCGCCTGTCGAATTTCCGTCAAAAATTCAATTTTCCAAAAATTGCCTCAAATTTTGTCGAAACCTTTCCTTTGATGAGTGGAATAAAGAATTTAGCCAAAAAATAGTTTCATAGCACAATTTAAGATAGTACAAAATTTTCACTATTTTTGTAAGGTCCGCGCCTGTCGAATTTCCGTCAAAAATTCAATTTTCCAAAAATATCCTAAAAATTTGTCGAAACCTTTTATTTGATGAGTGGAATAAATAATTTAGCCAAAAAATAGTTTCTTAGCACAATTTAAGATAGTACAAAATTTTCACTATTTTTGTAAGGTCCGCGCCTGTCGAATTTCCGTCAAAAATTCCATTTTCCAAAAATATCCTAAAATTTTGTAAAAACCTTTCCTTTGATGAGGTGAATAAAGAATTTACTCAAAAAATAGTTTCTTAGCACAATTTAAGATAGTATAAAATTTTCACTATTTTTGTGAGGTCCGCGCCTGTCGAATTTCCGTCAAAAATTCAATTTTCCAAAAGTTGCCTAAAATTTTGTAGAAACCTTTCCTTTGATGAGTGGAATAAAGAATTTACTCAAAAAATAGTTTCTTAGCACAATTTAAGATAGTACAAAATTTTCACTATTTTTGTAAGGTCCGCGCCTGTCGAATTTCCGTCAAAAAATTCAATTTTCCAAAAATTGCCTAAAATTTTGTAGAAACCTTTCCTTTGATGACTGGAATAAATAATTTAGCCAAAAAATAGTTTCTTAGCACAATTTAAGATAGTACATAATTTTCACTATTTTTGTAAGGTCCGCGCCTGTCGAATTTCCGTCAAAAATTCAATTTTCCAAAAATATCCTCAAATTTTGTAGAAACCTTTCCTTTGATGAGGTGAATAAAGAATTTATTAAAAAAATAGTTTCTTAGCACAATTTAAGATAGTACAAAATTTTCACTATTTTTGTAAGGTCCGCGCCTGTCGAATTTCCGTCAAAAATTCCATTTTCCAAAAATATCCTAAAATTTTGTAAAAACCTTTCCTTTGATGAGTGGAATAAAAAATTTACTCAAAAAATAGTTTCTTAGCACAATTTTAGATACTACAAAATTTTCACTATTTTTGTAAGGTCCGCGCCTGTCGAATTTCCGTCAAAAATTCCATTTTCCAAAAATTGCCTAAAATTTTGTAGAAACCTTTCCTTTGATGAGTGGAATAAATAATTTAGCCAAAAAATAGTTTCTTAGCACAATTTAAGATAGTACAAAATTTTCACTATTTTTGTAAGGTCCGCGCCTGTCGAATTTCCGTCAAAAATTCAATTTTCCAAAAATATCCTAAAATTTTGTCGAAACCTTTTATTTGATGAGTGGAATAAATAATTTAGCCAAAAAATAGTTTCTTAGCACAATTTAAGATAGTACAAAATTTTCACTATTTTTGTAAGGTCCGCGCCTGTCGAATTTCCGTCAAAAATTCCATTTTCCAAAAATATCCTAAAATTTTGTAAAAACCTTTCCTTTGATGAGGTGAATAAAGAATTTACTCAAAAAATAGTTTCTTAGCACAACTTAAGATAGTACAAAATTTTCACTATTTTTGTGAGGTCCGCGCCTGTCGAATTTCCGTCAAAAATTCAATTTTCCAAAAGTTGCCTAAAATTTTGTAGAAACCTTTCCTTTGATGAGTGGAATAAAGAATTTACTCAAAAAATAGTTTCTTAGCACAATTTAAGATAGTACAAAATTTTCACTATTTTTGTAAGGTCCGCGCCTGTCGAATTTCCGTCAAAAAATTCAATTTTCCAAAAATTGCCTAAAATTTTGTAGAAACCTTTCCTTTGATGAGTGGAATAAATAATTTAGCCAAAAAATAATTTCTTAGCACAATTTAAGATAGTACATAATTTTCACTATTTTTGTAAAGTCCGCGCCTGTCGAATTTCCATCAAAAATTCAATTTTCCAAAAATTGCCTCAAATTTTGTTGAAACCTTTCCTTTGATGAGTGGAATAAAGAATTTACTCAAAAAATAGTTTCATAGCACAATTTAAGATAGTACAAAATTTTCACTATTTTTGTGAGGTCCGCACCTGTCGATTTTCCGTCAAAAATTCAATTTTCCAAAAATATCCTAAAATTTTGTCGAAACCTTTTATTTGATGAGTGGAATAAATAATTTAGCCAAAAAATAGTTTCTTAGCACAATTTAAGATAGTACAAAATTTTCACTATTTTTGTAAGGTCCGCGCCTGTCCAATTTCCATCAAAAATTCAATTTTCCAAAAATTGCCTAAAATTTTGTAGAAACCTTTCCTTTGATGAGTGGAATAAAGAATTTATTAAAAAAATAGTTTCTTAGCACAATTTAAGATAGTACAAAATTTTCACTATTTTTGTAAGGTCCGCACCTGTCGAATTTCCGTCAAAAATTCAATTTTCCAAAAATATCCTCAAGTTTTGTCGAAACCTTTTATTTGATGAGTGGAACAAATAATTTAGCCAAAAAAATAGTTTCTTAGCACAATTTAAGATAGTACAAAATTTTCACTATTTTTATAAGGTCCGCGCCTGTCGAATTTACGTCAAAAATTCCATTTTCCAAACATATCCTAAAATTTTGTAGAAACCTTTCCTTTGATGAGGCGAATAAAGAATTTACTCAAAAAATAGTTTCTTAGCACAATTTAAGATGGTACAAAATTTTCACTATTTTTGTAAGGTCCGCACCTGTCGAATTTCTGTCAAAAATTCCATTTTCCAAAAATTGCCTAAAATTTTGTAGAAACCTTTCCTTTGATGAGGTAAATAAAGAATTTACTCAAAAAATAGTTTCTTAGCACAATTTAAGATAGTACAAAATTTTCACTATTTTTGTAAGGTCCGCGCCTGTCGAATTTCCATCAAAAATTCAATTTTCCAAAAATTGCCTAAAATTTTGTAGAAACCTTTCCTTTGATGAGTGGAATAAAGAATTTACTCAAAAAATAGTTTCTTAGCACAATCTAAGATAGTACAAAATTTTCACTATTTTTGTAAGGTCTGCGCCTGTAGAATTTCCGTCAAAAAATTCCATTTTCCAAAAATTGCCTAAAATTTTGTAGAAACCTTTCCTTTGATGAGTGGAATAAATAATTTAGCCAAAAAATAGTTTCTTAGCACAATTTAAGATAGTACAAAATTTTCACTATTTTTGTAAGGTCCGCGCCTGTCGAATTTCCGTCAAAAATTCAATTTTCCAAAAATATCCTATTTTGTCGAAACCTTTTATTTGATGAGTGGAATAAATAATGTAGCCAAAAAATAGTTTCTTAGCACAATTTAAGATAGTACAAAATTTTCACTATTTTTGTAAGGTCCGCGCCTGTCGAATTTCCGTCAAAAATTCAATTTTCCAAAAATATCCTAAAAATTTGTCGAAACCTTTAATTTGATGAGTGGAATAAATAATTTAGCCAAAAAATAGTTTCTTAGCACAATTTAAGATAGTACAAAATTTTCACTATTTTTGTAAGGTCCGCGCCTGTCGAATTTCCGTCAAAAATTCCATTTTCCAAAAATATCCTAAAATTTTGTAAAAACCTTTCCTTTGATGAGGTGAATAAAGAATTTACTCAAAAAATAGTTTCTTAGCACAATTTAAGATAGTATAAAATTTTCACTATTTTTGTGAGGTCCGCGCCTGTCGAATTTCCGTCAAAAATTCAATTTTCCAAAAGTTGCCTAAAATTTTGTAGAAACCTTTCCTTTGATGAGTGGAATAAAGAATTTACTCAAAAAATAGTTTCTTAGCACAATTTAAGATAGTACAAAATTTTCACTATTTTTGTAAGGTCCGCGCCTGTCGAATTTCCGTCAAAAAATTCAATTTTCCAAAAATTGCCTAAAATTTTGTAGAAACCTTTCCTTTGATGACTGGAATAAATAATTTAGCCAAAAAATAGTTTCTTAGCACAATTTAAGATAGTACATAATTTTCACTATTTTTGTAAGGTCCGCGCCTGTCGAATTTCCGTCAAAAATTCAATTTTCCAAAAATATCCTAAAATTTTGTAGAAACCTTTCCTTTGATGAGGTGAATAAAGAATTTATTAAAAAAATAGTTTCTTAGCACAATTTAAGATAGTACAAAATTTTCACTATTTTTGTAAGGTCCGCGCCTGTCGAATATCCGTCAAAAATTCCATTTTCCAAAAATATCCTAAAATTTTGTAAAAACCTTTCCTTTGATGAGTGGAATAAAAAATTTACTCAAAAAATAGTTTCTTAGCACAATTTTAGATACTACAAAATTTTCACTATTTTTGTGAGGTCCGCACCTGTCGAATTTCCGTCAAAAATTCAATTTTCCAAAAATATCCTAAAATTTTGTCGAAACCTTTTATTTGATGAGTGGAATAAATAATTTAGCCAAAAAATAGTTTCTTAGCACAATTTAAGATAGTACAAAATTTTCACTATTTTTGTAAGGTCCGCGCCTGTCCAATTTCCATCAAAAATTCAATTTTCCAAAAATTGCCTAAAATTTTGTAGAAACCTTTCCTTTGATGAGTGGAATAAAGAATTTATTAAAAAAATAGTTTCTTAGCACAATTTAAGATAGTACAAAATTTTCACTATTTTTGTAAGGTCCGCACCTGTCGAATTTCCGTCAAAAATTCAATTTTCCAAAAATATCCTCAAGTTTTGTCGAAACCTTTTATTTGATGAGTGGAACAAATAATTTAGCCAAAAAAATAGTTTCTTAGCACAATTTAAGATAGTACAAAATTTTCACTATTTTTATAAGGTCCGCGCCTGTCGAATTTACGTCAAAAATTCCATTTTCCAAACATATCCTAAAATTTTGTAGAAACCTTTCCTTTGATGAGGTGAATAAAGAATTTACTCAAAAAATAGTTTCTTAGCACAATTTAAGATGGTACAAAATTTTCACTATTTTTGTAAGGTCCGCACCTGTCGAATTTCTGTCAAAAATTCCATTTTCCAAAAATTGCCTAAAATTTTGTAGAAACCTTTCCTTTGATGAGGTAAATAAAGAATTTACTCAAAAAATAGTTTCTTAGCACAATTTAAGATAGTACAAAATTTTCACTATTTTTGTAAGGTCCGCGCCTGTCGAATTTCCGTCAAAAATTCCATTTTCCAAAAATATCCTAAAATTTTGTAAAAACCTTTCCTTTGATGAGGTGAATAAAGAATTTACTCAAAAAATAGTTTCTTAGCACAATTTAAGATAGTACAAAATTTTCACTATTTTTGTGAGGTCCGCGCCTGTCGAATTTCCGTCAAAAATTCAATTTTCCAAAAGTTGCCTAAAATTTTGTAGAAACCTTTCCTTTGATGAGTGGAATAAAGAATTTACTCAAAAATAAGTTTCTTAGCACAATTTAAGATAGTACAAAATTTTCACTATTTTTGTAAGGTCCGCGCCTGTCGAATTTCCGTCAAAAATTCAATTTTCCAAAAATTGCCTCAAATTTTGTCGAAACCTTTCCTTTGATGAGTGGAATAAAGAATTTAGCCAAAAAATAGTTTCATAGCACAATTTAAGATAGTACAAAATTTTCACTATTTTTGTAAGGTCCGCGCCTGTCGAATTTCCGTCAAAAATTCAATTTTCCAAAAATATCCTAAAAATTTGTCGAAACCTTTTATTTGATGAGTGGAATAAATAATTTAGCCAAAAAATAGTTTCTTAGCACAATTTAAGATAGTACAAAATTTTCACTATTTTTGTAAGGTCCGCGCCTGTCGAATTTCCGTCAAAAATTCCATTTTCCAAAAATATCCTAAAATTTTGTAAAAACCTTTCCTTTGATGAGGTGAATAAAGAATTTACTCAAAAAATAGTTTCTTAGCACAATTTAAGATAGTATAAAATTTTCACTATTTTTGTGAGGTCCGCGCCTGTCGAATTTCCGTCAAAAATTCAATTTTCCAAAAGTTGCCTAAAATTTTGTAGAAACCTTTCCTTTGATGAGTGGAATAAAGAATTTACTCAAAAAATAGTTTCTTAGCACAATTTAAGATAGTACAAAATTTTCACTATTTTTGTAAGGTCCGCGCCTGTCGAATTTCCGTCAAAAAATTCAATTTTCCAAAAATTGCCTAAAATTTTGTAGAAACCTTTCCTTTGATGACTGGAATAAATAATTTAGCCAAAAAATAGTTTCTTAGCACAATTTAAGATAGTACATAATTTTCACTATTTTTGTAAGGTCCGCGCCTGTCGAATTTCCGTCAAAAATTCAATTTTCCAAAAATATCCTCAAATTTTGTAGAAACCTTTCCTTTGATGAGGTGAATAAAGAATTTATTAAAAAAATAGTTTCTTAGCACAATTTAAGATAGTACAAAATTTTCACTATTTTTGTAAGGTCCGCGCCTGTCGAATTTCCGTCAAAAATTCCATTTTCCAAAAATATCCTAAAATTTTGTAAAAACCTTTCCTTTGATGAGTGGAATAAAAAATTTACTCAAAAAATAGTTTCTTAGCACAATTTTAGATACTACAAAATTTTCACTATTTTTGTAAGGTCCGCGCCTGTCGAATTTCCGTCAAAAATTCCATTTTCCAAAAATTGCCTAAAATTTTGTAGAAACCTTTCCTTTGATGAGTGGAATAAATAATTTAGCCAAAAAATAGTTTCTTAGCACAATTTAAGATAGTACAAAATTTTCACTATTTTTGTAAGGTCCGCGCCTGTCGAATTTCCGTCAAAAATTCAATTTTCCAAAAATATCCTAAAATTTTGTTGAAACCTTTTATTTGATGAGTGGAATAAATAATTTAGCCAAAAAATAGTTTCTTAGCACAATTTAAGATAGTACAAAATTTTCACTATTTTTGTAAGGTCCGCGCCTGTCGAATTTCCGTCAAAAATTCCATTTTCCAAAAATATCCTAAAATTTTGTAAAAACCTTTCCTTTGATGAGGTGAATAAAGAATTTACTCAAAAAATAGTTTCTTAGCACAACTTAAGATAGTACAAAATTTTCACTATTTTTGTGAGGTCCGCGCCTGTCGAATTTCCGTCAAAAATTCAATTTTCCAAAAGTTGCCTAAAATTTTGTAGAAACCTTTCCTTTGATGAGTGGAATAAAGAATTTACTCAAAAAATAGTTTCTTAGCACAATTTAAGATAGTACAAAATTTTCACTATTTTTGTAAGGTCCGCGCCTGTCGAATTTCCGTCAAAAAATTCAATTTTCCAAAAATTGCCTAAAATTTTGTAGAAACCTTTCCTTTGATGAGTGGAATAAATAATTTAGCCAAAAAATAATTTCTTAGCACAATTTAAGATAGTACATAATTTTCACTATTTTTGTAAAGTCCGCGCCTGTCGAATTTCCATCAAAAATTCAATTTTCCAAAAATTGCCTCAAATTTTGTTGAAACCTTTCCTTTGATGAGTGGAATAAAGAATTTACTCAAAAAATAGTTTCATAGCACAATTTAAGATAGTACAAAATTTTCACTATTTTTGTGAGGTCCGCACCTGTCGATTTTCCGTCAAAAATTCAATTTTCCAAAAATATCCTAAAATTTTGTCGAAACCTTTTATTTGATGAGTGGAATAAATAATTTAGCCAAAAAATAGTTTCTTAGCACAATTTAAGATAGTACAAAATTTTCACTATTTTTGTAAGGTCCGCGCCTGTCCAATTTCCATCAAAAATTCAATTTTCCAAAAATTGCCTAAAATTTTGTAGAAACCTTTCCTTTGATGAGTGGAATAAAGAATTTATTAAAAAAATAGTTTCTTAGCACAATTTAAGATAGTACAAAATTTTCACTATTTTTGTAAGGTCCGCACCTGTCGAATTTCCGTCAAAAATTCAATTTTCCAAAAATATCCTCAAGTTTTGTCGAAACCTTTTATTTGATGAGTGGAACAAATAATTTAGCCAAAAAAATAGTTTCTTAGCACAATTTAAGATAGTACAAAATTTTCACTATTTTTATAAGGTCCGCGCCTGTCGAATTTACGTCAAAAATTCCATTTTCCAAACATATCCTAAAATTTTGTAGAAACCTTTCCTTTGATGAGGTGAATAAAGAATTTACTCAAAAAAATAGTTTCTTAGCACAATTTAAGATGGTACAAAATTTTCACTATTTTTGTAAGGTTCGCACCTGTCGAATTTCTGTCAAAAATTCCATTTTCCAAAAATTGCCTAAAATTTTGTAGAAACCTTTCCTTTGATGAGGTAAATAAAGAATTTACTCAAAAAATAGTTTCTTAGCACAATTTAAGATAGTACAAAATTTTCACTATTTTTGTAAGGTCCGCGCCTGTCGAATTTCCATCAAAAATTCAATTTTCCAAAAATTGCCTAAAATTTTGTAGAAACCTTTCCTTTGATGAGTGGAATAAAGAATTTACTCAAAAAATAGTTTCTTAGCACAATCTAAGATAGTACAAAATTTTCACTATTTTTGTAAGGTCTGCGCCTGTAGAATTTCCGTCAAAAAATTCCATTTTCCAAAAATTGCCTAAAATTTTGTAGAAACCTTTCCTTTGATGAGTGGAATAAATAATTTAGCCAAAAAATAGTTTCTTAGCACAATTTAAGATAGTACAAAATTTTCACTATTTTTGTAAGGTCCGCGCCTGTCGAATTTCCGTCAAAAATTCAATTTTCCAAAAATATCCTATTTTGTCGAAACCTTTTATTTGATGAGTGGAATAAATAATGTAGCCAAAAAATAGTTTCTTAGCACAATTTAAGATAGTACAAAATTTTCACTATTTTTGTAAGGTCCGCGCCTGTCGAATTTCCGTCAAAAATTCAATTTTCCAAAAATATCCTAAAAATTTGTCGAAACCTTTAATTTGATGAGTGGAATAAATAATTTAGCCAAAAAATAGTTTCTTAGCACAATTTAAGATAGTACAAAATTTTCACTATTTTTGTAAGGTCCGCGCCTGTCGAATTTCCGTCAAAAATTCCATTTTCCAAAAATATCCTAAAATTTTGTAAAAACCTTTCCTTTGATGAGGTGAATAAAGAATTTACTCAAAAAATAGTTTCTTAGCACAATTTAAGATAGTATAAAATTTTCACTATTTTTGTGAGGTCCGCGCCTGTCGAATTTCCGTCAAAAATTCAATTTTCCAAAAGTTGCCTAAAATTTTGTAGAAACCTTTCCTTTGATGAGTGGAATAAAGAATTTACTCAAAAAATAGTTTCTTAGCACAATTTAAGATAGTACAAAATTTTCACTATTTTTGTAAGGTCCGCGCCTGTCGAATTTCCGTCAAAAAATTCAATTTTCCAAAAATTGCCTAAAATTTTGTAGAAACCTTTCCTTTGATGACTGGAATAAATAATTTAGCCAAAAAATAGTTTCTTAGCACAATTTAAGATAGTACATAATTTTCACTATTTTTGTAAGGTCCGCGCCTGTCGAATTTCCGTCAAAAATTCAATTTTCCAAAAATATCCTAAAATTTTGTAGAAACCTTTCCTTTGATGAGGTGAATAAAGAATTTATTAAAAAAATAGTTTCTTAGCACAATTTAAGATAGTACAAAATTTTCACTATTTTTGTAAGGTCCGCGCCTGTCGAATTTCCGTCAAAAATTCCATTTTCCAAAAATATCCTAAAATTTTGTAAAAACCTTTCCTTTGATGAGTGGAATAAAAAATTTACTCAAAAAATAGTTTCTTAGCACAATTTTAGATACTACAAAATTTTCACTATTTTTGTGAGGTCCGCACCTGTCGAATTTCCGTCAAAAATTCAATTTTCCAAAAATATCCTAAAATTTTGTCGAAACCTTTTATTTGATGAGTGGAATAAATAATTTAGCCAAAAAATAGTTTCTTAGCACAATTTAAGATAGTACAAAATTTTCACTATTTTTGTAAGGTCCGCGCCTGTCCAATTTCCATCAAAAATTCAATTTTCCAAAAATTGCCTAAAATTTTGTAGAAACCTTTCCTTTGATGAGTGGAATAAAGAATTTATTAAAAAAATAGTTTCTTAGCACAATTTAAGATAGTACAAAATTTTCACTATTTTTGTAAGGTCCGCACCTGTCGAATTTCCGTCAAAAATTCAATTTTCCAAAAGGCAGTGGCTAGAGGTACGGATCCGTACCCCTAGCCTCCCAGGCTAGGGATACGGATCCGTACCCCTAGCCTGGGAGGCTAGAGGTACGGATCCGTACCCCTAGTATATTCTGTCATGTCAGGCTACAGGTACAGGCATATAACCCTGATGAGAAGTTATCATGATTATAAGTGTTCGAAAATACCTTGTTGTTGTGTTATGAAATACAAATCCAGCAAGTCGCCATTTGCAATGCGGGATAACTCTGTATAGTAAATATAAAAACGAATTCGGAAATGGAACAAGTGGTGCGGGATTTATGTTGTGTTGTTATTATTATTATTATTATTATTATTATTATTATTATTATTATTATTATTATTATCCTATAAAAGGAAGATTAACCTCGAAAGGATATATTTTTTTTGTGAAATGATACGACCTCTCAGGGTCCATGCTGTTCATCCAAACACATGATTTCAAGCATGTGTTCATCTGATGACGCTCGAGCGGTGATATGCGCTCTACACCCATTTTGGAATGTGCTGCAAAACGGATAGATAGATAGATAGATACATGTAGATAGATAGATAGATAGATAGATAGATAGATAGATAGATAGATAGATAGATAGATAGATAGATAGATAGATAGATAGATAGATAGTGTAAAATTGTATTTTCTAAATCAACGTTGATTTTGGGTGCTCAAAAGAACTGTCTCATCGAGAAGACTCTTTTTAGCACCAACTATATGTCTGAAATGACTAGAGAATAATTGATCTACGCATTATATATCCCACTAAACATGAAAATGCGGGCCAGGGTTGGCCCGCCAACGAGATGCCATTTGAATGGTGTTTCGCTAGCGGACCAATATTGGTCCGACATTGTGTGCTGGCTGGGTTTTATTTGTTAGGACCTTTAGACGTATGGACAAACTAAATATTTTTTAAATCCTTGAGGTACTTATGTTACTTCTAAGCACGAAAACAAATAATAAAATTGTACGGACTGACGAACAGACAGACGGACGGGTGGTGTGTAAAATTGTACTTTGTACCACTGTTAATGTAAGCTTTTGGTGCTCAAAAGAACCGTCTCATCGTGAAGACTCTTTTGAGCAGCAAAAATGTTTATCTGAAAATTTAATAGTTGATTTACGCATTATACCAAAACTAACATCAAGACTAAACATAAAAAAGCGGGCCAGGGTCGGCCCATTTGAATGGCATTTTGTGGGCGGACCGATGTGGGTCCGACATAGTGTGCTGGCTGGGTTTACTTGTCATGACCTGCAAAACGAAGATAGATAGATTACCTCTGTTTTCTCATTCCTGTACTCCTGGATTTAAAGTTCTTGCCACCGCGTACACAATGAAATGATATTTCATAATACTTCCGACGTTCATTAAGTTTTTTGTCTGGCCTTTTCAATGGTTCGCGAACTGCGCCTGCGAACTGCGCCTAAAGAATTGAACATTTTCTTCCTTCTGATACTTCTGGATGGCAATTTCTAGAGAGGAAAAGTCCTCAAACTTTTTCCCTATGTTCAGCATTTGAGCCATTCTGACAAAGTGAGGCTGAACATAATTTTCTTGGAGTTTTATAAATGAACAGCGAGAATTAGGCGGTTACATCAAATAGTTATTATTATAGGTATTATAGGTCTAGATACTGTTTGTATGGATTAGGCTAATTAAGGACGTTCTTAAGTTCATCTGATGTCATTCAGTTGGACATTAAAACATTCAGCCAATCATTGTTATTAATGTTCTTTTAAGTTTAAAGATGGCTTTGTGGTGCGTTATGCAGACCTATTAATCACAGAATGTTGTTCGCACAGGCTCGCTAATGGCACAAACCGAAAGTGAAAACATCAAAAACAAATCATGAATAACAAGTTTTAATTTGAAATAATAGTAATAATAATAATAATAATAATAATAATAATAATAATAATAATAATACTAATAATTATAATAATAATAACAACAAAACACAACATAAATCCCGCGCCACTTGTCCCAATGCCGAATTCGTGTTTCGTATTTGCGGTCGGCCATGGCGTTTTTTAGTCCTCAAATTCCCTATAGAAACCCATATAACTTGTGATTTTCTAGGGGGCCCGGACCCCATTCCGTTGTATCTAGAGGTCGATAACTTCTGAATCTCCATCTTCATTTTACATATGATCTCCCGAATCTGCGCAGGCTCAACTGAGGCAATGCAACAAGCAGAAAAATTACACGACCTTGTGCAGTCTCGAATGAACCCTCGCTGGAACAGAGAGGAAAATGTTATTACATTTTAACGCCCAGATCTGTTTAATCTCGTGCTCGCTGTGTGTGTGTGTGTGTGTGTGTGTGTGTGTGTGTGTGTGTGTGTGTGTGTGTGTGTGTGTGTGTGTGTGTGTGTGTGTGTGTGTGTGTGTGTGTGTGTGTGTGTGTAGCAGTGGGTATTATCATGAGCTTTCGCTACTCGAGAAGAAAGTGAACATTATTTTTTTTCAGTTTATGTTCACAATTACTGTCCAAGTGTCGTCTGCTGATAACCTTTGAAAACAGTTCAAGCCCGACAAAATGTTCTGCCGAGAATGCGTGCATGTGCAGTCTCGTATCAGCCTTGGCTGCTCGAGAGGAAAGTGCTATACATGTAATCATTTTCAGCGCCTATCAGCAACTAGTGGCATCCGCTGATAACCTTTTCAAACAGCTTGGACACAGTTCAGGCCCGGCAAAACTTTCTTGCGAGAATGTGCGTTTATGAAGTCTCATATGAGCCAAATTCGCTGCTGGAGAGGAGAGTGGTTTATTTTTTAAGTGCACGTTTTTTTGTCCTTAATCATCTGTCCGCTTTTGGTGGTTATTTTTATTATAGCAGTGAGTGTTTTTGCAGGAATGCGCATATGTGCAGTCTCATATTAGCCGTCTCTGCTTGAGAGGGAGGAGAGCGTAAATTTCCCTTTTTCCACTGGCAACCATCTTCCGTTTTTTGCTTAGTTCCTTTCAATCATCTGACCACGCCGTTACCACTGCCATCAGATCTAGAAAAATCGTGTCGCGAGCATAAATCCTAGGAATCCCAAATTTGGTTTGTGAACACATCTTGGGGTCACAGAGTCTGTACATATACAGTTAAGCGACCACTGTAACCTTGATTTTCTGGCATCAGTTTAAAAAAAAAGTGCTGTCTAATGTTGTCAAATGATTTTCCATAAATGTTTTGCAAGCTAGATACATTACCATAACATACCATGCATAAGCCTGGTGCTTTCAAAAGATCAAGCAACATCCTCGCTGGAAGCATGTGTTAAATGGTAACAAATCACAGTTCAGATGTTAATAATCAGAGCTTAGAATAAATCTACATATACAAGCTCTAGAAGTTCAAAATGGAAGCATGCAGTGGGCAAGATTACATTCAATGATAGGGCTAAACGACCGCCAGCTTTTTTGAAAAGCTAATACTTGTATATATTTACTATACAGAGTTATTCCACATTGCAAATGGCGGATTGGTATTTCATAACACAACAACAAGGTATTTTCTAACACTTATCATAATGATAATTTACAATTTCTCATCAGGGTTATATGTCTGTACCTGTAGCCTGACATGGTAGAATATGCTAGGGGTACGGGTCCGTACCTCTAGCCTCCCAGGCTAGGGGTACGGATCCGTATCCCTAGCCACCCAGGCTAGGGGTACGGATCCGTACCTCTAGCCACTGCCTTTCCAAAAATATCCTCAAGTTTTGTCGAAACCTTTTATTTGATGAGTGGAACAAATAATTTAGCCAAAAAAATAGTTTCTTAGCACAATTTAAGATAGTACAAAATTTTCACTATTTTTATAAGGTCCGCGCCTGTCGAATTTACGTCAAAAATTCCATTTTCCAAACATATCCTAAAATTTTGTAGAAACCTTTCCTTTGATGAGGTGAATAAAGAATTTACTCAAAAAATAGTTTCTTAGCACAATTTAAGATGGTACAAAATTTTCACTATTTTTGTAAGGTCCGCACCTGTCGAATTTCTGTCAAAAATTCCATTTTCCAAAAATTGCCTAAAATTTTGTAGAAACCTTTCCTTTGATGAGGTAAATAAAGAATTTACTCAAAAAATAGTTTCTTAGCACAATTTAAGATAGTACAAAATTTTCACTATTTTTGTAAGGTCCGCGCCTGTCGAATTTCCATCAAAAATTCAATTTTCCAAAAATTGCCTAAAATTTTGTAGAAACCTTTCCTTTGATGAGTGGAATAAAGAATTTACTCAAAAAATAGTTTCTTAGCACAATCTAAGATAGTACAAAATTTTCACTATTTTTGTAAGGTCTGCGCCTGTAGAATTTCCGTCAAAAAATTCCATTTTCCAAAAATTGCCTAAAATTTTGTAGAAACCTTTCCTTTGATGAGTGGAATAAATAATTTAGCCAAAAAATAGTTTCTTAGCACAATTTAAGATAGTACAAAATTTTCACTATTTTTGTAAGGTCCGCGCCTGTCGAATTTCCGTCAAAAATTCAATTTTCCAAAAATATCCTATTTTGTCGAAACCTTTTATTTGATGAGTGGAATAAATAATGTAGCCAAAAAATAGTTTCTTAGCACAATTTAAGATAGTACAAAATTTTCACTATTTTTGTAAGGTCCGCGCCTGTCGAATTTCCGTCAAAAATTCCATTTTCCAAAAATATCCTAAAATTTTGTAAAAACCTTTCCTTTGATGAGGTGAATAAAGAATTTACTCAAAAAATAGTTTCTTAGCACAATTTAAGATAGTACAAAATTTTCACTATTTTTGTGAGGTCCGCGCCTGTCGAATTTCCGTCAAAAATTCAATTTTCCAAAAGTTGCCTAAAATTTTGTAGAAACCTTTCCTTTGATGAGTGGAATAAAGAATTTACTCAAAAAATAGTTTCTTAGAACAATTTAAGATAGTACAAAATTTTCACTATTTTTGTAAGGTCCGCGCCTGTCGAATTTCCGTCAAAAAATTCAATTTTCCAAAAATTGCCTAAAATTTTGTAGAAACCTTTCCTTTGATGACTGGAATAAATAATTTAGCCAAAAAATAGTTTCTTAGCACAATTTAAGATAGTACATAATTTTCACTATTTTTGTAAGGTCCGCGCCTGTCGAATTTCCGTCAAAAATTCCATTTTCCAAAAATATCCTAAAATTTTGTAGAAACCTTTCCTTTGATGAGGTGAATAAAGAATTTAGCCAAAAAATAGTTTCTTAGCACAATTTAAGATAGTACAAAATTTTCACTATTTTTGTAAGGTCCGCGCCTGTCGAATTTCCGTCAAAAATTCCATTTTCCAAAAATATCCTAAAATTTTGTAAAAACCTTTCCTTTGATGAGTGGAATAAAAAATTTACTCAAAAAATAGTTTCTTAGCACAATTTAAGATAGTACAAAATTTTCACTATTTTTGTGAGGTCCGCGCCTGTCGAATTTCCGTCAGCCAAAAAATAGTTTCTTAGCACAATTTTTAAGATAGTACAAAATTTTCACTATTTTTGTAAGGTCCGCGCCTGTCGAATTTCCGTCAAAAATTCCATTTTCCAAAAATATCCTAAAATTTTGTAAAAACCTTTCCTTTGATGAGGTGAATAAAAAATTTACTCAAAAAATAGTTTCTTAGCACAATTTAAGATAGTACAAAATTTTCACTATTTTTGTGAGGTCCGCGCCTGTCGAATTTCCGTCAAAAATTCAATTTTCCAAAAATTGCCTAAAATTTTATAGAAACCTTTCCTTTCATGAGTGGAATAAAGAATTTACTCAAAAATAAGTTTCTTAGCACAATTTAAGATAGTACAAAATTTTAACTATTTTTGTAAGGTCCGCGCCTGTCGAATTTCCGTCAAAAATTCCATTTTCAAAAATTATCCTAAAATTTTGTAGAAACCTTTCCTTTGATGAGGTGAATAAAGAATTTACCCAAAAAATAGTTTCTTAGCACAATTTAAGATAGTACAAAATTTTCACTATTTTTGTGAGGTCCGCACCTGTCGAATTTCCGTCAAAAATTCAATTTTCCAAAAATATCCTAAAATTTTGTCGAAAATTTTTATTTGATGAGTGGAATAAATAATTTAGCCAAAAAATAGTTTCTTAGCACAATTTAAGATAGTACAAAATTTTCACTATTTTTGTAAGGTCCGGGTCTGTCGAATTTCTGTCAAAAATTCCATTTTCCAAAAATATTCTAAATTTTTGTAAAAACCTTTCCTTTGATGAGGTGAATAAAGAATTTACTCAAAAAATAGTTTCTTAGCACAATTTAAGATAGTACAAAATTTTCACTATTTTTGTGAGGTCCGCACCTGTCGAATTTCCTTCAAAAATTCAATTTTCCAAAAATATCCTAAAATTTGTCGAAACCTTTTATTTGATGAGTGGAATAAATAATTTAGCCAAAAAAATAGTTTCTTAGCACAATTTAAGATAGTACAAAATTTTCACTATTTTTGTGAGGTCAGCGCCTGTCGAATTTCCGTCAAAAATTTAATTTTCCAAAAATATCCTAAAATTTTGTCGAAACCTTTTATTTGATGAGTGGAATAAATAATTTAGCCAAAAAATAGTTTCTTAGCACAATTTAAGATAGTACAAAATTTTCACTATTTTTGTAAGGATCGCGCCTGTCGAATTTCCATCAAAAATTCAATTTTCCAAAAATTGCCTCAAATTTTGTAGAAACCTTTCCTTTGATGAGTGGAATAAAGAATTTACTCAAAAAATAGTTTCTTAGCACAATTTAAGATAGTACAAAATTTTCACTATTTTTGTGAGGTCCGCACCTGTCGAATTTCCGACAAAAATTCAATTTTCCAAAAATATCTTAAAATTTTGTCGAAACCTTTTATTTGATGAGTGGAATAAATAATTTAGCCAAAAAATAGTTTCTTAGCACAATTTAAGATAGTACAAAATTTTCCCTATTTTTCTAAGGTCCGCGCCTGTCGAATTTCCGTCAAAAATTCAATTTTCAAAAAATATCCTAAAATTTTGTCGAAACCTTTTATTTGATGAGTGGAATAAATAATTTATTCAAAAAATAGTTTCTTAGCACAATTTAAGATAGTACAAAATTTTCACCATTTTTGTGAGGTCCGCGCCTGTCTAATTTCCATCAAAAATTCAATTTTCCAAAAATTGCCAAAAATTTTGTAGAAACCTTTCCTTTGATGAGTGGAATAAAGAATTTACTCAAAAATAGTTTCTTAGCACAATTGAAGATAGTACAAAATTTTCACTCTTTTTGTAAGGTCCGCGCCTGTCGAATTTCCATCAAAAATTCAATTTACCAAAAATTGCCTAAAATTTTGTAGAAACCTTTCCTTTGATGAGTGGAATAAAGAATTTACTCAACAAATAGTTTCTTAGCACAATTTAAGATAGTACAAAATTTTCATTATTTTGTGAGGTCCGCACCTGTCGAATTTCCGTCAAAAATTCAATTTTCCAAAAATATCCTAAAATTTTGTCGAAACCTTTTATTTGATGAGTGGAATAAATAATTTAGCCAAAAAATAGTTTCTTAGCACAATTTAAGATAGTACAAATTTTTCACTATTTTTCTAAGAACCGCGCCTGTCGAATTTCCGTCAAAAATTCAATTTTCCAAAAATATCCTAAAATTTTGTTGAAACCTTTTATTTGATGAGTGGAATAAATAATTTAGCCAAAAAATAGTTTCTTAGCACAATTTAAGATAGTACAAAATTTTCACTATTTTTGTAAGGTCCGCGCCTGTCGAATTTCCATCAAAAATTCAATTTTCCAAAAATTGCCTAAAATTTTGTAGAAACCTTTCCTCACGGGTGGTAATGTCGTAAGGGGCGATCAAAAGTTATGCAAACGGTCGCCTTACGAGAGCGTCCAGATATGAGTGACGGGATGAAAATAAAACCAGCAAAACATGTAAGTTAGCGACTTTTACATTTATTTCAATGTTTGCAGATTAATATTCAGAAATCAGGCAATGCTATTCCCAATAGTTATCATTTTTGTGTAATGGGAAGCAATAGCGGAAGTGGAAAACCGAATAGTTAGTCTAAAATTCAATTCTCCTGGACGAGGGTGTGTTGATTTTTTGGTTTTGCTCTTAAATAAACATGGTTTAGGGGCTTTTTAACATGTTTACTGGCAGGTTTAGTGACACAAATTTACTTAACATGAATTTTCTTTTATGCCTTAATAGTGTTTAGTCAAAATCGGGTTTAAAATGTTGACATTGACTAAAAAGAAAAAAAAACACTTACGACATTGACACCCCCTTACGAGTCAGTTAACCCTTACGAGCCAGTATGGGAAACGCCCTTCATCTGATAGACAACGGATTACTCTTAAGTGTCTGCTAGAAAATTCTTGGTCTAGCGCTTGCACATTACCCATACATGATAGAGGGTCTCAATGGGGATTCCTTTGAAATCGCTAATCAGTAATAGATCGCTAATTAGTAAAGTTATGCCTGCAAATCGCCAACTAGTAAAATTGAGGCCCCCAAATCGCTAATCAGTTAAATTTTGGCCCCAGAAATCTGTAAATTTTAGGCCCAAAAATCAGTAGCCTGTCTGGAGGCATTTACGAGGTGGAATAGCAGAATAGGGTTTTTTCCACCAAATTCGTTAACTGATTAAACACGCCACTGTGCTATTCGGTATTTCTTTGCCCCCAAATCGCTTATCATTATATTTTATGCCTTAATTCGCTAACCACTAGAAGCTCTCATTCCGCTATTGGTTAAATTTACCCTAAAAATTCGCTAACTTAAATTTTAGGGTCATCCTTCGTTAATAAGTAAACCCCATTGATACCCTAATGATATGCACTTGAAATTAATCGTCTCATCTTTAAGGACTTCGGCAAAGAATAAAATGCTTTTGAGACTGTTTTCTGTTGTTCTTTGTTTAAAGAAGAGTAAATTTGGACAGTAGTACCCATGGTTTGAAGCCATTACGAGAGCAACCATGTGATCAGAATTCAAAATAATTTAGAAGAATTTATTACTGAATGATCTGGTTCGAAACTAGCGAAAACATTACACATCAAAGACATGGCAACCAGGGTGCTTCTTTACCTAGTATAAGAATCTTAAAACATCTTCTTTGAAATAATGATCAGAATTTGAAAAAAATAACACTAATTCACCCTCTACAAAATAGCGAAAACGCTATAAACGAATATGATCTGTCAAAAACATGGCCACCAGGAGGCGTGACTTATTGAAGAGAGGAAAAATTCAAATATCTTCCCTTAAAGCAACTCACTTTTACAAAAGTCATGAAAACTTGGATTTTATAACCCCCTCCCCTTTTTTTTTAGTTTCCATCTACAAACTGGGTACCCATTTTCGACCAAACTGAGTGAATGCATTGACTTTTTCGAAGAGTAAGATGCACTAAAATTTTAAGGATAGGTGGGCCTGTTAAATGCAAACTTTAAACACCTTCTTTCTGCGCATGCGTATGAACATTGCTAAGATATGCGACGTGTGACCTAAGATGTGTTTTACATATGTTGTGTATGTATGTAGCGACATTTCATTGTCCAAATGCTATCTTTGATCAATGGAGAGGTGGGGGAGAGAAGCATTTAAAACAAAACTGAAAGACATGTTTCAACTTTCCAATGACAAACGTTACATATTTTAGCATTTTTCGTACACATGCGCAGAAAGAAGATATTACACTTTTTTATTCAAAGAGCACTTCTACCCATTCCTTAATGTTTACACGTTTACACTTTGAAAAAATAGTACTGCATTCATGGTCGAAACGGCAACAGGCTTGAGGATGACACATTAGGTGCGGGGGTAGAAAATGCAAGGTTTCACAACTTTGTAAACGGCGAGTTGCTTTGAAACAGATTTTGATGGTTGACTCAGTGGGGACGAAGACCTCGCGCATACCAAAGGGAATTTTGTTCGAAATAAGGATTATCAATATAGGAATCAAGATTGATTTTTTTTATTTTGTTTGATTATTTCTTTACGTCCCATCAACAATCTTTCAGTTAAACAGTGATGGGTCTTCCTGGTTTGAACCAGTACCAAGCCAGGATAATTGTGTCTTGCTCAAAAACCACAACGCAGTGACGCCTGTGAGGCTCGAACCTGCGGCCCCTCAGTCTCAAGTCAAGCACTCTACCACTGAACCACTGCTCTCCCGCATCAAGATTGAAGTAGAATTGAACGTTTCAAAAACATTTGCCTGATCTTGTCAGAAAGGGACAGCATGATGTCTTTCTTATAACAAAACAACAACACACGTCCCTTTGATAGATGCATGCACAGTGTTTAAAACGTCCCACCAACAACTACGGTCTTATGGAGACTGGACCCAGGCATTAATTCTCATCAGACAGACTGGTGAAGCCGGGGATCTAACCTGCGACCCCCCCCCCCCCCGTTCATCCGCTACACCACGGCAGCTCCTAAATGTATGAGGTGATGTTTAAGCAGACTGGAGGAAAAATATAAACAAAACTGTAGCCCTAGGCAAGTGCTAGCAGAGGAGTTGGGGTATAGGATAGAGTTGGGTTGTGGTGGTGCACTCAGATTCGCTGCACTTGCATTTTTTAACTCTGTTCAAATCCTTGCACTTTAAAATACCAGGTTTCGTAGCGAAATCGCTTGGGATACACCACCACCCGATAATGACCCACACGTCCAGTGGAAGATGTGTGAGGGGGGGGGCGTCTATGTTCATTGTTTTCTGGCTAAATTATCAGGTTGGCTTGCAATCCACTGACTACTTTGCTCCACACCCCTTCCTCAAGATAAATGTATCAAACATGCCCCAAAACATTTAAATTTTAGTATACCTCACCCCCGAAACTATTCCCAGTCTTAGCCGTAGCCTAAGAGTGGACCAAACATGACCTCCCCCCCCCCCCAAAAAAAAATCCCATTTAGTAGCAACCCACACAACCCTCCCACCCCAAGCAAAAAAAAAGAATAAATAAAGAAAATCACCAAATGAAAATATGCACATTGGTTGGGATGGTGGAGGGGGGCTATATTCAATAAGTTTCCGTCTACAGTATTAGTTCCCCCTCAACTATACATTTCTAGCACGCACACACACACGCACGAAATATAGCGTACCCCCTTCCCCAAAGTATTCCTATATTACCTTAACCTTAATGAGAGCCTAAAATGACCAAACATCCCAATTCAATGGCAAACCCCTCCCCCCACCCCCACACCTCACACGCACAATTATAATACTATTCAAAACTTCGTTGATCTCAAAATCAGGTTGAACCAGTACCAAGCAATTAATTAAGTATTTGTTTGAAGCCACAACGCAGCGCCTGTGCTGAGGCTCGAACCCGCAACCCCTCGAGTTCACCAATTAGTCACCGCGCTCTTCAATATAATCAACTTGGAATTGAGCCATACCATGCGAAAATGCGTCTGAGGGATTTCTAGGCCAACCAGGTAAAATTCAAACCAGCCTCCTCAGCCACAGGAACAAGTTGCATCATTGACATTCTAGTCTTAGCATGATAAGGCTGGCTTTAACATCAGTAGATATCCTGCTATCAAAGAAGCGAAATAATGGATGCTGTTCAGACTGCGCAGGCAGGCTGATCTGCGCCTTTGTTGGTCGCAATTGTTATTAAGCAGGTTTTCACATGACGAGGATAAATTGAATTTATATCAGTGACACGTCAAGCATCACAACGAGAATATTTTCTAAAACTTATCTGTTCTACTTCTCTCTTTGAACTCTCCAAATTTATTCGTCTTGTAAGGGGCAATCGTACCGTTAGGGGCAACCAATGTCGTAAGGGGTAATGGGCACCAAAACCTCGTCGCAGACACAAAGTGACGTCAAGAAGATGGTGTATACGGCTTATGCTTGAAAAATAAGTTGGAAAGGATATGATTTTTTTTACAAAAATAAAGCATTTAAGAACATTTATTGAACAGAACACCTTCATTAGCAACCACTAAAATGATATTATGCGTACACCTTACTCTGGAGAAAGTATATCATTCGTTAGATGTAAACTTTCTTACGTCAGATTATTTTGCCTCTTGTACAGAAATGGACATTATTGGGAATAGAATTCTCCGTTTCCTTATATTAGGCTCAAAAACGGTAAAAACAGTTAAAACAGGACTACTCACGTAGCTGATTCCATTGTTTATTGGTCCCGTAGCTCATGTTCGGATGATCTCGTAAATATTTCATTTGCATAACCGTTCGATCGCCCCTTACGACATTACCACCCGTGTTAGAGTGTCTTTGGAGTGCAAAGATGTTGAGAATTGTGGGTCGATTAGCGTTTACCAAGCCGCTTTTTTTGGACAGTTTATTTTTCGTCAGGAACCCGTGCTGGATCAGACCATGACTAATTTACAACAGAATACAATCGGCCTAAAATTCCTTGATTTTAATCGCATTTTATTCTAAACATGACTTGTCTAAAATGTCGTGCTCTCTTTAATTACGCGCGGCGCGAAATAATTACGTCAGACTTTACGACGTCATATCTCATGACGCAATTAATCTCCCGAAGACACATTATCGCACGGCGCGGCTCATATGTTTATTGTATTAATTTGTTCATATTTTAGCTAACTTATTATATTTTTAATGTTCAGTAATCTTTTTCTTATCTAACCTTGATGACGCTAATGACCCAAAAGGGTTTATGCGTCGTTTAACCTCAACTCATCATCATCAATGTTAGGTGTTACATTTCTAAGCCAAGGTAAATTCAGTGCTGGCTTTATAGTTCTAAGCCATGGTAAATCCAATGCTGGGTGTTACAGTTCTAAGCCAAGATAAATTCAGTGCTTGGTTTTACAAATCTAAGTAAGTAAGGAGGCAACGATCAGGAACCGATACAACCAAGTACCACACCTGACCCAGGACACCACTTGGGAAAGTAACAAAAACACACAAAAACACATCACACACAAGAGAGCCAAGAGGCCAGTCCTTTCCAAGCAGGTGACCACAAGGCTACAATGAACAGACAAGAAAGCATGGCAAACACGAGACATAAATAATAGAAAGGATCCATAAAGAATCACCGCCTTGGAACGGTCAGTAAAATATATTTGCTGGAGAGCTTAAACACGTTTAATGGTACCAACATCACCCTTGTTTCAGATTAGGATCAAGACAAATTGATGTTTGGTTTGCATGACAGATCCCTAACTTATCAATGTTGAACTCCTATTAAACACAAATGAAGATATAAAAAGGACATAAAAAAGATAAGGACTCAACAGTATATACATGTGAATACCGGAGTAAAAGAAATCCAACTGTTGAACCCCTGTTGGCCAAACTACAGACACAACATCAGTTCCTAACCCTCTCATCTATAGATAAGTTTGAACCATCATAGAATCTGAGGTCCGACCCGCCGGCGTGCAATTAAAGAGGAAAGCAAAGTTGCCAACAGTGATTGGGTTGACCACTAAGCATGCAATCTGTTGCACTACATTGTTATAACCAATTTTCTTATAATGAAAAATTATTTAAATACACTCTGCTGAAAAATTAAGACAAGGTAAATCCAGTGCTGGATTTTACAGCTCTGAGCCAAGGTAAATCCAGTGCTGGATTTTACAGTTCTAAGCTAAGGTAATTCGAGTGATGGGTTTCACAGTTCTAAGCCAAGGTAAATCAAGTGCTTGATTTATAATTCTAAGCCAAGGTTAACCCAATGCTCGCTTTTTAAGTTCTAAGCCAATGTGAATCCAGTGCTGGATTTTACAGTTCTAAGCCAAGGTAAATCCAGTGCTGGATTTTACAGCTCTTAGCCAAGGTAAATTCAATGATGGATTTAACAGTTCTAGGCAAAGGTAAATCCAGTGCTAGGTTTTTCATTTCTAAGCCAAGGTAAATCCAATGCTGAATTGACAGTTCTAAGCCAAGGTAAATCCAGTGCTGGATTTTACAGTTCTAAGTCAAGGTAAATCAGTGCTGGGCTTGACATTCTAAGCCAAGGTAAATCCAATGTTGTGATGTACAGTTCTAAGCCAAGGTAAATATAGTGATGGATTTTACAGTTCCAAGTTAAGGTAAATCCAATGCCTGATTTTACAGTTCTAATTCAGCCAAGGTTAATCCAGTGCCGGATTTTACAGATCTAAGCCAAGGTAAATCCAGTGCTAGATTTTACAGCTTTTAGTCAAGGTACATACAGTGCTGGATTTATAATTCTTAGCTAATGTTAATCCAATGCTCGGGTTTTTAGTTCTAAACCAATTACAGTTCTAAGCCAAGGTAAATCCAGTGCTTAATTTTACAGTTCTAAGCCAAGTTCAATCGAGTGCTGGATTTTACAGTTTTTAGCCAAGGCAAATACAGTGATGGATTTATAGTCCTAAGCCAAGGTTAAACCAATGCCTGGTTTTTAAGTTCTAAGCCAAGGTAAATCCCATGCATGATTTTTACAGATCTAAGCCAAGGTAAATCCAGTGCTGGATTTTACAGATCTAAGCCAAGGTAATCAAATGCTGGATTTTGCAGTTCTTAGCCAAGGTTAATACAATGCTGGGTTTTAAAGTTTTAGACCAAGGTAAATTCAATGCTGGATTTTACAATTCTAAACCAAGGTTATTCCAGTCATGGGTTTTACAGTTCTAAGCCAAAGTAAATCCAATCCTGGGTTTTACAGTTCTAAGCCAAGGTAAATCCAATGCTGGGATGTATTAACAGTTCTAAGAAAAAGTAAATCCAGTGGGATTTTACAGTTCTAAGCCAAGGTTAATCCAATGCTGGGTTGGTTTTATAGTTCTAAGCCACAGTAAATCCAACGGGGGTCAGGGTTTACAGTTCTTAGCCAAGATAAACCCAAGGCTTGGTTTTACAGTTCTAATCCAAGATAAGCTGAGTCCAATGCTTGGTTGTACAGTTCTAAGCCGAAGTAAATCCAATACTTGGTTTGCTTTTGCAGTTTTTAGCTAAGGTAAATACAATGCTGGGTTGATTTTACAGAAGGGACAGCGTGTATGTTGATACTTAGCGGATGTTAATACTACATGTGCTAGGGTACCAGACAACTCACGAGAGTGTGAGTGCGAACATGGCATGTCTCTTACAACCTAGGGTATTTCTTTAGACAGGGTCCTGTGTATAGAAAACCCCTGTTATAACCATAGTAGAACAGGACATAGAACATGACACAAAAAGTGAATTTTTAATCCTACCGCTGATTCAAGGGAGGGGACAATTTTTAGCAATGAAACTATCCAAAAACTATCCAATCGGCAAGCAGCGAAGGCTCGGGCGAGCCTGCGCACATTCACAGGCTAACCAGAGCATCCGCTTCTCGTATACACAAAGTATGGACGAAGAGAAAAACTCAGAAAATGATAAGACTTTACCCCCACCCCCCGCCTCCTCTCGAGGCCCAACATTGGAGGTTTTTGCGCATGTGCGCCGATACGTTTAATATCGCATGCTGGCATAAATACTCAGTGGCGGATCCAGAAGGGGTTCGCTCGAACTCCCTCCCCGCCCCCCGTTTTTAGCTCACCTGAGCCGAAGGATTAGTTTACTAATGACTCCGGCGTCCGTCCGTCCGTCAGCATTTTCAAACTTCTCCTCTGAAACCACTGGGCCAATTAAACTCAAATTTCATATGGAGACTCCTTAGGATGGGTACAAATGGTCTTGGTCTCATGACCAATATGGCCTCCATGCCCATATATGGTAAAAACCTTTTAAAAAGATCTTCTTCTCCAGAACCAGAGGGCTGATGGATGACCTTGGGACTTGGTATGTAACATTTGGGATGTGGGGCCTACCAAGTTTGTTCAAATGATGATTCTAGGTCGAACTTGACCTACTTTACATGAAGGTCAAATTTGCATCCTAATGCATTTAAATTGGATTTTTTAAAAGTTGTTTTAATACTGTTGAAGCAAAGTCATTGTTCTCACTTGATATGTTAAGAGGCAATTCCAAAGGTCAGGGTTGACCTTTGACCTTTCAGCCAAGGTCACTCATATTGGAGGCCCATCAATATCTTAAAACACAGTTTTCTCAGAAACCACTTGGCCAATTGAACTCAAATTTCATATGGAGACTCCTTAAGTTGAGTGGAGTAAATTTGAACCAAATGTTATGGTCACATTACCAAGATGGCGGCCATGCCCTTATTAGGTAAAAACCCTTTAAATATCTTCTACTCTGGAACCAAAAAGTCAATGGCCTCGTGACTTGGTATATAGCATTGGGATGTGGGCCCTACCAGGTTTGCACAAATGATGAATCTGAGTTGACCTTGATATTTTTTACGGCAAGACCAAATTTGATCCCTAATGCATTTATAACTGTTTAAGTGGAAATCATAATACTTGCGAAAAATGTTAAACCTATTGAGACACTGGTTTTATATAGCACCAAAGGTCAAGCTGACCTTTGACCTTTCATCCAAGGCCACTCATATTGGGACTGCCTTATACATATCTAAGCATCTTTTTCTCAGAATTCACTGGGCTGTTTGAAGTAAAATTTTATACGGAGTATTCAGTAGATAAAACAATATAAATATGATATTATTTTAGGTCAACTGATCAAAATAACCACTGCCCCCACCCCCCCACCCCCATATATCAGGGTGGGTAGTCACGTGGTTTTTGCGTGGATACACTGTACGGATGTTCGAATACACTGTACGGACATTCTGATCGAATGTAGGTAGATTTCTCTATATTTTCTCATCTATACCCAGAAAGTTATACACCATTTTCCAGCCCACATTTTCCCCTATCAAACGCTACCAGGATAGCATCTTTAAGCTTCTTACTTTGAGTACTAACTCTGTCACAAATGTTGTTCGTACAGCTTATTTTCAAATTCAGGCCCGATCTTCGCCGCTAAAATTTTTGTGACAGAGTCTGTACTCAAAGTAAGAAGCTTTATGAGGATATCCTGGTATCGTTAGATTGGGAACAATGGGGGCTGGAAAATGGTGTATAACTTTCTGTGTAAAGATGAAAAAAAACACGCAGAAATATCTACTTACTTTTGCTTAAAACATCGGTGTGGAAAGAAGTCCGCCATTTTTCCGTACAGTGTATCCTCACAGAAACCACGTGACCACCCACCCTGTTTAACATAATGAGACAATGGTTTTATATAAGTACCAAATGTCAAGCTGACTTGTCCAAGGCCACTCATTTGGACTGCCACATAAGTATCTAAACATCTTTTTTCTCAGAAATCACTTGGCTGTTTAAACTCAAATCTCATATGGAGTATTCTTTTGATTGTTTTAGGTCATTTGACCAAAATGGCTGCAACCCCCATATATGGTGAAACAAAATATGTTTGAGCGATAAGCCTAAGTTGACCGTGACCTATTTTAACATTATCAAGGAGATCAGGTGAGCGCTTCAGGACCATCAGGTCCTCTAGTTAAATTTCCTATGAAAATGAAATATTTTGGTCTCAGTGAGACCAAATTATTTCATTTTCATGGGATATTTAAGGAAAATGAGATAAAATCAGCGAAACGAACCCCAACACCTTTATACATATGAATCCCCTTTCCAGAAATCCAGGATCCCCCCTGTCCAGACAGAAACAATATGGGCCTCGTCGCGAGAAAACCTGTCTTCGGGGTTTCCGTCAAAGCTAGTTTCAAACCGGCCTCATCAGCTACAGAGACTAGCTAGAAAGTTGTAATTTCGCTTGTAGTAAGCTTAGATATGGTGCTTTCCAAACAGCGAATAACAAATGCGCTGATCAGACTGCGCGGATGCGCAGGCTGGTCTGCGCCTTTGTTGTTCGCAAACCTCCGAAGACAGGTTTTCTCGTGACGAGGCCCATATAATAATTGGACCATGCCGCGAGAAAGCCTGTCTTCGGAGTTTCCGATCAAGTACAACCTGGCAACCACCAAGTTAGCATTTCATTCGAATGAAACATCTAAAGATAAGCTGTCAATAATATAAAAATGTTATCCAGGTGCATGCCAAACTACACAAAAACTTGTTCATTTCTACATGCTCATTACACTGAAACATAAAAAGTAGTTGAGAAGTTTGTGAAAACACTCATTTATTGAATGTACGTACATGTATGTTGTATGTACACATTGGAATTGCCTCTATGAGGTAATCCCAATGGGTACCAACAACATATGTTACTGAAATTAAGGAACCAATTTTGAAATATACACTCAGCAAGTATCATGTCCATTGGATTTCCTCTTTTAAACATCTCAAACTGCCAATCAGTATTAAACTACCTGTCATTATATGGCAAACTGTTTATATTTACATGACAGCTATATCACCAAATTTGATTTGTTATCTAGCTGGTACTTGCATGGTTGTAAGACTCAAACCAATCTGCATAGCTACACAGACCAGCTAGTATAGTGAAATTTTGAATGGAGCAAAATAAAGATTAAAGGCGCTAGTCAGACTGTTCGCATCGATGCATTCTTTCTACATATCCAAATACGCACACCAAAGGGAGTCTACTGAGACGAGCTGCGAATATTAATTGCTTCCCTTTCAAAATGGTAAGCAAAGGGCCAGTTAAGCAAAAATAATTTGCGTAAAATTGCGATTATTTTCTTATCCATCAGTTAAAACATGTGTGGGGGTGCTCAAAAGAACCGTCTCATCGAGACGGTTCTTTTGAGTAGCCGCAACATATGTTTTGGTTGAGAAATAAGAAAAATAATTTTTAGTTACGCACTCTTATCTGGGGGCCTGGACCGTAAGCTCTTTTCTGAGCGACTCTTTTCCCATAAAGGCAGTCTAACCTATGGTGTGAATTAACATAAGACGATTTCACTTGAATGCTTTCAATTTTCACCACGCACGTGCGTAACTGCGTAATGGATTCTATGACTTGTGTTGAAACCGATTTTTATGCTAACGACTTCCGGTTCTTTAAAATTATTTATCCAGTTATTTACCCTGTCACATCTTTGCACCGATTACTATTAGTACTGCAGATCTCAAGGCTGTCTGAGGGGTCTACTGGTCAGATCTTTGCAACATCTAGTGTTATATACCAAATGAAAATGTGGGGTCTCTAGTTTTTTAAAGTAGTTGATGACACCTCTGATTCTGAGTACTAACCGAGTTATCTCCCCTTGAATTACCCCACCCATTTTGATCATATTATAAGAGGTTATGATCATTAGCTTGTTAAATAATTGAGTTGAAGCATCCAGGAAGAAAAAATATACCCATCATTACTCAAAACGGTACTTGAAAAAGTAGAAAAGTTAAGTTTTGATCAGAGAAATGGGCTTTTGAACTGTTTTGTTGGTCTTTTAAAGTTAAATTATGTGTTAAAACTCCATTGAATAAAAATATATTTGAAACTTTCAATTTAAGAATCTGCCCATTAGTGGTATGTCCTTAGAAATGACTAAGAATTTAAAGAACACTTATTTATCTATCTTATCAGGGTTTCTAGATTCCAATTTCTGTATACGGAATGCTCTGGGAGCAATAATAAGCAAGTAAATACCCCACCCACCTATTACTACTGCAGATCTCATGGCTGTTTGAGGGCGACCTTAGTCATATTTTGCTAACATCTGGTGTCATGTAAATGTACATATACCAAGCAAAAATGTAGAGTCTCTAGTAAATATAAGCAGTTGATGACACCTCTGATTCTGAGTACTAACCGAGTTATCTCCCCTTGAATTACCCCACCCATTTTGATCATATTATAAGAGGTTATGATCATTAGTTTGTTAAATAATTGAGATGAAACATCCAGTAAGGAAAAAATGCCAAGCATTGCTCATAACGGTACTTGAAAAAGTAGAAAACTTAAGTTTTAGTCAGAGAAATGGGCTTTCAAACTTTTTTGTTCGTCTTTAAAAGTAAATTTGGTGTCAAAACTCCTCTGAATAAAAATATATTTGAAACTTTCAATTTAAGAATCTACCCATTAGTGTTATGTCCTTAGAAATGACTAAGAATTTAAAGAACACTTCTTTATCTATGTTATCAGGGTTTCTAGATTCCAATTTCTGCATACGGATATGCTTTGGGGACAATACTAAGCATGTAAATACCCCACCCACCTATCACTACTGCAGATCTCAGGGCTGTTTGAGGGTGAACTTGGTCAAATTTTGCTAACATCTAGTGTCATATACATGTACCAAACAAAAATGTAGAGTCTCTAGTAAATAGAAGCAGTTGATGACACCGCTGATTTTGAGTACTGACCGAGTTAAGTCCCCTTGATATACCCCCACCCATTTTGATCATATTATGAGAGATTATGGGTGTCAGTTTTGGAATATAATCAAAATCATGCATTCAGGAAATAAATATAGCCATCACTATTCATGACAGCACTTGAAGAAGTAAATTAATTAAGTTTTAGTCAGAGAAAAAGGGTTTGGAACTATTTTCTTCGCGTGTTATAGTTATATCCTATTTCAAAACCTAGCTGCTTTGAATAAACATATATTAGAAACTTTCAACTAAAGAAACTGCCCGCTAGATTTATCTCTTTAAAAATGAATAATAATTTAAAGATCAGTGCCTCAGTTATGTCAACAGGGTTTCTAGATTCTAATTTCTACAAATAGAATACTCTGAGGCAACTTCTAGCATGTAAATACCCCACCCACCTATAAGATGAGGTGAAAACGCTAACATTGATAAGTCTTATAATACTAAATCACCCAAATCTTTATAGCCTAAATACGAAGAGAATAATTTCTGACAGTGTAACTGTACTGCAAGTGCATTTACACAATCTTTCTTAAGATTGTCAATCACACCCAAGAACATCATTTTAGGTCACTAGTGGCACCAACTCTTGCAAGGCTACACACAATTTACCTATAACTTGAATAATGTTACAAGGACCTCTGACGGTGGTAATGGGAATCACAGTGTATCGCTGCCTATTATTTTGATAAAAATTAAAGTTGATCAAATGCTTCCATCTTCATATATAAGCTCGCTGTTGGTCTCTATTTTATGATTTTGCATTTGATTTCCTATTTCCATAAATGTACGGCTTTATTTTGGGGCTAAAATGGTCACTTTTTGTATTATACATATAGGAAATAGAAAAATATTTCTAAAACATCATTCCCCCCCGAGTCCCAACTAATCCTTTTGCACGTAAGTGTGTTCTCATATGTTACATAATATATGTGAAAAGCTAGCTGGGACTCGGGGGGGGGGGGGGGAATGATATCCCACAGCCCAAAATGTGACGTCTGGGCGAGCCCGATCATTAGCATTTGGATTTTTGGTGTGCTCTCTTGAAAATCTTTTTTTCCAGTTTAATGAAATAATAAGAACAAGTAAGCTTCCTTTCCATAACCCATTAGCAATGAAATATTACAACGTTTTAGCATATTTTTCTTTAGATTATGAAAATTGTCCCTTTACTAAATTCAGTTGGTAGGTTATTTTGCACATATACTGTATCTGTCCAATACACATAAACTACATGGCCATTGACTAGGTGTACCTTATGCATGGATGAATGGTTATAGAATATTGCTGCATAATATTGCACCAGGTAAATACATTGTCATCAAGGTTGAATATGGACTACAGTTGCACTTCAAAATATTTCTTAACAAATCAGATAGAAAAAAACAACAACAAAAATAATCACTAAAATGCTCATAATTTTGGACTTTAAAATACTTTCACTGTGATTTGTAATCGAGGATTGATGATATAATACCCTTACACGTAAAAATAATTGATTTCTAAATGTTTTGGTGAAGTCAAATTTTGCAACCCCTACCCCCTTTGGTAGTGTCTCCTGTTTTGTTGAAGGGATCTGCCTGTCTAATTATAACTTTAATTCGTTCCTAATACACCAAGCGTCCTATTCAAAAGAATACCAGCGATATCTTATGCATAGGGAAAATTTGGGAAGCATCTGAAAAATAGGCAGATACCCTATCAAAGTGTCAGAGGTCCTTTATACCTGAAACTTACTGGGGCTAATACACTTAGAACGCCATACACAATTATAATGCATTAAACTATCTAGATATTCTAGGAAGAGTTACTGCCCTTGATTATTTTTACCTTTGTTTTGTATGGAAAAATGCAGTAAAATAATAATATCTCAATAAGTTAAATTTGAAAAAAGTTTCTAATTAGGATTAAATCTATCCTGAACCAATACTATGCCAAACTGCAGATCAAAAGGGGTACGTGCATTAAGAGGCTATTTTGGCCCCCCTATGAGGTCAAAAAATAAAATTTGCTCTTCACAAGTTTCTTCTTATTAGTTTATTAGAACAATAGCCAAAGTGTAAAATTCTCGTATTGATTCGACTTTTATGGTTGCTATGGTAACAAAAATGGCCGCCAAAATAGGTTGAAAATAGGAAAATGACCATTTTGGAGCAAATTTGAGACATGTAACAGAGGAATTAATATAGAGCACAAGCAAATACCAAAAAAAAATTTAACAGATGATGAGAATTATCACGGCACATAATATATTAAAAGGTTTTTTTGGTATTTGCTTGTGCAGATATCTTATTCTTAAAAAATCGGTCTCCTAAAGCCTCAAATTTGGCCTTAAATAGCAATTTCTCTATTTTAAGCCTATTTTTTAGCCATTTTGGTTACCATAGCAACCAGTAAAAGTAAAATAAAGGCCAGAATTTTACACTGGGCTATTCTACTAACAAAACACTAAGATGAAATTGATGAAAAGCAACTTTCAGTTATTTGCTCTAGAGGGAGCAAAAAAAGCCCCTTAATACATGTACCCCTTTGTTTCTGCTACATATTTCTATTTTTTGAACCACGAGTTGTTGTCCCTTAATTGCAAGACTCACACATAGAAAATGGATCTACAATCGAATTTTCCTCCAATAACTTGCTTACTGAGGATCTGATTGCAATAAAATATACGAGACATTTGGTTTTACACATCTTTACAGCATCTTTTGTATTTCTTTAGCGATATAAAATACTGCATGAAACATGCATTATTGCCCTTGATTTTGCGTCGTTTTAAGATTAAAAATCAATATAATAGGCCTTATAAATAAATGAATCAATGGTCCCAAAATATTGGTGAAATATTGAAATTCCCTTCATTTTATACAATTGGATGACGTTTGCATTTGTCTTCCTGTATCACCCACCATAAATGTGTATCTGCATTTTATTCTTTCATCAAATCAGATTAAATGATCATTGACAAAGTGGGTGAGGTACGAATATACTGACAATCTTAATGGCTTCATATTTCATCAGAAATGATGACTATTCTAAATCTAAACAGTATGTAGCTTTTAAGTTTTCTATATACAGATATTATGTATCATTTTCCTGCTTTGCTTAGATTTTCGTCTATGCTTTGGAAAACTCTAATGCTTTTTTGTATCTTGTTAGTTTTATGTACCCTTACACTTTAGATAAACCAAATTATTTTGCTAAACACCCTTTTCAGGACGACCCTGCAAGACAAACTGTAACCTACAGATTATTTCATTAACCTCAAATGATAACCTGACTAACTCACATTTTCTCGTCAAAAGTCCGCTCTATAAATTAACAATGAGCTGTTTTTAGTCTTTCTTACTCAGAAATAAATGTACTTTAATTTCATACCACTTTCAATTACCTTACTGCAATTAAAATTATAAATTATTCATATTTTTCCAAGAACATGTTTCTAAAATACACCAGAAAACAGGGCCTGCAAATGGTTGACATTTTTTCTATCAAATCTAGATTATAAAACACCAAGATGTAGACAAAATATTGTATGTGTTGAATCTGAAGTCATTGGTAGTGATGACAGTACAATCAAAATTATGTTGAACCTGTCCAGTTCTCAGAAAATTTAGCATATACAGTATGTATGATGTTTCTCTAATGGCAACGTTTATATAATGGAAACCTCACAGTACTTTGATGCTATTCGCGTTTGTATTCCAAAAAGGTGACAGCAATAAAGCATAATAAAAGAGAACCACTGGACGATACTACATTGTTCTAGAACTTAAGTGGTTCCAGAGAAGATTTTTTTATGTTTTAACTATACAAGCCAATGTAAAACATGTAATCCCCCTGGGTGGGGCCATTATTGAATAAACTTGGCAGCTCCAGGCCTTGTGGGCCAAACAATATTATCAAAATAATGTGCCCATTATTTGAACAGACTTAGTGGAGGTCTACTTTGTGATGCTACATACTAAATATAATGGCGTTGGGCCATGTGGTTTCAGACAAAAAAAATTATATTTGCTTTAAAAAAACTATATAAAACCAAGGGCCATAATTTGAACAAACTTGGTAAAGTAGCACTAGGTGACGCTACAACTCTGTGAATATTGTTTTATGCTTTCCCTATTAAAGCCTATGTAAAACACGTGTCCCCCAGGATGGGTCCATTTTGGCAACATGGGCATAATTTTAACAAACCTGGTGGAGGGGTCTATTAGATGATACAAATACCAATTATCAAGGCTGTATGCCAAGTGGTTCCAGACAAGAAGATTTGTTATGTGTACCCTATATAAACCTATGGAAAACACGTGAATCTGGAGCGGGCCACAATTGGCCCTAGGACCATAATTTTAACAAAATTAGTAGAGGTCTACTAGATGATGCTACATATTTAATATCAAGGCTCAAATGGTTTCAGACAATATTTTTTCATGTTTCCCATTTTAAAAAAAGCAAATGAGTATGGTCAGGTAATAGCACAATCACACTATGCAGACCAACCCACGGCCTATGTAAAACATGTGAACCCAGAGGCGGGACAATTTGTGGCCCCATGGGCATAATTTGAACCAAAAAGAAAAATATCTACTAGAAAATCCTACACAAAATATCAAGGCGATCAGCCTTGTGGTTTCAGACAAGAAGATTTTTAAAGTTTTCGAAAATCTATTTTTACCACTGTGATCTAGATATACTTTTTCATCAATTATTTGAAAGGGCCATTTAAGGACCATTCCTGTCAGCCAAATTTGATTAAATTCAAGCCATTATTTTAGGATGAGATATCGTTTGATGCAATTGTTGATAACGCACGACGGACAACAGACATCCAAAGGTCACAATAGCTCACTTCGAGCTTATAACTCAGGTGGGCTAATAAAATATACTAAATATTGTGATTTTAAATATGTCTATTTGACCTTGACCTTTGACATTTAAATAGGTCATAACACAAATTTTAACTTTGACATACAAAGAGTGTAGGCTATTACTTATTTTGATGAAACAAAATTGACGAAATATGGCAATTGAACTGTTTCAATATAGATAAAGATTTTTTTTATGAAAAGTTTGAATTTTCCTTTTGCATTGAAACTATTTGCAAACAGACACACGGACAAACACAGCTTTTGGTACATGTATCATTGGTATTGATAATTCATTTTAAATATTGTTCTCCAACCGATACCATACAAGTCATAACAATATTGTATTAACGTGTCCTTATGAATAAATGCAATGCTCTAGACCAACTGTATACAGCATATGCATAATCCTATATAACATGTGTGTACGGTTCAAGGGCCTTAACTGTGTAAGTACTCAGTATGTCATTAACTGGATTCTAAAGTCGTACATACAGACAAATATTTTGGTATATATGACGCTTGATGTTAGCACAATCTTACCAGCAAAGTTCATAAGGAGAGGAATTCTGGCCAGTCGTATGTGGTAGTATAAAGCGGTTATCATCTTGACATGATTCAAACTGAGGCCGTTACGGAATAGCTCACGCCTCGCTTGATTGGGGGTATTTATTCCCCTTTGGTGGCAAAGAATATGTGGAATTTAAGTATGTAAGGCTAGTACTTATAAGTTAAGCTTCAAACAGGCACAACCTATACTTTTACTAATAAACAGATACATAAAATACGCAGTTTTTGTGATTTGGAGGTATGCCTATTTGACCTTGACATTTGACCTTGAGAAAGATCACAACTTGATTTGAAGCTTGACATAAAACAAGTGTATGATGTTGCTTACCTTGATGAAAATAAAAGATGAAACTTGCATTTTGAACTAAGTTATGGTTAAAAATTGTGTTTATGAAATATTAGCATTGCCCTTTTACATTGGCACTATTTACAAAAAGACACACAGACAAACACACCTATAGGTATCGTACATGTTGAAACTATATTTCAATGTTGTTTTCTAATCCAATACCATATAAATCATATAAATATTTCAATTATGTATGCTTATTAGAAATAAATGCAATGCTATCTGCCAACTGTATGCAAAATTCTAATAATCTGTTATAATGGGTATGTACGATTCAAGGGCCGTAACTCTGTTAGTACTCATCAGCGACGATGTCATCAACCGGATTCTGAAGCTGGACATACAAACAAACATTCTGGTATATGTCACTAGATGTTGCACCGATCTGACCAGTAAAGTCCTTAAGGAGAGGACTTTTGGCCAGTCGTCTGCTCTACTATATAGCCTAATCTTTGGAGTTTCCCTATACAAACAGATAGGTGCATAATTATATCTTCAGATAGCTCCTCAATTAGCGTGATTGTGATAAAATTGAGATTTTTAAATCAATTGATGTAATACACGAGAAACATCGTTAAAACCGGAAGTTCTGAAGTGTTAAGATCACTGTAAGACAGCTACTATACCGACAGTTTTATTTACATGAACATGATGGGGTGGGGGGGGGACTAGAGTGTCGGTATCGTAGCCGACGCACAGATAAACAACCAAGACTGTCGGTATTGTAGCAATCTGTCTTGCTACGGTGCGAATACAGGGGATGGTCTTGAAACTTGGTATTAATACGGATTTGGTCTTTTATATGCTTGTTTTTGCTTCAGACTTTTTGAGAAAATGTATTTTATGTATGGTGTAGTGCAAAATGTATGGTGGCTGGTTTGTGCCATTTCTTTTTCGTCCTTTCACCTGGCGTTATGGCGAAAAGACGAAAAACGCCACGAGAAAAGACGATCTAAAAAAGAACGCCACGCAAAATAACGAAAAGACGAAATAACGCTCTGGGCGAAAAGACGAAATGGCACAAACCAGGAATTCGTCGAAAAAATAATCAAGGTGAATAATGGGCTAACTTGATTTTAATGATTAGAGAATACACCCCCTTCCCCCCCCTCCCCCCCCCCCCCCACACACACCTCCCATTTGATAGCTTATGAATAGTTGGTAATAAGCTCTGAAAATTTCCTCTAATAGTTTTTTTACGATTTTTTTCATCGACGATCAAGAGATTTCTGATGTGTTTTTTTTTCTTTCAGATACTCATTACTGATTTTATTTGTTTTTTTTGTGTGTGTAAAAGTCATTCATAGATCCTGTAAGTACCGAAAAGAAAATGATTTTAGTTGGTTTAAGCGTTTGCGAATTCGTTTGTGTTGCCTCATCATTACAAAACAGCAACAACAACATTTTTTAAAAATGTCTTCGACGCTTAACGGAACTGCGATATTCATTTTGTCAATATATACTTATTATTGATCTAATTTTCAACAAAAGTTGATTTAATATTTTTATGGAAAGTGGATTGGGACGGACTCGCTGCTTTGACTCCTATTTTGGGCCTCGTCGCGAGAAAACCTGTCTTCGGGGGGTTGCGAACAACACAGGCGAAGACCAGCCTGCGCATCCGCGCAGTCTGATCAGCGCCTTTCTTATTCGCTTTTTGGAAAGTATCATATCGAGACTTGCTACTAGCGAAATTTCAATTTTCTAGCTAGTCTCTGTAGCTGAGCGGGCTGGTTTGAATCTCACTTTGTCGGAAACCCCGAGGACAGGTTTTCTCGCGACCAGGCCCAATTTTAGTGTTTGTTCAGCCTTAATTGGACAATGCTTACATAGCCAAGCAGATGATGTGTGCCTTTGAAAAAGGGACATTTGGGCCTCGTCGCGAGAAAACCTGTCTTCGGGGTTTCCGACAAAGCGAGACTCAAACCATTCTCCTCAGCTACAGAGACAAGCTAGAAAATTGAAGTTTCGCTAATAGCAAGTCTAAATATGATACTTTCCAAAACGCGAATAACAAAGGCGCTGATCAGTCTGCGCGGATGTGCAGGCTGGTCTGCGCCTCTGTTGTTCGCAAACCCCCGAAGACAGGTTTTCTCACGTTGCGGCCCGTTTATGAAAGCCCAAGCAGGTACTGTGGATTCAAAGATACACGAAAATCGTTGTAAACAAAATATATACTAATCCAGGTAATGGGTACTTTTTACACCGTAGTTTACCCGTTTCTATGAAAAATAGTATGCATCTTTGAAACATCTGTACCGAACATGTCGAGTGTCGTTTCATCGACGCTCAAGCGATGTCATCAATATGTAAATGGCGCGTAGGGACAGCCTTCGAATCTAGGGGGAACAACTTGACACCGATGAAAAATTGTGCTGTGCGTGAGGGGTTGCATGGTAGGCTAAGCCACCGGACAATAGCATTTAACGGAATTTGATGGGATATTTGTTTCCTAGCTGACTTCGCGGTGTAAAGTGGCTGTTCTAACGTATGGTTGCAGGTTTACAGTGGCGGATCCAGGGAGGGGGGTTCATGGGGTTCGTCATGAACCCCCCCCCCCCCCAACACACACACACACACACACACACACACACACACACACACACACACACAAAGAGGTTTTTAAATATCTAATGAAAAGGAAATAATTTGATCTTAGTGACCAAATTATTTCATTTTCATGGGATATTTAACAATAGTAAAGCGAACCCCACACACCATTATACATAAGGCCCTCCTTTCCAGAAATCCTAGATCCTCCCCTGGGGATAGACGTCAAATGTCAAACTTTAGTTGGTGATCTGAGCCTTCGTTGTCATATTCACCTTCTTCTGTGAAGAATGCTGCATTTAACCCATTAAAGCCGAATGGAATTTCCCACTCTTATCAATTGTACCAGTTCATTTCCGTTTTTAGGGTTGTTGGGTGGTATTTTTCATTCTAATTTAAATTTCAATAGAACATTCTGTAAGCAAACAGTGGAGAGCCTGATCAGACGCCGCGATCTCCAGCGTCTGATCTGGGTCTGCACTGTTAGCCACTGTCTCACAAAACCTAGAGGACGCTAGGTTTAAATGGGTTACAGGTTAATAGAATCCATTATTTGTGTGAGAACGCGTTCCTTGCGATCACCGTTTTACCTTGTGATGCCACGGATTTTTCTATCCCACCCGATTCTTATGGCCTAATCTGAATCTTCATCGTCATCATCACCCTTTTCCGTGCTCTCTGTGCATGTGCGGATCCAGAGGGCGATAAGGGGTCCGGACCCCCCCCCCCTAAAAATCACAAGTTATATGGGTTTCTATAGAAATTAGCAGTTGGACCCCCCTGGAAAAAGTTGGACCCCCTGGACAATGTTGGACCCCCTTTGGATCCTTGGAAAAGTATAGTTTTTTCTATAATAAAACCATTGGAACCCATCTGTAAACTGTCAAATAAGTTTAGGACTAAAAAAGGCGCATGCTGTGTGTGCGAGCTGTGTGTATCATTGGTACAATGCGCCAATGCGCGCGATGATCTGTGTCTTCGTTATTTGCTTATATAATACGAAAATACCAAATTCTCACGTTCATTAATTTTGTTTGTATGACCAGGTTAAGGGAGCTTATATAATAAATCTCCACTCAAATCTAATTTTAATGAAACAATATTGCGGCGTTATTTCAACAAATGAATAAATATAGCCCTAGTCGCGAGAAAACCAGATATGTTTCAGGGTTAATCCTGGCCCTAAATGATGATGGGCTCTTAAAATGGGCCAATGGCCCATATCCTATTCAAATACATGCACATTTTCAAATTTTAATGGGCCTTTTGAAAGGAGTTCTTGCGATAAGGAGTTTACATAATTTCAAACAACAAATTTTCAAATTGCCTTAATGTTTTTAAAATTGGTGTTGTTCAGCAGTAAAATATAAATAGTAATCAACAAAATACGTTTCAAAGCGATTCACCATTAACAATACCGTGAAAATGTGCACTTTCTACTCCCACCCCTCATTTTATGTCCTAATACTGGGTGCCATTTAGACCAGACTTTGAGTAAATGCATTGATATTTCTAAAAAAGTAAAAGTGCTAAAACGTTAAGGATATGAGTGCTCCTTATTTCCTAAACCTTAGCGTATCCCTCTGCGCATGCGTATTAAATACCCTTAAAATTGTGACGTTTGTCATTGGAAAGATGAAACTGGTGTCTTTCAGTTTATTTTAGATGCCCCCTAGACCCAAGATGCCCTTTGGACAACGACATGTCGCTATAAATATTTACAACACATGTTCTGGTCCAAGTAACAGAAATATTTGAATTAGAAAAAAGTTTAGCTTACCACCTTTGATGGCAGATAACTACAACTGATCTTGGTATAACCAACTGCTTTATGAGGTAATGCTCTGTTTGATAGCATTGGTGAGTAGAAATATCTACAGCAATAACAAGTAGAAATGTTTAATTTTAAGCACTGGAGAAATGTTTTTGTAGGAAAGTAAGTGTAAGTAGGGTAAAGTTGGGTATATTCGGACAGACAGCTAAATTCGGACAGCGACCTTGTTTGTTTCATATTTCAAATATTGGAATAAAAAATGAATTAACTAAGCAAACAGTGAAAATCCTGATGAGACGGCTCATAAGGAGACGTCTCATCTGGATTTACACTGTTTGCAAATGTGTGTCCGAATTTAACCTGATGTCCGAATTTACCCGACTTTACCCCATACACCAAAAGAGGTGGCAGTTGCGAGGATGATGTAGTTTCCGTAATGCTGTCTCCAATATACACAAGAGTTCTCACTGTAAATGAGGAAAGGCGGGTTTGCTCGTGGCACGACTCAAATTTTTATGACAATGTGTGTATACCCGGCATTATTGGAGAGGTAACCGAAATGTGCGTCACCACAACTTACTTGGGAGTCTGACGAAGAAGCTGGTTGGTAGAACAAATGTACAGTGAGTGACTTCTGACACGCCTGACTGCACCGGACATAACAACGTTAATAGCACGTGTACAACTTTGACAAGAAGTGGTTTTCGATTTTTTCCCTCCTTTTTGTGCATTTTCGGGATATTACAGATAAATTTGGAATATTGTGTTTCTTTAACAGACATTCTTTGTTGGAATCCAAACATGGGGTGACAGAGAGAGAAAGAAAAGGGATTTTCGCACGGGATAAGAGAGAAGAAGACAAAACACAAGTAGGTTTATATGTGTATTTAGAACTATTTTAGCTCCTTTAGACCTTTAGATTTTTTCACCTGTTTTGATACAATGAAGTTTGGGTGATATATTGTTTATATTGATGGATCACAGGTTAAAGTTCCTAAAATATATTCATTTTCTGTCCCTATTGATTGTTTTTGGTTTAGCAAACAGTGGAGACCATGATGAAATGCCGCATTTTGCGGCATTTCATCTGGGTCTTGAACTTCAATGTTTACCAAAGTACCTGGTTTACAATGGGATAAATTAATTGCTATTTCTTGTGGCTCTATTACATGCCAGTTAAGTAACTTAAAATACAGAAGAATCTCGAAAATTCAAAGTACTCGGGACTAGAGGTTTTATTTCGAATTATCAGTAATTCGAATTATAGGGAAGTAGACATACACACTATATACACCCCTAAAATAATAATTACATAAGTGTTTCTAAGGTGTGTTTTTTTTATCAAACATTAGTATTGGGCGTATGGAGAACTTTAAACATATGTAATTATGAATAAGTTTTATTATCTGAATCCAGCGTGTCCCAAATTTATTCCGAAAAAACGAATTTCGAATTTTCGAGGTTTTACTCTACATGGTTTAAATTAATTGCTATCAAATATTAGACTTCTAGCCTTATCGGTTATGCCAGCATTTGCGTTTATAAAGAGTCATTTGCGCATATGCGATAAATACCAAAATCTCGTCTACCGATCGTGTTGTCAGTCAAGTTAGGCCAGAATTTTTTTATAAGTTGATATATGGGATTTTTTTTTCAGATTTAGGGTCGGGGGGCGAAAAAAAGCTCTGAAAATGACCAGCTTACTGGTCATTTTCAGAGCTTTTTTTCAGAGCTCTTTTTTATTCAGAGCTTTTCTTTTTCTTTCTGCTTTTTTCGGAGCTTTTTTTTCTTTTGTCAGAGCTTTTTATATATATATTTTTTTAATATCTCCAGAACAAACAATAAAGCTAGTAAGGTAAAACAACAGTTTGTTTTAAATCTTTAAATATTTGATAATTTTCCTAAAATCTGGATAGGACAATCACTTTTAACAGTGTCACTCTCAAAAATACACAAACAGAACGTCAAAAATATATTATTTTACCTTTTTTCCAACGAAACAAATAATGTTTAGAGCCGGCGGATAAAATAAAAAAATAATTTTAGAATTTTTTTTCAACTTTCCGGAAAATTACAGTAGGAGGGTTCTTAAATCAACTAATAAAAACATTCTGGCCTTGTGCCGCCTCAATGATAACTCGAGTTAAACGCTGGTCTCGTAAACTTTGAGTAATCAGGAGTCTTACCTACATTGTACTTGAAATCTTCTGTCTCCAGACTGTTCGTGGTTCTTAGCCTATGGGAGGAATTAATGAAAATAATTATACTTTGGTTTTGTTCTATTAAACCATATAAAATTCAAGCGTCATTTTATGAGACATAATAGGCAAACAGTGCAAACTGATGTGCATGCAACGACATAAAGTTTCACCAAGGCTGATCCCCAGTGGGGAGTTGGGATACTCTTTTTTTTTTTTTTTTTTTTTTTGTTGAATACGCTCGACCCCAGCATCTACTGTATACGCCCCCCCCCCCCTCTCACACACACACAAAATATCAGGCATAACAAAAGATATACCCCCATTATTGTAAATTGACCTTAAAAAAGAAAGACCACAATAACATAGAAATGTCCCAAAAAATATTCCAAAATTAGCTGTGACCCCTCAAAAATATCCACAAAAATCTTCATACCCCCTTCCCATCCAAAACAATCATTTTTTGTAACAAAACAATATAGAAATTCAAAAGTTTGACACCGAAAAATCGGCCATGCCTATGTATATTATACAAACTATTAGAGTACCCTCCCCGGGCTTGCCCGAACGTCCTTAACAGCTGGGATAATTTTCTTATGGTCATAGTTAAGTTATAGACATACTGTCCTGCCAGCCAAGAGTGAAAGTGACGTCATGTTTTGTTTACATAGTTATCAGGGACTTAGAATCGATAGATCACTCATAAATTAATCCTATCCACAGGATAGGATTAATAAACAAGTTATCTATCGATTCGCGTCAGCTCAAGTGAAGTGTACACGTTAGTGTTTTACTTAGAAATTGTAAACAAAGCATTACGTCACTGCCACTCTTGGCTGGCACGACAGTACATTTGTATATCGCTCTTAATGGACAGTTACCTTGTTCAAAGTTCGATGTACGTATCACCTCTTCGCATTGGACTGACAATTCACACTGGACTGCCAATTACCAACAAAAGTAATTTATACAATAGATGCAACTTTTCAACTTTATAAGCCAATCTCATTCACACAGGACTTCTGTGTGTGTGTGTTTACACAGCTCAGTAGCATCTATACAGGGGTCGCGGTCAACTTTTTTTTCAAAAATATCACTCCCGCAATTACGAACAATTTCGCAAGAATTTCAATTTGATTCGTCACAACATTTGTTTCTTACATAGTGCTATAGGTCATATACCCGCCATTAGCAACTACAGTAGAACTTCAATAGCTCGAGCTCTGTGAAAATCATGGCTATGGCATTATTTGAAAATCGTGACGAAAATCATTACCTTATTGCACTTTCAAAAGTTATGACCTTATGACACTATGTGAAAATCATGACCTTAGGACACTATGTCAAAATCATGACCTATGACACTATGCGAAAATCATGACCTTTGGCACTTTGTGAAAATCATGACCTAATGTCACTTTGTGAAAATCATGATCTTATGGCACTTTGTGAAAATCATGATCTTCGTGAAATCATGACCTTATGGCACAATGTGAAAATCATGACCTTAGAGCACATGTCAAAATCATGACCTATGACACTATGTGAAAATCATGACCCATGGCACTTTGTGAAAATCATGACTTTAGGGCACTTTGTGAAAATCATGACCTCATGGCACTTTGTGAAAATCATGATCTGCGTGAAATCATGACCTTATGGCACAATGTGAAAATCATGACGTATAAAATTTGTGAAAAATCAGGACCTAAGGACACTACGTAAAAATCAAGATCTTTGGCACTTTGTGAAAATCAAGATCTTAGGACACTATGTGAAAATCATGATCGTTGACACTTTGTGAAAAGCATGACCATAGGACACTATGTGAAAATCATGACATATGTCACTCTGTGAAAATCATGACCTTATGACACTGTGTGAAAAGCATGTCCTTTGGCACCATGTGAAAATCATAAACTATGAAACTTTGTGAAAATTATGATTTATGACACCATGTTTAAATCATGACTTATGTCACCATGTTAAATAACGATCTGTGTCACTATATGAAAATCATGATCTAATGCACTATGTGAAAATCATATTTAGATCTGTAGCATGGTGTACGTGTGTATAGCTCTGATCGTTACACACCTCAAAGTGAAAATTAACACTTTTTTCAAATGCATGTATTATAGAGCTTACAGTATGGTAGGAATAATCCCTCATCAAATGTTTGTGAACGCTCTTCAATTAGCCTGTAATTAATAACTTCACCTACCCATGGAGTCTGGCCATTTTCAGATCAATTAGCTCTACACAAGAGAACTGGATGCACTATCACCTGCTTACACACTACCAGAGCTGAAATATGAAATCTTGATAATGGCAAAAAATAACAATTATTCAGATTAATATTTTAAAAAGCAGTGTGTACATTGATGAGTATATTTTTTATACCTGGCCTATGTTTAATAATTATTTCTAAAATTTAACCAATAAAGCACTAATTATTAAAGTAGCAGACAACATATTTTGTGACAATTTTCTTCATTTTGGGTAAAAAAAAAGACCGGACAAATATGATACATCTAAATAGACCCAAGTACACGCACCTAATGATACATCTAAATAGACCCTACGTCAATCCATCTGACATAAACGGCTTAGGATGGGTAATTTGGAATTGTCATGTACATCGTTTATAAGGGTCGTTTGGTGTGCAGTCTAATCTGGACAACTTTATCCGTATGTAAATGAAGGGGTATTCTCACGTGAAAAATTAATCTTAAAAAAAAGTCGAATCTCGTAAGTGGACTTGAGGTTTTATTTCGATTTTTCAATAGTTCGAATCTTCCATATAGGATCAATAGTCCTTTCGCTTACTGTAAAGGCGGCAACTTTAATATTCATATCTGGACGTGGTTGGCTATTAGGGAAATCAGGTTCTATTTATAATTTGGTAAAGAGTTGATAAGCTTTTTGGGCCGCGCAAACGTGCGCGAATTTCATGAAAGTCCTGGCGCAATATACACTGACCGAACATGTATTAACCCTAAAAGCGCATATCACAAATAAGTCCTATGTTTTTTGTTGTCTGCTGAAACATTTTGAAGCCTCTTTACTAACAATGTAGATCCATATCTCCTATAGATGCAGTCTGATCTGGGTCCACACTGTTTGCGTCTATACTTATGTTAAACAATAAACACTTTCCACTTTCCAATGTATAGTTATTTTGTTGGGGTTTTAAAGTTTAAATAATTACTGTCTTTACTAAGGTGTTATGGTACACTTGTGAATAAAATCGCACCTCATTTTCAGCGTTTACCAGTTCATGAGGTGCCGCCTTTACAGTAACCAAAAAGTTCAATGATACAAAATATGTTTTTATAGACTTATTAAAATAGTTCACAAATAGGCCCTATTCTCTAAATCCATTGTGTCCCAAATTGAATTCGAAATAGCGAGTATTTCGAGAAATCGGAGTTCGAGTTTTAGAGGTTTTTACTGTTATGTGGTAGCTTGCCGTGCGAGATACTACGAGCAGAAGCCCAAACCACAAGTATGCATTGTTTGCTGAGAGCTAATTATTTTCATAAAAAGCAAACATTGTCAGGAGCCGGCTTAAGATTGTATTTCAACAACCCCCTTTGAACACTGTTATAACTATTATGTAACATTCTGTATATTTATGAGACCACCAGATAAGAACGGTAATCAAAATTATTTTTCATGTTTCTAACTTAAAACCTTTGGTTTGGTTACTTAAAAGAACCGTCTCGGTGAGACGGTTCTTTTAAGCACCCAAACCACATGTTAAGACTCATGATTAAGAAAATAATCAAAATGCTATGCTCAAAAGATTGACTTATCTGGATCTACATATACAAACACCCAAGAGAATCATTAGTCGCCGAATTGCTCACAGTGATTAAGGAGTGGGTGTATTTTTTTATTTGTAACCCTCCCCGCTCTGAAAGACCCCATTTCCACTGAGCTTGCATTTCAAAGTTATATCTACCAAAGTCCAAAGGATCTCGTTGCCTAACATGGCGCCCAACGTTGCCGTATAACACTGGCTTACAGCCTAAAAACGTGGTCAAACAGACGTAAGATCAATGATCACCCAGGTAAACCGCATGTCCAAATCTCGGAGGGTGTTGGCTACCGGAGGTAAACAAAGGAGTTTTGGGCTGCACATGGTCTGCTTTGAGATGGTTTTATATCATAATGAACCACATTAAGGAATAAAATCAACATATAAGCCGTAAGTATATAGAATGACAAGAATTCTGAAAGCAATGCATGTTTTTGAACTGAATCTGTTCGAATTTAAATCGCATTTGATTTCGGAAATGCGGTGATTTGAACGAATATTTCGAATTCATCAGTTAATATTTATATGTATTATTTTATTTTTTCTTGATTCATAACTGCCGCTGCAATGTATAACCTCTCTTTGGAATGTATCAGTCCAATATAATTCAAACAGACGTGTACAACACTTATTTTTTTGCAATTTAATGACGATGGTGTCATGTTTATGGATAGCTTTCCATCGGAGGTAAGTCCTCTGAACAATTTGCTAACCATCAAAACGATAGCAACGTAAGCGATTTTCAAAATTTGAAGTTTTAATAGCAGTTTTGGACATGACACTTACAAGCCATGCAGGATAATGATATAGAATGGTAGCGGCACAAACAATTAATGTCAAAGGTTGATATAAGTCCAGCAATGATCAAACCACTAGCCTTTTTTCATTGAAAAATTCACATTCGCCGTTTGAAAAGTCGCCCTGAATCCTACAGACATGGATCAAAAGTATTTAACAGATTCCGAGTCCTTATCACTCAATATAGAAGCCACATGTTTGCTGCTCTCGTCCCCAAGAAACTTTCAATATGAAATAAAAACGGATAAATACAACCCCTATCCATCCATGATCTCAATGTTTACCTCCGATAGCCAACACCCTCCGAAATCTAGACATGCGGTTCACCTGGGTGATGATATCGACTCCGCGAATATATGGGTCTCGGTCTTCTAGCGTTTGCGAACAATAAAGGCGCAGACCATCCGCGCATCCGCACAGGCTGATCAGCGCCTTTATTCTCGCATCAAGTAACTTGCTGTACGCGATAGGGCTAATTATATTGACTGGTAGACGCGTTTGCTTCAACAGTTGTTTGCTTACTTGATGTTTATCCGTTGGTACTCTTTCATTGGATGACTAAAATCTCCGTTACTGAAACGTTTCAGTGACTAAATTTATTTTAAGTAGTAACGTCATATTGACTGGTAGACTTGTTAACTTCATTGATTTGATGTCGACCAGACCAGTGCAGTGGTTTGCTTATTTGATGCTTATCTGTTGGTACCCTTTCATTCGATGACTAAAAATCTCCGTTACTTAAGAAACGTTTCAGTGACACAATTTGAGCCGTGACATGTGACTTCCAACAATGTGGTATTTTGATAAGTATAGACTCAGATCAGCCTGTGCAGCCTCTTTTTAAGCATTAAGACTCCAAATGATGTTCAGTCGGTAGCTTAACACACATAGAATATTTAAGCGACTAGCAAAGGCTCTGATCAGATCGCGCGTATGCGCAGGCTGATCTAAGGTTTTGCTGGTCGTACATACCACATTGTTGGAAATATCATGTCGCGGCTCTGTAGAGCCACAGCGGAGCATATTGTGTATGCAGGGTACACAATATGCTACTAAAAGGAGCATATTGTGTAGGGGAGCATTTTGTGGCTCTACACGGCTCATTTATTCTAAGCAGTGACGTCGCCGAGTTTAATTGTACAATTAAAACAAAAGAAGCCAACTCATAATGCCACCATCAAAGGAAAGGAAGTTTACATTCAGTTTTCTTTTGAAAGATTTAAAAGGTAGTAACTGTTGCGTTTCTGAAGTAATTTCATAAAAAGCAAATGCGCCACCCTTTTGAAAATTTATAATTAGTGAGCCTCAACGCGAGAAAACCTGTCTTCGAGGTTTGCGAACAACAACGGCGCAGACCTGACAGAGTCTGATCAGCACCTTTGTTATTCGCTTATTGGAAAGTATCACATCTAAACTTGGTTCAAACGAAGAATCAATTATCTTCCTACATGTAGTCTCTGTAGATGGAGGCTGTTTAGGGAGCGACCTGGCCGGAAACCCCGAAAATTGGGTTTTCATTATGCAATAGCTTCTTCCTGGTCTAAAGTGCAAAACCAAACATAGATCACCTTGTCTGATATTCATTTTCAATAGAAATTTCTTCTGTAGCTATTATTCTATGATTTATCCTAAAGTGCAAACAGGTGCATTTTTGTATTGAGCATTTGTTTTGAACACTTGTTCTGGCTTTGTAATGTTGTCAATCAATTTTGGGATAGTTACTTTTAGAACAATTAGGTTTTGAAAACTCTAATTGAAATACCAACGCAAAACTATTTTCAATATGCATTCGTGAGGGATCGACCACACAGATTTCAAAATATATACATGTTCTTTTTTTCTTGGAAAAAAAACCCTATTTGAATACATTCGTTGAGACAGAAAAGCTAATTGCTTTTATACCACCCTTACCAACTTTAGCACGAAATATCTCGTAATGTGCAAGGTCTACACTGATGTAGGTGGTATAAAATAGTTATACCATGAATGTCCACCTGTACGTAAGATAATTCACTCGCTAAAGCTCGTGGATTATCTCCACGTACAGGCGGACATCCCATGGTATAACTTTTACTTAAAAATAGTACGTACGATATGACGAAAACACACTAGAGAAAATGGTTACACATTTTTAGGGTCTAAAAAAAGTAAGTGTGTATGATAAGGAAATACCACAATCATATACTGCAGACCAACCCACGGCACCGTGAGGAAAAGCCACAGGACAGGTATATTAACAATACATCTATAAGACAATAATAGCAAAGCAACAAGCTTTCACTTCCTCTTCAAGATGATTGCAAAACTAGAATGGACACAAAGTAATGCTTAACATAACAAAGGCAAACACAGAACTCCCACAAACCATGGAAAGTACGTTAAAACAATAGATCAACAACAACAGAACCACCGCCTTAGAACGGACAGCAGCTTAAGCCACCGCGGGGGCCTAAATGCATTTTACTAACGCTAAATCTTCGCCCTAGATCCTGTTGTTGTTTTAAACACAAATTTGTTTAGCTCGCATGGAGGCTTCCTAACTTATGAAATGTATCATCACAGAGAAAACAACAAATCAAATTAACACATTATGATGATACAAAGAAAAGGGTTCATGACTCACAGAGGAGACCTCAAGTTTAACTACGGTGGGCCTAGCCAACGACAAGCATCAGGCGCCAACCAACGGATTAAAGCTTAACGTCAGGGTCGTCATTAACTCTGAGGCCTGACCCACCGTCGTGCAATTAAAGAGGAAACCATAGCTATCAACCGTGATTGGATTCACAACTAAATTTATTTATTCACTCAGGTTAGCTAACCAACAACATGAGGAGTTGGGCCCAAAATTACAATGCCTCCTTTAAGTTAAGGAAGACTAAAGTTAAGTAATGATTTTTCAGGATGCGAAAAATAACATTTCAAACTGATTAAAATCAAAATAGTTTCATTTTTTCTGTAGATCACAATGATATCTTTGACCACAAGTACTGCATCGATCCTGGCAACATATGAAGCATTTATTATAATATGTTGAAATGCCAATACTTAATTTAAGTCTTTCTTAACTTTAAGGAGGCATTGTAATTCTGAGCCCTGGTTTATATATAAAGCATAACTTATGGCGGCTAATCTGCAATGTAGAAAAGGGAGCACATACATATGACATGTAGGTCATACAAGGGTATGCAGACTGTCGCATGGTCCCACATTTTTATAACGATTAATAATCTTTTAAATTGATCACTAAAATTAGGCTTTCCAACAATTCTTTTAAATTTATAAACTAAATCGCCATACAATACAGGCTCTGATATGCCTTGTTGCAGAAGAGTCTTAAAGCAAATATTGCTTTTAACAATCAACTCTGAGTGTCGGTTATAAAATTTAGAAAACACTTTACGGAGTTTATGGTATCGATATACTTATTTTAGTGACTTAGAAGTAAAATATATTTGTTTCTATTGTTGAAGTCATCAACATGAGAACATACTCTTGCAAAACGAATAAGTTGCGGAATGTATACACCATAGGAAGGGGAGCGAGGAACATCTCCATCAAGAAATGGAAAAAATAATTATTTGAAAATTAAAGTCGTCGCTTATAAAGGGGTTCGTGTATTAAGGGCCTAATTTGGCCCCTTTTGCAGCCAAAATCTAAAAATTGCTTTTCACCAATTTTTTCTGATTGGTTTATTAGAAGAATAACTGAAGTATAAAATTTCGGCATTTATTTAAATTTTACCGTTGCTATGGTAACAAACATGTCCGAAGAAATAGGCTTAAAATAGAGAAATAGCCATTTGGGACCAAATGTAAGGCTTTTGAAGACCGATTTTTTAAGAATTAGATATCAGCACAGCTAAATACCAAAAATCATTTTAATATGTTGTGTGCCGTGATAATTCTCATCTTCTGTTAAAATATCGTTTTGATATTTGCTTGTGCTCTATGTTAATTACTCTGTCAAACGTCTCAAATTTGCTCCAAAATGGTAAATTTCCTATTTTCAGCCTATTTTGGCTGCCATTTTTGTTACCATAGCAGCGGTAAAAAACTGGAACTAATTCGAGCCTCATAGGGGGGAGGGGGTGGGGGTGGGGGTGGCAAAAAGCCTCTTAATGGACGTTGCTCTTTTGGTTGAAACTATGCCATCTGTAATGGATAAGTCTGTCCAAAGAGGGCTTCAGTATCTGAAGGAGTTGCCTAATTCAAGTGAAATTCATAAGTCATCTTAAAGTCTTAAGTTTGATAAGTCTAGTCAATTTATTAAAGAATTAAATACGATTTTCGGAATGTTCATGGAATCATGAATACTTCGGGTCCCTTGCAAAGTTCAAGTTAACTTATGCAAGAACAGACCACAGATTGAATATATGGTTTATATTTACATTTTATTATAAATAACTTATGCATTTTAGAAATTATTTATAATTTAGGAAACAAAACATTTTTGTATTTAATATGTAATCGTAACAACGGTTTTGTTGGAGTGTAAAACTAAAAAGCGCAACAGCCAGTGTAAACACGGACAACCAAGAGGCTTGTTATGCACGTGCGAATCAGGTGGGGCTTTCTGCCAATCACAACACCAGTGTCACTTTTGGCCAATGAATTTGATGTTCGAAGCGTACTGCACGGGCAAGTGAGCTTGGTAGCTATCAATCATATTTATGCTTTCATGAGGTTATGAACGGTTGCAAAAATCTATAGATTCATTAAAGGCCTACTTTGAAAATGTAAATATATGTAAGATCGCTTGTGGTTTCCGGTTGAGCCTTCGGATGCTCCAGGACACATTGCCATAAATCCAACAGCCACAAAAACATTATAGCACAGATCACAGCTTGAGCCCTTTTTCTTTCCCAACACCAGAATGTGATCTGCGCTGTTGACCTATTGAGTTGCCATGGGACATTAGGTACAACTGCGATATCACCATATATATAAGTATGCTTAGTGTGACATATAAATAGCACTGCGTTAGTATAAAGAAATGTTGGTTCTAACCACGCGCGTGTCCAAAAAGTTTTGCCAGAGAGAGTCCAACTTTGATTTTTTTTAGTTGATGAGAGGAGAGAGGACCCAAATAGCACAAAAAGCGGGCCATCATCGGCACGCCAGAGAAATGGCGTATCTCTGGCTTGCCGATGATGGCCCAACATTGAATGCTGGCTTGGTAGCCTTGAGCTTTTTCAGGGGATCCGGACCAGTATTGCTATGAAACCCTATAATATTGTGATTTTTCAGACCCCCTGCCCCCCGCCTCTGGATCCGCCCATGCTAGCATCATCCACGTTCACCACGGGTCGTGCACATTACGGTCATTTGATTATTACGTGATCAGTGACATTTTACACTTTATGCCAGTATTAACTCTTCACAGGCCAGCTACACATGCATGACTTGGTAGGTATGCGATATGTACATTTTTCCTACGGGGTCGCCCAAATCCATTGTACAGTCTGTCCACGTAACTTATGATAAACCACATCACCTCCTCATTTGTTTTAGGTTACATGGATTAACCATGTCATGTTAACTCTTAAAGAAAACAGACCCTAAAATTAGTCTAAATCAGCTGTGTCCTGTATGTTAAAGTACAATCCAGACGTAGATCTATCACATGAGCTTGCAGTTCTGTCCTTATACACCGGTTTAGATAAACAAAACAAAAAATCAGCGTAAAATTGTTAATATTTTCTTGCCCATCAATTTCAACATATGTTTTGGGTGCTCAAAAGAACCGTCTCATTGAGACGGTTCTTGTGGGTACCCACAACATATGTTTTGGTTGAGAAATAAGAAAATCAAATTTTGGTTACGTACTCTTAACTAAAGTTCTGCAGTGAGTTATACCACTTATATAGCCTAAAAACCCAAAAGCTCACAATGTCATTAGGGTTCGGTGCACAATTAATCGGTCCCATTCAACTCTATGTAAAAAGGCAGAATTCGAGCATCTGCAATTTTTTTCAGGACTTTGCTTGGACTTTTTTCAGCCTGTGAGTAGCAAGACCTGTCATTCACCTATCAAAAAAAGTGAAAAGACAACCTACCTTGATAATCTCGTTTTCTCAGCATTCTCCGTTCTTTGATGGACAGTCAAAAAATTCAGGCTGAAATCCGACCGGCGTCATACGTTACCTGGGGAGTGTGCCGGGGAGTCTGTGACAAAATAGTCCACACAAAGATGCAATTTTATGTATCAGCCTGACAAACATAGACCAATGTTCAATCACATACACATTTAAAGTCGAATCAAGCACCCGTTTACGCCAAAAGGGGCCCAGAAATGGCAAGTGCTAAATTTCTGAAGGTACTATTTTCGTGGGCTACCAAACCGGAAGACTGTTTTTTGTGTACTAACACCATTAAGAGGATATTGCTTTCAGAAGCTCTTACTTGTATGACGTTTTTTTTTCTGTATAAACATAAATTGTTATTTTATCAAGGAGACGGATACCTTTGGCTATATATTGTTGTATGAACATTTTATACATCACACGAAGATATCATTCGTTTTGAGTCACTTCCTGGCAATATTGTAGCATACTGGGTGATTATGAATTTTTGATAAAAAAAAAATGTTAACATGAACAAGAACTACAGCTATCGAACTACAATATATAAAAGTATTTTGACCCAAATGTATGTACTTCTGGTATTATTTACAATTTTTGATTTTTACCATGAAAAATCCATTAGCAAATATTGTAAAAGTATATTTTCCTACCAGAAATTTGTACATTTGGGCGAAAATAATTCTACATAGTGTAGACGGATAATTGTAGTTCATGTTCATGCAAATATTTTTCTCTAAAGTTCATCCAGCGTGTCATAATAAAACCAGGAAGTAACTCAAAAACTAGCGATAAGCTTGCTGCCAATTGCTCAAAAGCTGTATGTTGGAGCGTAAAGTTATCTTTGTGGGATGTATAAATTGTTCATTCAACAATATGGCAAAAGGTATCCGTCTCCTTAATAAGAAAAGCCATTTTTGTTTGTCATACATGTACCAGTAAGAGCTTTTGAAAACAATATCCCCTTAAGACATTGTGAGCATTTGGTTTTTAGGCTTTAGAAGAACTTCAAACTCCGGCGATTCTATATAGCCGATTAAAAAAAATATTTATATTTTTATTTAATATCGGACAACCTACATGTATGGTGGACATCCAATACGGAAAACACTTGGAACGAACTCATCAAGGTTGTTCCCGCCACTTATAGATTTGGAATCTGAGATGTTTCAATATTTGCATATCTGCTGAATTAAGGATCACTTAGATTTAATTTTGGCTACTTTAGTCGTCCTCTGTTTTGTATATCAATGTCAATATTTAAAGCTTAATTTACACTGTTTACACTAGCATGATTTTACCCTTACCATGCCGTATAGTTTATATATACGGTCACAGGTGGTTTTGATAAACAAAATTTTTCAGCGGAAATTGTAAATATTTTCTTACCCATCAATTTTAACATATATTTTGGGTGCTCAAAAGAACCGTCTCATTGAGACGGTTCTTTTGAGTACCCACAACATATGTTTTGGTTTAGAAATAAGAAAATTAAATTTTCGTTACGCACACTAAACTAAACAGTCCTGTAATAATACTACACTCATCCTCCCCACATTTTTAGCTTGATTTGTTTGATTTGATTCCATACGTCCCGGTCAACACTTTTTCAGTTATTTCGGGACGAGTCTTTCTGGGTTGAACCAGCACTAAGCCAGGGTTAATGTGTATTGCTCAAGGACACAACACAGTGACGTCGGTGAGGCTTGAACCCGCAACCCTCGGTCTCGAGTCAAGCTACTGCGCTCCCTCTATCATTTTAAGCATTTTTTTATCCGAAATTAGCTTGCATAATACCATGTATATGCGAGCAGAGGGGGAATTATTGAAGATCCTGATCAGCTGGCTGCTCTCAAAAACCAGCTGATCTGGATCTACACTGTTTTAAAAATAGGATCTATCCTGGTTTAGAACGACGCTCAAAAAGACAAGGGTCAAGCCTATAATTTTCATAAAAGCATGAAAGACTCCCAAGATATATACCGCTAGTGGAGATCATCATCATCATCATCAGCAGCAGCAGCAGCAGCAGCAGCAGCAGCAGCAGCAGCAGTAGCAGCAGCAGCAACAGTAGTAGTAGTAGTAGTAGTAGTAGTAGTAGTAGTAGTAGTAGTAGTAGTAGTAGTAGTAGTAGTTGTTGGTGTTGTTGTTGTTGTGCCAGTGTTTAGTACTCAACTTATCTTACAGAGGGGATCCAATCGTTTATACCAAGGGAGACTGAAATTTCCAGGGGGTGGGGTTCCAAGTTTTTCCCGTGGGGGTCCTATTTCTTATTGCTGTGGAAGCCTTTTGCACTTGTGATTTTTCGGTAATAATCGGTGACGACTTTCTATTCGGCGACAATACTTCATACATTGGAATTGTCATTAAAACCAGGAAAAACATGAATAAGATTCGATCTTTCGAATGATTGGCTGTGACGTTACAGATATTGAGACAGCTACCGAAAATCTCACACGAACTCAACATACAAGATGTACAAATGAACCATGATTTTATTTACCAAAAAACATAACAGGTAAAAAACTTAAAAGGAAAACCGCAGAATAAAGTTTATATCAATAAAGGAGTTAATTTCGACGAACTTTATCGAGAGGCACTTAAACAATTTAGTATAAACAATAATTATTCCAAATACCATGAAATACGACATATTGAAATGAAATGATTGGAAACATGAACATGCGCAGATCCAGAAAGTTTTGTCAGAGGGGGTCCAAATTTGATAACGTTTTTTTTTTTTTTTACTTGATGAGGGGATAGAGGATCCAAATACCACTATAAATGGTCCATCATCGGCCCGCCAGCGAAACGCCATTTAAATGGCGTTTCACTGGCTGGCCGATGTTGCCCAACATTGAATGCTGTCTTTGTAGCTTTGTGATTTTTCAGGGGATCCGTACAAGTATTGCTAAGAAACACTATATTTTTGTGATTTTTTCAGAGAGGGTCCGGGCCCCCTGCCCCCCCCCCCCCTCTGGATTCGCCCATGATGAACTGCTTATTTTGATCATCGCTTTGTTAGCAAGTACATGTGTAAGTTATTGTATGGTTGTGCGAATGTACGGGAAGATAATCCATGAGCATTAGCGAGCATTAGTGGATTATCTTCCGTCCAGACGCACATGATAAACAGCATGCATTTGCACTTTGTACATTGCGAGATTTGACGTTATAAATTGAAATACCAATGAAAGGCGCAATTAGGGGATAACTGTATTCAAAAATTTCATTTAGGGAGGTATATCGTCATATAGAGGGTCGGAAATTTAGTTTTACGGCGACGCGCGAGCGGACTTGGCCAGTGGCTCAGTGGTAGAGTGCTTGACTCAAGACCGAAGGGCCGCGGGTTCGAGCCTCACCGGCGTCACTGCGTCGTGGTCTTTGAGCAAGACACATTTATCCTAGCTTAGTACTGGTTCAACCCAGGAAGACTCGTCCCGCATAACTGAAAGATTGTTGAGTGGACGTAAAGAATCAAATCAAACAAAACCATTCAATCAGACATGCCTCCTGGTCAACTCAAAATCAAAGAGAAAAGTTACTCGACCGATGCCCCTCCATTAGACATGCCAACAAACACTGTGAAACTTTATCAGGCAAGACTATTGCTACATTGCCAATGCAACATGCATGTCTGCTGTCCGAGGGCCATCCCGTGTAGAGAGTTGCTAAGCTGTTGCAGCTGCAACATATATGCCGGCTGGCCTAGTGTATTTACTGCCACGAACACCGCTGCTGTTCAAATATGCCTACTGATTGAGTGCTGATGCAAGATGGATGCTTGCTGGACCGTTGCCACTCAATCAGCATGCCTGTGGATCTTTTACCACTCAACCCTGCATGTCTGCTGGTGTTGAACTTCTCTATCTGCAATACCTGTTGGTGTGGTGCCTCACTATAGACCATGCCTTCTTGTGTGGTGCATCACTATCAGCCATGCATGTTGGTGTGTCGCTCGCTATAAGTAATGCCTTCTGGTGTGGTGCCTCAACATCAGCCATGCCTTCTGGTGTAGTGCCTCATTAAAGGCCATGCCTTCTGGTGTGGTGCCTCGCTAAAGACTATGTCTTTTGATGTTGTGCCTCATTATCAGGCAATGTCTGTTCGTATGGTCCCTTAGTATTAACCATGCCTGTTGACGTGGTACCTCACTAAAGGCCATGCCCGCTGGCCAATAGCCACTGCAACTGGCATTTTACTAGTCAAGCGCAGATGGAAGAAAGACGGTTACAAGTCTTGTGGTGCCATTATATCGGACATGTCTGCTGATCCAGTGCCACTCTCAGATATGCCTGCTTGTACAGTGCAACTATACCAGACAGGCATGCACTTCCCGTCGCAATAAACACCATCAATTGTCGTTCTGTCTGCATCTCTCTCTCTCTCTCTCTCTCTCTCTCTCTCTCTCTCTCTCTCTCTCTCTCTCTCTCTCTCTCTCTCTCTCGTTGGTTTCGCATCTCGACAAACAACCATATATATCGAAGTTGTTTTACTATTCCTGCAGAATTTGGGCAAATTTTAGGTATACCTGGAACTTGATTACAAACGTTTTCTCTTTGTTGATTCTGGTAGTGCATACATTGTCCTTGGAAAATCTGAGTGATGCCACATTTTCCCATATCACACAATTTTTTCACTCATAATTGGCCTCCATCTTGGACGCCATCTTGAATATATCAAAATGCTCAATGATGCCAGAGTGGGTTGCAAGACGAGAGATATTGCCTATTCATTATTGAACGCATTGTGTAAAAGATACATGTCTGAATTGTAGAAATATACGTTCATTTTCTTCATTATTTAGAGCTTCCTTTACAAATACTAGTAAGATGTCCTTATAGTTATGCAGTCAGCCAACTGATCTTGTCTTGGCCGCGCGAATCTTAGACGGTCAAACAAGAAATGAGTGGCAGTCTCAATATCACCATACGTGCATTTGGGACTGGCAACAAGTTTCTTTTTGATCTTGTAAAATTAAACAAGTAAGGAATGAATTTCATTTTGGGGCGTTCGTGAAAGGATGAACGCCATAAGCGGATCCAAAAGGGGGTCGGGGTCCGGAACCCCCTCCCCCCCCCCCTTTGAAAAATCACAAAAATATAGGATTTCTTAGCAATACTGGTCCGGCTTCCCTGAAGATCACAAAGCTTTCAAGCAAGCATTCAATGTTGGGCCATCATCGGCACGCCAGCGAAACGCCATTTAAATGGCTGGCGGGCCGATGATAGTGGTACTTGGAGCCTCCTTCCCTTTATCAACAACAACAAAAAAAACGTTGTCAAAGTTGGACCCCCTCTGACAAAACATTTTTGGATCCGCGCATGAACGTCATTGGTTCAGTCAAATCCGATTGGTATCACCTCAACGAGACGGTTCTTTTGAGCATCCAAAACAAATGTGAAGAAAATATTCACTGTAATTTGTTTATGAATAGCTACATTATGTTCTGCATCACGATTTTCTAGTTTCTAGCTAGTCTCAGTAGCTGCATAAGCAGCTACATTTGAGCAAAAAAAAAAACAACAACAAAAAAACAACAACAACGAAGACTGGCTCTGAAATGGACTGATTTTGTTTCATGCGAACACCAAACAAAACCGCACATGGCCAAAATCTGATCAACGCCTTAGCTGAACTTGAATACATTCAAAACCAGTATTGTAAAGGCATGTGCGGATCCAGGAATTTTCGTCAGGGGGGGGGGGTCCAGGTCCAGGTCAGACTGACAAAAAAAAAGCTCTGTCAACGTTTTTTTTTTTTTTTTTTTTTTTTTTTTTGTTTTTTTTTTTTTTTTAGTCCTCAGCTTATTTTACAGAAGTCAAATGGTCAATTTCAAAGAAATCTATCATTTTTCAAGGTTCCAGGGGGGGTCCAACATTTTCCAGGGGGGGGGGGGGTCTAACTTTTTCAAGGGGGGTCCAATTGCTTATTCCCTATAGAAACCCATATAACTTGTGATTTTCCAGGGGGGGTCCGGACCCCCTGTCCCTCCCTCTGGATCCGCACTTGAAAGGAGCACGCTGGATCGAGTGAAGAACCACGTAGACGGTTTTCTCGTGGTACTGTCACAAATTAGCCTGTTTGCATAGTAGTAGTATTTAATTTTTCTCAAGATTTAAGACCAAAAATAAATAAACTACACCCATATTTTAAACAAGGGGATTGCGATCGCTTCTTATTCACTGTTTAAAAACACTTTTACAGAATAAAACAAACATTCCAGACCCCCAGAAAAAACTGCGCAATTAAAAAATAATTTTCTTATTTCTCATCCAAAACATATGTTGTGGGTACTCAAAAGAACCGTCTCAACGAGACGGTTCTTTTGAGCACATAAAACAAATGTTTAAACTGATGGATAAGATAATATTCGCAATTATACGTTGAAAGTTTTTATTTATTTAAACTTATCTAAACATGATAATAATAATACATAAAACAAATATAATCTTAAAATCATGACTGCAACAGTAATGTTATGAAAATAATTGGATGATTTTTTGAGATTAAAAGGTCAAAAGCGGGATCAAAATATCTTGACTTTACGGAATCAACTCCGGACAAAAATGACCCAAAGTTCGTACCATCCGTCCCACATGCCACATTTTCTCCCGCCAAAATATCTTCTTGTCGTGAATGTTACCCCTCACTCGTATGTTTATTTGTGTTGATGCTTTATGTCCCAGTCAACACTTTTCCAGTTATGTCGGGAAGTTTTCCCGTCTTCCTGGGTTGAACCAGTACTAAGCAGAGGCTCTTGCTCAAGGACACAACGCAGTGCTTCAGGTGAGTCTCGAACTAGCGATCCTTCGATCCCAAGACTACCACTCTACCAATGAGCTCGGCGCGAGAAACCCTTACATTATTGCATGCGAACAACAAAGGCGCAGACCAGCCTGCATATCCGCGCAGTCAGGTCAGCGCATTTGTTATTCGTTCCGGCAAAGTACTTCATACATGCTACCATGCAACTACCAGCTTAGCAAAAGCATAGTTCATGAAACCAATAGCTGTCACTTTAATACTGATTGGCAGTTTGAGATGTTTAAAAGAGGAAAGCCAATGGACATAATACTTGTTTAGTATATATTTCAAAATAGGTTTCCTTAATTTCAGTAACATATGTTGTTGGTACACATTGGAATTGCCTCATATAGGCAATTCCAATGTGTATGAGGCTATTCCAATGTGTAGCCTACCTACAGCATATGTCCATTCAATAAATGAGTGTTTTCACCATAAAACAGGTTTTCACAAACTTCTCAACTACTTTTTATGTTTCAGTGTAATGAGCATGTAGAAATGAACACGTTTTGTGTAGTTTGGCATGCACCTGGATGACAATAATAGATAGCCAATTTTATATTATTGACAGCTTACCTTTAGATGTTTCATTGGAATGAAATGCTAACTTGGTGGTTGCCTGGTTGTAATTACGCTGAGATGCGACGTCACATGATGACGTCACTTTAACATAACAAAGACATCTCTTGTCTTCCGACGTGCAGCTGTCCGCATGTGCGGATCCAGAGGGGGGACAGGGAATCCGGACCCCCCCCCCCCCCCCTCCTGAAAAATCACAAAAAATAAAGGGTTTCTTAAGTCACTGTCACACCTTACGGACGCGTAACGCACAGTAAAATTCTCTGTCCGCTCGTGTCCGTTCGCATGCGTTACATGACCGTTCCTCATGCGGTGAATGCGTCCCGTGTCAGGCGATATCCGTTTTGTCCGGTCCTATCCGTTGGCAAGTAAGTTTTGGACATGTACAAAACTTCGAACGGGCGCCACCGGATAAATATGTACGATGGGTGAACGTTACCGATGCGTTGGTGTGCGGTTTGTCCGGTTCTCGTGCGGTTTGTCCGGTTCTCATGCGTTCGGCATCCTGTAGGTATCGGATCGGACTATATCCGTTGATGTCCGTTCGACGGTCAACTGCCGGACAGGTAAAAGAGTTTCTCCGACGAGTACCGCATGTTCGTTCTGTGATCGTTCCGCCAACGTTCTGTCCGTTTCTTACACGGTGCATATTCGTTTTGTCCGTTATACATCTGTTACACGTACGTTTGTTGACCGTTCTTTATCCGTTACTTGTTCGGTACGTATGCGCTCCTTACGACTTCCGCGACGATCTTCATCGCATCTTAGACGACTTCCATCACCGGATAAACAGTTTTTTGCATATTTTCTGTCCGTTCGGCGTCCGTTACCTTTATCCGTTTATATGTAACAGCACCATCAGCAAAACTGGCCCGGATCCCCTGTAAAAATCACAAAGCTACCATGCCAGCATTCAATGTTGGGCCTTCATCGGCACGCCAGCGAAACGCCATTTAAATGGCGTTTTGCTGGCGGGCCGATGATGGTCCGATTTTAGTGGTACATGTATTTGTATACAAATCAAAAAAAAGTTGGATCCCCTCTGACAATACTTTCTGGATCCGCGCATGGTCAGTTTTTATTTAAATGGCGGGCCGATGATGGCCCGATTTTAGTGGTATTTGGATAAACTAATTAACTAAAAAAAGTTGGACCCCCTCTGAAAAAACTTCCTGGATCCGTGCATGGTCCGTTTTTATCCTTCCCATAGTTGGAACGGAGTATGTGCAAAAGAATTCTCTCAAATGGGTAAATACAGCGGAAACCCTGATCTAGTGTGAAAAAAATAAAGATCGCTTGCACATCCTTAAATTTCACGGCCACCAATCCATCTACTTTTTCGCATAAAATCAATACTGTGTTAAGAAGAAGAGGGACCTGTTTCCTATGAATGAGATGTATCATAAATGCGGCAAAATCGTTATTTTCTCTAAACAATACAAAATTTTGAAATCGATGGCCTTGGTGTTTACCTTCGACATACCTGAAATAGCGTCCCCTGGCACATAAAGTGATGTGCTGAAGTTGAAAAAATGTAACTTTTCTTCATTTTAAAACAGTTTAAGCTCTCCAGCAGAATATCCTCTTAAAACCAATATCAGTGTCGAAAAGTTTAATGAGTGTCTCATCGAATAGCATTGCCCGATTTCTAAATCTTGCTCTCGAAATTATGAAACGGAAAGTTTAATCCAACTGGTATATGCGATGAAGGAGATGGATTGGTGGCCATGTATTTGTGTTTATCAGTTACCTCTTATATTGACTGCATTGTCGCACGTTGCCTGATAAACATTGTCTATCTCACGGCATGTTGCCTTTATCAGGTCATGATGACGTTGCACTTTTTGAGTGACGTCGCTAATGACGCTAAATCAACACAAACATCGAAAATTACGTCATAATCGCTAGTTTGACGAGTGAAACAGTTGGTAAACTGATAAATAGAATACCAGGTTCGCGTCTTTTGATATCAAGTTTACCAGGCTCGGCTTTGAGAAGGCATGTTGAATCGCTCGGCAAGCCTCGCGATGTCAACAAGCATTCTCAAAGCCTTGCCTGGTAAACTTGATATCAAAAGACACTCACCTAGTATTCTCTATTTTTCTTTCGCATCTCTTTCAGGAATGAGACATAAAGATGACTTGCTCATCTTCATACTGGTGTTATCAAATCTCACTTTATCCACATCGTTGACAAATACGACAGCTGCACCAAGTTCATCCACCATTCCAATGACAACGTCACCAGCACTATCTAATTCTCTTGCCACTACGAAGTCTTCTTCAGTCATATCTAATTCATCAGATAGCTCATTCACAACATCAATTTTCGATTTATCGACTAAAGCAATTTCTTCATCAAGTTCTTCGTCAATTCAGACTCTATCTCTCACGACATCTTCAAACCAATCCATATCACCATCATTAGATATTAGCCAAGAAACATCAATTTCATATTCGAATTTTCCATCAACCATGACATCAAATGTCCAGTCTTCAAGCACAGTTAAAACAGTGCCTGGTGTGTCAAGTACGACATTAGCACCTACAACAGAGTATTACTCTGAATCAGTTCCCACCTCAGTGCATTCTTCGACCACTGTAAGTACAGACTTGACTAGTCCATTATTGCCTTCAATATCTTTTTCATCTTCTACACAATCATTGAATGTAACACAAACAGCAACAAATAAGTCCGTAACAACAGAGGCCGGTACAAGTGAAACACCAACTACATCTTCTAGCAACTCAGTTTCTACCAATTTGAGCACACTGGAGACATCCTCTGCAACATCTGTATCAGGTTCTACGTCTAGCACTTCTGTAACTACAGAAGGTGGTACTACTACAAAGACAGCCGCTACAACATCTACAACAGGTACTACGTCTAGCACGTCTGTAACTACAGAAGCTAGTACAACAGAGACAGCCTCTACAACATCTACACCAGGGACTACGTCTAGCACTTCTGTAACTACAGAAGCTGGTACAACAGAGACAGCCTCTACAACATCTGCACCAGGGACTACGTCTAGCACGTCTGTAACTACAGAAGCTGGTACAACAAAGACAGCCGCTACAACATCTACACCAGGGACTACGTCTAGCACTTCTGTTACTACAGAATCTGGTACAACAGAGACAGCCGCTACAACATCTACACCAGGGACTACGTCTAGCACGTCTGTAACTACAGGAGCTGGTACAACTGAGACAGCCTCTACAACATCTACACCAGGGACTACGTCTAGCACGTCTGTAACTACAGAAGCTGGTACAACTGAGACAGCCTCTACAACATCTACACCAGGGACTACTTCTAGCACGTCTGTTACTACAGAAGCTGGTTCTACAACTGAGACAGCCTCTACAACATCTACACCAGGGACTACGTCTAGCACGTCTGTAACTACAGAAGCTGATACAACTGAGACAGCCTCTACAACATCTACTCCAGGGACTACTTCTAGCACGTCTGTAACTACAGAAGCTGGTACTACAACTGAGACAACCTCTACAACATCTACACCAGGGACTACGTCTAGCACGTCTGTAACTACAGAAACTGGTACAACTGAGACAGCCTCTACAACATCTACACCAGGGACTACTTCTAGCACGTCTGTAACTACAGAAGCTGGTACAACTGAGACAACCTCTACAACATCTACACCAGGGACTACGTCTAGCACTTCTGTAACTACAGAAGCTGGTACAACTGAGACAACCTCTACAACATCTGCACCAGGTACTACGTCTAGCACGTCTGTAACTACAGAAGCTGGTACCACTGAGACAGCCTCTACAACATCTACACCAGGGACTACGTCTAGCACTTCTCTTACTACAGAAGCTGGTACAACTGAGACAGCCTCTACAACATCTACACCAGGGACTACTTCTAGCACGTCTGTAACTACAGAAGCTGGTACTACTGAGACAGCCTCTACAACATCTACACCAGGGACTACGTCTAGCACTTCTCTTACTACAGAAGCTGGTACAACTGAGACAGCCGCTACAACATCTACACCAGGGTCTACGTCTAGCACGTCTGTAGCTACAGAAGCTGGTACAACTGAGACAGCCTCTACAACATCTACACCAGGGACTACGTCTAGCACTTCTGTAACTACAGAAGCTGGTAATACTACAGAGACAGCCGCTACAACATCTACACCAGGGACTACGTCTAGCACGTCTGTAACTACAGAAGCTGGTACTACTACAGAGACAGTCTCTACAACATCTACACCAGGGACTACGTCTAGCACGTCTGTAACTACAGAAGGTGGTACTACTACAGAGACAGCCGCTACAACATCTACACCAGGGACTACGTCTAGCACGTCTGTAACTACAGAAGCTGGTAAAACTGAGACAGCCTCTACAACATCTACAAGAGGGACTACGTCTAGCACGTCTGTAACTACACAAGCTGGTACTACTACTGAGACAGCCGCTACAACAATTACACCTGGGACTACGTCTAGCACTTCTGTAACTACAGAAGCTGGTACAACTGAGACAGCCGCTACAACATCTAAACCAGGGACTACGTCTAGCACTTCTGTAACTACAGAAGCTGGTACAACAGAGACAGCCGCTACAACATCTACACCAGGGACTACGTCTAGCACTTCTGTAACTACAGAAGCTGGTACAACAGAGACAGCCTCTACAACATCTACACCAGGGACTACGTCTAGCACGTCTGTAACTACAGAAGCTGGTACAACTGAGACAGCCGCTACAACATCTACACCAGGGACTACGTCTAGCACTTCTGTAACTACAGAAGCTGGTACTACTACTGAGACAGCCTCTACAACATCTACACCAGGGACTACGTCTAGCACTTCTGTAACTACAGAAGCTAGTACTACAACTGAGACAGCCTCTACAACATCTACACCAGGGACTACGTCTAGCACTTCTGTAACTACAGAAGCTGGTACAACTGAGACAGCCTCTACAACATCTACACCAGTGACTACGTCTAGCACGTCTGTAACTACAGAAGCTGGTACAACAGAGACAGCCGCTACAACATCTACACCAGGGACTACGTCTAGCACTTCTGTAACTACAGAAGCTGGTACTACTACTGAGACAGCCTCTACAACATTTACACCAAGGACTACGTCTAGCACTTCTGTAACTACAGAAGCTAGTACTACAACTGAGACAGCCTCTACAACATCTACACCAGGGACTACGTCTAGCACTTCTGTAACTACAGAAGCTGGTACAACTGAGACAGCCTCTACAACATCTACACCAGGGACTACGTCTAGCACTTCTGTAACTACAGTAGCTGGTACAACTGAGACAGCCTCTACAACATCTACACCAGGGACTACGTCTAGCACGTCTATAACTACAGAAGCTGGTACAACTGAGACAGCCTCTACAACATCTACACCAGGGACTACGTCTAGCACCTCTGTAACTACAGAAGCTGGTATAACAGAGACAGCCTCTACAACATCTACACCAGGTACTACGTCTAGCACATCTGTAACTACAGAAGCTGGTACAACTGAGACAGCCTCTACAACATCTACACCAGGTACTACGTCTAGCACATCTGTAACTACAGAAGCTGGTACAACTGAGACAGCCTCTACAACATCTACTACCGGGACAACGTCTAGCACCTCTGTAACTACAGAAGCTGGTACTATAACTGAGACAGCCTCTACAACATCTACACCAGGGACTAAGTCTAGCACTTCTGTAACTACAGAAGCTGGTACAACCGAGACAGCCTCTACAACATCTACACCAGGGACTACGTCTAGCACATCTGTAACTACAGAAGCTGGTGCTACTGCGACAGCCTCTACAACATCTACACCAGGGACAACGTCTAGCACGTCTGTAACTTCAGAAGCTGGTACAACTGAGACAGCCTCTACAACATCTACACCAGGGACTACGTCTAGCACTTCTGTAACTACAGAAGCTAGTACAACTGAGACAGCCTCTACAACATCTACACCAGGCACTACGTCTAGCACGTCTGTAACTACAGAAGCTGGTACAACTGAGACAGCCTCTACATCATCTACACCAGGGACTACGTCTAGCACTTCTATAACTACAGAAGCTGGTACAACTGAGACAGACTCTACAACATCTACACCAGGGACTACTTCTAGCACGTCTGTAACTACAGAAGCTGGTACAACTGAGACAGCCGCTACAACATCTACACCAGGGACTACGTCTAGCACGTCTGTAACTACAGAAGCTGATACAACTAAGACAGTCTCTACAACATCTACACCAGGGACTGAGTCTAGCACGTCTGTAACTACAGAAGCTGGTACTACTGAGACAGCCTCTACAACATCTACACCAGGGACTACGTCTAGCACGTCTGTAACTGCAGAAGCTGGTACAACTGAGACAGCCTCTACAACATCTACACCAGGGACTACGTCTAGCACGTCTGTAACTACAGAAGCTGGTACAACTGAGACAGTCTCTACAACATCTACACCAGGGACTACGTCTAGCACCTCTGTAACTACAGAAGCTGGTACAACTGAGACAGCCTCTACAACATCAACACCAGGGACTACGTCTAGCACTTCTATAAGTACAGAGACTGGTACAACTGACACAGCCTCTACAACATCTACACCAGGGACTACGTCTAGCACGTCTGTAACAACAGAAACTGGTACAACTGAGACAGCCTCTACAACATCTACACCAGGGACTACGTCTAGCACGTCTGTAACTACAGAAGCTGGTACAACTGAGACAGCCTTTACAACATCTACACCAGGGACTACGTCTAGCTCGTCTGTAACTACAGAAACTGGTACAACTGACACAGCCTCTACAACATCTACACCAGGGACTACGTCTAGCACGTCTGTAACTACAGAAACTGGTACAACTGAGACAGCCTCTACAACATCTACACCAGGGACTACATCTAGCACGTCTGTAACTACAAAAGCTGGTACAACTGAGACAGCCTCTACAACATCTACACCAGGGACTACGTCTAGCACGTCTGTAACTACAGAAACTGGTACAACTGAGACAGCCTCTACAACATCTACACCAGGGACTACGTCTAGCACGTCTGTAACTACAGAAACTGGTACAACTGAGACAGCCTCTACAACATCTACACCAGGGACTGAGTCTAGCACGTCTGTAACTACAGAAGCTGGTACTACTGAGACAGCCTCTACAACATCTACACCAGGGACTACGTCTAGCACGTCTGTAACTGCAGAAGCTGGTACAACTGAGACAGCCTCTACAACATCTACACCAGGGACTACGTCTAGCACGTCTGTAACTACAGAAGCTGGTACAACTGAGACAGTCTCTACAACATCTACACCAGGGACTACGTCTAGCACCTCTGTAACTACAGAAGCTGGTACAACTGAGACAGCCTCTACAACATCAACACCAGGGACTACGTCTAGCACTTCTATAAGTACAGAGACTGGTACAACTGACACAGCCTCTACAACATCTACACCAGGGACTACGTCTAGCACGTCTGTAACAACAGAAACTGGTACAACTGAGACAGCCTCTACAACATCTACACCAGGGACTACGTCTAGCACGTCTGTAACTACAGAAGCTGGTACAACTGAGACAGCCTTTACAACATCTACACCAGGGACTACGTCTAGCACGTCTGTAACTACAGAAACTGGTACAACTGACACAGCCTCTACAACATCTACACCAGGGACTACGTCTAGCACGTCTGTAACTACAGAAACTGGTACAACTGAGACAGCCTCTACAACATCTACACCAGGGACTACGTCTAGCACGTCTGTAACTACAGAAGCTGGTACAACTGAGACAGCCTCTACAACATCTACACCAGGGACTACGTCTAGCACGTCTGTAACTACAGAAACTGGTACAACTGAGACAGCCTCTACAACATCTACACCAGGGACTACGTCTAGCACCTCTGTAACTACAGAAACTGGTACAACTGAGACAGCCTCTACAACATCTACACCAGGGACTACGTCTAGCACGTCTGTAACTACAGAAACTGGTACAACTGACACAGCCTCTACAACATCTACACCAGGGACTACGTCTAGTCTGTCTGTAACTACAGAAGCTGGTACAACTGAGACAGCCTCTGCAACATCTACACCAGGGACTACGTCTAGCACGTCTGTAACTACAGAAGCTGGTACAACTGAGACAGCCTCTACAACATATACACCAGGGACTACGTCTAGCGCGTCTGTAACTACAGAAGCTGGTACTACAACTGAGACAGCCTCTACAACATCTACACCAGGGACTTCGTCTAACACGTCTGTAACTACAGAAACTAGTACTACAACTGAGACAGTCTCTACAACATCTTCACCAGGCACTACGTCTAGCACGTCTGTAACTACAGAAGCTGGTACAACTGAGACAGCCTCTACAACATATACACCAGGGACTACGTCTAGCACGTCTGTAACTACAGAAGCTAGTACAACTGAGACAGCCTCTACAACATCTACACCAGGGACTACGTCTAGCGCGTCTATAACTACAGAAGCTGGTACAACTGAGACAGCCTCTACAACATCTACACCAGGGACTACGTCTAGCACGTCTGTAACTACAGAAACTGAAACAACTGAGACAGTCTCTACAACATCTACGCCAGGGACTGAGTCTAGCACGTCTGTAACTACAGAAGCTGGTACTACTGAGACAGCCTCTACAACATCTACACCAGGGACTACGTCTAGCACGTCTGTAACTACAGAAGCTGGTACAACTGAGACAGCCTCTACAACATCTACACCAGAAACTACGTCTAGCACGTCTGTAACTACAGAAGCTGGTACAACTGAGACAGTCTCTACAACATCTGCACCAGGGACTACGTCTAGCACTTCTGTAACTACAGAAGCTGGTACAACTGAAACAGCCTCTACAACATCTACACCAGGGACTACGTCTAGCACCTCTGTAACTACAGAAGCTGGTACAACTGAGACAGCCTCTACAACATCTACACCAGGGACTACGTCTAGCACTTCTATAAGTACAGAGACTGGTACAACTGACACAGCCTCTACAACATCTACACCAGGGACTACGTCTAGCACGTCTGTAACTACAGAAGCTGGTACAACTGAGACAGCCTCTTCAACATCTGCATCAGGGACTACGTCTAGCACTTCTTTAACTACAGAAACTGGTACAACTGAGACAGCCTCTACAACATCTACACCAGGGACTACGTCTAGCACGTCTGTAACTACAGAAGTTGGTACAACTGAGACAGCCTCTACAACATATACACCAGGGACTACGTCTAGCACGACTATAACTACAGAAGCTGGTACAACTGAGACAGCCTCTGCAACATCTACACCAGGGACTACGTCTAGCACGTCTGTAACTACAGAAGCTGGTACAACTGAGACAGCCTCTACAACATATACACCAGGGACTACGTCTAGCGCGTCTGTAACTACAGAAGCTGGTACTACAACTGAGACAGCCTCTACAACATCTACACCAGGGACTTCGTCTAACACGTCTGTAACTACAGAAACTAGTACTACAACTGAGACAGTCTCTACAACATCTTCACCAGGCACTACGTCTAGCACGTCTGTAACTACAGAAGCTGGTACAACTGAGACAGCCTCTACAACATATACACCAGGGACTACGTCTAGCACGTCTGTAACTACAGAAGCTAGTACAACTGAGACAGCCTCTACAACATCTACACCAGGGACTACGTCTAGCGCGTCTGTAACTACAGAAGCTGGTACTACAACTGAGACAGCCTCTACAACATCTACACCAGGGACTACGTCTAACACGTCTGTAACTACAGAAGCTGGTACAACTGAGACAGCCTCTACAACATATACACTAGGGACTACGTCTAGCGCGTCTGTAACTACAGAAGCTGGTACTACAACTGAGACAGCCTCTACAACATCTACACCAGGGACTTCGTCTAACACGTCTGTAACTACAGAAACTAGTACTACAACTGAGACAGTCTCTACAACATCTACACCAGGCACTACGTCTAGCACGTCTGTAACTACAGAAGCTGGTACAACTGAGACAGCCTCTACAACATCTTCACCAGGGACTACGTCTAGCACTTCTATAACTAGAGAAGCTGGTACAACTGAGACAGCCTCTACAACATCTACACCAGGGACTACGTCTAGCATGTCTGTAACTACAGAAGCTTGTACAACTGAGACAGCCTTTACAACATCTACACCAGGGACTACGTCTAGCACGTCTGTAACTACAGAAACTGGTACAACTGACACAGCCTCTACAACATCTACACTAGGGACTACGTCTAGCACGTCTGTAACTACAGAAACTGGTACAACTGAGACAGCCTCTACAACATCTACACCAGGGACTACGTCTAGCACGTCTGTAATTACAGAAGCTGGTACAACTGAGACAGCCTCTACAACATCTACACCAGGGACTACGTCTAGCACGTCTGTAACTACAGAAGCTGGTACAACTGAGACAGCCTCTACAACATCTACACCAGGGACTACGTCTAGCACCTCTGTAACTACAGAAACTGGTACAAATGACACAGCCTCTTCAACATCTACACCAGGGACTACGTCGAGCACATCTTTAATTACAGAAGCTGGTACTACTGAGACAGCCTCTACGACATCTACACCAGGGACTACGTCTAGCACGTCTGTAACTACAGAAGCTGGTAAAACTGAGACAGCCTCTACAACATCTACACCAGGGACTACGTCTAGCACGTCTGTAACTACAGAAGCTGGTACAACTGAGACAGCCTCTACAACATCTACACCAGGGACTACGTCTAGCACGTCTGTAACTACAGAAGCTGGTACAACTAAGACAGCCTCTACAACATCTACACCAGGAACTACGTCTATCACGTCTGTAACTACAGAAGCTGGTACAACTGAGACAGCCTCTTCAACATCTGCACCAGGGACTACGTCTAGCACTTCTGTAACTACAGAAACTGGTACAACTGAGACAGCCTCTACAACATCTACACCAGGGACTACGTCTAGCACGTCTGTAACTACAGAAGTTGGTACAACTGAGACAGCCTCTACAACATATACACTAGGGACTACGTCTAGCACTTCTGTAACTACAGAAGCTGGTACAACTGAGACAGCCTCTACAACATCTACACCAGGGACTACGTCTAACACGTCTGTAACTACAGAAGCTAGTACAACTGAGACAGCCTCTACAACATCTACATCAGGAACTACTTCTAGCACTCCTGTAACTACAGAATCTGGTACAACTGAGACAGCCTCTACAACATCTGCACCAGGGACTACTTCTAGCACTTCTGTAACTACAGAAACTGGTACAACTGAGACAGCCTCTACAACATCTACACCAGGGACTACGTCTAGCACGTCTGTAACTACAGAAGTTGGTACAACTGAGACAGCCTCTACAACATATACACTAGGGACTACGTCTAGCACTTCTGTAACTACAGAAACTGGTACAACTGAGACAGCCTCTACAACATATACACCAGGGACTACGTCTAGCACGACTATAACTACAGAAGCTGGTACAACTGAGACAGCCTCTGCAACATCTACACCAGGGACTACGTCTAGCACGTCTGTAACTACAGAAGCTGGTACAACTGAGACAGCCTCTACAACATATACACCAGGGACTACGTCTAGCGCGTCTGTAACTACAGAAACTGGTACTACAACTGAGACAGCCTCTACAACATATACACCAGGGACTACGTCTAGCATGTCTGTTACTACAGAAGCTAGTACAACTGAGACAGCCTCTACAACATCTACATCAGGAACTACTTCTAGCACTTCTGTAACTACAGAATCTGGTACAACTGAGACAGCCTCTACAACATCTGCACCAGGGACTACTTCTAGCACTTCTGTAACTACAGAAACTGGTACAACTGAGACAGCCTCTACAACATATACACCAGGGACTACGTCTAGCACGTCTGTAACTACAGAAGCTGGTACAACTGAGACAGCCTCTACAACATATACACCAGGGACTACGTCTAGCATGTCTGTAACTACAGAAGCTGGTACAACTGAGACAGCCTCTACAACATCTACACCAGGGACTACGTCTAGCACCTCTGTAACTACAGAAGCTGGTACAACTGAGACAGCCTCTACAACATATACACCAGGGACTACGTCTAGCACGTCTGTAACTACAGAAACTGGTACAACTGAGACAGCCTCTTCAACATCTACACCAGGGACTACGTCTAGCACGTCTGTAACTACAGAAGCTGGTACAACTGAGACAGCCTCTACAACATATACACCAGGGACTACGTCTAGCACGTCTGTAACTACAGAAGCTGGTACAACTGAGACAGCCTCTACAACATATACACTAGGGACTACGTCTAGCGCGTCTGTAACTACAGAAGCTGGTACTACAACTGAGACAGCCTCTACAACATCTACACCAGGGACTTTGTCTAACACGTCTGTAACTACAGAAACTAGTACTACAACTGAGACAGTCTCTACAACATCTACACCAGGCACTACGTCTAGCACGTCTGTAACTACAGAAGCTGGTACAACTGAGACAGCCTCTACAACATATACACTAGGGACTACGTCTAGCGCGTCTGTAACTACAGAAGTTGGTACTACAACTGAGACAGCCTCTACAACATCTACACCAGGGACTACGTCTAACACGTCTGTAACTACAGAAGCTGGTACAACTGAGACAGCCTCTACAACATATACACTAGGGACTACGTCTAGCGCGTCTGTAACTAGAGAAGCTGGTACTACAACTGAGACAGCCTCTACAACATCTACACCAGGGACTTCGTCTAACACGTCTGTAACTACAGAAACTAGTACTACAACTGAGACAGCCTCTACAACATCTACACCAGGCACTACGTCTAGCACGTCTGTAACTACAGAAGCTGGAACAACTGAGACAGCCTCTACAACATCTTCACCAGGGACTACGTCTAGCACTTCTATAACTAGAGAAGCTGGTACAACTGAGACAGCCTCTACAACATCTACACCAGGGACTACTTCTAGCACGTCTAAAACTACAGAAACTGGTACAACTGAGACAGCCTCTACAACATCTACACCAGGGACTACGTCTAGCACGACTATAACTACAGAAGCTGGTACAACTGAGACAGCCTCTGCAACATCTGCACCAGGGACTACGTCTAGCACCTCTGTAACTACAGAAGCTGATACTACTGAGAAAGCCTCTGCAACATCTACACCAGGGACTACGTCTAGCACGTCTATAACTACAGAAGCTGGTACAACTGAGACAGCCTCTACAACATCTACACCAGGGACTACGTCTAGCACGTCTGTAACTACAGAAACTGGTACAACTGAGACAGCCTCTACAACATCTACACAAGGGACTACGTCTAGCACCTCTGTAACTACAGAAACTGGTACTACTGAGAAAGCCTCTGCAACATCAACACCAGGGACTACGTCTAGCACTTCTGTAACTACAGAAACTGGTACAACTGAGACAGCCTCTACAACATCTACACCAGGGACTACGTCTAGCACGTCTGTAACTACAGAAGCTGGCACTACTGAGAAAGCCTCTGCAACATCTACACCAGGGACTACGTCTAGCACGTCTGTAACTACAGAAACTGGTATAACTGAGACAGCCTCTACAACATCTACACCAGGGACTACGTCTAGCACGTCTGTTACTATAGAAGCTGGTACAACTGAGACAGCCTCAACAACATCTACACCAGGGACTACGTCTAGCACGTCTGTAACTACAGAAACTGGTACAACTGAGACAGCCTCTACAACATCTACACCAGGGACTACGTCTAGCACGTCTGTAACTACAGAAGCTGGTACTACTGAGAAAGCCTCTGCAACATCTACACCAGGGACTACGTCTAGCACGTCTGTAACTACAGAAACTGGTATAACTGAGACAGCCTCTACAACATCTACACCAGGGACTACGTCTAGCACGTCTGTTACTATAGAAGCTGATACAACTGAGACAGCCTCAACAACATCTACACCAGGGACTACTTCTAGCACGTCTGTAACTACAGAAGCTGGTATTCCTGAGACAACCTCTACAACATCTACACCAGGGACTACTTCTAGCACTTCTATAACTACAGAAACTGGTACAACTGAGACAACCTCTACAACATCTACACCAGGGACTACGTCTAGCACGTCTGTTACTACAGAAGCTGGTACAACTGAGACAGCCTCTACAACATCTACACCAGGGACTACGTCTAGCACGTCTGTAACTACAGAAACTGGTACAACTGAGACAGCCTCTACAACATCTACACCAGGGACTACGTCTAGCACGTCTATAACTACAGAAGCTGGTACAACTGAGACAGCCTCTACAACATCTACAACAGGGGCTACGTCTAGCACGTCTGTAACTACAGAAGCTGGTACAACTGAGACAGCTTCTACAACATCTACACCAGGGACTACGTCTAGCACGTCTGTAACTACAGAAGCTGGTACAACTGAGACAGCCTCTACAACATCTACACCAGGGACTACGTCTAGCACCTCTGTAACTACAGAAGCTGGTACAACTGAGACAGCCTCTACAACATCTACACCAGGGACTACGTCTAGCACCTCTGTAACTACAGAAGCTGGTACAACTGACACAGCCTCTACAACATCTACACCAGGGACTACGTCTAGCACGTCTGTAACTACAGAAGTTGGTACAACTGAGACAGCCTCTACAACATATACACCAGGGACTACGTCTAGCACGACTATAACTACAGAAGCTGGTACAACTGAGACAGCCTCTGCAACATCTACACCAGGGACTACGTCTAGCACGTCTGTAACTACAGAAGCTGGTACAACTGAGACAGCCTCTACAACATATACACCAGGGACTACGTCTAGCGCGTCTGTAACTACAGAAGCTGGTACTACAACTGAGACAGCCTCTACAACATCTACACCAGGGACTTCGTCTAACACGTCTGTAACTACAGAAACTAGTACTACAACTGAGACAGTCTCTACAACATCTTCACCAGGCACTACGTCTAGCACGTCTGTAACTACAGAAGCTGGTACAACTGAGACAGCCTCTACAACATATAAACCAGGGACTACGTCTAGCACGTCTGTAACTACAGAAGCTAGTACAACTGAGACAGCCTCTACAACATCTACACCAGGGACTACGTCTAGCGCGTCTGTAACTACAGAAGCTGGTACTACAACTGAGACAGCCTCTACAACATCTACACCAGGGACTACGTCTAACACGTCTGTAACTACAGAAGCTGGTACAACTGAGACTGCCTCTACAACATATACACTAGGGACTACGTCTAGCGCGTCTGTAACTACAGAAGCTGGTACTACAACTGAGACAGCCTCTACAACATCTACACCAGGGACTTCGTCTAACACGTCTGTAACTACAGAAACTAGTACTACAACTGAGACAGTCTCTACAACATCTACACCAGGCACTACGACTAGCACGTCTGTAACTACAGAAGCTGGTACAACTGAGACAGCCTCTACAACATCTTCACCAGGGACTACGTCTAGCACTTCTATAACTAGAGAAGCTGGTACAACTGAGACAGCCTCTACAACATCTACACCAGGGACTACGTCTAGCATGTCTGTAACTACAGAAGCTGGTACAACTGAGACAGCCTTTACAACATCTACACCAGGGACTACGTCTAGCACGTCTGTAACTACAGAAACTGGTACAACTGACACAGCCTCTACAACATCTACACCAGGGACTACGTCTAGCACGTCTGTAACTACAGAAACTGGTACAACTGAGACAGCCTCTACAACATCTACACCAGGGACTACGTCTAGCACGTCTGTAACTACAGAAGCTGGTACAACTGAGACAGCCTCTACAACATCTACACCAGGGACTACGTCTAGCACGTCTGTAACTACAGAAGCTGGTACAACTGAGACAGCCTCTACAACATCTACACCAGGGACTACGTCTAGCACCTCTGTAACTACAGAAACTGGTACAAATGACACAGCCTCTTCAACATCTACACCAGGGACTACGTCGAGCACATCTTTAATTACAGAAGCTGGTACTACTGAGACAGCCTCTACGACATCTACACCAGGGACTACGTCTAGCACGTCTGTAACTACAGAAGCTGGTAAAACTGAGACAGCCTCTACAACATCTACACCAGGGACTACGTCTAGCACGTCTGTAACTACAGAAGCTGGTACAACTGAGACAGCCTCTACAACATCTACACCAGGGACTACGTCTAGCACGTCTGTAACTACAGAAGCTGGTACAACTGAGACAGCCTCTACAACATCTACACCAGGAACTACGTCTAGCACGTCTGTAACTACAGAAGCTGGTACAACTGAGACAGCCTCTTCAACATCTGCACCAGGGACTACGTCTAGCACTTCTGTAACTACAGAAACTGGTACAACTGAGACAGCCTCTACAACATCTACACCAGGGACTACGTCTAGCACGTCTGTAACTACAGAAGTTGGTACAACTGAGACAGCCTCTACAACATATACACTAGGGACTACGTCTAGCACTTCTGTAACTACAGAAGCTGGTACAACTGAGACAGCCTCTACAACATCTACACCAGGGACTACGTCTAACACGTCTGTAACTACAGAAGCTAGTACAACTGAGACAGCCTCTACAACATCTACATCAGGAACTACTTCTAGCACTTCTGTAACTACAGAATCTGGTACAACTGAGACAGCCTCTACAACATCTGCACCAGGGACTACTTCTAGCACTTCTGTAACTACAGAAACTGGTACAACTGAGACAGCCTCTACAACATCTACACCAGGGACTACGTCTAGCACGTCTGTAACTACAGAAGTTGGTACAACTGAGACAGCCTCTACAACATATACACTAGGGACTACGTCTAGCACTTCTGTAACTACAGAAACTGGTACAACTGAGACAGCCTCTACAACATATACACCAGGGACTACGTCTAGCACGACTATAACTACAGAAGCTGGTACAACTGAGACAGCCTCTGCAACATCTACACCAGGGACTACGTCTAGCACGTCTGTAACTACAGAAGCTGGTACAACTGAGACAGCCTCTACAACATATACACCAGGGACTACGTCTAGCGCGTCTGTAACTACAGAAACTGGTACTACAACTGAGACAGCCTCTACAACATATACACCAGGGACTACGTCTAGCATGTCTGTTACTACAGAAGCTAGTACAACTGAGACAGCCTCTACAACATCTACATCAGGAACTACTTCTAGCACTTCTGTAACTACAGAATCTGGTACAACTGAGACAGCCTCTACAACATCTGCACCAGGGACTACTTCTAGCACTTCTGTAACTACAGAAACTGGTACAACTGAGACAGCCTCTACAACATATACACCAGGGACTACGTCTAGCACGTCTGTAACTACAGAAGCTGGTACAACTGAGACAGCCTCTACAACATATACACCAGGGACTACGTCTAGCATGTCTGTAACTACAGAAGCTGGTACAACTGAGACAGCCTCTACAACATCTACACCAGGGACTACGTCTAGCACCTCTGTAACTACAGAAGCTGGTACAACTGAGACAGCCTCTACAACATATACACCAGGGACTACGTCTAGCACGTCTGTAACTACAGAAACTGGTACAACTGAGACAGCCTCTTCAACATCTACACCAGGGACTACGTCTAGCACGTCTGTAACTACAGAAGCTGGTACAACTGAGACAGCCTCTACAACATATACACCAGGGACTACGTCTAGCACGTCTGTAACTACAGAAGCTGGTACAACTGAGACAGCCTCTACAACATATACACTAGGGACTACGTCTAGCGCGTCTGTAACTACAGAAGCTGGTACTACAACTGAGACAGCCTCTACAACATCTACACCAGGGACTTCGTCTAACACGTCTGTAACTACAGAAACTAGTACTACAACTGAGACAGTCTCTACAACATCTACACCAGGCACTACGTCTAGCACGTCTGTAACTACAGAAGCTGGTACAACTGAGACAGCCTCTACAACATATACACTAGGGACTACGTCTAGCGCGTCTGTAACTACAGAAGTTGGTACTACAACTGAGACAGCCTCTACAACATCTACACCAGGGACTACGTCTAACACGTCTGTAACTACAGAAGCTGGTACAACTGAGACAGCCTCTACAACATATACACTAGGGACTACGTCTAGCGCGTCTGTAACTACAGAAGCTGGTACTACAACTGAGACAGCCTCTACAACATCTACACCAGGGACTTCGTCTAACACGTCTGTAACTACAGAAACTAGTACTACAACTGAGACAGCCTCTACAACATCTACACCAGGGACTACGTCTAGCACGTCTGTAACTACAGAAGCTGGAACAACTGAGACAGCCTCTACAACATCTTCACCAGGGACTACGTCTAGCACTTCTATAACTAGAGAAGCTGGTACAACTGAGACAGCCTCTACAACATCTACACCAGGGACTACTTCTAGCACGTCTAAAACTACAGAAACTGGTACAACTGAGACAGCCTCTACAACATCTACACCAGGGACTACGTCTAGCACGACTATAACTACAGAAGCTGGTACAACTGAGACAGCCTCTGCAACATCTGCACCAGGGACTACGTCTAGCACCTCTGTAACTACAGAAGCTGATACTACTGAGAAAGCCTCTGCAACATCTACACCAGGGACTACGTCTAGCACGTCTATAACTACAGAAGCTGGTACAACTGAGACAGCCTTTACAACATCTACACCAGGGACTACGTCTAGCACGTCTGTAACTACAGAAACTGGTACAACTGAGACAGCCTCTACAACATCTACACCAGGGACTACGTCTAGCACCTCTGTAACTACAGAAGCTGGTACAACTGACACAGCCTCTACAACATCTACACCAGGGACTACGTCTAGCACTTCTGTAACTACAGAAGCTGGTACAACTGAGACAGCCTCTACAACATCTACACCAGGGACTACGTCTAGCACGCCTGTAACTACAGAAGCTGGTACAACTGAGACAGCATCTACAACATCTACACCAGGGACTACTTCTAGCACGTCCGTAACTACAGAAACTGGTACAACTGAGACAACCTCTACAACATCTACATCAGGGACTACGTCTAGCACGTCAGTCACTACAGAAGCTGGTACAACTGAGACAGCCTCTACAACATCTACACCAGGGACTACGTCTAGCACCTCTGTAACTACAAAAGCTGGTACAACTGAGACAGCCTTTACAACATCTACACCAGGGACAACTTCTAGCACCTCTATAACTACAGAAGCTGGTACAACTGAGACAGCCTCTACAACATCTACACCAGGGGCTACTTCTAGCACGTCTGTAACTACAGAAGCTGGTACAACTGAGACAGCCTCTACAACATCTACACCAGGGACTACGTCTAGCACGTCTGTAACTACAGAAACTGGTACAACTGAGACAGCCTCTACAACATCTACACCAGGTACTACATCTAGCACGTCTGTAACTACAGAAGCTGGTACTACAACTGAGACAGCCTCTACAACATCTACACTAGGGACTACTTCAAGCACCTCTGTAACTACAGAAGCTGGCACTACAACTGAGACAGCCTCAACGACATCTACACCAGGGACTACGTCAAGCACGTCTGTAACTACAGAAGCTGGTACAACTGAGACAGCCTCTACGATATCTACACCAGGGACTACGTCTAGCACGTCTGTAACTACAGAAGCTGGTACAACTGACACAGCCTCTACAACATCTACACCAGGGACTACGTCTAGCACGTCTGTAACTACAGAAACTGGTACAACTGAGACAGCCTCTACAACATCTACACCAGGGACTACGTCTAGCACTTCTGTAACTACAAAAGCTAGTACAACTGAGACAGTCTCTACAACATCTACACCAGGGACTACGTCTAGCACTTCTGTAACTACAGAAACTGGTACAACTGAGACAACCTCTACAACATCTACACCAGGGACTACGTCTAGCACGTCTATAACTACAGAAGCTGGTACATCTGAGACAGCCTCTACAACATCTACACCAGGGACTATGTCTAGCACGTCTATAATTACAGAAGCTGGTACAACTGAGACAGCCTCTACGACCTCTACACCGGGGACGACGTCTAGCTCGTCTGTAACTACAGAAGCTGGTATAGCTGAGACAGCCTCTTCAACATCTACACCAGGGACTACGTCTAGCACGTCTGTAACTACAGAAGCTGGTACTACAACTGAGACAGCCTCTACGACATCTACACCAGGGACTATGTCTAGCACGTCCGTAACTACAGAAGCTGGTACAACTGAGACAGCATCTACAACATCTTCACAAGGGACTTCTTCTAGCACGTCCGTAACTACAGAAACTGGTACAACTGAGACAACCTCTACAACATCTACATCAGGGACTACGTCTAGCACGTCAGTCACTACAGAAGCTGGTACAACTGGGACAGCCTCTACAACATCTACACCAGGGACTACGTCTAGCACCTCTATAACTACAGAAGCTGGTACCACTGAGACAGCCTCTACAACATCTACACCAGGGACTACTTCGAGCACGTCTGTAACTACAGAAGCTGGTACAACTGAGACAGCCTCTACAACATCTACACCAGGGACTACGTCTAGCACGTCTGTAACTACAGAAACTGGTACAACTGAGACAGCCTCTACAACATCTACACCAGGGACTACGTCTAGCACGTCTGTAACTACAGAAGCTGGTACTACTGAGACAGCCTCTACAACATCTACACCAGGGACTATGTCTAGCACGTCTATAACTACAGAAGCTGGTACAACTGAGACAGCCTCTACAACATCTACATCAGGGACTACTTCTAGCACGTCTGTAACTACAGAAGCTGGTACAACTGAGACAGCCTCTACAACATCTACATCAGGGACTTCTTCTAGCACGTCTGTAACTACAGAAGCTGGTACCACTGAGACAGCCTCTACAACATCTACACCAGGGACTACGTCTAGCCTGTCTGTAACTACAGAAACTGGTACAACTGAGACAGCCTCTACAACATCTACACCAGGGACTACGTCTAGCACGTCTATAACTACAGAAGCTGGTACAACTGACACAGCCTCTACAACATCTACACCAGGGACTACGTCTAGCACGTCTGTAACTACAGAAGCTGGTACTACAACTGAGACAGCCTCTACGACATCTACACCAGGGACTACGTTTAGCTTGTCTGTAACTACAGAAACTGGTACAACTGAGACAACCTCTACAACATCTACACCAGGGACTACGTCTAGCACGTCTGTAACTACAGAAGCTGGTATAACTGAGACAGCCTCTACAACATCTACACCAGGGACTACGTCTAGCACGTCTATAACTACAGAAGCTGGTACAACTGAGACAGCCTCTACAACATCTACACCAGGGACTATGTCTAGCACTTCTGTAACTACAGAAGCTGGTACAACTGAGACAGCCTCTACAACATCTACACCAGGGACTTCGTCTAGCACGTCTGTAACTACAGAAGCTGGTACTACAACTGAGACAGCCTCTACAACATCTACACCAGAGACAACGTCTAGCACTTCTGTAACTACAGAAGCTGGTTCAACTGAGACAACCTCTACAACATCTACATCAGGGACTACGTCTCTCACTTCTGTAACTACAGAAGCTGGTACAACTGAGACAGCCTCTACAACATCTACATCAGCGACTACGTCTAGCCTGTCTGTAACTACAGAAACTGGTACAACTGAGACAGCCTCTACAACATCTACACCAGGGACTACGTCTCTCACTTCTGTAACTACAGAAGCTGGTACAACTGAGACAGCCTCTACAACATCTACACCAGGGACTACGTCTAGCACGTCTATAACTACAGAAGCTGGTACAACTGAGACAGCCTCTACAACATCTACACCAGGGACTACGTCTAGCACTTCTGTAACTACAGAAGCTGGTACAACTGAGACAGCCACTACAACATCTACACCAGGGACTACGTCTAGCCTGTCTGTAACTACAGAAACTGGTACAACTGAGACAGCCTCTACAACATCTACACCAGGGACTACGTCTAGCCTGTCTGTAACTACAGAAACTGGTATAACTGAGACAGCCTCTACAACATCTACACCAGGGACTACGTCTAGCACGTCTATAACTACAGAAGCTGGTACAACTGAGACAGCCTCTACAACATCTACACCAGGGACTACGTCTCTCACTTCTGTAACTACAGAAGCTGGTACAACTGAGACAGCCACTACAACATCTACACCAGGGACTACGTCTAGCCTGTCTGTAACTACAGAAACTGGTACAACTGAGACAACCTCTACAACATCTACACCAGGGACTACGTCTAGCACGTCTGTAACTACAGAAGCTGGTATAGCTGAGACAACCTCTACAAAATCTACACCAGGGACTACGTCTACCACGCCTGTAACTACAGAAGCTGGTACTACTGAGACAGCCTCTACAACATCTACACCAGGGACTATGTCTAGCACTTCTGTAACTACAGAAGCTGGTACAACTGAGACAGCCTCTACAACATCTACACCAGGGACTTCGTCTAGCACGTCTGTAACTACAGAAGCTGGTACAACTGAGACAGCCTCTACAACATCTACAACAGGGACTACGTCTAGCGTGTCTGTCACTACAGAAGCTGGCACTACAACTGAGACAGCCTCTACAACATCTACACCAGGGACTACGTCTAGCACGTCTATAACTACAGAAGCTGGTACAACTGAGACAGCATCTACAACATCTACACCAGGGACTACGTCTACCACGCCTGTAACTACAGAAGCTGGTACTACTGAGACAGCCTCTACAACATCTACACCAGGGACTATGTCTAGCACTTCTGTAACTACAGAAGCTGGTACAACTGAGACAGCCTCTTCAACTTCTACACCAGGGACTACGTCTAGCACGTCTGTAACTACAGAAGCTGGTACAACTGAGACAGCCTCTACAACATCTACACCAGGGACTACGTCTAGCACGTCTGTAACTACAGAAGCTGGTACTACTGAGACAGCCTCTACAACATCTACACCAGGGACTACGTCTAGCACTTCTATAACTACAGAAGCTGGTACAACTGAGACAGCTTCTACAACATCTACACCAGGGACTACTTTTAGCACGTCTGTCACTACAGAAGCTGGTGCAACTGAGACAGCCTCTACAACATCTACACCAGGGACTACGTCTAGCACGTCTGTAACTACAGGAACTGGTACAACTGAGACAGCCTCTTCAATATCTACACCAGGGACTTCTTCTAGCACGTCTGTAACTACAGAAGCTGGTACTACAACTGAGACAGCCTCTACAACATCTACACCAGGGACTACGTCTAGCACGTCTATAACTACAGAAGCTGGTACAACTGAGACAGCATCTACAACATCTACACCAGGGACTACGTCTACCACGCCTGTAACTACAGAAGCTGGTACTACTGAGACAGCCTCTACAACATCTACACCAGGGACTATGTCTAGCACTTCTGTAACTACAGAAGCTGGTACAACTGAGACAGCCTCTTCAACTTCTACACCAGGGACTACGTCTAGCACGTCTGTAACTACAGAAGCTGGTACAACTGAGACAGCCTCTACAACATCTACACCAGGGACTACGTCTAGCACGTCTGTAACTACAGAAGCTGGTACTACTGAGACAGCCTCTACAACATCTACACCAGGGACTACGTCTAGCACTTCTATAACTACAGAAGCTGGTACAACTGAGACAGCTTCTACAACATCTACACCAGGGACTACTTTTAGCACGTCTGTCACTACAGAAGCTGGTGCAACTGAGACAGCCTCTACAACATCTACACCAGGGACTACGTCTAGCACGTCTGTAACTACAGGAACTGGTACAACTGAGACAGCCTCTTCAATATCTACACCAGGGACTTCTTCTAGCACGTCTGTAACTACAGAAGCTGGTACTACAACTGAGACAGCCTCTACAACATCTACACCAGGGACTACGTCTAGCACGTCTGTAACTACAGAAGCTGGTACAACTGAGAAAGCCTCTACAACATCTACACCAGGGACTACGTCTAGCACGTATGTAACTACAGAAGCTGGTACAAATGAGACAGCCTCTTCAACATCTTCACCAGGGACTACGTCTAGCACGTCTGTAACTACAGAAACTGCTACAACTGAGACAGCCTCTACAACATCTACACCAGGGACTTCTTCTAGCACGTCTGTAACTACAGAAGCTGGTACCACTAAGACAGCCTCTTCAACATCTACACCAGGGACTACGTCTAGCACGTCTATAACTACAGAAGCTGGTACAACTGAGACAACCTCTACAGCATCTACATCAGGGATTACTTCTAGCACGTCTGTTTCTATAGAAGCTGGTACAACTGAGACAGCCTCTACAACATCTACACCAGGGACTACGTCTAGCACGTCTGTTTCTATAGAAACAGGTACAACTGAGACAGCCTCTACAACATCTACACCAGGGACTACGTCTAGCACGTCTGTAACTACAGAAGCTGGTACAACTGAGACAGCCTCTACAACATCTACACCAGGGACTACGTCTAGCACGTCTGTAACTACAGAAGCTGGTACTACTGAGACAGCCTCTACAACATCTACACCAGGGACTACGTCTAGCACGTCTGTAACTACAGAAGCTAGTACGACTGAGACAGCCTCTACAACATCTACACCAGGGACTTCGTCTAGCACGTCTGTAACTACAGAAGCTGGTACTACAACTGAGACAGCCTCTACAACATCTACACCAGAGACAACGTCTAGCACCTCTGTAACTACAGAAGCTGGTACAACTGAGACAGCCTCTACAACATCTACACCAGAGACAACGTCTAGCACTTCTGTAACTACAGAAGCTGGTACTACAACTGAGACAGCCTCTACAACATCTACATCAGGGACTACGTCTCTCACTTCTGTAACTACAGAAGCTGGTACAACTGAGACAGCCTCTACAACATCTACACCAGGGACTACGTCTAGCCTGTCTGTAACTACAGAAACTGGTACAACTGAGACAGCCTCTACAACATCTACACCAGGGACTACGTCTCTCACTTCTGTAACTACAGAAGCTGGTACAACTGAGACAGCCTCTACAACATCTACACCAGGGACTACGTCTAGCACGTCTATAACTACAGAAGCTGGTACAACTGAGACAGCCTCTACAACATCTACACCAGGGACTACGTCTCTCACTTCTGTAACTACAGAAGCTGGTACAACTGAGACAGCCTCTACAACATCTACACCAGGGACTACGTCTAGCCTGTCTGTAACTACAGAAACTGGTACAACTGAGACAGCCTCTACAACATCTACACCAGGGACTACGTCTAGCCTGTCTGTAACTACAGAAACTGGTACAACTGAGACAACCTCTACAACATCTACACCAGGGACTACGTCTAGCACGTCTGTAACTACAGAAGCTGGTATAGCTGAGACAACCTCTACAACATCTACACCAGGGACTACGTCTACCACGCCTGTAACTACAGAAGCTGGTACTACTGAGACAGCCTCTACAACATCTACACCAGGGACTATGTCTAGCACTTCTGTAACTACAGAAGCTGGTACAACTGAGACAGCCTCTACAACATCTACACCGGGGACTTCGTCTAGCACGTCTGTAACTACAGAAGCTGGTACAACTGAGACAGCCTCTACAACATCTACAACAGGGACTACGTCTAGCGTGTCTGTCACTACAGAAGCTGGCACTACAACTGAGACAGCCTCTACAACATCTACACCAGGGACTACGTCTAGCACGTCTATAACTACAGAAGCTGGTACAACTGAGACAGCATCTACAACATCTACACCAGGGACTACGTCTAGCACGCCTGTAACTACAGAAGCTGGTACTACTGAGACAGCCTCTACAACATCTACACCAGGGACTATGTCTAGCACTTCTGTAACTACAGAAGCTGGTACAACTGAGACAGCCTCTTCAACATCTACACCAGGGACTACGTCTAGCACGTCTGTAACTACAGAAGCTGGTACAACTGAGACAGCCTCTACAACATCTACACCAGGGACTACGTCTAGCACTTCTGTAACTACAGAAGCTGGTACAACTGAGACAGCCTCTACAACATCTACACCTGGGACTACGTCTAGCACGTCTGTAACTACAGAAGCTGGTACTACTGAGACAGCCTCTACAACATCTACACCAGGGACTACGTCTAGCACTTCTATAACTACAGAAGCTGGTACAACTGAGACAGCCTCTACAACATCTACACCAGGGACTACGTCTAGCACGTCTGTCACTACAGAAGCTGGTGCAACTGAGACAGCCTCTACAACATCTACACCAGGGACTACGTCTAGCCTGTCTGTAACTACAGAAGCTGGTACTACAACTGAGACAGCCTCTACAACATCTACACCAGGGACTACGTCTAGCACGTCTGTAACTACAGAAGCTGGTACTACTGAGACAGCCTCTACAACATCTACACCAGGGACTACGTCTAGCACTTCTATAACTACAGAAACTGGTACAACTGAGACAGCCTCTTCAACATCTACACCAGGGATTACTTCTAGCACGTCTGTAACTACAGAAGCTGGTACAACTGAGACAGCCTCTACAACATCTACACCAGGGACTACGTCTAGCACGTCTGTCACTACAGAAGCTGGTGCAACTGAGACAGCCTCTTCAACATCTACATCAGGGACTTCTTCTAGCACGTCTGTAACTACAGAAGCTGGTACTACAACTGAGACAGCCTCTACAACATCTACACCAGGGACTACGTCTAGCACGTCTGTAACTACAGAAGCTGGTACAACTGAGACAGCCTCTACAACATCTACACCAGGGACTACGTCTAGCACGTATGTAACTACAGAAGCTGGTACAACTGAGACAGCCTCTTCAACATCTACACCAGGGACTACGTCTAGCACGTCTGTAACTACAGAAACTGGTACAACTGAGACAGCCTCTACAACATCTACACCAGGGACTACGTCTAGCACGTCTATAACTACAGAAGCTGGTACAACTGAGACAGCCTCTACAACATCTACACCAGGGACTACGTCTAGCCTGTCTGTAACTACAGAAGCTGGTACAACTGAGACAGCCTCTACAACATCTACACCAGGGACTACTTCTAGCACGTCTGTAACTACAGAAGCTGGTACAACTGAGACAACCTCTACAGCATCTACATCAGGGATTACTTCTAGCACGTCTGTTTCTATAGAAACTGGTACAACTGAGACAACCTCTACAACATCTACACCAGGGACTACGTCTAGCACGTCTGTAACTACAGAAGCTGGTACAACTGAGACAGCCTCTACAACATCTGCACCAGGGACTACGTCTACCACGCCTGTAACTACAGAAGCTGGTACTACTGAGACAGCCTCTACAACATCTACACCAGGGACTACGTCTAGCACTTCTGTAACTACAGAAGCTGGTACAACTGAGACAGCCTCTACAACATCTACACCAGGGACTACGTCTACCACGCCTGTAACTACAGAAGCTGGTACTACTAAGACAGCCTCTACAACATCTACACCAGGGACTATGTCTAGCACTTCTGTAACTACAGAAGCTGGTACAACTGAGACAGCCTCTACAACATCTACACCAGGGACTACGTCTAGCACGTCTGTAACTACAGAAGCTGGTACTACTGAGACAGCCTCTACAACATCTACACCAGGGACTACGTCTAGCACGTCTATAACTACAGAAACTGGTACAACTGAGACAGCCTCTACAACATCTACACCAGGGACTACGTCTAGCATTTCTATAACTACAGAAACTGGTACAACTGAGACAGCCTCTACAACATCTACACCAGGGACTACGTCTAGCCTGTCTGTAACTACAGAAACTGGTACAACTGAGACAGCCTCTACAACATCTACACCAGGGACTACGTCTAGCACCTCTATAATTACAGAAGCTGGTACAACTGAGACAGCCTCTACAACATCTACACCAGGGACTACGTCTAGCACGTCTGTTTCTATAGAAACTGGTACAACTGAGACAGCCTCTACAACATCTACACCAGGGACTACGTCTAGCACGTCTATAACTACAGAAGCTGGTACAACTGAGACAGCCTCTACAACATCTACACCAGGGACTACGTCTAGCCTGTCTGTAACTACAGAAGCTGGTACAACTGAGACAGCCTCTACAACATCTACACCAGGGACTACTTCTAGCACGTCTGTAACTACAGAAGCTGGTACAACTGAGACAACCTCTACAGCATCTACATCAGGGATTACTTCTAGCACGTCTGTTTCTATAGAAGCTGGTACAACTGAGACAGCCTCTACAACATCTACACCAGGGACTACGTCTAGCACGTCTGTTTCTATAGAAACTGGTACAACTGAGACAGCCTCTACAACATCTACACCAGGGACTACGTCTAGCACGTCTGTAACTACAGAAGCTGGTACAACTGAGACAGCCTCTACAACATCTACACCAGGGACTACGTCTAGCACGTCTATGACTACAGAAGCTGGTACAACTGAGACAGCCTCTACAACATCTACACCAGGGACTACGTCTCTCACTTCTGTAACTACAGAAGCTGGTACAACTGAGACAGCCACTACAACATCTACACCAGGGACTACGTCTAGCCTGTCTGTAACTACAGAAACTGGTTCAACTGAGACAGCCTCTACAACATCTACACCAGGGACTACGTCTAGCCTGTCTGTAACTACAGAAACTGGTACAACTGAGACAGCCTCTACAACATCTACACCAGGAACTACGTCTAGCACGTCTGTAACTACAGAAGCTGGTACAACTGAGACAGCCTCTACAACATCTGCACCAGGGACTTCGTCTAGCACGTCTGTAACTACAGAAGCTGGTACAACTGAGACAGCCTCTACAACATCTACACCAGGGACTACGTCTAGCACGTCTGTAACTACAGAAGCTGGTACAACTGAGACAGCCACTACAACATCTACACCAGGGACTACGTCTAGCCTGTCTGTAACTACAGAAACTGGTACAACTGAGACAGCCTCTACAACATCTACACCAGGGACTACGTCGAGCCTGTCTGTAACTACAGAAACTGGTACAACTGAGACAGCCTCTACAACATCTACACCAGGAACTACGTCTAGCACGTCTGTAACTACAGAAGCTGGTACAACTGAGACAGCCTCTACAACATCTGCACCAGGGACTACGTCTAGCACGTCTGTAACTACAGAAGCTGGTACAACTGAGACAGCCTCTACAACATCTACACCAGGGACTACGTCTAGCACGTCTGTAACTACAGAAGCTGGTACAACTGAGACAGCCTCTACAACATCTGCACCAGGGACTACGTCTAGCACGTCTGTAACTACAGAAGCTGGTACAACTGACACAGCCACTACAACATCTACACCAGGGACTACGTCTAGCCTGTCTGTAACTACAGAAACTGGTACAACTGAGACAGCCTCTACAACATCTACACCAGGGACTACGTCTAGCACGTCTGTAACTACAGAAACTGGTACAACTGAGACAGCCTCTACAACATCTACACCAGGAACTACGTCTAGCACGTCTGTAACTACAGAAGCTGGTACAACTGAGACAGCCTCTACAACATCTGCACCAGGGACTACGTCTAGCACGTCTGTAACTACAGAAGCTGGTACAACTGACACAGCCACTACAACATCTACACCAGGGACTACGTCTAGCCTGTCTGTAACTACAGAAACTGGTACAACTGAGACAGCCTCTACAACATCTACACCAGGGACTACGTCTAGCACGTCTGTAACTACAGAAACTGGTACAACTGAGACAACCTCTACAACATCTACACCAGGGACTACGTCTAGCACGTCTGTAACTACAGAAGCTGGTACAACTGAGACAGCCTCTACAACATCTGCACCAGGGACTACGTCTACCACGCCTGTAACTACAGAAGCTGGTACTACTGAGACAGCCTCTACAACATCTACACCAGGGACTTCGTCTAGCACTTCTGTAACTACAGAAGCTGGTACAACTGAGACAGCCTCTACAACATCTACACCAGGGACTACGTCTACCACGCCTGTAACTACAGAAGCTGGTACTACTGAGACAACCTCTACAACATCTACACCAGGGACTATGTCTAGCACTTCTGTAACTACAGAAGCTGGTACATTTGAGACAGCCTCTACAACATCTACACCAGGGACTACGTCTAGCACGTCTGTAACTACAGAAGCTGGTACTACTGAGACAGCCTCTACAACATCTACACCAGGGACTACGTCTAGCACGTCTATAACTACAGAAACTGGTACAACTGAGACAGCCTCTACAACATCTACACCAGGGACTACGTCTAGCATTTCTATAACTACAGAAACTGGTACAACTGAGACAGCCTCTACAACATCTACACCAGGGACTACGTCTAGCACGTCTATAACTACAGAAACTGGTACAACTGAGACAGCCTCTTCAACATCTACACCAGGGACTACGTCTAGCACGTCTGTAACTACAGAAACTGGTACAACTGAGACAGCCTCTACAACATCTACATCAGGGATTACTTCTAGCACGTCTGTTTCTATAGAACCTGGTACAACTGAGACAGCCTCTACAACATCTACACCAGGGACTACGTCTAGCACGTCTGTTTCTATAGAAACTGGTACAACGGAGACAGCCTCTACAACATCTACACCAGGGACTACGTCTAGCACGTCTGTTTCTATAGAAACTGGTACAACTGAGACAGCCTCTACAACATCTACACCAGGGACTACGTCTAGCACGTCTGTAACTACAGAAGCTGGTACAACTGAGACAGTCTCTACAACAGTTACACCAGGGACTACGTCTAGCACCTCTATAATTACAGAAGCTGGTACAACTGAGACAGCCTCTACAACATATACACCAGGGACTACGTCTAGCACGTCTGTAATTACAGAAGCTGGTAGAACTGAGACAGCCTCTACAACATCTACACCAGGGACTACGTCTAGCACGTCTGTAACTACAGAAACTGGTACAACTGACACAGCCTCTACAATATCTACACCAGGGACTACGTCTAGCACGTCTGTAACTACAGAAGCTGGTACTACAACTGAGACAGCCTCTACAACATCTACACCAGGGACTACGTCTAGCACCTCTGTAACTACAGAAGCTGGTACAACTGAGACAGCCTCTACAACATCTACACCAGGGACTACGTCTAGCACGTCTGTAACTACAGAAACTGGTACAACTGAGACAGCCTCTACAACATCTACACCAGGGATTACGTCTAGCACATCTGTAACTACAGAAGCTGGTACAACTGAGACAGTCTCTACAACAGTTACACCAGGGACTTCGTCTAGCACTTCTGTAATTACAGAAACTGGTACAACTGAGACAGCCTCTTCAACATCTACACCAGGGACTACGTCTAGCACGTCTGTAACTACAGAAGCTGGTACAACTGAGACAGCCTCTACAACATCTACACCAGGGACTACGTCTAGCACCTCTGTAACTACAGAAGCTGGTACAACTGAGACAGCCTCTACAACATCTACACCAGGGACTACGTCTAGCACTTCTGTAACTACAGAAACTGGTACTACTGAGACAGCCTCTTCAACATCTACACCAGGGACTACGTCTAGCACGTCTGTCACTACAGAAACTGGTACAACTCAGACAGCCTCTACAACATCTACACCAGGGACTACGTCTAGCACGTCCGTTACTACAGAAACTGGTACAACTGAGACAGCCTCTACAACATCTACACCAGGGACTACGTCTAGCACGTCTGACACTACGGAAACTGGTACAACTGAGACAGCCTCTACAACATCTACACCAGGGACTACGTCTAGCACGTCTGTCACTACAGAAACTGGTACAACTGAGACAGCCTCTACAACATCTACAACAGGGACTACGTCTAGCACGTCTGTCACTACAGAAGCTGGTACAACTGAGACAGCCTCTACAACATCTACACCAGGGACTACGTCTAGCACGTCTGTAAATACAGAAGCTGGTACAACTGAGACAGCCTCTACAACATCTACACCAGGGACTACGTCTAGCTCTTCTGTAACTACAGAAACTGGTACAACTGAGACAGCCTCTACAACATCTACACCAGGGACTACGTCTAGCACGTCTGTAACTACAGAAACTGGTACAACTGAGACAGCCCCTTCAACATCTACACCAGGGACTACGTCTAGCACGTCTGTAACTACAGAAGCTGGTACAACTGAGACAGCCTCTACAACATCAACACCAGGGACTACGTCTAGCACGTCTGTAACTACAGAAACTGGTACAACTGAGACAGCCTCTACAACATCTACACCAGGGACTACGTCTAGCACGTCTGTAACTACAGAAACTGATACAACTGAGACAGCCTCTACAACATCTACATCAGGGACAACTTTTAGCACGTCTGTAACTACAGAAGCTGGTACAACTGAGACAGCCTCTACAACATCTACACCAGGGACTACGTCTAGCACGTCTGTAACTACAGAAGCTGGTACAACTGAGACAGCCTCTACAACATCTACACCAGGGACTACGTCTAGCACGTCTGTAACTACAGAAGCTGGTACAACTGAGACAGCCTCTACAACATCTACACCAGGGACTACGTCTAGCACTTCTGTAACTACAGAAACTGGTACAACTGAGACAGCCTCTACAACATCTACACTAGGGACTACGTCTAGCACGTCTGTAACTAAAGAAACTGGTACAACTGAGACAGCCTCTTCAACATCTACACTAGGGACTACGTCTAGCACGTCTGTAACTACAGAAGCTGGTACAACAGAGACAGCCTCTACAACATCTACACCAGGGACTACGTCTAGCACGTCTGTAACTACAGAAACTGGTACAACTGAGACAGCCTCTTCAACATCTACACCAGGGACTACGTCTAGCACTTCTGTAACTACAGAAACTGGTACAACTGACACAGCCTCTACAACATCTACACCAGGGACTACGTCTAGCACGTATGTAACTACAGAAGCTGGTACAACTGAGACAGCCTCTTCAACATCTACACCAGGGACTACGTCTAGCACGTCTGTAACTACAGAAGCTGGTACAACTGAGACAGCCTCTACAACATCTACACCAGGGACTACGTCTAGCACGTCTGTAACTACAGAAGCTGGTACAACTGAGACAGCATCTACAACATCTACACAAGGGACTACGTCTAGCACTTCCGTAACTACAGAAACTGGTACAACTGACACAGCCTCTTCAACATCTACACAAGGGACTAGGTCTAGTTCTTCTGTAACTACAGAAGCTGGTACTACAACTGAGACAGCCTCTACAACATCTACACCAGGTACTACGTCTAGCACTTCTGCAACTACAGAAGCTGATACAACTGAGACAGCCTCTACAACATCTTCACCAGGGACTACGTCTAGCACGTCTGTAACTACAGAAACTGGTACAACTAAGACAGCCTCTACAACATCAACACCAGGGACTACGTCTAGCAAGTCAGTAACTACAGAAGCTGGTACAACTGAGACAGTCTCTACAACAACACCACCAGGGACTACGTCTAGCTCGTCTGTAACTACAGAAACTGGTACAACTGAGACAGCCTCTACAATATCTACACCAGGGACTACGTCTAGCACGTCTGTAACTACAGAAACTGGTACAACTGAGACAGCCTCTACAACATCTTCACCAGGGACTACGTCTAGCACCTCTGTAACTACAGAAACTGGTAAAACTGAGACAGCCTCTACAACATCTACACCAGGGACTACGTCTAGCACGTCTGTAACTACAGAAGCTGATACAACTGAGACAGCCTCTACAACATCTACACCAGGGACTACGTCTAGCACCTCTGTAACTACAGAAACTGGTACAACTGAGACAGCCTCTACAATATCTACACCAGGGACTACGTCTAGCACGTCTATAACTACAGAAGCTGGTACAACTGAGACAGCCTCTACAACATCTACACCAGGGACTACGTCTAGCACGTCTGTAACTACAGAAGCTGGTACAACTGAGACAGCCTCTTCAACATCTACACCAGGGACTACGTCTAGCACGTCTATAACTACAGAAGCTGGTACAACTGAGACAGTCTCTACAACAACTGCACCAGGGACTACGTCTAGCACGTCTGTAACTACAGAAGCTCGTACAACTGAAACAGCCTCTACAACATCTACACCAGGGACTACGTCTAGCACCTCTGTAACTACAGAAGCTGGTACAACTGAGACAGCCTCTACAACATCTACACCAGGGACTACGTCTAGCACTTCTGTAACTACAGAGACTGGTACAACTGACACAGCCTCTACAACATCTACACCAGGGATTACGTCTAGCACGTCTGTAACTACAGAAACTGGTACAACTGAGACAGCCTCTACAACATCTACACCAGGGACTACGTCTAGCACCTCTGTAACTACAGAAACTGGTACAACTGAGACAGCCTCTACAACATCTACACCAGGGACTACGTCTAGCACTTCTGTAACTACAGAAGCTGGTACAACTGAGACAACCTCTACAACATCTACACCAGGGACTATGTCTAGCACTTCTCTAACTACAGAAGCTGGTACAACTGAGACAGCTTCTACAACATCTACTCCAGGGACAACGTCTAGCACGTCTGTAACTACAGAAACTGGTACAACTGAGACAGCCTCTACAACATCTACACCAGGGACTACGTCTAGCACGTCTGTCACTACAGAAGCTGGTACAACTGAGACAGCCTCTACAACATCTACACCAGGGACTACGTCTAGCACTTCTGTAATTACAGAAGCTGGTAGTACTGAGGCAGCCTCTACAACATCTACACCAGGGACTACGTCTAGCACGTCTGTAACTACAGAAACTGGTACAACTGAGACAGCCTCTACAACATCTACACCAGGGACTACGTCTAGCACGTCTGTAACTACAGAAACTGGTACAACTGAGACAGCCTCTACAACATCTACACCAGGGACTACGTCTAGCACGTCTGTAACTACAGAAACTGGTACAACTGAGACAGCCTCTACAACATCTACACCAGGGACTACGTCTAGCACGTCTGTAACTACAGAAACTGGTACAACTGAGACAGCCTCTACAACATCTACACCAGGGACTACGTCTAGCATGTCTGTAACTACAGAAGCTGGTACTACAACTGAGACAGCCTCTACAACATCTACAGCAGGGACTACGTCTAGCACGTCTGTAACTACAGAAACTGGTACAACTGAGACAGCCTCTACAACATCTACACCAGGGACTACGTCTAGCACTTCTGTAACTACAGAAACTGGTACAACTGAGAAAGCCTCTGCAATATCTACACCAGGGACTACGTCTAGCACGTCTGTAACTACAGAAGCTGGTACAACTGAGACAGCCTCTACAACATCTACACCAGGGACTACGTCTAGCACGTCTGTAACTACAGAAACTGGTACAACTGAGACAGCCTCTACAACATCTACACCAGGGACTACGTCTAGCACGTCTGTAACTACAGAAACTGGTACAACTGAGACAGCCTCTACAACATCTACACCAGGGACTACGTCTAGCACGTCTGTAACTACAGAAGCTGGTACTACTGAGACAGCCTCTACAACATCTACACCAGGGACTACGTCTAGCACTTCTGTAACTACAGAAACTGGTACAACTGAGACAGCCTCTACAACATCTACACCAGGGACTACGTCTAGCACGTCTGTAACTACAGAGGCTGGCACTACTGAGAAAGCCTCTGCAACATCTACACCAGGGACTACGTCTAGCACGTCTGTAACTACAGAAACTGGTATAACTGAGACAGCCTCTACAACATCTACACCGGGGACTACGTCTAGCACGTCTGTTACTATAGAGGCTGGTACAACTGATACAGCTTCAACAACATCTACACCAGGGACTACTTCTAGCACGTCTGTAACAACAGAAGCTGGTATTCCTGAGACAACCTCTACAACATCTACACCAGGGAATACTTCTAGCACTTCTGTAACTACAGAAACTGGTACAACTGAGACAGCCTCTACAACATCTACACCAGTGACTACGTCTAGCACGTCTGTAACTACAGAAATTGGTACAACTGAGACAGAATCTACAACATCTACACCAGGGACTACGTCTAGAACGTCCGTCACTACAGAAGCTGGTACAACTGAGACAGCCTCTACAACATCTACACCAGGGACTACGTCTAGCACGTCTGTAACTACAGAAGCTGGTACAACTGAGACAGCCTCTACAACATCTACACTTGGGACTACGTCTAGCACGTCTGTAACTACAGAAACTGGTACAACTGAGACAGCCTCTACAACATCCACACCAGGGACTACGTCTAGCACGTCTGTAACTACAGAAACTGATACAACTGAGACAGCCTCTACAACATCTACACCAGGGACTACGTCTAGCACGTCTGTAACTACAGAAGCTGGTAAAACTGAGACAGCCTCTACAACAGCTACACCAGGGACTACGTCTAGCACGTCTGTAACTACAGAAACTGGTACAACTGAGACAGCCTCTACAACATCTACATCAGGGACTACGTCTAGCACGTCTATAACTACAGAAGCTGGTACAACTGAGACAGCCTCTACAACATCTACATCAGGGACTACGTCTAGCACGTCTGTAACTACAGAAGCTGGTACAACTGAGACAGTCTCTTCAACATCTACACCAGGGACTACGTCTAGCACGTCTGTAACTACAGAAGCTGGTACAACTGAGACAACCTCTACAACATCTACACCAGGGACTACGTCTAGCACTTCTGCAACTACAGAAGCTTGTTCTACAACTGAGACAGCCTCTACAACATCTACACCAGGGACTACGTCTAGCACGTCTGTAACTACAGAAGCTGGTACAACTGAGACAGTCTCTACAACATCTACACCAGGGACTACGTCTAGCACGTCTGTAACTACAGAAGCTGGTACAACTGAGACAGCCTCTACAACATCTACACCAGGGACTACGTCTAGCACTTCTGCAACTACAGAAGCTGGTTCTACAACTGAGACAGCCTCTACAACATCTGCACCAGGGACTACGTCTAGCACGTCCGTTACTACAGAAACTGGTACAACTGAGACAGCCTCTACAACATCTACACCAGGGACTACGTCCAGCACGTCTATAACTACAGAAGCTGGTACAACTGAGACAGACTCTACAACATCTACACCAGGGACTACTTCTAGCACGTCCGTTACTACAGAAACTGGTACAACTGAGACAGCCTCTACAACATCTACACCAGGGACTACGTCTAGCACGTCTGTAACTACAGAAACTGGTACAACTGACACAGCCTCTACAACATCTACACCAGGGACTACATCTAGCACGTCTGTAACTACAGAAACTGGTACAACTGAGACAGTCTCTACAACATCTACACCAGGGACTACGTCTAGCACGTCTGTAACTACAGAAACTGGTACAACTGAGACAGTCTCTACAACATCTACACCAGGGACTACGTCTAGCACGTCTGTAACTACTGAAGCTGGTACAACTGAGACAGCCTCTTCAACATCTACACCAGGGACTACATCTAGCACGTCTGTAACTACAGAAACTGGTACAACTGAGACAGCCTCTACAACATCTACACCAGGGACTACGTCTAGCACGTCTGTAACTACAGAAACTGGTACAACTGAGACAGTCTCTACAACATCTACACCAGGGACTACGTCTAGCACGTCTGTAACTACTGAAGCTGGTACAACTGAGACAGCCTCTTCAACATCTACACCAGGGACTACATCTAGCACGTCTGTAACTACAGAAACTGGTACAACTGAGACATCCTCTACAACATCTACACCAGGGACTACGTCTAGCACGTCTGTAACTACAGAAACTGGTACAACTGAGACAGTCTCTACAACATCTACACCAGGGACTACGTCTAGCACGTCTGTAACTACTGAAGCTGGTACAACTGAGACAGCCTCTTCAACATCTACACCAGGGACAACGTCTAGCACGTCTGTAACTACAGAAGCTGGTACAACTGAGACAGCCTCTACAACATCTACACCAGGGATTACGTCTAGCACGTCTGTAACTACAGAAACTGGTACAACTGAGACAGTCTCTACAACAACTACACCAGGGACTACGTCTAGCACGTCTGTAACTACTGAAGCTGGTACAACTGAGACAGCCTCTTCAACATCTACACCAGGGACTATGTCTAGCACGTCTATAACTACAGAAGCTGGTACTACTGAGACAGCCTCTTCAACATCTACACCAGGGACTACGTCTAGCACGTCTATAACTACAGAAGCTGGTACAACTGAGACAGCCTCTACAACATCTACACCAGGGACTACGTCTAGCACGTCCGTTACTACAGAAACTGGTACAACTGAGACAGCCTCTACAACATCTACACCAGGGACTACGTCTAGCACGTCTGTAACTACAGAAGCTGGTACAACTGAGACAGCCTCTACAACATCTACATCCGGGACTACGTCTAGCACGTCTATAACTACAGAAGCTGGTACAACTGAGACAGCCTCTACAACATCTACACCAGGGACTACGTCTAGCACGTCTATAACTACAGAAACTGGTACAACTGAGACAACCTCTTCAACATCTACACCAGGGACTACGTCTAGCACGTCTATAACTACAGAAACTGGTAAAACTGAGACAGCCTCTACAACAGCTACACCAGGGACTACGTCTAGCACGTCCGTTACTACAGAAACTGGTACAACTGAGACAGCCTCTTCAACATCTACACCAGGGACAACGTCTAGCACGTCTGTAACTACAGAAGCTGGTACAACTGAGACAGCCTCTACAACATCTACACCAGGGACTACGTCTAGCACGTCTGTAACTACAGAAACTGGTACAACTGAGACAGTCTCTACAACATCTACACCAGGGACTACGTCTAGCACGTCTGTAACTACTGAAGCTGGTACAACTGAGACAGCCTCTTCAACATCTACACCAGGGACTATGTCTAGCACGTCTATAACTACAGAAGCTGGTACTACTGAGACAGCCTCTTCAACATCTACACCAGGGACTACGTCTAGCACGTCTATAACTACAGAAGCTGGTACAACTGAGACAGCCTCTACAACATCTACACCAGGGACTACGTCTAGCACGTCCGTTACTACAGAAACTGGTACAACTGAGACAGCCTCTACAACATCTACACCAGGGACTACGTCTAGCACGTCTGTAACTACAGAAGCTGGTACAACTGAGACAGCCTCTACAACATCTACACCCGGGACTACGTCTAGCACGTCTATAACTACAGAAGCTGGTACAACTGAGACAGCCTCTACAACATCTACACCAGGGACTACGTCTAGCACGTCTATAACTACAGAAACTGGTACAACTGAGACAACCTCTTCAACATCTACACCAGGGACTACGTCTAGCACGTCTATAACTACAGAAACTGGTAAAACTGAGACAGCCTCTACAACAGCTACACCAGGGACTACGTCTAGCACGTCTGTAACTACAGAAACTGGTACAACTGAGACAGCCTCTACAACATCTACATCAGGGACTACGTCTAGCACGTCTATAACTACAGAAGCTGGTACAACTGAGACAGCCTCTACAACATCTACATCAGGGACTACGTCTAGCATGTCTGTAACTACAGAAGCTGGTACAACTGAGACAGTCTCTACAACATCTACATCAGGGACTACGTCTAGCACGTCTGTAACTACAGAAGCTGGTACAACTGAGACAGCCTCTACAACATCTACACCAGGGACTACGTCTAGCACGTCCGTTACTACAGAAACTGGTACAACTGAGACAGCCTCTACAACATCTACACCAGGGACTACGTCTAGAACGTCTGTCACTACAGAAGCTGGTACAACTGAGACAGCCTCTACAACATCTACACCAGGGACTACGTCTAGCACGTCTGTAACTACAGAAGCTGGTACAACTGAGACAGCCTCTACAACATCTACACTTGGGACTACGTCTAGCACGTCTGTAACTACAGAAACTGGTACAACTGAGACAGCCTCTACAACATCTACACCAGGGACTACGTCTAGCACGTCTGTAACTACAGAAGCTGGTACAACTGAGACAGCCTCTTCAACATCTACACCAGGGACTACGTCTAGAACGTCTGTCACTACAGAAGCTGGTACAACTGAGACAGCCTCTACAACATCTACACCAGGGACTACGTCTAGCACGTCTGTAACTACAGAAGCTGATACAACTGAGACAGCCTCTACAACATCTACACTTGGGACTACGTCTAGCACGTCTGTAACTACAGAAACTGGTACAACTGAGACAGCCTCTACAACATCCACACCAGGGACTACGTCTAGCACGTCTGTAACTACAGAAACTGATACAACTGAGACAGCCTCTACAACATCTACACCAGGGACTACGTCAAGCACGTCTGTAACTACAGAAGCTGGTAAAACTGAGACAGCCTCTACAACAGCTACACCAGGGACTACGTCTAGCACGTCTGTAACTACAGAAACTGGTACAACTGAGACAGCCTCTACAACATCTACATCAGGGACTACGTCTAGCACGTCTATAACTACAGAAGCTGGTACAACTGAGACAGCCTCTACAACATCTACATCAGGGACTACGTCTAGCACGTCTGTAACTACAGAAGCTGGTACAACTGAGACAGTCTCTACAACATCTACACCAGGGACTACGTCTAGCACGTCTGTAACTACAGAAGCTGGTACAACTGAGACAGCCTCTACAACATCTACACCAGGGACTACGTCTAGCACGTCCGTTACTACAGAAACTGGTACAACTGAGACAGCCTCTACAACATCTACACCAGGGACTACGTCTAGCACGTTTGTAACTACAGAAGCTGATACAACTGAGACAGCCTCTACAACATCTACACCCGGGACTACGTCTAGCACGTCTATAACTACAGAAGCTGGTACAACTGAGACAGCCTCTACAACATCTACACCAGGTACTACGTCTAGCTTGTCTGTAACTACAGAAACTGGTACAACTGAGACAGTCTCTACAACATCTACACCAGGGACTACGTCTAGCACGTCCGTTACTACAGAAACTGGTACAACTGAGACAGCCTCTACAACATCTACACCAGGGACTACGTCTAGCACGTCTATAACTACAGAAGCTGGTACTACTGAGACAGCCTCTACAACATCTACACCAGGGACTACGTCTAGCACGTCTATAACTACAGAAACTGGTACAACTGAGACAACCTCTTCAACATCTACACCAGGGACTACGTCTAGCACGTCTGTAACTACAGAAGCTGGTACTACTGAGACAGCCTCTACAACATCTACACCAGGGACTATGTCTAGCACGTCTATAACTACAGAAGCTGGTACTACTGAGACAGCCTCTTCAACATCTACACCAGGGACTACGTCTAGCACGTCTATAACTACAGAAGCTGGTACAACTGAGACAGCCTCTACAACATCTACACCAGGGACTACGTCTAGCACGTCTGTAACTACAGAAGCTGGTACTACTGAGACAGCCTCTACAACATCTACACCAGGGACTACGTCTAGCACGTCTATAACTACAGAAGCTGGTACAACTGAGACAGCATCTACAACATCTACACCAGGGACTACTTCTAGCACGTCCGTTACTACAGAAACTGGTACAACTGAGACAGCCTCTACAACATCTACACCAGGGACTACGTCTAGCACGTCTACAACTACAGAAGCTGGTACAACTGAGACAGACTCTACAACATCTAGACCAGGGACTACGTCTAGCACGTCTATAACTACAGAAGCTGGTACAACTGAGACAGCCTCTACAACATCTAAACCAGGGAATACGTCTAGCACGTCTGTAACTACAGAAGCTGGTACAACTGAGACAGCATCTACAACATCTACACCAGGGACTACTTCTAGCACGTCCGTTACTACAGAAACTGGTACAACTGAGACAGTCTCTACAACATCTACACCAGGGACTACGTCTAGCACGTCAGTAACTACTGAAGCTGGTACAACTGAGACAGCCTCTTCAACATCTTCACCAGGGACAACGTCTAGCACGTCTGTAACTACAGAAGCTAGTACAACTGAGACAGCCTCTACAACATCTACACCAGGGACTACGTCTAGCACGTCTGTAACTACAGAAACTGGTAAAACTGAGACAGCCTCTACAACATCTACACCAGGGACTACGTCTAGCACGTCTGTAACTACAGAAGCTGGTACAACTGAGACAGCCTCTTCAACATCTACACCAGGGACTACGTCTAGCACGTCTATAACTACAGAAGCTGGTACAACTGAGACAGTCTCTACAACAACTGCACCAGGGACTACGTCTAGCACGTCTGTAACTACAGAAGCTCGTACAACTGAAACAGCCTCTACAACATCTACACCAGGGACTACGTCTAGCACCTCTGTAACTACAGCGGCTGGTACAACTGAGACAGCCTCTACAACATCTACACCAGGGACTACGTCTAGCACTTCTGTAACTACAGAGACTGGTACAACTGACACAGCCTCTACAACATCTACACCAGGGATTACGTCTAGCACGTCTGTAACTACAGAAACTGGTACAACTGAGACAGCCTCTACAACATCTACACCAGGGACTACGTCTAGCACCTCTGTAACTACAGAAACTGGTACAACTGAGACAGCCTCTACAACATCTACACCAGGGACTACGTCTAGCACTTCTGTAACTACAGAAGCTGGTACAACTGAGACAACCTCTACAACATCTACACCAGGGACTATGTCTAGCACTTCTCTAACTACAGAAGCTGGTACAACTGAGACAGCTTCTACAACATCTACTCCAGGGACTACGTCTAGCACGTCTGTAACTACAGAAACTGGTACAACTGAGACAGCCTCTACAACATCTACACCAGGGACTACGTCTAGCACGTCTGTCACTACAGAAGCTGGTACAACTGAGACAGCCTCTACAACATCTACACCAGGGACTACGTCTAGCACTTCTGTAATTACAGAAGCTGGTAGTACTGAGGCAGCCTCTACAACATCTACACCAGGGACTACGTCTAGCACGTCTGTAACTACAGAAACTGGTACAACTGAGACAGCCTCTACAACATCTACACCAGGGACTACGTCTAGCACGTCTGTAACTACAGAAACTGGTACAACTGAGACAGCCTCTACAACATCTACACCAGGGACTACGTCTAGCACGTCTATAACTACAGAAACTGGTACAACTGAGACAGCCTCTACAACATCTACACCAGGGACTACGTCTAGCACGTCTGTAACTACAGAAACTGGTACAACTGAGACAGCCTCTACAACATCTACACCAGGGACTACGTCTAGCATGTCTGTAACTACAGAAGCTGGTACTACAACTGAGACAGCCTCTACAACATCTACACCAGGGACTACGTCTAGCACGTCTGTAACTACAGAAACTGGTACAACTGAGACAGCCTCTACAACATCTACACCAGGGACTACGTCTAGCACTTCTGTAACTACAGAAACTGGTACAACTGAGAAAGCCTCTGCAATATCTACACCAGGGACTACGTCTAGCACGTCTGTAACTACAGAAGCTGGTACAACTGAGACAGCCTCTACAACATCTACACCAGAGACTACGTCTAGCACGTCTGTAACTACAGAAACTGGTACAACTGAGACAGCCTCTACAACATCTACACCAGGGACTACGTCTAGCACGTCTGTAACTACAGAAACTGGTACAACTGAGACAGCCTCTACAACATCTACACCAGGGACTACGTCTAGCACGTCTGTAACTACAGAAACTGGTACAACTGACACAGCCTCTACAACATCTACACCAGGGACTACATCTAGCACGTTTGTAACTACAGAAGCTGGTACTACTGAGACAGCCTCTACAACATCTACACCAGGGACTACGTCTAGCACTTCTGTAACTACAGAAACTGGTACAACTGAGACAGCCTCTACAACATCTACACCAGGGACTACGTCTAGCACGTCTGTAACTACAGAAGCTGGCACTACTGAGAAAGCCTCTGCAACATCTACACCAGGGACTACGTCTAGCACGTCTGTAACTACAGAAACTGGTATAACTGAGACAGCCTCTACAACATCTACACCGGGGACTACGTCTAGCACGTCTGTTACTATAGAGGCTGGTACAACTGATACAGCTTCAACAACATCTACACCAGGGACTACTTCTAGCACGTCTGTAACAACAGAAGCTGGTATTCCTGAGACAACCTCTACAACATCTACACCAGGGAATACTTCTAGCACTTCTGTAACTACAGAAACTGGTACAACTGAGACAGCCTCTACAACATCTACACCAGTGACTACGTCTAGCACGTCTGTAACTACAGAAATTGGTACAACTGAGACAGAATCTACAACATCTACACCAGGGACTACGTCTAGAACGTCTGTCACTACAGAAGCTGGTACAACTGAGACAGCCTCTACAACATCTACACCAGGGACTACGTCTAGCACGTCTGTAACTACAGAAGCTGATACAACTGAGACAGCCTCTACAACATCTACACTTGGGACTACGTCTAGCACGTCTGTAACTACAGAAACTGGTACAACTGAGACAGCCTCTACAACATCCACACCAGGGACTACGTCTAGCACGTCTGTAACTACAGAAACTGATACAACTGAGACAGCCTCTACAACATCTACACCAGGGACTACGTCTAGCACGTCTGTAACTACAGAAGCTGGTAAAACTGAGACAGCCTCTACAACAGCTACACCAGGGACTACGTCTAGCACGTCTGTAACTACAGAAACTGGTACAACTGAGACAGCCTCTACAACATCTACATCAGGGACTACGTCTAGCACGTCTATAACTACAGAAGCTGGTACAACTGAGACAGCCTCTACAACATCTACATCAGGGACTACGTCTAGCACGTCTGTAACTACAGAAGCTGGTACAACTGAGACAGTCTCTTCAACATCTACACCAGGGACTACGTCTAGCACGTCTGTAACTACAGAAGCTGGTACAACTGAGACAGCCTCTACAACATCTACACCAGGGACTACGTCTAGCACTTCTGCAACTACAGAAGCTGGTTCTACAACTGAGACAGCCTCTACAACATCTACACCAGGGACTACGTCTAGCACGTCTGTAACTACAGAAGCTGGTACAACTGAGACAGTCTCTACAACATCTACACCAGGGACTACGTCTAGCACGTCTGTAACTACAGAAGCTGGTACAACTGAGACAGCCTCTACAATATCTACACCAGGGACTACGTCTAGCACTTCTGCAACTACAGAAGCTGGTTCTACAACTGAGACAGCCTCTACAACATCTGCACCAGGGACTACTTCTAGCACGTCCGTTACTACAGAAACTGGTACAACTGAGACAGCCTCTACAACATCTACACCAGGGACTACGTCCAGCACGTCTATAACTACAGAAGCTTGTACAACTGAGACAGACTCTACAACATCTACACCAGGGACTACTTCTAGCACGTCCGTTACTACAGAAACTGGTACAACTGAGACAGCCTCTACAACATCTACACCAGGGACTACGTCTAGCACGTCTGTAACTACAGAAACTGGTACAACTGACACAGCCTCTACAACATCTACACCAGGGACTACATCTAGCACGTCTGTAACTACAGAAACTGGTACAACTGAGACAGTCTCTACAACATCTACACCAGGGACTACGTCTAGCACGTCTGTAACTACAGAAACTGGTACAACTGAGACAGCCTCTACAACATATACACTAGGGACTACGTCTAGCACGTCTGTAACTACAGAAACTGGTACAACTGAGACAGTCTCTACAACATCTACACCAGGGACTACGTCTAGCACGTCTGTAACTACTGAAGCTGGTACAACTGAGACAGCCTCTTCAACATCTACACCAGGGACTACATCTAGCACGTCTGTAACTACAGAAACTGGTACAACTGAGACAGCCTCTACAACATCTACACCAGGGACTACGTCTAGCACGTCTGTAACTACAGAAACTGGTACAACTGAGACAGTCTCTACAACATCTACACCAGGGACTACGTCTAGCACGTCTGTAACTACTGAAGCTGGTACAACTGAGACAGCCTCTTCAACATCTACACCAGGGACAACGTCTAGCACGTCTGTAACTACAGAAGCTGGTACAACTGAGACAGCCTCTACAACATCTTCACCAGGGACTACGTCTAGCACGTCTGTAACTACAGAAACTGGTACAACTGAGACAGTCTCTACAACATCTACACCAGGGACTACGTCTAGCACGTCTGTAACTACTGAAGCTGGTACAACTGAGACAGCCTCTTCAACATCTACACCAGGGACTATGTCTAGCACGTCTGTAACTACAGAAGCTGGTACTACTGAGACAGCCTCTTCAACATCTACACCAGGGAATACGTCTAGCACGTCTATAACTACAGAAGCTGGTACAACTGAGACAGCCTCTACAACATCTACACCAGGGACTACGTCTAGCACGTCCGTTACTACAGAAACTGGTACAACTGAGACAGCCTCTACAACATCTACACCAGGGACTACGTCTAGCAAGTCTGTAACTACAGAAGCTGGTACAACTGAGACAGCCTCTCCAACATCTACACCCGGGACTACGTCTAGCACGTCTATAACTACAGAAGCTGGTACAACTGAGACAGCCTCTACAACATCTACACCAGGGACTACGTCTAGCACGTCTATAACTACAGAAACTGGTACAACTGAGACAACCTCTTCAACATCTACACCAGGGACTACGTCTAGCACGTCTATAACTACAGAAACTGGTAAAACTGAGACAGCCTCTACAACAGCTACACCAGGGACTACGTCTAGCACGTCCGTTACTACAGAAACTGGTACAACTGAGACAGCCTCTTCAACATCTACACCAGGGACAACGTCTAGCACGTCTGTAACTACAGAAGCTGGTACAACTGAGACAGCCTCTACAACATCTACACCAGGGACTACGTCTAGCACGTCTGTAACTACAGAAACTGGTACAACTGAGACAGTCTCTACAACATCTACACCAGGGACTACGTCTAGCACGTCTGTAACTACTGAAGCTGGTACAACTGAGACAGCCTCTTCAACATCTACACCAGGGACTATGTCTAGCACGTCTATAACTACAGAAGCTGGTACTACTGAGACAGCCTCTTCAACATCTACACCAGGGACTACGTCTAGCACGTCTATAACTACAGAAGCTGGTACAACTGAGACAGCCTCTACAACATCTACACCAGGGACTACGTCTAGCACGTCCGTTACTACAGAAACTGGTACAACTGAGACAGCCTCTACAACATCTACACCAGGGACTACGTCTAGCACGTCTGTAACTACAGAAGCTGGTACAACTGAGACAGCCTCTACAACATCTACACCCGGGACTACGTCTAGCACGTCTATAACTACAGAAGCTGGTACAACTGAGACAGCCTCTACAACATCTACACCAGGGACTACGTCTAGCACGTCTATAACTACAGAAACTGGTACAACTGAGACAACCTCTTCAACATCTACACCAGGGACTACGTCTAGCACGTCTATAACTACAGAAACTGGTAAAACTGAGACAGCCTCTACAACAGCTACACCAGGGACTACGTCTAGCACGTCTGTAACTACAGAAACTGGTACAACTGAGACAGCCTCTACAACATCTACACCAGGGACTACGTCTAGCACGTCTGTAACTACAGAAGCTGGTACAACTGAGACAGCCTCTACAACATCTACATCAGGGACTACGTCTAGCATGTCTGTAACTACAGAAGCTGGTACAACTGAGACAGTCTCTACAACATCTACATCAGGGACTACGTCTAGCACGTCTGTAACTACAGAAGCTGGTACAACTGAGACAGCCTCTACAACATCTTCACCAGGGACTACGTCTAGCACGTCCGTTACTACAGAAACTGGTACAACTGAGACAGCCTCTACAACATCTACACCAGGGACTACGTCTAGAACGTCTGTCACTACAGAAGCTGGTACAACTGAGACAGTCTCTACAACATCTACACCAGGGACTACGTCTAGCACGTCTGTAACTACAGAAGCTGGTACAACTGAGACAGCCTCTACAACATATACACTTGGGACTACGTCTAGCACGTCTGTAACTACAGAAACTGGTACAACTGAGACAGCCTCTACAACATCTACACCAGGGACTACGTCTAGCACGTCTGTAACTACAGAAGCTGGTACAACTGAGACAGAATCTACAACATCTACACCAGGGACTACGTCTAGAACGTCTGTCACTACAGAAGCTGGTACAACTGAGACAGCCTCTACAACATCTACACCAGGGACTACGTCTAGCACGTCTGTAACTACAGAAGCTGATACAACTGAGACAGCCTCTACAACATCTACACTTGGGACTACGTCTAGCACGTCTGTAACTACAGAAACTGGTACAACTGAGACAGCCTCTACAACATCCACACCAGGGACTACGTCTAGCACGTCTGTAACTACAGAAACTGATACAACTGAGACAGCCTCTACAACATCTACACCAGGGACTACGTCTAGCACGTCTGTAACTACAGAAGCTGGTAAAACTGAGACAGCCTCTACAACAGCTACACCAGGGACTACGTCTAGCACGTCTGTAACTACAGAAACTGGTACAACTGAGACAACCTCTACAACATCTACATCAGGGACTACGTCTAGCACGTCTATAACTACAGAAGCTGGTACAACTGAGACAGCCTCTACAACATCTACATCAGGGACTACGTCTAGCACGTCTGTAACTACAGAAGCTGGTACAACTGAGACAGTCTCTACAACATCTACACCAGGGACTACGTCTAGCACGTCTGTAACTACAGAAGCTGGTACAACTGAGACAGCCTCTACAACATCTACACCAGGGACTACGTCTAGCACGTCCGTTACTACAGAAACTGGTACAACTGAGACAGCCTCTACAACATCTACACCAGGGACTACGTCTAGCACGTTTGTAACTACAGAAGCTGATACAACTGAGACAGCCTCTACAACATCTACACCCGGGACTACGTCTAGCACGTCTATAACTACAGAAGCTGGTACAACTGAGACAGCCTCTACAACATCTACACCAGGTACAACGTCTAGCTTGTCTGTAACTACAGAAACTGCTACAACTGAGACAGTCTCTACAACATCTACACCAGGGACTACGTCTAGCACGTCCGTTACTACAGAAACTGGTACAACTGAGACAGCCTCTACAACATCTACACCAGGGACTACGTCTAGCACGTCTATAACTACAGAAGCTGGTACTACTGAGACAGCCTCTACAACATCTACACCAGGGACTACGTCTAGCACGTCTATAACTACAGAAACTGGTACAACTGAGACAACCTCTTCAACATCTACACCAGGGACTACGTCTAGCACGTCTGTAACTACAGAAGCTGGTACTACTGAGACAGCCTCTACAACATCTACACCAGGGACTATGTCTAGCACGTCTATAACTACAGAAGCTGGTACTACTGAGACAGCCTCTTCAACATCTACACCAGGGACTACGTCTAGCACGTCTATAACTACAGAAGCTGGTACAACTGAGACAGCCTCTACAACATCTACACCAGGGACTACGTCTAGCACGTCTGTAACTACAGAAGCTGGTACTACTGAGACAGCCTCTACAACATCTACACCAGGGACTACGTCTAGCACGTCTATAACTACAGAAGCTGGTACAACTGAGACAGCATCTACAACATCTACACCAGGGACTACTTCTAGCACGTCCGTTACTACAGAAACTGGTACAACTGAGACAGCCTCTACAACATCTACACCAGGGACTACGTCTAGCACGTCTACAACTACAGAAGCTGGTACAACTGAGACAGACTCTACAACATCTAGACCAGGGACTACGTCTAGCACGTCTATAACTACAGAAGCTGGTACAACTGAGACAGCCTCTACAACATCTAAACCAGGGAATACGTCTAGCACGTCTGTAACTACAGAAGCTGGTACAACTGAGACAGCATCTACAACATCTACACCAGGGACTACTTCTAGCACGTCCGTTACTACAGAAACTGGTACAACTGAGACAGTCTCTACAACATCTACACCAGGGACTACGTCTAGCACGTCAGTAACTACTGAAGCTGGTACAACTGAGACAGCCTCTTCAACATCTACACCAGGGACAACGTCTAGCACGTCTGTAACTACAGAAGCTGGTACAACTGAGACAGCCTCTACAACATCTACACCAGGGACTACGTCTAGCACGTCTGTAACTACAGAAACTGGTACAACTGAGACAGTCTCTACAATATCTACACCAGGGACTACGTCTAGCACGTCTGTAACTACTGAAGCTGGTACAACTGAGACAGCCTCTTCAACATCTACACCAGGGACTATGTCTAGCACGTCTATAACTACAGAAGCTGGTACTACTGAGACAGCCTCTTCAACATCTACACCAGGGACTACGTCTAGCACGTCTATAACTACAGAAGCTGGTACAACTGAGACAGCCTCTACAACATCTACACCAGGGACTACGTCTAGCACGTCCGTTACTACAGAAACTGGTACAACTGAGACAGCCTCTACAACATCTACACCAGGGACTACGTCTAGCACGTCTGTAACTACAGAAGCTGGTACAACTGAGACAGCCTCTACAACATCTACACCCGGGACTACGTCTAGCACGTCTATAACTACAGAAGCTGGTACAACTGAGACAGCCTCTACAACATCTACACCAGGGACTACGTCTAGCACGTCTATAACTACAGAAACTGGTACAACTGAGACAACCTCTTCAACATCTACACCAGGTACTACGTCTAGCTTGTCTATAACTACAGAAACTGGTAAAACTGAGACAGCCTCTACAACAGCTACACCAGGGACTACGTCTAGCACGTCTGTAACTACAGAAACTGGTACAACTGAGACAGCCTCTACAACATCTACATCAGGGACTACGTCTAGCACGTCTATAACTACAGAAGCTGGTACAACTGAGACAGCCTCTACAACTTCTACATCAGGGACTACGTCTAACACGTCTGTAACTACAGAAGCTGGTACAACTGAGACAGTCTCTACAACATCTACACCAGGGACTACGTCTAGCACGTCTGTAACTACAGAAACTGCTACAACTGAGACAGTCTCTACAACATCTACACCAGGGACTACGTCTAGCACGTCCGTTACTACAGAAACTGGTACAACTGAGACAGCCTCTACAACATCTACACCAGGGACTACGTCTAGCACGTCTATAACTACAGAAGCTGGTACTACTGAGACAGCCTCTACAACATCTACACCAGGGACTACGTCTAGCACGTCTATAACTACAGAAACTGGTACAACTGAGACAACCTCTTCAACATCTACACCAGGGACTACGTCTAGCACGTCTGTAACTACAGAAGCTGGTACTACTGAGACAGCCTCTACAACATCTACACCAGGGACTATGTCTAGCACGTCTATAACTACAGAAGCTGGTACTACTGAGACAGCCTCTTCAACATCTACACCAGGGACTACGTCTAGCACGTCTATAACTACAGAAGCTGGTACAACTGAGACAGCCTCTACAACATCTACACCAGGGACTACGTCTAGCACGTCTGTAACTACAGAAGCTGGTACTACTGAGACAGCCTCTACAACATCTACACCAGGGACTACGTCTAGCACGTCTATAACTACAGAAGCTGGTACAACTGAGACAGCATCTACAACATCTACACCAGGGACTACTTCTAGCACGTCCGTTACTACAGAAACTGGTACAACTGAGACAGCCTCTACAACATCTACACCAGGGACTACGTCTAGCACGTCTACAACTACAGAAGCTGGTACAACTGAGACAGACTCTACAACATCTAGACCAGGGACTACGTCTAGCACGTCTATAACTACAGAAGCTGGTACAACTGAGACAGCCTCTACAACATCTAAACCAGGGAATACGTCTAGCACGTCTGTAACTACAGAAGCTGGTACAACTGAGACAGCATCTACAACATCTACACCAGGGACTACTTCTAGCACGTCCGTTACTACAGAAACTGGTACAACTGAGACAGTCTCTACAACATCTACACCAGGGACTACGTCTAGCACGTCAGTAACTACTGAAGCTGGTACAACTGAGACAGCCTCTTCAACATCTACACCAGGGACAACGTCTAGCACGTCTGTAACTACAGAAGCTGGTACAACTGAGACAGCCTCTACAACATCTACACCAGGGACTACGTCTAGCACGTCTGTAACTACAGAAACTGGTACAACTGAGACAGTCTCTACAATATCTACACCAGGGACTACGTCTAGCACGTCTGTAACTACTGAAGCTGGTACAACTGAGACAGCCTCTTCAACATCTACACCAGGGACTATGTCTAGCACGTCTATAACTACAGAAGCTGGTACTACTGAGACAGCCTCTTCAACATCTACACCAGGGACTACGTCTAGCACGTCTATAACTACAGAAGCTGGTACAACTGAGACAGCCTCTACAACATCTACACCAGGGACTACGTCTAGCACGTCCGTTACTACAGAAACTGGTACAACTGAGACAGCCTCTACAACATCTACACCAGGGACTACGTCTAGCACGTCTGTAACTACAGAAGCTGGTACAACTGAGACAGCCTCTACAACATCTACACCCGGGACTACGTCTAGCACGTCTATAATTACAGAAGCTGGTACAACTGAGACAGCCTCTACAACATCTACACCAGGGACTACGTCTAGCACGTCTATAACTACAGAAACTGGTACAACTGAGACAACCTCTTCAACATCTACACCAGGTACTACGTCTAGCTTGTCTATAACTACAGAAACTGGTAAAACTGAGACAGCCTCTACAACAGCTACACCAGGGACTACGTCTAGCACGTCTGTAACTACAGAAACTGGTACAACTGAGACAGCCTCTACAACATCTACATCAGGGACTACGTCTAGCACGTCTATAACTACAGAAGCTGGTACAACTGAGACAGCCTCTACAACTTCTACATCAGGGACTACGTCTAGCACGTCTGTAACTACAGAAGCTGGTACAACTGAGACAGTCTCTACAACATCTACACCAGGGACTACGTCTAGCACGTCTGTAACTACAGAAGCTGGTACAACTGAGACAGCCTCTACAACATCTACACCAGGGACTACGTCTAGCACGTCCGTTACTACAGAAACTGGTACAACTGAGACAGCCTCTACAACATCTACACCAGGGACTACGTCTAGAACGTCTGTCACTACAGAAGCTGGTACAACTGAGACAGCCTCTACAACATCTACACCAGGGACTACGTCTAGCACGTCTGTAACTACAGAAGCTGGTACAACTGAGACAGCCTCTACAACATCTACACTTGGGACTACGTCTAGCACGTCTGAAACTACAGAAACTGGTACAACTGAGACAGCCTCTACAACATCTACACCAGGGACTACGTCTAGCACGTCTGTAACTACAAAAGCTGGTACAACTGAGACAGAATCTACAACATCTACACCAGGGACTACGTCTAGAACGTCTGTCACTACAGAAGCTGGTACAACTGAGACAGCCTCTACAACATCTACACCAGGGACTACGTCTAGCACGTCTGTAACTACAGAAGCTGGTACAACTGAGACAGCCTCTACAACATCTACACTTGGGACTACGTCTAGCACGTCTGTAACTACAGAAACTGGTACAACTGAGACAGCCTCTACAACATCCACACCAGGGACTACGTCTAGCACGTCTGTAACTACAGAAACTGATACAACTGAGACAGCCTCTACAACATCTACACCAGGGACTACGTCTAGCACGTCTGTAACTACAGAAGCTGGTAAAACTGAGACAGCCTCTACAACAGCTACACCAGGGACTACGTCTAGCACGTCTGTAACTACAGAAACTGGTACAACTGAGACAGCCTCTACAACATCTACATCAGGGACTACGTCTAGCACGTCTGTAACTACAGAAGCTGGTACAACTGAGACAGTCTCTACAACATCTACACCAGGGACTACGTCTAGCACGTCTGTAACTACAGAAGCTGGTACAACTGAGACAGCCTCTACAACATCTACACCAGGGACTACGTCTAGCACGTCCGTTACTACAGAAACTGGTACAACTGAGACAGCCTCTACAACATCTTCACCAGGGACTACGTCTAGCACGTCTGTAACTACAGAAGCTGGTACAACTGAGACAGCCTCTACAACATCTACACCCGGGACTACGTCTAGCACGTCTATAACTACAGAAGCTGGTACAACTGAGACAGCCTCTACAACATCTACACCAGGTACTACGTCTAGCTTGTCTGTAACTACAGAAACTGGTACAACTGAGACAGCCTCTACAACATCTACACCAGGGACTACGTCTAGCACGTCTATAACTACAGAAGCTGGTACAACTGAGACAACCTCTTCAACATCTACACCAGGGACTACGTCTAGCACGTCTGTAACTACAGAAGCTGGTACTACTGAGACAGCCTCTACAACATCTACACCAGGGACTATGTCTAGCACGTCTATAACTACAGAAGCTGGTACTACTGAGACAGCCTCTTCAACATCTACACCAGGGACTACGTCTAGCACGTCTATAACTACAGAAGCTGGTACAACTGAGACAGCCTCTACAACATCTACACCAGGGACTACGTCTAGCACGTCTGTAACTACAGAAGCTGGTACTACTGAGACAGCCTCTACAACATCTACACCAGGGACTACGTCTAGCACGTCTATAACTACAGAAGCTGGTACAACTAAGACAGCATCTACAACATCTACACCAGGGACTACTTCTAGCACGTCCGTTACTACAGAAACTGGTACAACTGAGACAGCCTCTACAACATCTACACCAGGGACTACGTCTAGCACGTCTATAACTACAGAAGCTGGTACAACTGAGACAGCCTCTACAACATCTACACCAGGGACTACGTCTAGCACGTCTATAACTACAGAAGCTGGTACAACTGAGACAGCCTCTACAACATCTACACCAGGGACTACGTCTAGCACGTCTGTAACTACAGAAGCTGGTACAACTGAGACAGCATCTACAACATCTACACCAGGGACTACTTCTAGCACGTCCGTTACTACAGAAACTGGTACAACTGAGACAGCCTCTACAACATCTACACCAGGGACTACGTCTAGCACGTCTACAACTACAGAAGCTGGTACAACTGAGACAGACTCTACAACATCTAGACCAGGGACTACGTCTAGTACTTCTGTAATTACAGAAGCTGGTACAACTGAAACAGCCTCTACAACATCTACACCAGGGACTACGTCTAGCACGTCTGTAACTACAGAAGCTGGTACAACTGAGACAGCATCTACAACATCTACACCAGGGACTACTTCTAGCACGTCCGTTACTACAGAAACTGGTACAACTGAGACAGCCTCTACAACATCTACACCAGGGACTACGTCTAGCACCTCTGTAACTACAGAAACTGGTACAACTGACACAGCCTCTACAACATCTACACCAGGGACTACGTCTAGCACTTCTGTAACTACAGAAGCTGGTACAACTGAGACAACCTCTACAACATCTACACCAGGGACTACATCTAGCACGTCTGTAACTACAGAAGCTGGTACAACTGAGACAGCCTCTACAACATCTACACCAGGGACTACGTCTAGCACTTCTGTAATTACAGAAGCTGGTACTACTGAGACAGCCTCTACGACATCTACACCAGGGACTACGTCTAGCACGTCTGTAACTACAGAAGCTGGAACAACTGAGACAGCCTCTACAACATCTACACCAGGGACTACGTCTAGCACTTCTGTAACTACAGAAGCTGGTACTACTGAGACAGCCTCTACAACATCTACACCAGGGACTACGTCTAGCACGTCTGTAACTACAGAAACTGGTACAACTGAGACAGCCTCTTCAACATCTACCCCAGGGACTACGTCTAGCACGTATGTAACTACAGAAGCTGGTATAACTGAGACAGCCTCTATAACATCTACACCAGGGACTACGTCTAGCACCTCTATAACTACAGAAGCTGGTACAACTGAGACAGCCTCTTCAACATCTACACCAGGTACTACGTCTAGCTTGTCTGTAACTACAGAAGCTGGTACAACTGAGACAGCCTCTACAACATCTACACCAGGGACTACGTCTAGCACGTCTGTAACTACAGAAGCTGGTACAACTGAGACAGCCTCTACAACATCTACACCAGGGACTACGTCTAGCACGTCTGTAACTACAGAAGCTGGTACAACTGAGACAGCCTCTACAACATCTACACCAGGGACTACGTCTAGCCTGTCTGTAACTACAGAAGCTGGTACTACTGAGACAGCCTCTACAACATCTACACCAGGGACTACGTCTAGCACCTCTGTAACTACAGAAGCTGGTACAACTGAGACAGCCTCTACACCATCTACACCAGGGACTACGTCTAGCACCTCTGTTACTACAGAAGCTGGTACAACTGAGACAGCCTCTACAACATCTACACCAGGGACTACGTCTAGCACCTCTGTAACTACAGAAGCTGGTACAACTGAGACAGTCTCTACAACATCTACACCAGGGACTACGTCAAACACGTCTGTAACTACAGAGGCTGGTACAACTGAGACAGCCTCTACAACATCTACACCAGAGACTACGTCTAGCACGTCCGTAACTACAGAAGCTGGTACAACTGAGACAGCCTCTACAACATCTACACCAGGGACTACGTCTAGCACGTCTATAACTACAGAACCTGGTACAACTGAGACAGCCTCTACAACATCTACACCAGGGACTACGTCTAGCACTTCTATAACTACAGAAGCAGGTACAACTGAGACAGCCTCTACAACATCTACATCAGGGACTACGTCTAGCACGTCCGTAACTACAGAAGCTGGTACTACTGAGAAAGCCTCTGCAACATCTACACCAGGGACTACGTCTAGCACTTCTGTAACTACAGAAACTGGTACAACTGAGACAGCCTCTACAACATCTACACCAGGGACTACGTCTAGCACGTCTGTAGCTACAGTAGCTGGTACTACAACTGAGACAGCCTCTACAACATCTGCACCAGGGACTACGTCTAGCACCTCTGTAACTACAGAAGCTGGTACAACTGAGACAGCCTCTACAACATCTACACCAGGGACGTCGTCTAGCACGCCTGTAACTACAGAAGCTGGTACAACTGAGACAGCCTCTACAACATCTACATCAGGGACTACGTCTAGCACGTCTGTAACTACAGAAACTGGTACAACTGAGACAGCCTCTTCAACATCTACACCAGGGACTACGTCTAGCACGTCTGTAACTACAGAAACTGGTACAACTGAGACAACCTCTACAACATCTGCACCAGGGACTACGTCTAGCACGTCTGTAACTACAGAAACTGGTACAACTGAGACAACCTCTACGACATCTACACCAGGGACTACGTCTAGCACGTCTGTTACTACAGAAGCTGGTACAACTGAGACAGCCTCTACAACATCTACACCAGGGACTACGTCTAGCACGTCTGTAACTACAGAAACTGGTACAACTGAGACAGCCTCTACAACATCTACACCAGGGACTACGTCTAGCACGTCTATAACTACAGAAGCTGGTACAACTGAGACAGCCTCTACAACATCTACAACAGGGACTACGTCTAGCACCTCTGTAACTACAGAAGCTGGTACAACTGAGACAGCCTCTACAACATCTACACCAGGGACTACGTCTAGCACTTCTGTAACTACAGAAGCTGGTACAACTGAGACAGCCTCTACAACATCTACACCAGGGACTACGTCTAGCACGCCTGTAACTACAGAAGCTGGTACAACTGAGACAGCATCTACAACATCTACACCAGGGACTACTTCTAGCACGTCCGTAACTACAGAAACTGGTACAACTGAGACAACCTCTACAACATCTACATCAGGGACTACGTCTAGCACGTCAGTCACTACAGAAGCTGGTACAACTGAGACAGCCTCTACAACATCTACACCAGGGACTACGTCTAGCACCTCTGTAACTACAAAAGCTGGTACAACTGAGACAGCCTCTACAACATCTACACCAGGGACAACTTCTAGCACCTCTATAACTACAGAAGCTGGTACAACTGAGACAGCCTCTACAACATCTACACCAGGGGCTACTTCTAGCACGTCTGTAACTACAGAAGCTGGTACAACTGAGACAGCCTCTACAACATCTACACCAGGGACTACGTCTAGCACGTCTGTAACTACAGAAACTGGTACAACTGAGACAGCCTCTACAACATCTACACCAGGTACTACATCTAGCACGTCTGTAACTACAGAAGCTGGTACTACAACTGAGACAGCCTCTACAACAACTACACTAGGGACTACTTCAAGCACCTCTGTAACTACAGAAGCTGGCACTACAACTGAGTCAGCCTCAACGACATCTACACCAGGGACTACGTCAAGCACGTCTGTAACTACAGAAGCTGGTACAACTGAGACAGCCTCTACGATATCTACACCAGGGACTACGTCTAGCACGTCTGTAACTACAGACGCTGGTACAACTGACACAGCCTCTACAACATCTACACCAGGGACTACGTCTAGCACGTCTGTAACTACAGAAACAGGTACAACTGAGACAGCCTCTACAACATCTACACCAGGGACTACGTCTAGCACTTCTGTAACTACAAAAGCTGGTACAACTGAGACAGTCTCTACAACATCTACACCAGGGACTACGTCTAGCACTTCTGTAACTACAGAAACTGGTACAACTGAGACAACCTCTACAACATCTACACCAGGGACTACGTCTAGCACGTCTATAACTACAGAAGCTGGTACAACTGAGACAGCCTCTACATCATCTACACCAGGGACTACGTCTAGCACGTCTATAATTACAGAAGCTGGTACAACTGAGACAGCCTCTACGACCTCTACACCGGGGACGACGTCTAGCTCGTCTGTAACTACAGAAGCTGGTATAGCTGAGACAGCCTCTACAACATCTACACCGGGGACTACGTCTAGCACGTCTGTAACTACAGAAGCTGGTACTACAACTGAGACAGCCTCTACGACATCTACACCAGGGACTACGTCTAGCACTTCTGTAACTACAGAAACTGGTACAACAGAGACAGCCTCTACAACATCTACACCAGGGACTACGTCTAGCACGTCTGTAACTACAGGAGCTGGTACAACTGAGACAGCCTCTTCAACATCTACACCAGGGACTACGTCTAGCACGTCTATCACTACAGAAGCTGGTACAACTGAGACAGCCTCTACAACATCTACACCAGGGACTATGTCTAGCACGTCTATAACTACAGAAGCTGGTACAACTGAGACAGCCTCTACAACATCTACACCTACACCAGGGACTACGTCTAGCACGCCTGTAACTACAGAAGCTGGTACAACTGAGACAGCATCTACAACATCTTCACAAGGGACTTCTTCTAGCACGTCCGTAACTACAGAAACTGGTACAACTGAGACAACCTCTACAACATCTACACCAGGGACTACGTCTAGCCTGTCTGTAACTACAGAAACTGGTACAACTGAGACAGCCTCTACAACATCTACACCAGGGACTACGTCTAGCACGTCTATAACTACAGAAGCTGGTACAACTGACACAGCCTCTACAACATCTACACCAGGGACTACGTCTAGCACGTCTGTAACTACAGAAGCTGGTACTACAACTGAGACAGACTCTACGACATCTACACCAGGGACTACGTCTAGCTTGTCTGTAACTACAGAAACTGGTACAACTGAGACAACCTCTACAACATCTACACCAGGGACTACGTCTAGCACGTCTGTAACTACAGAAGCTGGTATAACTGAGACAGCCTCTACAACATCTACACCAGGGACTACGTCTAGCACGTCTATAACTACAGAAGCTGGTACAACTGAGACAGCCTCTACAACATCTACACCAGGGACTATGTCTAGCACTTCTGTAACTACAGAAGCTGGTACAACTGAGACAGCCTCTACAACATCTACACCAGGGACTTCGTCTAGCACGTCTGTAACTACAGAAGCTGGTACTACAACTGAGACAGCCTCTACAAAATCTACACCAGAGACAACGTCTAGCACTTCTGTAACTACAGAAGCTGGTACAACTGAGACAACCTCTACAACATCTACATCAGGGACTACGTCTCTCACTTCTGTAACTACAGAAGCTGGTACAACTGAGACAGCCTCTACAACATCTACACCAGGGACTACGTCTAGCTCGTCTGTAACTACAGAAACTGGTACAACTGAGACAGCCTCTACAACATCTACACCAGGGACTACGTCTCTCACTTCTGTAACTACAGAAGCTGGTACAACTGAGACAGCCTCTACAACATCTACACCAGGGACTACGTCTAGCACTTCTGTAACTACAGAAGCTGGTACAACTGAGACAGCCTCTACAACATCTACACCAGGGACTACGTCTCTCACTTCTGTAACTACAGAAGGTTGTACAACTGAGACAGCCTCTACAACATCTACACCAGGGACTACGTCTAGAACGTCTGTAACTACAGAAACTGGTACAACTGAGACAGCCTCTACAACATCTACACCAGGGACTACGTCTAGCCTGTCTGTAACTACAGAAGCTGGTACAACTGACACAGCCTCTACAACATCTACACCAGGGACTACGTCTAGCACTCCTGTAACAACAGAAGCTGGTACAACTGAGACAGCCTCTACAACATCTATACGAGGGACTACGTCTAGCACGTCTGTAACTACAGAGGCTGGTACAATTGAGACAGCCTCTACAACATCTACACCAGGGACTACTTCTAGCACGTCTGTAACTACAAAAGCTGGTACAACTGAGACAGCATCTACAACATCTACACCAGGGACTACGTCTAGCACGTCTGTAACTACAGAAGCTGGTATAACTGAGACAGCCTCTACAACATCTACACCAGGGACTACTTCTAGCACGTCTGTCACTACAGAAGCTGGTACAACTGAGACAGCCTCTACAACATCTACACCAGGGACTACGTCTAGCACGTCTGTAACTACAGAGGCTGGTACAACTGAGACAGCCTCTACAACATCTACACCAGGGACTACGTCTAGCACGTCTGTTACTACAGAAGCAGGTACAACTGAGACAGCCTCTACAAAATCTACACCAGGGACTTCGTCTAGCACGTCTCTAACTACAGAAGCTGGTACAACTGAGACAGCCTCTACAACATCTACACCAGGGACTACATCTAGCACGTCTGTTACTACAGAAGCTGGTATAACTGAGATAGCCTCTACAACATCTACACCAGGGACTACGTCTAGCACGTCTGTATTTACAGAAGCAGGTACAACTGAGACAGCCTCTACAACATCTACACCAGGGACTGCGTCTAGCACGTCTGTTACTACAGAAGCAGGTACAACTGAGACAGCCTCTACAACATCTACACCAGGGACTACGTCTAGCACTTCTGTTACTACAGAAACTGGAACTACAACTGAGACAGCCTCTACAACATCTACACCAGGGACTACGTCTAGCACGTCTATAACTACAGAAACTGGTACAAATGAGACAGCCTCAACAACATCTACATTAGGGACTACGTCTAGAACCTCTGTAACTACAGAAGCTGGTACAACTGAGACAGCCTCTACAACATCTACATCAGGGACAACGTCTAGCACGTCTGTAACTACAGAAACTGGTATAACTGAGACAGCCTCTACAACATCTACACCAGGGACTACGTCTAGCACGTCTGTAACTACAGAAGCTGGTACAACTGAGACAGCCTCTACAACATCTACACCAGGGACTACGTCTAGCACGTCTGTAACTACAGAGGCTGGTACAACTGAGACAGCCTCTACAACATCTACACCAGGGACTACTTCTAGCACGTCTGTAACTACAGAAGCTGGTACAACTGACACAGCATCTACAACATCTACACCAGGGACAACGTCTAGCACCTCTGTAACTACAGAAGCAGGTACAACTGAGACAGCCTCTACAACATCTACACCAGGGACAACGTCTAGCTCCTCTGTAACTACAGAAGCTGGTATAACTGAGACAGCCTCTACAACATCTACACCAGCGACTACATCTAGCACGTCTGTTACTACAGAAGCTGGTATAACTGAGACAGCCTCTACAACATCTACACCAGGGACTACGTCTAGCACGTCTGTTACTACAGAAGCAGGTACAACTGAGACAGCCTCTACAACATCTACACCAGGGACTACGTCTAGCACGTCTCTAACTACAGAAGCTGGTACAACTGGGATAGCATCTATAACATCTACACCAGGGACTACATCTAGCACGTCTGTTACTACAGAAGCTGGTATAACTGAGACAGCCTCTACAACATCTACACCAGGGACTACGTCTAGCACGTCTGTTACTACAGAAGCAGGTACAACTGAGACAGCCTCTACAACATCTACACCAGGGACTACGTCTAGCACGTCTGTTACTACAGAAGCAGGTACAACTGAGACAGCCTCTACAACATCTACACCAGGGACAACATCTAGCACGTCTGTTACTACAGCAGCTGGTACAACTGAGACGACTTACACACCATCTATACCTTTGACACCAACAACGTCCAGCACGTCTGTAACTACAGTGACAGATACAACTGAGACTACTAACACACCATCTATACCTGTGACAGCAACAACGTCCAGCACGTCTGTAACCACAGTGACAGATACAACTGAGACTACTAACACACCATCTATACCGGTGACACCAACAACGTCCAGCACGTCTGTAACTACAGTGACAGATACAACTGAGACTACTAACACACCATCTATACCTGTGACAGCCACAACGTCTAGCACGTCTGTAACTACAGTGACAGATACAACTGAGACTACTAACACACCATCTATACCTGTGACAGCAACAACGTCCAGCCCGTCTGTAACTACAGTGACAGATACAACTGAGACTACTAACACACCATCTATACCTGTGACAGCAACAACGTCTAGCACCTCTGTAACCACAGTGACAGATACAACTGAGACTACTAACACACCATCTATACCTGTGACAGCAACAACGTCCAGCTCGTCTGTAACCACAGTGACAGATACAACTGAGACTACTAACACACCATCTATACCTGTGACAGCAACAACGTCCAGCACCTCTGTAACCACAGTGACAGATACAACTGAGACTACTAACACACCATCTATACCTGTGACAGCAACAACGTCTAGCACATCTGTAACTTCAGTGACAGATACAACTGAGACTACTAACACACCATCTTTACCTGTGACAGCAACAACAACGTCCAGCACCTCTGTAACTACAGTGACAGATACAACTGAGACTACTAACACACCATCTATACCTGTGACAGCAACAACGTCCAGCACGTCTGTAACTACAGTGACAGATTCAACTGAGACTACTAACACACCATCTATACCTGTGACAGCAACAACGTCCAGCTCGTCTGTAACTACAGTGACAGATACAACTGAGACTACTAACACACCATCTATACCTGTGACACCAACAACGTCCAGCCCGTCTGTAACCACAGTGACAGATACAACTTTGACTACTAACACACCATCTATACCTGTGACAGCAACAACGTCCAGCACGTCTGTAACCACAGTGACAGATACAACTGAGGCTACTAACACACCATCTATACCTGTGACAGCAACAACGTCCAGCACGTCTGTAACCACAGTGACAGATACAACTGCGACTACTAACACACCATCTATACCTGTGACAGCAACAACGTTCAGCTCGTCTGTAACCACAGTGACAGATACAACTGAGACTACTAACACACCATCTATACCTGTGACAGCAACAACGTCCAGCACGTCTGTAACTACAGTGACAGATACAACTGAGACTACTAACACACCATCTATACCTGTGACACCAACAACGTCCAGCACGTCTGTAACTACAGTGACAGATACAACTGAGACTACTAACACACCATCTATACCTGTGACAGCCACAACGTCTAGCACGTCTGTAACTACAGTGACAGATACAACTGAGACTACTAACACACCATCTATACCTGTGACAGCAACAACAACGTCCAGCACGTCTGTAACCACAGAGACAGATACAACTGAGACTACTAACACACCATCTATACCTGTGACAGCAACAACGTCCAGCACGTCTGTAACTACAGTGACAGATACAACTGAGACTACTAACACACCATCTATACCGGTGACACCAACAACGTCCAGCCCGTCTGTAACTACAGTGACAGATACAACTGAGGCTACTAACACACCATCTATACCTGTGACAGCAACAACGTCCAGCTCGTCTGTAACTACAGTGACAGATACAACTGAGACTACTAACACACCATCTATACCTGTGACACCAACAACGTCCAGCACGTCTGTAACTACAGTGACAGATACAACTGAGACTACTAACACACCATCTATACCTGTGACAGCCACAACGTCTAGCACGTCTGTAACTACAGTGACAGATACAACTGAGACTACTAACACACCATCTATACCTGTGACAGCAACAACGTCCAGCACGTCTGTAACCACAGTGACAGATACAACTGAGACTACTAACACACCATCTATACCTGTGACAGCAACAACGTCCAGCACGTCTGTAACCACAGTGACAGATACAACTGAGACTACTTACACACCATCTATACCTGTGACAGCAACAACGTCCAGCACGTCTGTAACCACAGAGACAGATACAACTGAGACTACTAACACAATATCTATACCTGTGACACCAACAACAACGTCCAGCACCTCTGTAACTACAGTGACAGATACAACTGAGACTACTAACACACCATCTATACCTGTGACAGCAACAACGTCCAGCTCGTCTGTAACTACAGTGACAGATACAACTGAGACTACTAACTCACCATCTATACCTGTGACAGCAACAACGTCCAGCACGTCTGTAACTTCAGTGACAGATACAACTGAGACTACTAACACACCATCTATACCTGTGACACCAACAACGTCCAGCTCGTCTGTAACCACAGTGACAGATACAACTGAGACTACTAACACACCATCTATACCTGTGACAGCAACAACGTCCAGCACGTCTGTAACCACAGTGACAGATACAACTGAGACTACTAACACACCATCTATACCTGTGACAGCAACAACGTCCAGCACCTCTGTAACCACAGTGACAGATACAACTGAGACTACTAACACACCATCTATACCTGTGACAGCAACAACGTCTAGCACATCTGTAACTTCAGTGACAGATACAACTGAGACCACTAACACACCATCTATACCTGTGACAGCAACAACAACGTCCAGCACCTCTGTGACTACAGTGACAGATACAACTGAGACTACTAACACACCATCTATACCTGTGACACCAACAACGTCCAGCACGTCTGTAACTACAGTGACAGATTCAACTGAGACTACTAACACACCATCTATACCTGTGACAGCAACAACAACGTCCAGCACCTCTGTAACCACAGTGACAGATACAACTGCGACTACTAACACACCATCTATACCTGTGACAGCAACAACGTCCAGCACGTCTGTAACCACAGTGACAGATACAACTGCGACTACTAACACACCATCTATACCTGTGACACCAACAACGTCCAGCACGTCTGTAACCACAGTGACAGGTACAACTGAGACTACTAACACACCATCTATACCCGTGACACCAACAAACTCCAGCACGTCTATAACCACAGTGACAGATACAACTGAGACTACTAACACACCATCTATACCTGTGACACCAACAACGTCCAGCACGTCTGTTACCACAGTGACAGATTCAACTGAGACTACTAACACACCATCTATACCTGTGACACCAACAACGTCCAGCACGTCTGTAACCACAGTTACAGATACAACTGAGACCACTAACACACCATCTATACCTGTGACAGCAACAACGTCCAGCACGTCTGTAACCACAGTGACAGATATAACTGAGACTACTAACACACCATCTATACCTGTGACAGCAACAACGTCCAGCACGTCTGTTACCACAGTGACAGATACAACTGAGACTACTAACACACCATCTATACCTGTGACACCAACAACGTCCAGCTCGTCTGTAACCACAGTGACAGATACAACTGAGACTACTAACACACCATCTATACCTGTGACACCAACAACGTCCAGCACGCCTGTAACCACAGTGACAGATACAACTGAGACTACTAACACACCATCTATACCTGTGCCAGCAACAACGTCCAGCATGTCTGTAACCACAGTGACAGGTACAACTGAGATTTCTACAACTGGGCAGCCCTTTATATCAGGTATATGGCTGTCTATCATCGCCATCTATGCAGAATAGTACACTCAATCCAAATGATTTTGATAGAACTGCATGGTTCATCTTTTTGATTGTGAAATTATAATTATCATTTTATTCATCTATTTAAACATGTGTTTAAGGTACTCTAAAGAACCGTCTTTTTAGATGGCTCTTTGGAGAAACTATTAAATGTTTTGGTTGAAATACAAGAAAATATAATTTTCTGTTTCGCACTTCTGACTGGCCTCTGGAACTGGTCTATTATTCGTTATAAGGGGTATCCTACAATCGGAAAAATCCAGCACAATTCGAGAATCGAATCAAGCCTTGTGTGTATGCAAGGCGCATCACGCGTAGTACTAGGTACGAAAAAAAGCTCCATTTTGTTAGCCAGAACTGGCGTAAGGAAAATTAGTTCTGTAGCATGTGGGTTAAGCTCTGTTAAAATACATTTTTCTGATTACATGAAAACTTTAACAGCCAGAAAAAAATGAAATGTATGTGTTTATTCAGTAAAATATCGCTTGAAAAGGCATCTGAGGTCTGATTCCATGGAATTGGCCGATGCAGTTCCGATTGGGATATTCTGCTCGATGTTTTTAATCATTTCATTTGCTGATTATTGCTTTAACAAAGGCATATGAGGTGCCGCATTTCGCGGTATCTCATCTGGATCGTGACTGTTTTCTACGTCCCATATATTATGTAAATGGTGTGCTAAACCAATTTTGTCTGAAATTATTTTTGGTGACATTCCAAAATTTATTATATGGCGTTTAAAGATAAAGACTTAGACCAAAAATTAAGACCTCTAGTGCATATTGTTAAAGCTGCATAGTCTCTAACTTTTGATCTTTTAATTTTAGAAATAATGTTGCTATTTTTCAAGAACACAGTAAAAATACTAAAATCCGGGTATACATTTTACCATTTTCGTAAATCTTAACAAATTATCACCATCTAAACAACAGCAGTTATGTTAAAAACTGTCTAGAATTTTTGGAGGGATGCAAAATAATTACAAACGCTGACCAAGAGAAAAAAAATCACACCTGATTTTATAAGATAATTCACTTTTCCGAGCACTTTTCAACTGTAGCGAACATATTTATTGTGAAAACATACCTTAATACTATTCTTACAGATGATTTAAAAAGGAAAAAAAATCGAAAAATGTTCATAGTTATTAAATAAGGCACTGTTACAGTAATCCTAATATTTTAAAAAGGTTCTTTCTGGTTTTACAAGAGGCCTAATACTATTGATGGCAAAAAAATATGATCACTATCACGGATATGTTTCCGTGACGTATACCATAAATACTGAATATTTTGTTTGTTTTTGAGTCGATGCTTTACGTCCCAGTCATCAATTTTGGTCGTGTCGGGAAGCATTCGGTGTTTTGAACAAGTAAAAATAAATAAATAGGCTGTACACTCAGAAATAGGGGAAATAACTCGGTAATACTCTCTCATTGAATCACGTGATTTACTTTGATTTATCAGGATTTGAGTTATCGGAGAGGTAATCTTATTGGACTTACATATTTTCTGTGTGTTCTATTTTTCCCCAGGTCTTTTGCTGGAACCGTCCGCAGATGAGGCATCATTCAACAGCACGGATGACGAATGCCCGGAGTTTGTTGAATTAGATTATGACTTGGAGTTCCAAGGGGTGTTTTTCAGCAAACTTTATGTAAGTGTTTATTTTCTTGTCCACTGTGCAGCATCGTTGACTTTTGTGTGAGGAGAGTAAATTTAGCTTCACTCCCTCCCAGATGCGTATTTTGCAATGCATATTAGTAACACTCGGCAGTATGTGGACTTAGCTTGTACAAATCAAACATGGAAAATGTGAACTAAGGAATTTAAAGAAATAATGTGATTTTGGTTTCAAATACAGAGGAATTTCAGGAAAATGTGATTTTGGTTTCAGACACTGAGGAATTTCACAAAAAATGTGATTTTGGTTTCAGACACTGAGGAATTTCAGGAATTTTGGTTTTAGACACTGAAAAATTTCTGGGATCATTCCTGAAATTGCTCAGTGTCTGAGACCAAAACCACATTTTTCCACATTTTAATTTTGCAAACTTAGTCCACATCATGTTTTAATTTACAAATAAAGGTAAAAACAATTTAACGCTCAACTCAAGCATATCGCTTAATTATATCAATGGAATTACAGTCTTTGCTCAGCCCTATTACTGTATACTGTAAAATTCGGAAATTTTCGCGAGGGGTTTATTTTCGCGAAACTTCGCATATGTGAAGTTCGTGAAAATAGAACCCTCGCGAAACGGAGAAATCACAATGGCATTTACTGATGTAGGTAAATCATGACCTAGTCCGTTCCTGGAGACGTTCAAGTACTGTATCTACATGTACAGTACCCCATAAGGACCCATTTTGGAAATCATTGAATAAAATTGTGTTGTAGTTGGGTTGATGTGTTTTTTTCAATTCCATAAACCCACTTTTAACTCGTATGTGGCAGTTCTGAAAGCCCCAAGTATCATTTTAGAGATTCGTTGTGGCTTCAAAATTGAACCGATGATTATTTTCAAATTCTTTTCAGATCTGTACAAATGGTTTGATAGCATTCAACAAGCCATATGGAGGTTTTTCTGTCCCTGCGGCTGGTAAAGAGCTTGCCAACACAGGCTTTTCGTCACGATATCTTCTGCTGCCATTCTTCACCGATATATCGACATTAGCTGTTGGTAATATATACTATCGTAAAATCGATACTATCGCCAATGGCTCCTTGGCGAGCGATATCGATGTTATCACAGTTGATGAAGCAGTTCGATCATCGCAGAATCTGAGCGATTACAAATCGGACCTTGTGATCAAGGTCACGTGGGATCGTGTTGGACGGTATGGTGGTGATACCTCAGAGGTAAGTTCAGTAAAACCTGTGTAAAACGGCCAATCACAAAAAGACCAAAAACTGTTTTTTAAGATTAATTATCGCTTAATGCAGGTCAAAAGTATTGCAGAAAGCTCGAAGGGGAGCGTTCTGCGATACTCTCGACCTTCATTAAGCTACCATTCAGATATTTGCTTTGTCTATTTTTGAGTGGTCGTTTTAACAGGTTTTACTGTATATCTATTAGTGTTGGGTATCGGACTAAAAATTGATTATCGGTGGGCCAAATCCGATATATATGTGATGCACAGTGGCTCAGTTGGTAGTTAGAGCGTTAAATTTGGAATCGAAGGATTACTAGTTCTTGGCTCACAGCCCACAGATTCACTGTAATGTGTATTTGTGCAAGGCATTTTATTCGCTGCTTAGTTCTGTTTCAATCCAGGAAAACAGGGAACCGTCCCGACATGACTGAAAACTGTTGACTGGAACGTAAAGCATCAACAATTTTATCTGATATGAGGCATATACTAGGGGCTTCTGCAGAATTAAGAACGACCAGAATAATCGGTGGTAAAGTGGCTCCGTGCATTTTAATAAGACATAAGACATGTACATGTAGCTTTTAAATCAAATCGTTAGTTGTTGAGATTTGTTAGAAAAATCTTTTCAGTGATTAAAATGAAATCTGGTCATTTTAGGGACCTTAATCACACCGGATAGGTGGCAATCGAAAGTGCTATTAACAATGGACGAACGCAGATCAAAATCGCTAGAAACAGTGTTTTCGATTGCCATTTGTCGCCACCAAGGTGGCGACAAATGGCAATCGAAAGCTCTGTTTCTAACGATTTCTATCAATGTTCGTGGATAGTATTAACGTTTTCGATTACCGCTTATCTGGTGTGTTAATGTTGCGTGTGTATATATATATATGGGAATTTCAAACTTCAACTTTAATATTGATGTGGCTGTCTCTGCTCTGTGTTGTTTCCTCACGGTGCCTTGGGTTGGTCTGTAGTCTGTGGTTGTGGCATTTCCTGGTCATTTTCATTTAAATAATAGCCCCCACGTTAAAACATATTAGTGGCTTTCATCAAAATATAAGCTGGGTTCTTGTTTGCTTGAATAAAATAGATCATTGATATGTCTAAAATATATGTATTATATCGTATTTATCAGCGTGCTATCAAGTTTCAGATGACCTTATTTTATAACAATTTTTAATATTAATATTCAATAGATTGTATTGGAGAATAAAACATTCATTTAAGCTAACCATGATGCTTTAATTGTTCTTTTTCAGACCTCAAGATTCCAGTTAGTATTATCATACAACGGGGAAGATACCTATATGTTTTTCAGTTACGATGTGAACGAGATGAACTTCCGGTTTGGTGAGGTGTTTGTGGGCTATGTTGCTAATGGAATTGTAGTTAGAAAGCCTAACTCAGAGAATGGATCGTTCTTGCGTAGAGCAGATGCAAACATTGCAGAGAACGGTAAGTGATTACATGTGCAGATCCAGAGGGGGGACAGGGGGTCCGGCACCCGCCGTCCTAGAAAATCACAAATTATAGGGATTTTTAGCAATACTGGTCCGGGTTCCCCGGAAAATCACAAAGCTACCAAGCCAGGAAAAAATTGTCGAGCCATCATCAGTCCGCTAGCGAAACGCCGATAATGGCGGTTCGCTGGTGGGAGGATGATGGCCAGATTTTAGTGTTATATGGATCCTCTGTCCTCCCATCGAAAAAAAAAAAACGTCTGAGTTGGACTCCCCTTGACAAAACTTTCTGGTTCCCCACATGGATTAGGAAATATTCAGAAAAAAAAACATCAAGGATAGTACGATGTGAACAGGTGGCAAATAAACATGTTCGTTTCATGTGCAACATGGAAACATCGAATTATCTTTTTATTTTGTTTATAGTATTTGCCACCTGGAAACATCACCTGGAGACATCGACTTGTCATCTGTGGTCCATCAGTTACCAGGAAATAGTTCATATCGATATTGTTCAGAAGCCACATGGAAACATATATCTTTATCACTATTGTTTTTTGCCACTTAGTTTTATGAGATTATTTTAAAAGTCTTGAATTATAAATCATCTTTGATCCATTAGTAACATTGTTTCATCCTTTTGTCCATTGAAAGCAAAGATGTCAACGTTCAAAGAAGGTTTCCGAGAACATAGTAAGACAGTCATAACAGAAATTGTGAAAAAAAATAAAAGATTTGAAAATGATTCCAAGAATGTAACAGTTCTAGGCTGACGATACAGTATCTTTAAATTTGAGCCGTGGCATAAGATTTCCAACAATGTGACATTTTGACATGTGTAGACTCCGACGAGCCTTTGCAGCCTCCTTTTAAGCTTAGAAACTCCGAATGATGTTCAGTCAGTAGCTTAATACTCATAGAATACTCAAGTGACGAGCAAATGCTCTGATCAGACTGCGCATATGCGCAGGCTGATCTGAGGCTTTGCTTGTCGCACATACCACATTGTTGGAAATCTCATGCACTGGCTCAATTTTGTCTTGTAGGTAGATTAGGTTTCGCAAGCTACAAAATCAGTACAGGAGCGGCTGGTGAAAACTATAAACACACATGCCTTAATTGGATTCAGTCGGAAACACCATACAGAGAAGAATACGTAGCAGCCCTAGAAAATATGCCACAGTGTCCCTGCACCAGTCAGTTCTTGTTTTTCGATCGACGATTTCTTTTTGTCCCGTGGTGGACACTTTCGACGTCGACTTTTACCACATCTGTGTTTCCAAGAAGAACAGATCTTCCTTATGGAAAGGTATGTAAAATACATGTTTCTGTGTGTATTGAACTAAGTGCCAAAGATCCTAAGCAGTATTGTATAAATAGCTGTGCCTAAGTGAAAAGATGTATATACGTATGCTTAGCAGCAAGTGGTCAACGCCATATATAATAATTATCCACAAAATATAAGACACATATATATGTGTATGCTTATGTATATGGATTTAAGAAAATAGATAACTAATTTCTAATCCATATATATTTTAAGACATACAAGCCCCTTATTACTTAGCGCTTATATTTTGAAGGGCATAACATCATAGTCACATATTTTAGGTTTCCATGTGTCTAATAAACACATTATTGTTCATTTGCCACATGTGAACATCGAATTAGCGTTTGTTTGTTTGTTTTTTATTTGCAACCTGGAAACGCAACCTGGAGACATCATTAATAGTATTTATAATAAAGCTTACTAAAATTAGAGGAACGTATATGAGCCAGAGTGCTAATTTATTTAAATGAATTAAGGGAAAACATTAATTTTAGGTTTGCTGCGGATTTATTACATTTTCGCAATATGATTAATAAATCCTATAATATAGGAGAACCAATGTTAGATAATATTTATCATTATGACACTTGAATCTCTATTGAAAATATGTACCAAAGCGATAAGGCTATGGGAATCTGGAATATTTCTCAGAAACACTGCTGTTTGCCGTCAATGACAAATGGATGACAAGCAAATCGATGTTCAAGTCATGATATTCACATGCAGTTATTAATGGAGGATCTAACGCAAGCCATCATTTCATATCATATTTATTAAACGAGCCTTTTATGATCTTTTAAATGCGATTTTATCGCCTTCAAATTTTGTTTATCTCCATTTGCATTGTTGTTCCCGCCGAAAGTGTTATGTAACGTGTGGTCGTAACATTATTTATGACATTAGGCTATCCAGTGAATAACAGTAACGTCACATGATAATTGTATTTCTTGAATGTTACAATCACTGACCACAGATAACGTACAACATTGTTAGGAAGAGACACAGAACATTACCGACCACACACCATCCAGAAAACAATTTCAATAAATAGATTCAATAAAATATGAGCCCTAATGTTAGATCCTCTAGCTATTGGTGTCAGTTATAAATAGCTCACTACAGAATGTTGATACTTTTTTCTACAGCTCAAGAAATAATAGCTAACTCTTTGTTTTCAGACATGTGCCTTTGATACAAGGACTGGCTCCTTTATCGAGTCTGGGAATGATGCAGGAACATTTAATAAGTGGAACCAGCTATGGTTCCCACGAAGACACAGTCTTGAGGATGAGACTTACAGACGCATCTGCTGTGATTTAGCTGGATTATGTAACCAGTACCACTACGTTAGACCCACCCACAGCTGTTATACCAGACCAGAACTAGACTTATGTAAGCATGTCTGAGCATTTTATGAGACATGGCCCAATTTTATACATATTATTTTTTTTGATCAACTTATATATATTATTTTTGTTTATTTTTTGTCTCAATTTTTATGTTGTCTTTGTTTGATTCGCTGCAAATACGTCCCTGTCAATCTATTTTATGTTTGAAACCCCAGTCAACCAGTATAGTCAAATTGGTACTGTTAGACAATCTGGCCACACATTCCTGCTATGTAAAATAACTGCAAATTTACAAATGATTTTTGTAGCAGCTCTTGGTGTGGCTTTTATAGAGCTATGTTCTAAATAATTGATACAGATAATAACTATAATAATAACAGACAGTATTTAGTTTTAACATTCTCGTATTTTGAAAATACAAAGCCCCAGTCGATAAGAATGGTCAAAATGATACTGTTATCTTATCTAGCCACACATTTTACTATGTAAAAAGTGTTAACATTCTTGTAGTTTGATAATACAAAACCCCAGTCAACAAGTATGGTCAAATTGATATTGTCATCTTATTTAGCCACATTTCCTGCTATGTAAAAACTGCAAACATTCTTGTAGTTGAAAAATACAAAGAACTACTATTAAAAGAAAGAATAGGCTCCCCATAGGGATTTTGTTTTCAAAATTGGGAAAAAAGTCAACTATATTCCATTGGGAATGGGATCAAATTTCGGCCCCTGAGAACACCAAAAATCCCTGAGGTACAGACATTTATAATGCATACAATCAAAGATTATTTTGTTAATGTGAATTATCTATGTATTGACAGGTAGTGGTTTTGGAGACCCTCATATTCAGACACTGGACAAAAAAACATACACTTTCAATGGTCTAGGTGAATATGTCATGTTAGACATACCTTCTGTCGAGTTTCAGCTTCAGTGTCGCACGCAGAGGGCTGTAGTCGCTGACAATAGCCTAGCAGATGCCACAGTGTATAGTGCTTTTGCTGTAAGAGAAGAAACAGAGTATAATACCCTGCTTCAAGTGGAGTTAAATGATGCAAAAGATGGTAAGATTTGCAAAGAATTGTTTTTGACATGTTTTTTTTTCCTAACACCCAGTATGTACAGACTGATAGAATAATAACAACTGTAATAGAGAGTTGTCGTTTCTGATAATAGTTTGGCAGATACCAAGGTGCATGGTGTTTATGCTGTAAGGGAAGGAACAGTGTGAAGTATCCTGCCCCAAGTAGAGTTGAACGATGCAAAAGATGTAAGATTTGTAAGGGGGAATAACTTTTGATACAAATATTTTTCTACCACTCTGTATGTACAGAGGGGTCGAAAAATATGTGTGTTTAGCTAAAGTAAGAAAGACGGCCCTTTGGAATATTTATTGAAAAATAGACATTACTTCAAGTTTTGAAGTTCAAAAATGAACTCAGAACCATGACCTGCTTCAAATAAAGCAAAATGACTCAAATTATGATAGTATTTGCAGTAGAAAATAGCTTGACTCAAAGTGAGAAAGAAGGCAAATATCAGGAATCAATACAATCAAGCACCACACCTGACCCAAGTAATATCAAGTAATATTTCTACCAATCTATATGTAGAAGGTCTTGTTACTTTTTGTAAATGGATCAATTAGCCTATTGAAATGGGAATTTTATCGACCTAAAGCTGAAATAAGGAAAAATAATTATATATCAGTTTCATTCCAAAATTAGTTAAAGGTTCTTGTTGTCACATTATAATTAAAATAATTAATTACAGAATTGGTAGCAGTCAACAAGGATTGAAAAAAAATCCAATTATAATACATGTACAATTCGGATTTTTTTTTTTTTTTTTTTTTTTTTTGTTATTGTACCCCCGAGTTCGCTTACCGCCTTGCCGTGGTTCGGGGGCTTAATTCGCACGGGGGACTTTATTTTTGAATAACTGTCCCCTCTGCTTAAAGCTAAAGGTAAGCCAGGCGCTCGCCCTCTGGCGCCCTAGAAATATGGATGGCTGTCCGGCACCACTGGAGACAGACTGTATGTACCTTCGTACTTAAGCAGGCCTGTTTGCATCTCTTGTTTTGCAGACTTGAGAGGTGACAGGTTGGGGTTAAAGTCCTCACGCAAACCAGTGGTAACTGTCCGTAAAAACGCAACTATATCAACTTGTTTTCATAAGTAACCAAAAGCTTAGGTTTATCAAAATTGTCTTACACTAGTAAAACTGTAAAGAAGATAGGGGTCGGGTGTAGCGGTTTTTATGGCTGCTATCGTCTTAATTATTGAGTTCTATGTCTTGTTGAACATTTGTTTTTAAACTCTTGCTTTGTCTATATGACAGTTTTCATGATTAACTGTCCAGTACCTTAATTGCATTCTTGCTCTTTTATTTTTTAAAGTTCTATATTGTAAAGCTTTAAAATTCTCTATAGTAGGGATATCTTCAGATTTAACTTGAAGAGCAATTTACCTGTGAAATATCTTTGCTAAATTCCAATATCTTATTCAAAAGAACATACTGTAGTTCTTTCTGTCTCAAATTCATTTATTTCTCTAATACAATTTGTGTCTTTTTCATTATCAGCATTAAAACTCAAACAGACTTAAATTGACCGAGTCTATTACAATCATTTCAATTTCAAACTTTTTAAATAATCTATCACTGTTTATTTTCTTAACTGTACATCACAACCGGGCTTATACCGTGTCTGTAGGGTTAAAATATACAGATTGCTTTACTGCTGTAGTAGATAAGGTGAAAACCCTTATTAAAACAGTGTGCTGCCTGTTTGCCGTGGGTTTGCGACGCGTGAATGGGAGAAGAGAATCCTGGCAATTGAGGAAAGCCTAGGGATCTCCAGCTTTCCAACACATTGTTTTGGTCTCGGATTCAGCTAGACGTGAGTCCAGTGCTAGGTCCTGCGCTGGATCAATCGGCTGGGTGGTCCATCTCTAGAAACCATCTTATTCTTTCTTCCTTCTGTCTTTATGAAAGTATCTTTAAGGTACATAACCGGGTTCAATTTTCTTCTTTATCTTACTATTTGGTTTCAAGAGTGACTGCTCATGGGCTAATCTTGGGGCATATAGACCAGCGTTAAAAAGGCTTCTGAGAGCGGTGAGGGGGGTCGTCAAAATTTTGGGTGGGGACGTTCAATAAATACTAAATCTTTTTCTTAAGGGAATCAGTATTTGATATGTATTGGACGTTAATCTTAAGCCGGAAGAACTACTGGAAAATATGAACCGGAGTATAGTAGGTATGTAGCTTCAACGTAGGAAATAGGAGATCCATTTCCATATTACGTTCCCTTGTTGGGCTCCACGGTGGGTGAAGAGCATAGCTATCGAATTCTTAATCCAAACATCATGGATCATGCTGAAATTTTTTCTACCATGGTCCCCCCTTCTTCCACAGGCCTAGGCTTGGGTTTGACTCCCAATCCTGTATTATCACAGGAAAACTATCCTAATCTATCAAGAACTACACAGAAAAGACTACGATCGGACTCGGATGATGAAATAGATACCTCCTTTATGTATAAGCCCTCTGACAATTTTGCAAAATTTTTGGTCATCAAATCGGACAATGTAGAACAACCAATAACATCTCTGTCTCCTTTTATCATTGAAAAACAGATAGAAGCCCTCATTGGCACACCAAAAACAGTTAAAAAATTGAAAAACAAAACGTTACTTGTTGAAACCACAAGAAAGACACAAACCGAACACCTACTTAAAGTTAAACAGTTCTTCAACTTACCAGTAACAGTTTCAGAGCATACCACATTAAATAGTTCAAAAGGAATAATCAGAGATCGGGCTTTAAAAGGAGAAAGTGAACAAAGCATAGTAGACTACCTGAAAAACCAAGGAGTTGTTGCCGCAAAGAGATTCAAGATTAATAAAGACCATGAAACAGTCGAGACAAACACCATTTTACTTACCTTTAATATGGTTACTGTACCTAAGTCTCTGAGAATATTTTACCGGATTATTCCAGTTGAAATATATGTGCCAAATCCTCTACGTTGTTTCAACTCTCAGAGATTTGCACATCATGAAAATAATTGCCCAGTAGATATAGGTTCAGTATGTGACAAGTGTGGTGAAGGAAACTATAGTCATATTCCAAGTAAATGTCCAAATCCCATCCAATGTGTAAACTGTGGCCAAAATCATTTATCTAGATCTAGTGACTGTGAAATTTGGAAAAAAAAGAGAAGGAAATTATGAGAATTAAAGTGACTAAAAATATAACATACTTTGAAGCCAAAAAAGAATTTGAACAGACCCCTGAGATAACTTTTTCTCGAATAGTACAGTCTGCAGTAGCAACAAAACCTGAAACAAAAACTACAGGTACACAAATTGAGGAAAATGATACTGTTATAACAGCCAGCACAAAGTTAATTGAACCCAGGACTAAAAAACACAATAAAAGTACATCTCAAGCATCAACATCTAGTACAAAGCCACAGCCAAAAGCAACAGCATCAACTTCAAAACCAGCTCCTTCAAACTCACAAGCCAAATCAAATAAACCACAATCAACAGAAAAAGGTAATAGAGAGTCCAGATCAGTTTCAAAGTCAGGGGCTCAAAACAGGAGCAAAAGTAAGTCTCCTAGAGCCAAACCAGTTAGACTTACTAGAGTCCAGAGTGAATCAGTTAAAGTCACAAATATGTATAATGGGTTAGAAGAGATGGAAGAAGATCTTCTACCAAATACATAAATATAATATGGAAGTTTCCAATCTTTTACATTTATTAGTTCTTTTCCTTTTTTTACCAACTATGGATTTTAAACACAAGATCATTCAATGGAATTGTCGAGGTCTAAAACCCAAATTTGATGAAATATCACTTTTAGTTACACAACAAAAACCATCTGTTTTTTGTCTTCAAGAGACGTTTTTAAAACCTGATGACAAAATAACCCTTAAAGGCTTTTCTATATATAATCACATACACTCTGAATGTCAAAAACCCTCAGGTGGTAGTTCTATATTTGTTGAATCTTCATTTCCTCAACGACATATAGAGCTAACAACAGAATTGCAAGTAACAGCTGTTTCTGTTACGTTAGATAAAGAAATAACTATATGTTCTTTTTATATCCCCCCTTCTTTTTCTTTGAAAATTGAACATCTTGATTCTTTATTAAAGCAACTTCCTTCTCCATATCTACTCTTAGGTGACTTTAATGGTCATAATATTCTCTGGGGTAATAAAGAAAATAATTCCAGAGGCGAACTCATTGAAAATTTTATTACAAACAATGATATATGTCTTATGAATGACAAGTCCTACACATATATGCACGATCCAACAGGCTCTTTCTCTTCTATAGATCTTTCCTTATGCCATCCATCACTTTTTCTTGACTTTAATTGGTCTGTATGTAAAGATCAACACCATAGTGATCATTTTCCTATCCTTATTGAAAGTAATACTACCACAATAGAGGACCATAATCCCAAATGGAAATTGAATAAAGCCAATTGGGAATTATTTCACTGTTTATGCTCAGATAAAATATCAACTGAAAATTTCAAAGATTCTTCAGACCCTTTGTCTGATTTCACCTCTTCCCTTATTGATATATCTTCCAAATGTATACCTAAGACCTCGACAAATCCAACAAAAAGTAATCCATGGTACAATGATGAATGTAAAGAAGCTATTAAAACGAGGAAAAAAGCTCTAAATAAGTTCAAAAAATATCCAACTAAGGACAATTTAAATGATGTTAAAGTATTTAGAGCAAAGGCTCGCAGAACAATTAAGATATCGAAACGAAAGTCATGGCGTTCTTACGTTTCAAAAATTAATCACAAAACCCCTATAAAAAAAGTTTGGGATATGATAAGAAAAATATCTGGTAAGACAAAATCACCCAGTTACACCCATTTAAACCATCCCGTTACAGAAACAAAAGCAACAAGTAAATTTGATATAGCTGAAACCTTAGGAGAAACATTTTTAAACAATTCATGTTCAAGAAATTACTCTGAAAAATTTCAAAAAGTTAAAGCAGAACAAGAAAAAATTAAACTTAATTTCAAGTCTGCAAATACCGAGGAATATAATAATCTTTTTAATTTTGATGAACTTTTGGATGCAATTAAACAATCACATGATTCTGCAACTGGACCGGATGAAATACATTATCAAATGCTTAAACATCTTCCAGAGAGTTCCCTCCAAGCTCTTTTAGGTATATTTAATCATATATGGACTACTGGTGATTTTCCTGAAGACTGGCGATTAGCCACTGTAATACCTATACCCAAACCAGGGAAAGATCATGCTGAGCTAACCAATTATAGACCTATAGCTCTTACAAGTTGTCTTTGTAAAACGTTGGAAAGGATGATTAATAAAAGGTTGATTTGGTATTTAGAATCCAACAATCTTTTATCACGGTATCAGTCGGGTTTCCGAGCTGGCCGTAGTACAAATGATAATTTAGTTAAATTGGAATTTTTCATACGTGATGCCTTTGTTAAAAAGGAACACGTTGTAGCTGTCTTTTTTGACTTGGAAAAAGCATACGATACCACATGGAGATATGGCATTATGAAAGATATTCATAAACTAGGACTAAGAGGTAGACTACCTACTTTTATTGAAAGCTTCCTTGCTGATCGCGCAATGCAAGTGAGGGTGGGATCCACTCTTTCTGATTTATATGATCAGGAACAGGGGGTCCCACAGGGTGGTGTACTTTCTACAACTCTTTTTAATATTAAAATCAATGATATCGTTAAATGCGTAGATAATTTAACAGACTGCTCTCTCTATGTTGATGATTTTTGTATTTGTTTTCGATCAAAGAGTATGCGAACAATTGAAAGGCATCTACAGCAAAACTTAAACAAGATAGAACATTGGGCCACTAACAATGGCTTTAAATTTTCCAAGTCAAAAACACAGTGTGTACATTTCTGTCAGTTGCGAAAGCAACATGATGATCCAGTTCTTACATTATATGGATCGCCTATTCCTGTTGTACAGGAATACAAATATCTTGGTTTGATATTTGACAAAAAGCTTAGTTTTATCCCGCATATTTAATACTTGAAGGCAAAGTGCCTTAAATCCTTGAACATATTGAAAGTTTTATCTCACACTACTTGGGGTGCAGATCGAACAACACTCTTACAATTATATCGATCTTTGATTCGTTCAAAACTAGACTATGGATCCATTGTTTATGGGTCGGCAAGAAAATCTTATTTAGCTATGCTTGACCCTATCCATCATCAAGGTCTTAGATTAGCCTTAGGAGCATTTAGAACATCACCTACTGCAAGTCTTTATGTTGAAGCAGATGAGCCATCTTTAAATACACGTAGAGAAAAACTTTCTTTACAATATGCTATTAGAATTGCTGAAAATAATTCAAATCCAGCTCATGATGTGACCTTTCAGCCAAAATACACAGATCTATATGAAAGCAAACCAAATTTTATTAAATCTTTTGGCGTCAGAACTTTACCAGTCCTGGAATCTGCAAACATAAACTTTAAAAACATAGATAAAACTTTTACACCAAATGTACCAGCATGGTGTATAAATAAACCAAAACTTCTCTTCGATTTACACTCTGGTAAGAAATCAGAAACAAGTCCAATTATCATGAAATCTAATTTCCAGGAGCTAAAATCACAATACATGGAATATAAGCACATTTATACAGATGGTTCAAAAGACGATATGAAAGTAGGATGCGCAGTAGTATCTGATGACTTCTCTGAAACTATGCGAATTCCAGATGGGTCCGCAATTTTTACAGCAGAAGCAAAAGCTATAGATTTAGCATTAGATCTTACTGCCGACTGTGAAACTTCAAACAAATTTATTATATTTTCAGACTCCCTATCAGTATTAAAATCTTTAGATCATACATCTTCAAAAAATCCCCAAATTCAAAAACTACTTGAAAAACATCATGAATTATCAGAATTAAATGAAATAGTTTACTGTTGGATCCCTAGCCACATTGGCATTGCTGGCAATGAAAGTGTGGATCAAAAGGCAAAAGATTCATTGAATTTACACCCAACAAACTTTTCAATACCTTATGCAAATTTTAAATCTTTTATCAATATGTACATTTTAAACAAATGGCAAATTTTATGGAATAACAGTGTCGGTAATAAACTCTTTGAGATTAAACCTGTCATTGGACAATCTCAACCAGTAGTACGAAATGTCAGACAGGAGGAAGTCGTCCTTGCCCGTCTACGTATTGGTCATACAAGGATCACACACTCTTATCTTTTAAAACGAGAGGAGCCACCATATTGTTTTGGATGTGATACACTCTTTACAGTCCGCCATTTTCTACTTGAATGTTGTGATTTTTCACATATAAGAAACAAATACTTTCATGTTGATACAATCAAACAATTGTTAAATGATGTACCTATTGATAATGTCTTTTTATTCTTAAAAGAGATTAATCTTTTTAACAAATTGTAGATATTATTTTCCTTTGAACTGTTTATTTATTTAAACTTACTTTCATCATATCATTTTCTTTTTTGCAGGAGAGGATCATGTACAGTCATCTGATTAGCCTATGTTGTTGTCAGATATTGTACATGATCTGCGCTGTAAAATGATTATTATTTTATCGTCTTTGCTATACTCATATGTTTTATGTGCCAAATTGTTAATATTTTAGCTTATCTATTATAGTTTTAATGTTCAGTAATACTTCTCTTACCTAACCTTGATGACGCTAATGACCCAAAAGGGTTGATGCGTCGTTAAACTCCAACTCATCATCATCATCATTTTTGTTATTGTAGAGCAATTTCCATTTTTTAAAATATAATATGGCCAAGTAAGAACAACGAAATATTTGTCTTTTACTAAAATCCGTTGGAATATTAATAGAAGATATCAGATATTGGTCCAGCTTATATGCTATACTTTGGGACGTTAAGGTAAACAGAGTTACAAATTGATTTATTTAGATTAGAAATAAGAACTATGTTGTCATTTATTAGATTTCTGGATCTGTTCTGAAAAATAAAAGAGTTAAGAAGTCATCTATCTGTACCAACATGAGTTTAATATAATTTCATATTCATTGTAAAGATTAAAACATACAAATGTACTGGCTGGACACCAGATATCATACTTTTAACCTAATTAAGTCTTTCTTTCAACTCAGACAGACACATTTCCAAATTCAAAAGTGAATCCACGCTATAATTCTTTTTTGCTATCATCAATGTCTCTATATATTTAATTTGTTTGATTTGTAGGGATATACGTTTATGTGGAGGATAGAGACATTTCGATAGAGTATAACAGTATTGTAAACTACACTAAGATCACACCCAGCATTCAAGTCATGAAGCTTGATAGGACCCTACAAGCTACGTTTGCTGAATCAGGTATGGGTAAATGAAATAACTTAGCTCATTTAGAGTGGATATATGTTTAAAAATGGTATGCTGCAATGATATAGAAACACAACCATAATGGTTTGATTTTTAAGCAGTTACCTCGCATATTAACTGCATTGTTGCACGTTGCCTGATAAACGTTGTCTATCTCACGGCATGTGCCTTTTCAGGTCATGATGACTTTGCACTTTTTGAATGACGTCACTAATGAAAATGAATCAACACAAAAATCGGAAATTACGTCATTTTCGCTAGTTTCAAGAGTGAAACAATGGGTAAACTGATTAATAGAATACCAGGCTCATGTCTTTTGATATCCCGTCTTTGAGAAGACATGTTGAATTACTCGGCAAACCCTGCAATGTCAACAAGCGTTCTCAAAGCCTTGCTGGTCAACTTGATATCAAAAGAGACTCATCTAGTATTTTCTATTTTGCAGTAACTTGTGCACTATCATACCTTCTAAGGAGTGTAATTCATATAAACAAATACCCTATAAAGCACAGATAATTTCAATATCACTTTTAAGCAATTGGTAACTTGAACAACAATGACAACGTATTGGGTTGTCTCATAAACTTTATCAAGCAAAGGGATGATCACGACAAAATTCTGATGAACTTAAAAAATGCTTTCCATATCGACAGTAACCACAATAAACATTTAAAGCAATTAATTACCTCAACTGATATGTCAAGCAATTGATTAGCTGAGCTTATCTATCAAACACTTTGTAATCTGAATGAATCTACCACACAATCGTTAATCTAAATTCATCCACCAAACAATCAGTGATAGGAATAAATCGATAATCATAAATAAGCCATCAATAATTGAGCCCCGGCATGAGATTTCCAACAATGTGGTTGTGCAACCAGCAAAGTCTGATCAGAGCCTATGCTTGTCGCTTGAATCTTCTATGACTGTTAAGCTACTGACTGAACATCATTTGGAGTTTCTAAGTTTAAAAGGAGGCTGCACAGGCTTGCCCGAGCCTACACTTGTAAAAATGCCACATTGTTGGAAATCACATGTCGCGACTTATATATCAATAATCTGAATAAGTCTATAATGCTATCGTCAGGAATTGTGTGACACTGTACCATTGTTTATCATTACAGGTGTGACTTTGAACATAACTGCGGAAGTTGGCATGTTAAAGATTGGCATTGCAGTACCAACCCAGTACAAGGGTATGACGTATGGACTTCTTGGTAATTACAATGACAACCCTGATGATGATTTCGTACCAAGAGGTGAAACTGTACCATTACCTAGCAACCTCACAGAGAGACAGATTTTCGACTTTGGAAGCACATGTAAGATTTCAAAATAACTGTTTGTGTATAACAATCATTAGAATGATTATTGTTAATTATTTGCACAGATAATACATTTGGTTTAAACAATATTTTATTCAGATAATTTGCATGTAGACAAATTTATACAATGTTAATATATTCAGGATCTGACAGTAAGCTTTAAGCTTGTATGTAAGCCATTTCCTGACACAAAATGTATATACAACATATGTGAATAGTATAGAAACATTACAAAGAATAATCAACTAGCGCTACAGGTAGAATATGTAAAGAAAACAAATTAGAAAGATATCTATTTAAGGAAAACAAGAGAGAGAGAGAGAGAGAGAGAGAGAGAGAGAGAGAGAGAGGGGCGATGAGAGGCGATAATACATTTCCACTCTATATTCCATTTTTATGTTCACAAATAATATTTTCCACTTATTGTTTCATTGTGAAACATAGAGTGGAAAAATATTGGTTGTGTTATACAATTAATTCCCTTGGAATATTCATAGAAGTAATAATTAGTTTCTTATGTATTTTTAAAAAGTCATAATTTCTGAGAAAAAAACTTTAAAATACTCATTTTGAATAGGTAAAATATAATATTAAAGCTGCATACTCTGTAACTATGAACATTTTTCGAAAAAATTTATTTTCTTTTTAAATCATTTGTAAAAGTAGAATAAAGCTATGTTTTCACAATAAAAATGTTCAGTACAGCTGAAAACTGCATGGAAAAGTGAATTATCTTATCAAATATGTGTTTTTTTCTCTTGTTGGTAATTATTTGCGTCCCTCCAATAATTCTAGGCCGTTGAATTTTAACATAAATGCAGTTGTTTTGATAGTGATAACTAGTTAAGATTTATGGAAATGGTAAAATGGTTACCTGAATTTGAGTATTTTTACTGTGTTCTTAAAAAATAAAAACATTATTTTTAAAATTAGAAGATCAAAAGTTACAGATTATGCAGCTTTAATGAAGCAATGTTTGGCTGCATTTGAGCAAAATTAAAATCCCCATAGTCCATTGTTTTATAAGAAGTGAAAAAGATATAAATAGTGTTGCTTCGGTGAACTTGAGTTCACTTGATAAGTTATCACCCCCTCTACCACCCAAATAAAAAGTTTAAGTCTGAGTCTCATCCTTTGTTATCTGACAACTGATCAAATGTTATGCAATTAAACTGGGTGATGAGCAAGATGTCTCTTGTGGTGTCTAACTGTGAGTCTGTAACTTTCCCATTGGTATCCTGGGTCGGGTGTGGTACTTGATTGTATCGACTCCTGATCTTTGCACCCTTTCTTACTTCTATTTATACAAAAGACCTTGGGTGACTTAGATTAGTTAAACAGATTTATTATGAGTGAAGCACGCTTTCTTACAGGGATAAGATTTCATGCTATGTATGATTTTCAAATACTGACAGACAAATCATCAGCCTTCAAAGAAACTCAAATGGAAGAAAAAAATTGTGTCATATTCTGTCTTACAATAGCATTTATGAAATCAATCTGCTTTAATTTGATTGTATCGATTCCTGATCTTTGCACCCTTACTTACTTTTATTTAGATGTCAAACATTATCTCTATAAGCCTAGTGCAGACCCAGATCAGACATCGCATAATGTGGTGTCTTGTCAGGATCTTCATTCTTTGCTTACAGATCATATGCTTAAATGTTTATATCCTCTATGTATATTACCTATGTAAGCCCCTTAAATATCTGATTCTCTTTCTAGGGACTGCACTCCAAAACGAAACTATATTCTTGTATAGAAATGGCATTACACACACGGATTATGCCATTGATAGCATAAATTTCGTACCCAAGTTTCTCTCTGATGTAAATGAGACATTAATAGCCAAGGCACACCTGGTATGTAATGGAACTGGGGACCAGCAGTGTATCTATGACTATGCGGTCACCTTAGATACAGCTGTGGCGGTGAATACACAAGAAATACAGATACAAGCTGAGGCTAATGATTTGGAAATAGGTAAGTTTTGTTTTTTCTTTTTGATGCTAGTTGTCTAAGTAAGTAAGGGCGCAAAGATCAGGAATTGATACAATCAAGTATCACACCTGACCCAGGATACCAATGGGAAAGTGACAGACTCACAGAAGATACCACAAACGAGAGCCAATAGGTCAGCCCTTTCCCAGCAGGTGACCACATGGCACAAATAAACAGACGCGCATAAAGGCATAACAAAGACAAGACAGAAAAACATAAAAGTTCCACAAAAGGAGTAACGTCTTGGAACGGTCAGTAAAAATATTTCACTTAAGGGCTTAAACCAGTTTAACGGCTCCAACCTCAAGTCAGCATTTTCTTGAATAGTGAATTCTGGTCAACCACTTTGGTGGAGGCTGTTACCAGTAAATGCCACAATCACAGACCACAGACCTACCCACGACACCACAAGGTAGAGACATAGAACTCTAACAGCTACACACCAGCAAGAACACAATTTAATAAAAGCGTAAGCTCTCTCTTTCTCAGCGAGGTAATCACAAAACTAGATAGGACACTAAGTACCACAAGACCCAAACACAAAACCCCATAAACAACAAAACGTCAAAAACTGAATCATCACCTTAGAATAGAGATAAGCTGAAGCCACCAAAAACATTAAATTATGTCGCATTATATGTGCTTTGAGCGAAAAAACCTATCATTGAGGTTTACAAACAATAAAGGTTCAGACCAGACATGCTTGATCAGTGCCTTTGGTTTCATTTATTGGGAAACGTCCTATTAAAACTTGCTGCAAGTAAAATTTTACTATTATAGCTAGTATCTGTCTCTAAGGATGCTGGTTTGAGTCTCATTTTGTGGGAAATTCTAAAGGTTTTATCCTGGCGAAGTCAATATTTGACAGAGAAATCTATATTGGCCAGCACATGAGATTTTAGCATGTATTGCTTTGGCAGGCAACGACTGCTTAGGAAAGTCTATTGCTGCTCCCATACACAAACTGTGGATGTAGGTGAAGGCTCATTAATGCATAAAAAGACGTGTCACACACTTTCAACATTCATATTTATACCAGCAAACCCGGTCATTGCCATGTATTAATTGGGCAATTCACATGCTGTTGATCCATGTCCTTTTGACTTTAAGTATATACATTCTAGGACCATCACAACATTGACACCATCAACAGTAATGTGTATATAAGTGAACATAATAGGGTGCCATTTTGATGATGTTAGCTTTTGCTCTAGAACAGACATTTTTAAAACTGAAGAATCCATCATGCTTTTGCAGGCCATTATAGGTAATACAAAAACGAACTTTTTCAATCGACAAAATAATCTTATGCAATAATAGAGATTTAACATGGTTTTATGATACACTAACATCCACTTGATCCTATGGGGTCATTTAATCCCTCAGCATTTTAGCGAAAGTCTCAGCACTACCCTTTGGGTCCTACAGATGTTAATGCAGAGAAAATCAGGTCACTGTGCCATTGGGGTATGCAGTGTGTGATTGTGGTATTTCTGATCATACTCACCTACTTAGTGATCCATCTAGTCCATAATGAATACAGCTCTAGAGTTTCTGGATATAATCCTAGCATGGCATTTTATTAGGAACAATTGATTAAATGAAGTAAGAACCAATGTATATCAAATGTAGAAGTACTTAAAATTATTATTAAATATTTAACTCAACATGGAATCTGTTGATTGATTACTATCCCCTGTAATATTATCTTTTTTTTATCAGCAAATGCTGCTCCAATCATATCAGCTGTGAGTGGACTAGACAGACTAGATGGGGAATACATTCTATATTTAGAATTTAGCCAGGAAATGACCTTCACCGTAAATGGAACAGATGATGGCTCATTCACATATCGTCTAGACTCAAGTATTCCCAATATAACATTAACTGAAACAGAAGGCAATGCTGATATAACGGTTATTCTTCTCAATACTGATCCACAGAGCTTAAGGTAAGTAAAAAAAACTTGAGTTTGATAGACAAAATAATGCATTCTTTCAAAGCTTAGTATACACATGAATATATAGAGGATCTTACATGAGTGCTCATGTTTTTTTTTAATTTATCAAACGATTTGGGGAAAAGAGAATCTTTTTCGCAACGAGTTTAATAAATTCAATAATACAAGAGCACGAATGTTAGATTCTATTTATCATATGACAAATACTATGAAACCTGATTTCTGGCGTTAAAACGTTCTAATTATGTAATGTACGCAACGTTGTTATGGACGTCATGACGTTTCCCGTAAATCTATAAATCACTAGTGGTTTATCGATTTTATTGCATGGCGTTATTTCACTCTCAGACGCGACGTCATATGATAAATTACCTTTATAAAATAGCATATACACATCGTACATTGATTACTTCAAATGTAGTTAACAAGCTTGAATATAGCATCACTGCCTCAAAGAGCAAAACATTTGATGTATATAAGCCACAACAGAATGCACATCATGATCCCTGATTTGCCACAATAAAAGCCCACAGAAGTTTATCTACACTGTTTTCAAAATTATTAAGCATTTTTAAACAGTTGTGCACACTCTGTAATGAATTCCTTCAGCCCAAACTACTAAACATTTGAATCGAAAAATAAAGAGGTGGATTTTAATTAATAAAAGTCATCTGTAACTATGATTGTTCTCTTTTATATCATTTCTTTATTGAATCAAGCAAATATGATTTAGTTATAGAAAATTATCTGTTTTTCTCTGTTATAGCATTAAAAGAGGATTCTAATGCGCTTACTTTTGTAACACGACGTCTGATTGGATAACGTCATAAATTTGCGACAGTATATCCTTCGATTTACTGCCGGAAATAGTTTGATGTCATTTTTTAGTTCTTATTTGTTGGATGACGTGCCGCTTTATGCGGCTCGCAAAGCTCTAATCTGAGACGAGCCTGTAGAAGCGCATTAGATTAGGGATAACCATATTCAAAATTTTAATTTGGGAAGGTATATTGTTGGATATACGTTCGGAAATCACGTTTTACGGCTCCCCTCACGCGTCGCCGTAAAACTAAATTTCGGACAGTATATCCGACGATATACCTCCCCAAATTAGAATTTTAATACAGTTATCCCCTTATTATCTGTTTTTCTCTGTTATAGCATATATGTGGTGGATTCAAGAAACCTAGAAGCAGGGATCAACGTGGTTATGATTGTCTGTTCAGGTTGTAATGGACATGGTAGCTGTAACTACACAGACATACTGACAATCTCTGGTAGCAATGACAACTTTCGATATGCTACATGCATTTGTGAGCCATACTGGGATGGTAAGGCATTGGTTGTATTATAAAGTATTGTTGCCCTTGTGTTACTCTTATATGTTTTTTTATTCACCAGAGGCTAAGAAATTGTTATGTAACTCTTACGCATTGACCACGGTTGTCTTATTACACGAAATTCTAACATATTGAGATTCATTCAATTAAGGCGTCAACATATAAAAATTATATGACATGTGGTGTGGTGCGGTGCTTGATTGCATCAATTCCTGATCTTTGCCCTCTTTCTTAATGTGACATAAACAGCAGTGACATAAGGGTTGCCAAAGTTGAAGTAACACCAGGGGGTAACATTTTGGTGACCTCAGAGGGTAAAATTACATTAAACCTAATGCACTCTGCATGACACACTAACGACAAATTAGAACTCTTGAATAGCTTTAAAAAAGTTACTGAAATATAATAATTTCATTTGTCACTAAATGAAGATTCAAAAATTGAATATACCCAGAAAATGATGCACACACAGGCCATAGACTAACACTTGTTACAAAGGGTAAGATACAACAGAAGAGAGGCTGCTGTGTTGTATCTTTTTAGAAAACAGAAATATTTCATTATCATATTGTACTAAATTAATAGTTTATAAGTGTAATAGCATCGACATAGAATTTTTTATGTAAGGTCATATAACATGTATCCTGTGATATTATTGTGAAAACGCCAGTATAAAAATAAAATAAATTATACAAAAAATATATATATGTATATATTTCATCTGCATATGTTTTATTAGCTGCTAGACCAGTGTTTTCCTTCTCTACGTTTTAGCATATATCACAAAACGTACGCATTCTTATCCAATCACCAATGCTAACCTTTTTTTCAAATGTTCCAAACTCTAATATAAGCCGAGATTATATCCATATGTGAGCCAGTGCATGAGATGTGGCATTTTGACATGTGTAGACTCGGACGGCCCTCTGCAGCCTCATTTTAAGCTTAGAAACTCCAAATGGTGTTCAGTCAGTAGCTTAACAATCATAGAATACTCAAGCGACTAGCAAAGGCTCTGATCAGACTGCGCATATGCGCAGGATTGATCTGCGGCTTTGCTGGTCGCACATACCACATTGTTGGAAATCTCATGCACTGGCTTGGTCATTGTATGATCTTTTATGCAGGTGATGACTGTGAACTAGACTACGATGCTTGTAGTGTGAGTCCCTGCTCAGCAGGAACAAATTGTACAGATAGACCAGCGGCAGAACTAGAGGCTAACCCAAGCTTACCAGCCTACACGTGTAGTCCATGTCCCACAGGCTACCAAGATAATGGAACCAAATGTGAAGGTAATGAAATGTTTACACGAGGAGGTGCCATGTTTATACCCATGTTCAAACAGCACACAAATCCCCTGATTTGACCATGGATTTGTGTTCCTTTGACAATGGGTTAGAACAGCTATAGGAATAGGTACTGATGCAAGAATATCTATCATATTTTTTAATATGACTGTTATTTCATTAGACAAATTCAAAGTGAGTGTATATTCCTTCCATCGATTAAAACAAAAATGCATGTCAGAAATTATAGTTCCTATTTTATGGTTGTGTGTCTATATGCAAAAATACCATATCATAAGACATTGCAGAATCATCATAAAATACTTTAACCAATGTCTGTCTTCCTTTTAAGTGATCTGTTTTGATAATTACGTCTGTTCTGGTATTTGGCTATCAGTATATCTCAAAGAAAACTTGTGAATAAGGCCAGAACATGAAATCACGTGTGGATTTGACATTTAAAGCTTTTATTACTTCTCCTTTTCAGATATAAATGAATGTACAAATAGCACCATCTGTTCCAAAAATTGTGTAAACACACAAGGAAGCTACTATTGTACATGTGAAGCAGGGTACAGACTGTCAGGAACTTCAGATTGTAAAGGTATGTACGGTCACAGGTTAAGATAAGCAAAAATTTTCAACGTAAAATTGTTAATATTTTCTTACCCATCAATTTTAACATATGTTTTGGGTGCTCATTGAGACAGTTCTTTTGAGTACCCACAACATATGTTTTGGTTGAGAAATAAGAAAATTAAATGTTCGTTACCCACTCTTAACTAAAGTTCTGTACAGTATATGTTCTAAAATTTCAAACACTTTTCTCTTTTTAATCTCAAATAAAGTGTTGGTTTTCAGGGCTTGGATTCACAAAATGCAAGTTGGAATTGCAAACAGGCAATACCCTGATCAGACTGGGTTTTTTTCAGAAGCAGGCTGATCTGGATCTTCGCTGTTTGTCTAAACTTTTTTTAGCCATCTAGTGTTTGGAGTTTGAGGACAATTACCGAAATACTCGTTTTAACTGTAGCTGTTATTCAAGTATATAACGCCAAAATTTCAAAAGACTGAGGCTTTTCAACCCATCCCCAAAATAAGTACTTTGGCAAACAGTGAAGACCCAGATGAAATACACAGATTGTGATTTTTTATTTGCTTTCCATCAGTGTCTGCACTGTTTGTTTATGCAAAATTGATCTTCATTGAAAGAAAAATAATCATTTTTTTATTTCAATCTGGAACCCCACAATTCATACAATGGACCATCCAGCTTTATCTGTATCAAACTTTACAGAAAGTTACATTAGTCTTAAAATGGTAAAACATATGAGACGCGACATGAGATTTCCAACAATGGGGTATGTGCGACCAGCAAAGCCTCAGACCAGCCTGCGCATACGCGCAGTCTGATCAGAAGCTTTGCTAGTCGCTTGAATATTCTATGAGTGTTAAGCTACTCACTGAACATCATTTGGAGTTTCTAAGCTTAAAAGGAGGCTGCACAGGCTCGTCTGAGTCTATTCATGTGAAAATACCACATTGTTGGAAATCACATGTCGCAGCTCAACTATCTTCTTTTTCAGATATCAATGAATGTGATGAGCAGATATCAGATTGTTTACAGATTTGCACTAATACTCAGGGAGGATATTTGTGTTCCTGTTACCCAGAATATATATTTGACAGTGTCACCAACACTTGTATACAAGGTAAAATATCAATCAATTAATATGATGAGCAGATATCAGATTGTTTACAGATTTGTTATAATACTCAGGGAGGATATGTGTGTTCCTGTCATCCAGGATATCTATTTGACAGTGTCACCAACACTTGTATTCAAGGTAAGGTATCAATTATTATTATACCTCACCTGAATTTCCAAAACAAAACTTCCATAGACAAAATACTGATATTTTACACTATCACCTGCTGCTAAAGCGACTGCCAATACTGTCAATCGTTTGCCATAGCAGCGTGTGATAGTAGATGCTATCAGTATGGTTGCATGATGCGTAAAGCCGACGTGTACGGTTCTTTTTCGCCAGGAAACGTTCAACAGCAATGACAGACACAAGGCATAATTTGGCGACTTTCAACTTCCAATAACATCATTGTTTATGGTCAGAAACATAAAGTATGGGTACTCGTTTTCTTAATTAGGATGAGACGAACACATTGAGACCAAATTTTAGCGGATTAGGCAAATTTTCCTTTTTTGAAACAAAAGCAAATCTTGTACAGTATCTCCTTCAAACTTAACGCTGCTTTGTGTTAATTTTGACGTCATCAGCTTTTATGATGTAATTTGTAAAGCGGAACTTCAGTGATCAGTTTGAGCAAAATAACAACTTTTGTGAATGATGTATTTCTATTCATGCATGTATAAATAAGACGCTGTGCATTATTTTCCCTTTGGAACTCCCCTCACCGTGGTAGGCATAAGAGTGAAAACGGCAGAAAATAAAGGGTATAATGTTTTGTTCCTTATAATAAAATAATATAACATTCCCTCAGAGGGTGATATGCGAAAATATCATCGCTCATAATATGATTATCAACCTGGGCTGCACCTCGGTTGATAATCACATTCCTTGGGATGATATTTTTGACTATCATCTTCTTAGGGAATATAATATCTATATAATAAGATAAGCAGATATATGATTGTTTACAGATCTACTCTGTGCGTCTATTTGTGTTCCTGTTATCCAGGATATATATTTGACAGTGTAACCACCACTTGTATTCAGGGTAAGATATCAATAATAATTTATTGAGCATATATACGATTGTTAAAAGGTAGATATATGCTATAAATAGTCAGGGTGGCTATATGCGTTCGTTCCAGTAATCCAAGCTCTTTATGTAACAGTGTATCTTTGGTCATCCTCTGTAACCCAGGCGTGACCTATTCCGTACCCACGTCATTCAATGCAGTGGGTACGGAATGGGTCATCCTCAGTAACCCAGGCGTGATCCATACCGTAGCCACTGCATTAAATGCAGTGGGTACGGAATGGGTCACGCCTGGGTTACCAAGGATGATCTTTGGTAAAACACCAACGAATTTGGTGAGTCGTCGTTAGACTGTTAACATGTTTGTATCAATATTCATGTGGCTATATTATTTATGTTATTCCGGATTAACAGTATGATGCATGATTTTGGTGTTTGGTGTGGGACAAGGAAATTTGATCGAAGGACCAGAGTAATTCTGACATCAGAAACTAGAAATACGAAAGAATGGCCTGTTTTCTTTTCCAGATACAACACCTGACCCTTGTTTGTCCATTGATTGTAGTAAAGCTGCAGGATGTACCATCAACAGTAGTGGTGATGCCAGCTGTTTCTGTCATACTGGCTATGACCTTCTACCAGATAATTCATGCGCAAGTAGGTTTAATGTTTTAACCCTTAACGCGCCAATCGCAACAATAGTTGTCTGTTTTTCTCGTCTAATGAAATGTTCAAGAAGCCTCTATGGCAAACAGTGTATACCCAAATCAGACTGCTCCTATAGGAGCAGTCTGTTCTGGGTCCACGCTGTTTACTTCTATACTTGATTCGTCAGTAATGCTAGGCAATTATTTGCAGCAGCCAACTTCAGCAGACGACATTTTCAGATGCATTTTTCTTGGCGCTTTAAGGGTTAAGAAGTGAGTGTGAGGATGGGATAGAAAATCTCATATCCCACTCAGAGGATTACCATTTGGCATTACAAGGCTTGCTGAGTGATGGCAAGCAATGATCTCCAGGGGCGGGTGATTCTATCCTAATCTCATAATATTGATTTCTATTCTTACCCACCATTCAGTTCTGCATTTTGAATAAAAAAAAGGATCCCAGAAATTCCTGTATGCGCTAAGATGAAATGTCAAACGATAGTGTCACTTTAACATAACAATGGTGGCACTTGCCAGACATGTTCATATACATCCCACTGGTCTACTATCTCATCTTATACAGGTATATGAGATAATTAGGTGAAATGGGTTAAAGTCCAGAAAACCTTATCTGGTGTGCAAGAAAATAATTATTTTGACTTGCAACTGAAATAAGCTTCTCTAACATTATTAATGGTGTCCAAAGCTATGATACAAGATATTGGTTAATAATAATTTTCATAGTGGGTTTCATGTTTATTTTGAAAATTTTCATAAAATTCAATTAAACATATAAATGAAATATACCAACCGTAGCTAGCAGCAGAACGTCTTACACAAACAAACAACACAAGAACGAGACAATGTTGATGCCAGTATCCCAGTTTAAAAGAATAGCTTGAATCTAGAGCTTATATGTTAAAAACAAGAAAACATGATCAGGAAATGCAAAAAACATGGATTAAGACCAACTTGGTGAAACTTAGACATTAAATATACAATATGAGTAGTCAAAGAGCGTTTATCAGCTTGGCAAATCCTATACATTATAGATTTAGAACTGGTTGATAATATTCATAAAACCATGGTGTAAATGGAAAATCTTGAGCTTTGCACATCAAAATATCATTTTTAAGCACTTTCTGTGTTTCTGTGAAAAATATGTTCCTGTATCATTGAATTTATTAAACTTGTTGCGGAAAATCCAAAATATGCTTGAGAAGCCTGACATTTTATCTCTGTTCTGCAACTCATTTGGTAAATTAAATAATACTTGAGCACTCCTGTAATATCATCTACATATTATGTTTAAATGATTACAGATAGGAATGAGTGTGATCTACCAGTATGCTCACAGACATGTATAGACACAGAAGGAAGTTACTCGTGTGGCTGTCACCAGGGCTATCAGCTAAGTGCTGATAAAACTACATGTACAGGTAAATAATCCAATTCCCTGTCAGATTTAAGAAAATATCCAAAATCAGGATGTACCAGTTAAGAAAGCTATAGCTATCTTATCTTGTACATTCTGCTTTGGATTATTTACTTAAACCATAGCTGTCTTAACTTGTTCATTCTGCTTTGGGCTATTTATTTGAATCATAACTATCTGAACATATACATACTGATTTTGGATATTTACTTGATTAATAGCTGTCTTAACATGTACAAACTGGTTTGGGCTATTTACTTGAATCATAGCTTTCTCAACTTGTACATTCTGCTTTGTGCTATTTACTTGAATCATAGCTTTCTCCACTTGTACATTCTGCTTTGTGCTATTTACTTGAATCATATCTTTCTCAACTTGTACATTCTAATTTGGGCTATTTACTTGAGTCATGGCTATCTTAACTTGTACATTCTGCTTATGCTATTTACTTGAATCATGGCTATCTTAACTTGTACATTCTGCTTTGTGCTATTTACTTGAATCATGGCTATCTTAACTTGTACATTCTGCTTTGGGCTATTTACTTGAATCATAGCTTTCTCAACTTGTACATTCTGATTTGGGCTATTAACTTGAATCATAGCTTTCTCAACTTGTACATTCTGATTTGGGCTATTTACTTGAATCATGGCTATCTTAACAACTACAATCTGCTTTGGGCTATTTACTTGAATCATAGCTATCTTAACATGAACAATATGATTTGGGCTATTTACTTGAATCTTAGCTGTCCTTAATTGTACTTTCTGTTTTGTGCTATTTACTTGAATCATAGTTATCTAAACTCGTATATTCTGAATAAGGCTATTCACTTGAATCATAGCTATCTTAACCTGTACATTCTGTTTTGGGTTATTTACTTGAATCATAGCTATTTTAATTTGCAGATTCTGCTTTTGGCTACTTGAATCAAGGATATCTTAACATGTAAAATCTGCTTTTGGCTATTTACTTGAACCATAGCTATCTTAACTTATATTCTCATTGTGCCTATTTACTTGAATCATAGCTGTCTTAACTTGTACATTCTGCTTTTGGCTATTTATTTGAATCAAAGCTATCTTAACTTGTACATTAGTCTTTGGGCTATTAACTTGGATCATGGCTATCTTAACATGTACATTCTGATTTGGGCTATTTACTTGAATCATAGCTATCTTAACCTATACATTCTGCTTTGGGCTTTTTACTTGAATCATAGCTGTCTTAACTTTATACATTCTTCTTTGGGCTATTTCCTTGAATCATAGCTATCTTAACTTGAACATTCTGCATAGAAATATTTACTTCAATCATAGCTATCTTAACTTTATACATTCTTCTTTGGTCTATTTACTTGAATCATAGCTGTCTTAACAGTTATAAGTTGCTTTGGGCTATTTACTTGAATCATAGGTATCTTAACCTGTACATTCTGATTTGGGCTATTTACTTGAATCATAGTTATCTCAACATGTACAATCTGCTTTTGACTATTTACTTGAATGATAGCTATCTTAACTTGTATATTCTGATTTAGGCTATTTACTTGAATCATAGCTATCTTAACATGTACAATCTGCTTTTGGCTATGTACTTAAATCAAAGCTATCTTAACTTGTACATTCCGCTTTGGGCATATACCTAAATTATAGCTATCTTAACATGTACAATCTGATTCAGGCAATTTCTTTGAATCATAGCTATCTTAACTTGTATATTCTGATGTGGGCTATTCACTTGAATCATAGCTATCTTAACATATACATACTGATTTTGGCTTTTTACTTGAATCATATCTATCTTGACATGAACAATATGAATTGGGCTATTTACTTGAATCATAGCTGTCCTAAATTGTACTTTCTGTTTTGTGCTATTTACTTGAATCATAGCTATCTTAATTTGTATATTCTGAATTGGGTTATTCACTTGAATCATAGCTATCTTAACCTGTACATTCTGTTTTGTATTATTTACTTGAATCATAGCTATTTTAATTTGCACATTCTGCTTTTGGCTTTTTACTTGAATCGAGGCTATCTTAAAATGTAAAATCTGCTTTTGGCTATTTATTTAAACCAAAGCTATCTTAACTTGTATATTCTCATTTTAACTATTTACTTGAATCATAGCTATCTTAACTTGTATATTCTGATTTGTGCTATTAACTTAAATGATAGCTATCTTACCTTGTATATTCTGATTTGGGCTATTTACTTAAATCATAGCTATCTTAACTTGTACATTCTGCTTTGGGCTTAAACCTAAATCATAGCTATCTTAACTTGTAAAATCTGATTTGGGCAATTTATTTGAATCATAGCTATCTTAACGTGTACATTCTGATGTGGGCTATTTACTTGAATCATAGCTATCTTAACATATACATACTGATTTTGGCTATTTACTTGAATCATATCTATCTTAAATTCCCATTATAAAAAGATTGGCTATAACATTAATGTATTGCAACAGACTGCATGCTTGGTAGTCAACCCAATCACAGTTGGCAACTTTGCTTTCCTCTTTAATTGCACGCCGGTGGGTCGGACTTCAGACTCTATGATGGTTCCGACTTAAAGACTTATCTATTGATGAGATGGTAGGAGCCTGATGCTTTGGCTGTTTGTCGGGCCCACCGGGGTTTACCTGTTGGATTTCTTTTGCTCCGGTATTCAGTTTAATTTACTGTTGTGTCCTTATCCTTGCTTTATCTCCTTGTTATATCTTGATTTATATGTTTTAGGAGATGATGCATTGATAAGTTAGGGGTCTTTCATGCAAACCAAATATATATGTGTTTTGATCCACATCTGAATTAAGGGTGAGGTTGGCGCCGTTAAACCGGTTAAAGCCCTCCAGTAAAATATTTTACTGACCGTTCCAAGGCGGTACTTCTTTTGTGGATCTTTTATGTTTTTGTTCTGTCTTGTGTTTGCTATGTTTTGTGCGCGTCTGTTTATATGTGCTTCGTGGTCACCTGCTGGGAAAGGGCTGACCTCTTGGCTCTCGTTTGTGGTGTCTTCTGTGAGTTTGTCACTTTTCCATTGGTGTCCTGGGTCAGGTGTGGTACTTGATTGTATCGATTCCTGATCTTTGCAACCTTACTTACTTTGTACATTCTGTTTTGGTCCATTTACTTGAAGCATAGCTATCTTAACCTATACATTCTGCTTTGGGCTTTTTACTTGAATCATAGCTGTCTTAACTTTATACATTCTTCTTTGGGCTATTTCCTTGAATCATAGCTATCTTAACTTGAACATTCTGCATAGAAATATTTACTTCAATCATAGCTATCTTAACTTTATACATTCTTCTTTGGTCTATTTACTTGAATCATAGCTGTCTTAACAGTTATAAGTTGCTTTGGGCTATTTACTTGAATCATAGGTATCTTAACCTGTACATTCTGATTTGGGCTATTTACTTGAATCATAGTTATCTCAACATGTACAATCTGCTTTTGACTATTTACTTGAATGATAGCTATCTTAACTTGTATATTCTGATTTAGGCTATTTACTTGAATCATAGCTATCTTAACATGTACAATCTGCTTTTGGCTATGTACTTAAATCAAAGCTATCTTAACTTGTACATTCCGCTTTGGGCATATACCTAAATTATAGCTATCTTAACATGTACAATCTGATTCAGGCAATTTCTTTGAATCATAGCTATCTTAACTTGTATATTCTGATGTGGGCTATTCACTTGAATCATAGCTATCTTAACATATACATACTGATTTTGGCTTTTTACTTGAATCATATCTATCTTGACATGAACAATATGAATTGGGCTATTTACTTGAATCATAGCTGTCCTAAATTGTACTTTCTGTTTTGTGCTATTTACTTGAATCATAGCTATCTTAATTTGTATATTCTGAATTGGGTTATTCACTTGAATCATAGCTATCTTAACCTGTACATTCTGTTTTGTATTATTTACTTGAATCATAGCTATTTTAATTTGCACATTCTGCTTTTGGCTTTTTACTTGAATCGAGGCTATCTTAAAATGTAAAATCTGCTTTTGGCTATTTATTTAAACCAAAGCTATCTTAACTTGTATATTCTCATTTTAACTATTTACTTGAATCATAGCTATCTTAACTTGTATATTCTGATTTGTGCTATTAACTTAAATGATAGCTATCTTAACTTGTATATTCTGATTTGGGCTATTTACTTAAATCATAGCTATCTTAACTTGTACATTCTGCTTTGGGCTTAAACCTAAATCATAGCTATCTTAACTTGTAAAATCTGATTTGGGCAATTTATTTGAATCATAGCTATCTTAACGTGTACATTCTGATGTGGGCTATTTACTTGAATCATAGCTATCTTAACATATACATACTGATTTTGGCTATTTACTTGAATCATATCTATCTTAAATTCCCATTATAAAAAGATTGGCTATAACATTAATGTATTGCAACAGACTGCATGCTTGGTAGTCAACTAAATCACAGTTGGCAACTTTGCTTTCCTCTTTAATTGCACGCCGGTGGGTCGGACTTCAGACTCTATGATGGTTCCGACTTAAAGACTTATCTATTGATGAGATGGTAGGAGCCTGATGCTTTGGCTGTTTGTCGGGCCCACCGGGGTTTACCTGTTGGATTTCTTTTGCTCCGGTATTCAGTTTAATTTACTGTTGTGTCCTTATCCTTGCTTTATCTCCTTGTTATATCTTGATTTATATGTTTTAGGAGATGATGCATTGATAAGTTAGGGGTCTTTCATGCAAACCAAATATATATGTGTTTTGATCCACATCTGAATTAAGGGTGAGGTTGGCGCCGTTAAACCGGTTAAAGCCCTCCAGTAAAATATTTTACTGACCGTTCCAAGGCGGTACTTCTTTTGTGGATCTTTTATGTTTTTGTTCTGTCTTGTGTTTGCTATGTTTTGTGCGCGTCTGTTTATATGTGCTTCGTGGTCACCTGCTGGGAAAGGGCTGACCTCTTGGCTCTCGTTTGTGGTGTCTTCTGTGAGTTTGTCACTTTTCCATTGGTGTCCTGGGTCAGGTGTGGTACTTGATTGTATCGATTCCTGATCTTTGCAACCTTACTTACTTTGTACATTCTGTTTTGGTCCATTTACTTGAAGCATAGCTATCTTAACTTGTACATACTGATTTAGGCTATTTATTTGAATCACAGCTATTTTAACTTGTACATTCTGCTTTCGGCTATTTACTTAAATCATAGCTATCTTAACTTGTACATTCAGATGTGGGATATTTACTTGAACCATAGCTATCTTAACTTGGACATTCTGCTTTGGGCTATTTATTTGAATCTGACAGGAAATTCTGCTTGGAATTATCAAAATATTAGCTGGTATGCAGCATAGGGTAGAAGTTTCACATGTGAAGATTCAAATCAGTTTGTGAATAGGCACAATCTGATCAGAGTCTTAATTTTCCACCTCAGAAACATTGTACCTTTGACTATCCAAAAAGTGCTCATCGATAACTCTGATCAGACAGTTTATATATAAGAAACTATAGAGACCCTTGTTACATTATTCATGGGGCCAGTTAAACATTTTTTTCAGTGTAAAATTGCGATTATTTACTTATCCATCAGTTTAAACGTGGGGTGCTCAAAAAAACGTCTCATTGAGGCGGTTCGTTTGAGTACCCACAGCATATGTTTTGGTTGAGAAATAAAAAAAAAATAGAAAATTTCAGTTACACACTCTTATCATGGTAGTTCTGTCTGCATGTTTCATTTTTCATGATAAACTAGACAAAAATGTTGGGGAGATGGCACTGCTATATTTGGCTTGTTGGCAGGATGAAATTTGATTCACTTGAGGCAAATCGAAGCGGGGGTTGGGTCCTTTCAGTCTATCTTATTTTCTTTCTCTATTCTCTCATTCTCTCTGGAAGAAGTCCCGATGTGACTAAAATATTCTTGACTTGGACTTTAATTCAATCAATAAATTAATAGAGGCAGATGATCAGATCTACAGGTGTTATTTTGTTCATCTATTCAGTCTGTTTAGCAATAGCTAAACATTAACAGTCTGTATCGTGTTCATTGGCAACACCTTTCATTTAAAGACATAGATTCTGAGACAATAATAGTGGTACCACTGCCTGAGGGCAACTCCTGGAAGAGCAAAGGCTAATCTTTATGGGGTGATTATGACCTCCTACCAGGGGGTAATAAAGTGGTCCCATGAAGGGTTTAGGTATTTTCTTATAATATATTGATATTTACCTTAGTGAAATAAATTTTGTTATATACAGGTAAGTCCGCTCTTTGGGCCCCTTTATTCCAGTGAGGCACTGAAACTGTCCATTATCAGTTAAATCTCTGTTGAACAGGAATATACGCCATTAAGTATTTTCATTATGATGGATAATCCCAAACATATTGATACATATTGAAAACTTTGCATTAAACTTATAGCTTGTACACATAATAAAATCTACTACCCCTTTTATACAATTAATTTGATATATCACTTCTATCTTGATAGAACACAAATAGGTGTGCTTTCAGAAGACCAGTTTGTAAGACTATAATAATTTGATGTTCACCCACTTGAAATTAACATATATCTTTGTACATGTATTGAATTGTATTCTGTTGTTTATCCATTGTTATACACATTTTAATTTCAGAGTGTCAGTTTCCATTCTATGGTGATAATTGTGGGAGTACCTGCACTTGTGGGCGTGGCTCCTCATCATGTGACCCAGTTAAAGGCTGTGTCTGTATGGAAGGTTGGCAAGGTAGGTTGTAAAATGAAACATAGTCCATTATAGCAACACTTGAGGGTGAAACTGTATTTATTTTACTAATTAGTTTAAACTTCTGTCTTGAGTGCTGAAAAGAACCTTCTGATTGATCCTGCACAAACACGTTGAAAAAATGTCTTCAAATGGGCGATTAGTCCCATAATCGTACGACATCCCAAGTTTCAACACTTCTGCAATCCCTCCCACACTATATCTGAAAACCAAAACTTCTGTTGAGATAACTATGATTCAAGTAAAACTTCTGTTGAGATAACTATGATTCAAGTAAATAGCCCAAACGTTCAGTCAGGACAATGGAAGTCAGACAGGAATCGAACTTTGGTGAGCAGGTTCACTCTAAGACTTATATTTTCTAGAAAATATGTTCATTTTGTTCATTTGTTCATTTTGCATGTGTGTTACTGACTTGCTTTTCAAGGACCATTCAATTTTGGAAAGCATAATATGTATCAAGTTAAGTTGGCTTTAATCTATATTTTGGTCTGATAATAGGTAATGATAATGGATTGTGATAATGGGTGACGTGATTGATACAGCGTTTTAGCATGGGCTTATAAAGGCTGTATCACCACATTTTGAGCACTCATTCGTCATGTGCATATCATCATCACTCATGTTTGCTTGACCTCCTGAAGCTTACCCCTTCTCCCAGTTAAATAAAAAAAAAACAAAAAAATGTGCTGACATAAAATCTGGACTGGTTACTTATCCAATTACTGTGTGTAAATGTAAAATAAATGATTTGGCGGAAACATTTGAACCAGTTTTAATATATCAGGAACAAAATAAACGTATAATATATCAATTATGATTTGACAATTGTCTTATCAAATTATGATATGACAATTGTCATATCATACCCTATATTAACCTGAAGCAGACATATCTGCCTCAGTGCTGAAGGCCAAAGGGTTGATATGGGTGTATATATGATATGGAAATTAATAATCTCTCTATATCTCAGTTGCTGGTTCATATGTTTATTGTATTCAATCTACAGGTACAGACTGTGACACAGATATCAATGAGTGCTTAGAGACTAACAGATGTGGTGATGAATACAAGATCTGTGTTAACAGTGTTGGTTCCTATACCTGTAACTGCATTTCTGGGTATACTCTAACAAGTAATGGCACATGCATAGGTAAGAAGTATTTGACTTTTGATAAGGCTAAAACCATGGCATATTCCATTGTTACACACAGAACCTAAGAAATACACAATGTTTGGTTCTATCATTGTGATTGCAATTCTGGTCATAAACTCAAAACTGTTGATACATATTTAGGTAGGTAGACCTGCTCTGCATTGCGTTTACACTGTGATGTACTATATCTTTAATTGCATTTCTGGTTATACTCTCATAAATAATAACACATACACAGGTAGGTAGAATTTGCACTTGTAACTGCCAAAATATATTGCATATCCATTGTTAGGGCAGAGGAATGCTTAGTTCATTTAGATTAATAAAATGCATGTGCGTGAATGAAAGCAATATATTCTTGAATTTTCTTCAATAAAAGATAAGTTTAAGAAAATGATTCACATACGTAGTGATTTTTTGCTTGATATATCACTGGCTAGAGGTCAGTCGTTGAAGTGGAAAAATCGCAAGCTTGGAGCGTGAGTGACATATGAACTTACAACTTATCAACAGACAGTGATATATTGAAGCAACAAATCACTGCCAGTGCGATGGTATTTCGATTTTAACTCACAAAGGGTTAAAAATGTGAACAAATAATTCAGAGTCTATAATGATCCCGCCATCTTAGACACAGTGTTGGAATTTCCTGTAACTCTTGTTTGGACTAAACCCGTAATTTTACGTACGTTTTGAACGTCCATCAGTTGTAAAAACGACGTTATGCCTTCTCTTGTAAACGTAACAAGGCTGACATGATAGATGACGTCATGAAAATCAAACTGGCGACTAAATGACGTCAAACCAGTCAGTTAAGTGATTTATCAACCAATAAATCACTGAATTTAACCATTGGCTATATAGGCGATCAGTGTTAGAATAAAAAATAATATTTTATTTCCCCCTACCTAACTGATATCTAACTTAATTTTCGCATATTTTCAAATGATATGAACAATGATCATACTGTTTCCTTAGGAGGAGCCTGATCACGGTTAATTTTGTTTAAATACACTACTTCAGAATCAGTTTGATTTAATGCAAATAAATAAGCTAAAGATAAACATAAACCACAAGCATTGATCAAAATCAATAATAATTAACCAGGAGTTTATAAGTAAGAAATGGTGCAAAGATCAGGAATCGATACAATCAAGTACCACACCTGACCCAGGATACCAATGTAAAGTGACAAATTCACAGTTAGACACCACAAATGAGAGGCAAGATGTCAGCCCTTTCCCAGCAGGTGACCACAACGCACATATAAACAGACGTGCACAAAGACATAGCAAACACAAGACAGAAAAAACATAAATGATCCACAAAAGAAGTACCGCCTTGGAACGGTCGGTAAATATTTTCTGGAGGGCTTAAACCGGTTTAACATCACCGACCTCACCCCTAATTCAGATGTGGATCAAGACATATAGATATTTGGTTTGCATGAAAGAAACCTAACTTATCAGTGCATCATCTCTTAGAACATATAAATCAAGATATAACAAGGAGATAAAGCAAAGATAAGGACTCAACAGTCAATAAAACTGAATACCGGAGCAAAAGGAATCCAACAGGTAAACCCCAGTGGGCCTGACAAACAGCCAAAGCATCAGGCCCCTACCATCTTATCAATAGATAAGTCTTTAAGTTGGAACCATCATAGAGTCTGAAGTCAGACCCACCAGGGTGCAATTAAAGAGGAAAGCAAAGTTGCCAACCGTGATTTAGTTGACCACCAAGCATGCAGTCTGTTGCAATACATTAATAATAAGCCTTGATAAATACACTACTTCAGAATGATTTTGATTTAATGCAAATGAATAAACTTAAGATATACCACAAGCAATGATAAAAAACAATAATAATTGATAGGAGTTAATAAACATTGTTCAGATGGCATTGAGTAAGCAATAGTCAAGAACAAGCAAAGCAAATAACTCTCTCTTTAATTCTAAGTGATAATTAAAAAATTAAAAGAGCTTAAACATACAAACGACATAAAATAACTGCACTTAAAGATGTTGCTGCTAAAGTCATGTGCTACATATATACTGACTGACAAAAGAAATGCTACATCTAAATTCACAGCCATGTTATATAAATGTTTATACATAAGGTATTAATTGGAAATATGAACTATTTTTTACTTTTAATGGCATGTTTATGTTGTATCTCAAAACTTTCTGTCTGAGAAAATTTAATGGTGGAAATCAAAATTTTGAAAATTGACGTCGTTTTTCCTTAGTTTTTGTTAAGAATTAAAAAACATATGCACGTGATATGGTTTTCTGGAAGAGAACAATAAGAATGGCAAATAAGGATGTATATAAACCATGCGTTTTGACACAAATTTGCATTGCCTTCAATTCGATTCTGACATGTAGATGGTATGTGAAGTTTGACGTTAGCGTCTTCAGTAACATCAAAATGAATGTCGCCATTTTACATTACAAGACAGATATTGCTTACACATGTTGCAAACAATTGCCCTGTACAGTTTTATCCATTTGTCCCCCGCCATTTTGAGGTATTCATGAAAAACCCAAAAACGTCAGTTTTGAATTTGGCGTAGACATGAGGTGGCAGAATTCCATCTAAAGATACGTTTTTTTTTCTTACAGTTTGCGCCACTCACTAAGCCTGCTACGCTTTTTTACCATCATAATGATCACCTGTTAGGTGTGGTGGCTGTAAAACCTTTTTTAAGCAAATGACGCCATAACGTCAAACATCATGAATAAAGTGCAAAAATAACAACGCTAAACATGATCTGGACTCTGGACTTCCGATTTTGCTTACAAATATAGCGAGTTTATAGCTTTTCATAAGTGCTACAAAATCAGGAAGTATGTAGCGTTTCTTTTGTCAGTCAGTATATATGCTAGCGTTATTGAAAAGGCAAAAGAAAATATGTGTTGTTTCCAGTTACTCTACCAACCCTAATATGTTGGCCTCCTCAAGCTTTTTACAAGCCTTTTGGGAAGGATTTTTATACTTTTTCCATACAAGAAACAATTATTTATATAAAAAGTCTGCCTACCTACCATTCCTTATTTTTTAATGTAACTGGAGACAAGACATTTTTTTCTTTTAGCCTTAATGTAAGAAAATAGGTTTATAGCAGCGAGGATAGAAATCAGACAGCTGCTCCTACAGGAGCAGTTTGATCTTGGTCTACACTGTTTGTCTAATTGCTTTGAAAACTTTCAGCAGACAAGAAAAGCAGACAATTTTTGTTGTGATTGACGCTTTAAGGGTTAAGCACTACGTGTTCTTCTTTTTATCAATGGTAAATCCAATATCTTAACATATTCATGCGCAGATCCAGAAAGTTTTGTCAGAGGGGGTCCAACTTAAAAAAAAAAATTAGTTGATGCGGTATTGAGGGGAGAGATGAGGAAGGTTTCAAGTACTGCTATAAGCAGGCCATCATCGGCCCATCAGCAAAACACCATTTAAATGGCATTTCGCTGGTGTGCCATTGATGGCTCAGCATTGAATGCTGGCTTGGCAGCTTTGTAATTTTTCAGGGGATCTGGACCAGTATTAGTAAGAAACCCTTTAGTTTTGTGATTGTTCAAAGTCTGGACCCCTCCCCCTCTGGATCCACGCATAATCAGAGAGAGTTCAGACCCCCTGTCCCCTTCCCCTCTGAAACCATGCATGATATTCACATGTCTGTCTATACTATTAATTACAGATGTGAATGAATGTGACTCTGTAGCTCTGAACGTTTGTGAACAAGGCTGTACTAACACAGAAGGAGGTTTTATCTGCAGTTGCAATAGTGGATATGTAGTTAACACAACTGATTCTACTAGATGTACAGGTAAATACAGTCAAACCTTGAAAAAGTTACGCACATCAAAGGGAGACTACTGGATCAAGCAGTGATTCTCTTCGATTGCGTCCCTTTTCAAAATGGGAACTTCTCTTAAAGGAAAGATTTTGCTCCCAGAGGGAGCAAATTCTTTCCTTTAAGAGCAGTTCCTTATGGCATGGAAAATCACTTTTACCACATTAGGTGACCTCCCTTGAATGTTACTATTTTTTGTCATGCATAATCCACATGTTATCTGCAGTTGTGATAGTGGATATTTAGTTAACACAACAGATTCTACTAAATGCACAGGTAAGTACAGTTAAAACTTGATTTCTCACACTCGAAAAGTTCAAAGTATCTTCTTATTTTAATTACCTTTTCAATACATTTGATTCAAAGAAAATGCAATATAAATGAAGAATTTTAATCTCATACAAAAATAGTAAGTGAGTATGTTCTGGAAATACCACAATCACAAACTGCAGACAAAGCCCATGGCACTGCGAGGAAGAGTCACACAACAATAACGAGACACCAGGAAGACAAACTAAGAAAAGCACCCAGCTCTCTCTTCCCTATCAAGATGATTGCAAAACTAGAATGGACATAAAGTAACGTACAACAAAAGAGAGAACAATTACAGACTCCCACATAGGGAGTAGCAATAAACAACAAGTCAACAGCAACAGAACCACGGCCTTAGAGCGGACAGCAGCCTTATCCACCAGGAGGCTTCAATGCATTTTACTGGTACCAAATCTTTACCCTAGATTTTGCTGTTGTTGAAATATAAGAAATGTTCAATTCGCATGGAAACCTTATAACTATTGCAATATATCATCATTGAGAAACACTCCAATTAAATTAACACACTATGATGAAACAAAGAAAAGGGCTCACAAACAGGTCGAGACGTTTCTTTTTAGCACTGAAAACATTTGTTTAGATCGCTAACACTGAACACACTCAGTCTGATATATAGCGCTACATATGATCCCATTAATTTAACAGATAATGGTGATATTTTCAGTAGTTCGTGATGGTCGATTGCAGTCTGACAGGCCTTATCCATAGTCAGCACCCATGCTGAACCTATAAAATTAGATCATTCCTCACCTTTGTCCTAAAAATTCTGGTCCTCCAAAAAGATGAAATAACTGCAGGGCATTTTCCATAAAAATGAAAGCTTTCTTAAAAATATATACAATATTTGAAATTGCCTTGTAGCTGGAACTATGGTTGTATTTTGCAGAGGAAATTAAAATGTTTATTTTGAAAATGTATAAAGGCTATGAAAATAGTGCGAAATTTGTAAGGTTTCTTTTTTTCAAAATTTCAAGCTGCTAAACACATATAAATGTTATTACTTAGAGAATACGCTGATTTGGTTTTAGTTTTTGACAATACGCTGCAGCCACTGCTGTGTTAAACCAAAGTTTTCTTTATACTATAAATCCGTAAATTTGTGTGAGAATTTTATTTTGTGGATGGTGTTAAAAGACCTATTTGTAACATTTTAATTTCGCGAGTAGGGCATGATTCACCAATATCAGTAAACAAAAGAATGATTTCTCCATTTTGCAAGGATTTTATTTTCAGGAAAATAAAACCCTCGCGAACATTTCCGCATTTACAGTACTGGAAAGACTTTTGAAATGATTGTAATCTGAATGTTAACTGTTTGTAATTAGATAATCTAATATGTTTTCAGTTTTTGACCAATGTGCTACAGGAATTTCTGGGTGTGAACAGAGTTGTATACATTCTGGAGAAGGCTTTAGTTGTGACTGTAATCTAGGATTTATTCTCAATGATGACAGAAAGACCTGCAGGAGAGGTAATATTATTAAGAGATTTAGAGAATGTTACTTTATATGGGGAGAGGATGGGGCATGAAGGTGTTTTGGGTTTTTAATTTTATCTTATATCTGAGACATGATTCTGTGTCTTTGTTTGCTTAAATGCAAATGTTCATTTAGCGCTATGTTATGTCTATGATATTTCCCTCAAAATTCAGTCCTGAGTTGATTTTTTCATTCTCATAAGTGTTTTATGTATCATGGAATAGTTTATGGTATGGACATAATATTTACTATTCTTTTGAACTCAGCCATACATCGTTTGTATATAAGTATTTCGAGGGTGTGTGCGTCTTAACCAATCAGAATATTCAGCACTCTTCTCAGCCAATGATAAACCAGAATTTCACTCTATTTACAATTTGTGTCATTATTGATACATTATTGAGCCATACATCGTTTGCATATAAGTATTTCGAGGGTGTGTGCGTCTTAACCAATCAGAATATTCAGCACTCTTCTCAGCCAATGATAATCCAGTATTTCACTCTATTTACATTTTTTGTCATTATTGATGCATCAGCCTTGAGGTAAGACCCTTGTCTTCTATTTTGATAATAACAAATTTTAAAGCCGGCTCCTCCTCTCCTCCCTCCTCATTGCTTCAAAACAATAGCAAACCATACACTCTTTTCTTAGCCATAATTATCTGATTGGTCATACCGACACATAAGAACCTTTATATATGAATTTCATAAAGTGCTATAAGCTTTTTGAAAATGACTTTGAGATGGGGCGTATAGTTTTTTTTAAGATAGAAATTGTTAACCTTTGCTTGACGTTTCTTGTGCTTTCATTCGTCCCGAGTTGGGGCCGTTTTCGTCCAGATTTGTCAAAATAGTTTGTGTAACTCGACTTATGCTCATTATTTCATGTTGATGCTTGTCTATTATTTGAACATCATAGTTTTGCATACTTATAAATGCCCAATCTAAACTCAAACCAGTTTTCTTTATTTTTGCCAAACAAGCTTCGTTAAGCATTCGAGTATCTAACACAGGTGGGTTACATGTCGTAGTACCATAAAAACTCTTACAGAGTCTTGATTATTAGAATAACATAATACATAAATATTACCATCAATTAGTATATTGAGGAAACAAAATTTAACAAACAAACTTTAGGACTGGCATATTAATTTAGTTGATATTTATGCTTTTTACAAACGAGCTATGTTGAATTTTTATCATTGCAGTTTTCAACCCCTGTGAAGTTTATACTGAAGTTAACTGCAGTGATATCTGCCTCGTTGTGAATGATTTACCTGTGTGTACCTGTGGAGAAGGCTACACACTTGGAGCAGACAACCAGACATGTATAGGTTAGTTGTCATTAATAGCTTATTTAGATATTTATATAGATATGTTTATACTGAAGTTAACTGCAGTGATATCTGTCTTGTTGTGAATGATTTACCTGTAGGTACCTGTGGAGAAGGCTACATGCTTGGAGCGGACAACCAGACATGTATAGGTTAGTTGTCTTTTATAGCTTATTTTAGATATTTATATAGAAATGTTTATACTGAAGTTCATTGTAGTGATGTCTGCCTTGTTGTGAATGATTTACCTGTGTGTTCCTGTGGTGAAGGCTACACGCTTGGAGCAGACAACCAGACATGTACAGGTTAGTTGTCATTGATAGCTTGTTTTATATATTTATATCTGCCTTTATGTGAATGATTTACCCATATGTACCTGTGGAGAGGGCTACATGCTTGGAGCAGACAACCAGACATGTATAGGTTAGTTGTCTTTAATAGCTTATTTAAGATATCTATATCTGCCTTGTTGTGAATGATTTTCCCATGCGTATCTGTAGAGAAGGCTACACCCTTGGAGCGGACAACCAGACAGGTATAGGTTTGTTGTCTTAAATAGCTTATTTTATATATTTATATCTGCCTTGTTGTGAATGATTTACCCATGTGTATTTATAGAGAAGGCTACACCCTTGGAGCGGACAACCAGACAGGTATAGGTTTGTTGTCTTTAATTACTTATTTAGATATTTATATCTGCCTTGTTGTAAATGATTTACCCATGTGTATCTGTAGAGAAGGCTACACCCTTGGAGCGGACAACCAGACAGGTATAGGTTTGTTGTCTTTAATTACTTATCTAGATATTTATATCTGCCTTATTGTAAATGATTTACCCATGTGTATCTGTAGAGAAGGCTACACCCTTGGAGCGGACAACCAGACAGGTATAGGTTTGTTGTCTTTAATTACTTATTTAGATATTTATATCTGCCTTGTTGTAAATGATTTACCCATGTGTATTTGTAGAGAAGGCTACACCCTTGGAGCGGACAACCAGACAGGTATAGGTTTGTTGTCTTTAATTGCCAATAATGGCCAGCTTACAGTGTTATTTGGATCCTATCATCAAAAAACACACACACAAAACGTTGCAAAGTTGAACCCCCTCTGGCAAAACTTTCTCGGTCCGTGCATGTATTTAGTTATAAGTGCAAAAAACTAATCAACCATCTTATGCATACCATCCCATAAGTAGCATGTCAGCAAAGAGCCATGGCCTAGATGAGATACATCTGAATGTATTATTAGAGTTTATAAAGGAAATTCAGCCATTCACTTTTTTGAAATTTCAACCAGTGTCACTATTGAATGAATAATAAACCATTACAAGGTAAAAAAAAATTTAAAAAAAATGCTCTTCATTGAAATTGGATTAATTTGTCTATATAATTGATAACCCACACTCTGCAAATTCGATGTACAGGTTTATGGCATAGTTAATATGGGATGTATTTAATACTTAGTGAATTAGAAAAAAAGCAAATTTGTTTAGAAGGTATACTTTATGAGCTAGATAAAATCATGATTGTTATGGATGTATGCTTTACAAGTGTAATAAAAACAAAATTGTCTAGAATGGATACTTTATCAGTTAGATAAAAAAGGTCACGGATTTAACCTTTACAGACTAGAGAAAACACAAATTGTCTATGATGTGTATTTTATGAGTAAGTGAAAAACAATAATTGTCAAGGATGTATACTTTAAATGTTAGAGAAAAACGAAATTTCATACTTTGTACACTCTCTTAGCTCCATAATTCAACTTGCTCAATAGCCTCCAACGATGTTGATAACATTTTACCCAATTAGCACTTATTAAATACTGATGTTCACTGCAATCATACTGTTCTGCATTTTCCAGGTAAACTGTAATTATAAACAAATTCTATGCCACAAAATTCTTATTTTTCAACATAATTAAAGGATTGAAAATACATTTTAATAAGTTTTAACCTAAAATGCATTAGTAGCTATGGTTTGTCTTTTGAAAATTTAAATAGAAATAAGTTAAAAATGAATACAAAAAAAAACACTAGTCAATACCTCGAATTCAGGTATTATGTACGAAATTAACCACTATTCTCCTAGAGCAACCGAGGAAGACTGAAAGTAATAATATAGGACACCTGTTTTCAGTGAATATTACAGCATTAGTGGACAAAGCACTTTACCCTTAAAACTGTGTAAAAGAGGGGTAAAGTTCAAGGATGAAACAATAATATCAACAACGTACTTGGTGAGTTTGAGAGAAAAATCTGTCTAGGATAAACGTTCCTGAGTTGTTAGGGATTTATTCACATGCAAAAATAGAGAATACTAGGTGAGTGTCTTTTGATTACAAGTTTACCAGGCAAGGCTTTGGGGTGCTTGTTGACATTGCAAGGCTTACCGAGCGATTCAACATGCGTTCTCAAAGCTGAGCCTGGTAAAATTGATATCATAAGACGCAAAACCTGGTATTCAATTTATCAGCTTACCTTTTGTTTCTCCCTTCAAACTAGCAATTATGACATAATTTTCTATTTTGTGTTGATTAAGCGTCATAAGCGACGTCATTCAAAATAGTAAAATGTCATCATGACCTGATACATGCACATGCCATGAGATAGACAACGTTTATCAGGAAGCGACAATGCAGCTAAATGAGAGGTAACTGATAAACAACATTTTTAAGTTCCTCTGTTGTTAAGGATTTATTTACATGCATAATCTTCTTTATTAATTGTTTTGTTTTCCAGATATCAATGAATGTGACTATTTACTAAATCTGAACCAGTGTGGTGAACCTGACACGTGTCTCAACACTTATGGTGGCTACATATGTTCTTGTAGTGATGGCTACGAATTATCAAACGATGAAAGAACATGTACAGGTATATACTGTCTTAAACGCTTAATTTATCAGTGTAGTGAACCTGACACATGTCCCAATACCCATGCTAACTACGAGTATATATAGGTTCTTGTAGCGACAGCTATGGATTATCAAATGATGAAAGAACTTGTAAAGTTATATAACTTCTTATCAGCTGAATATTCATTTTAACGTGTTCTAAAATGATAGTATTTTTTTCCTATAACTAAGAGGTTAATATCAAGGGAGAAGTAAGGAAACATCTTCAATAATAATACTATTGAAAATGCTATGATACATAAGTTTTGTTTTGTGACTATTGCTAACCCAATTCAATTATAATATGGGTATATGCAATTATTTCTTCATTTTGTAAAAGTTCAAATTCAAGAGTAAATTTTGCAGCAATTACTTGCTTTATTGCAGGAACCTATATATCATCAATCAGTTAATCATTATTTTCAACTAAGGTACAAAAACACCACGTATTCTAATGCACTTGGTTTTGTAATGTGATGTCTGATTTGGTAACGTCAAAAATTGTGACAAAATAGTTTGGTATCATTATTTTTCTCTCATTTCCCTGGATAATGTGTGGCTTCATAGTCAGGGGCGCTCGGGACTCCCGTGCGACTTTGATGCCGATTTATGGTGACCTATACCAAATCAAACTTTAGGGGATAACTAATGAAAATCACCTGGTCACCCATCTGGTTTTCACGTCTGGACGTCATTATGACGTCATCAAAATAGCTTATATTGTATCAGTGCAATTTAAACGGTATGTCCATTGTAGTATATGGGAATCAGGGCGTCCTTGCATTTTGTGTGCCAATTTCAGTCGAAATGCATTAAATTTAATCTTAGGGGTAAATAATTAAAATTAACATGTCGCCCATATTGTCTTCGCTTCAGAAGAAAAAGATGACGTCATTGAAATGACGCCTAATATGGAAATACCACATATATATGCATTTTGTCCCTTTTCCAACGCTTGGAAATATTCCTTTAATGAACTGGTAACCTTAGCATGACTGAATGCAAACTCTTTTTAATCGTAACATACAAAATATATTCAGATTTGGTGAAGTCAGTTCGAGGGTGGGACGTAAATGCCGTCACGATTTACGAATAAAAAGACAGTGGAGTGAATGAAAAACAAACAGTGTTTTTGATGTTAAACGGAGTAAATATAATCTCTTATGCATATATATATATATATATATATATATATATATATATATATATATATATATATATATATATATATATATATATATATATATATATATATATATATATATATATATATATATATACTACGACCTTTGACCAATGACCTTTGGGTCTTTCTATTTCAAACGATTGATGCAAGATACGTAAAATGAGCCAGTCCGGCTAGAACATATGTGCATGTCAAAGCTTTTATAGTAAATGTAAATAAACGCCTGAAACCCTTTTTTCTAGAACAACATATCAATATTGTAAATAGAGGCACGCTTCAAAGCTTTTGGTTTAACTGTAGCTGCTTATCCTACACCCAAATAAAAGATTGTAGTAATAATCATTTGCATACACTATCAACCAAACTCATTATAGTCCGATTTTGACCACTGAAGGATCAAAAGTTAGAAGAGTCTACTTAGTAGTTCATGATTTGGAAATAAGGATAAACCCCTCTACAAGTTACCCATTGTACTGCTATAGCATGGGCAATAGAAAACTGTTACAATCTGATTTATCTTTCGCATGTTACTACTTGTCTTCAAAGGTCAAAATCGGACAATAAAGCATTCTTGTTTTAAACGGCTAAAGAAATATCTGAATCCACATGAAAATAGTTGTTCAAAAGTCATAAGCATATTGATCACTGGCAATAGTTTACATGAGTCCTCTTCTGCTCCACAGCAATACAAATCAGTACAATATAAATGGTTTGCTTTGTACTTACACCGAGATGTTTCGCATACAGACATGCTGCAACCACATTTTATCAGCTGCAGAGGGGTTTCGGGGGGCAGGAGGCAACATGCGCGGATCCAGGAATTTTTGTCAGTTTTATTTAGTCCTCAGTTTATTTTAAAGTTTAAAGAGGGGTTCCAATGGTTTTATTGCTGAGAAAGCTATACTTATACTTTACAAAGGATCCAGAGGCCATCCATTATTTTCGGGGGGGGGGGGGGGGGGGGGGGGGGGGGGGGGCTGGGGGTTGTCCAACTTTTTTCCAGGGGGGAGGGGGGGTCCAAATGCTAATTTTTATAGAAACACATATATGTACTTGTTATTTTCCAGGGGGAGTGTCCGGACCCCCTATCCCCCTCTGGATCCACACGTGGGCAATGTCATCATAACGGGATAATATTTATCACAGTCTGGCCTCTAACCATAATTGTCAGGCCTTGATTTGTCAGGATTAATGACAGGTGAGGTTTTCCAAATGATTCACTGATACTGCGCACGTTTGACACCTTCGAGAAACACTACTCTTGGAAGTGGTAGTTCTTGCAATTCAGCTTTTCTTTTCTCCAAAACATCCACCATCTCAACGCAGTGAGTCAAACAATATCAGTGACTGGCTAATGCAAAGTAAGAAAGATGGCAAAGATCAAGAATCGATACAATCAAGTATCACACCTGGCCCAGGATACCAATGGGAAAGTAACAAACGCACAGTTAGACATCACAAACGACAGTCAAGAGGTCAGGACAATTTACAAATATATTACTCTAGTGCATCCGCCACAGTGCTTTCTAAGGGCACTGAGCCGAGGTGAAAGAATGCTTCGTGGATAGAGTCTCCAGCATAGCTAAATGCCTGCCAATATGATCTCTTGCTCTGTCCTGACATTGAACTAGTTAATACCAGCACCTGAAAGTTTATGGAATTCTATCAGAGCCCTTGTTATGGCATCATGGCACATTGACATCTTTGATAAATGTCATGATCTTAGAAACTTGATGATATATGCGCAAGACTGATTAAGAAAATGAAAAATATCAACACTCTGCAATTGTTTTTATATTTTTTTAAGCGGCGAAAACAAAATTTGCTCCTCTGCAAAACTGGGGGTAGGGTTGTGCATTAGCTCATATAAGACAAAATATTTAAGATAGAAAAGCAAACTTTGGGTTTGTACTCGTCAATTGAGTATATGTTTGTTAAACCTAATCTAAAACAGTTTGAAACCAATTCAGAGCAGTCGTTAAACTAAATGACGATAGCCAAAATTACTACTTTTAAATTATGATTAAGCTCATGTAACGCACATAATACAACATGTAGCCGTATTAATGTTAAACAGCTGTCATATGTAGTAGAGACATCCAGTAATATGCAGACTATTAAAATGTTCACTGATTAGCTAGTTTTAATGTCTGCTTTCTGTACCTCAAACTTTCTATTTTCTTTTTCTCAAATTGATAAAATCACATATGTAACAAGCTGATACAGGCTAACACCCATGCTTACAGTGTGCAAACATCTCCTATTCGATGCGCCTTAAATCGGTACATACGATAGAATATGTCTTAAAGGGATTGGGATGGAGCAGGTCATTACTCAGCTTGCAGTCAAAATCTTGTTTGATGATTATTCTGGTTTTCATGATATGAGGAGGACAATTATTTTACCTGAGAAGCAGAAATAATAAACGATATTGTACATGTATATGACTTGGAAAAGGATTGGTTTAGAATATTTACATTAGAAAGGGACATTTACTAAATTGTACTGTTTAAATGTGAAAAGATTATTTCCTATGTTCCTTTAGGGTGTATCTTTATTTTAGAATTATTCATATTAAGAAATATTGAAAACAAATATTCATAACATCTGTAACAAAGGTACAGGGGCTTCATAATCATCAATACCTAAGATTTAGGCACCAGAGGCTAGAGATTTTAGCTAGGAAAACATGCGAAATATATTCAATTTTTCCTGAAACATCATTTTTTACATCAAGTCAATGTCCTTGCTCATTTATTATGTCATGTAACATATGTTACAGCCTTTAACAAGTGCTTCAATCTTGTTGTTTAACCTGCAAAATCTATAATTCTTTATGATATGGGCAAGACAATCCCAAAAAATGCAAGATATCCAACAGCAGCAAATGTTTTCATATATTTTCACTTAAATGATGCCTACCAAATTCGGCTCCTTAAAATTGAGTGTAGCATTGGGTTGTTTTTAAAATTGCTCGTATAAGGCACTTTATTTAAAGTATAAAAGCAGACTTTGGATTTTCTCTAACCCAAATGAGTTTGTTAGTATAAAATAATCAAAACATTTTGGAAAATGCACATATCAGCTAAAACGTAAATGATATTGGTCACACTTTTCATGTTTAAAGGGTAATCTAATTAAAGTAACGCACATAACACCACAGGAAGCTGTAATTTTGCTCCAAAAGAATTTATATGTAGTTAAAGTAGTCAATATGCAGACCATATGAGTAATTTAAATAATTAGCCTTCTTTCTGTAGCTCAAACTTTTAATTTTCTTTTTTTTCCTAAATTTAATATGGTAACATATGTAACAGGCTGTTAGAGACTTACGCCCCGGCGAACATAGTGCAAACATCTGTTAAAAGACGCAGCTGGAAATCCTCTTTTAGATAGGATACGTTTGCGAAATTCCGGAGGGGTAGCAATAACATTCTCAGCCATCAGTCTAAAGATGGCCTGATAAGCTGGGTATTTATAGGAAATCTACGGTATTTTGGATGCAAAATATTGTTATCGAGAAATAATTCATTGTCAAAGTCAGGTAAAGCATTGATGTAACTATCACGTGACTAAAATAATTGATATTATGTTAAAAAAGCGTTCGTGTTGGATAAATATGACCATACCAACACAAACCATAGCTTTTATTAACGAGCAGTTTCTCACTATGGTCGCCATATTTATGACGTCATAACTAGCCTCAGACGCGAATTTGAGATGGGTGACCACCTTTAAATCAAAGGTAAGACTCCATTGTAGGTTTTGATATAGGTCACCATAAATCGGCACACAAATCGCACGGGACCTATTTTTTGTCCCTAAGGGCCCTGACTATCATGCGGCTTGCAATGCTTTAACTTGAGACAAAACTGTAAACGTGCATTAAAATGGGACTTATTATATTCGAACTCTTTATTTGTTATATTGTTGTATATACTGACGGAATCATATTTTACAACCGTATATCCCATGATATACCTCAAAAATGCTTTTTTTAAATACAGTTATCCCCTAAATTATTATAAATATCATTTTAACTAATACTCATCTTCAGTTTGTGATGATTTCCACTATGGTGCAAATTGTGATAATGAGTGTAACTGTGGCGTTGGAGCAATGACATGTGACCCTGTTACTGGCTGTATATGTGATGCTGGATGGACTGGTACCCAGTGCAATATTGATGTAGATGAGTGTGGAACAGCAACCAGTCCTTGCACTGGAAATAACACAACTTGTGTCAATAATCCTGGGTCATATGTATGTGATTGCCAGACTGGATATCAGCGTAATGGTTTAAGTGAATGCGTCAGTAAGTAATCACTTTTTATATATAAAAAAGAATAATATTTTTTACCATTTAGGAACAAAAAATGATAATTATCTTTTCATGGACAAAAGAGTATAATTATTTCTTTTTATGCTAAAAAACAAAAATTACAATTTATGTAAAGGTCAGAATTCAATTTTTGCTGATGAAAGAGGCTGTTTGAACAATCAGTTCAGTAAACAATCTGATTCATATCCTATTGATGCTTTACAAAATACATGCTTTACAAAATACTCTGAGCTTGTGCATAAATAGATGTATTTTGTGTCAGACACAACCATCAAAAGGCAGTCACAAGTGTTGACCTTTTCACCTGTTTGACCTCTTGACTCTCGTTTGTGATGTCTAATTGTGACGTTGTCACTTTCCCATTGGTATCCTGGATCAGGTATGGTGCTTGATTGAATAGATTCCCGATCTTTGCCCTCTTTCTTACTTTTATGCCCCATTTGATTGGGTATGAGTCATGCTCTTTGCTCTGACAGACTGAACATGTAGTTGTTATTTTATTATATAAAAAAGATTTGCTCTTAGTACATCAGGCATGATAACATGACCTCATATGTATGATGGAGTCACATAAAGTGGCTGTCTTCCAACACTTCAGCAACAGGAGAAGGACTAGACTGAGTGACCAAAGCGCACTATTGGAGCAAAGCCCACAACTTTTTACATAAATGACCTGCAACATGTAATTTCCAACAATGTGTCATTTTGACATGTGTAGACTCAGGCGAGCCTGTGCAGCCCTCTTTTAAGTTTAGAAACTTCAAGTGCTGTTCTGTCAGTAGCTTAACTGTCATAGAATATTCAAGCGACTAGCAAGGGCTCTGATCAGACTGCGCGCATGCGCAGGCTGGTCTGAGCCTTTGCTGGTTGTACATACCACATTGTTGGAAATCTCATGCCGTGGCTCAAATGTTCCTTACAATTCATTTTAAGAAAACGAATACCCACACCTCACTTTGTGTTATTGTTCAAAAGTCTTAAGGTGACTCATCGAAATCAATAGAGAAAGCAGAGGTTATGCAAAAATAGTGTATTTTACTGGTGAGATGAGGTCATATTTTGATATTTAACATGTGCATATATAATTATGTATATACTTTTTATTCAGCTATATCATCTCTTTTCAAAAAAAAAAAGATTCCTATATATTTAATATAGTTATCTTGTGACACTTCTCAAATTCTGCACTGTGTCTTTATCTTTTAGATATTGATGAGTGTGTGTCAGGCTCACTCAACAACTGTAGCCAAGTCTGTACAGATACTGAAGGTGGATACTCTTGTAGCTGTAATGTTGGATTCACTGCAGACGGAAACCTGTGTTATGGTAACTATTTTTTTCCAAATATGGCAGCTTTACTTTTGAATTTGTGTTTGAGTTTATGAATAATGTCCTAGTCAACAATTGAAGGAGATATCGATTATGTGCACATTTAATTTTGTTTTACGAGTTACATATTTTATTTATAAATTAGATGCGATGAGCGACGAGCAAATCCACATCATTTATTTATGATTTAGATAAAATGAGTGTGAGAGTGAGATTTTGGAGCCCAGTGGCTCAGTTTGGTAGAGCGTTAGACTAGGGATTGAAAGAGCTGCTAGTTTGAGCCTCACTGAAAAGTTTTTGACTTGGATGGAAAGAATCAAACCAAATTTGACGCATGTATCAAGTAATCGCTTGATGTGTTGATAAAAAAAGGAATAATATGCATACCATAACCTATAAATTATTTAGATATCAAAGCATGTGACAAACTATTTAGATATTGAAACATGTGACTAAAACAATATGCAGTGCATTGAATGTCTAGATGTATTAAAATCAAGGGAATTATATATATAATATATATTATTTCGTTAATATAATGATTGTATGGGAGCAGTAAATTTAGTCAGATATGTCTTGATTTATAAAAATTAAGAAATTAAAGATGTGTTACATTTTATATTTCTGTAGATTTCAATGAATGTATAGAGAACAATGTGTGTAGCCAGGGATGTCTCAATACTTTGGGAAGCTTCAAATGTTCCTGCCAGACTGGATTTAGCCTGGATTCTTCCGACTTGAAAACCTGTATACGTAAGTTTTTACGCATGATAGTAAATATTCCAGCATAGCTAATGGCACTTTCTAAAAATATTTGACCACATAACCCATTAATAGATAGATTGCAGCAAAAATAAAATACTCTATGAATAACATTTCTTTGATCTCTGATACGCAAAGTGATAGCCAAACAGCTTTCCATAACCATTCAGAAATATTAGAACATTTAGTGCATACTACGTTCATATATGTTTGATAAAAGTGGGTAGTATTTTCAATCCTTTTGAATACATTTTATCATTAACTGACTATGGAGGATCTTACACAAGTGATCATTTCATATGAAATCTATAAAACCAGCCTTTGATCACATGTGTAAGATTCTGTTTATCATATGACCTTTGAAATGTGATTTTATTGCCTTTCATTATTTCAGTTGTTGTCTTTGTGACCTTACATGTTCCGCAAAAAGTGTTATGTTGTTCCCACAAAAGTTGTTATGTAACATGTGGTCATAACAGTATTTGTGACATGACCTTACCCACTAAATAATAGTAATTTTGTATGATAAACAATCATTTAGACACATTTCCCAAACTTTTTTCAAATGCCCAGGAAAAGTAAACAATTTTAATGTTGGTCTTAATCTGAAAATAAACTAAATATTTTTTTTCACATATTCGTATCTATTTTCAGCCGAGAATGTCTGTGGTTCTACGCAAGCCCCTATTTGTGGAGCTAATGCAGATTGTGCCATCATTAATGACAACGCAACATGTATATGTAGATCTGGTTTCCAAGAAGACCCTAATGATCCAAGTTCTTGTACAGGTGGGTACTCACAGAATATCTAGTATTAATTTGTTTTAATTGTAAAAGAATATTCCAATTTCATTGTAAACAAAAATTTCAATAAATGATTGGTTATGCTGTCATCAAAATGAAAGTATTAAATGACATGAGTATAGTTTAGATAGCAACTGTTGAATCTCCAATACAGCACATGAACATATTGGATTGAACAAAATAGTTCTATCATTTGATCACCAACAAAATATGAAACACAGTATATGTGTCAATGAAACACTATGATCACACATTACAGGCCAACCTATGTCACCAAGAGCAATATAAACAGGGAAACAAAGAACAAACATAAAAGCAAGATTACAATAAGAAGCTCTCTGAACCCCATTTTTAAACGATAAAGGACACCAAGAGTTACATCACAAAAGCAGGACTAAACATAAAAGATATCCATACAATCGGAGCATGAACAAAGAAAAAGTCTGAGCAGAATCATCATCATGACATGGAGTATATATGTAGCAAATGGGTTCTTTGTTTTCTACTCCCAAATGATGTTTTTAAATTATTTTATCATTTACTGTCTTTGTCTGAGGAGTAAAAAAGTAAGTGAGTATGGTCAAGAAATACAACAATCACACACTGCAGAGCAACCCATGGCATCGTGAGGAAGAGCCACAGAATATGTGTAGTAACAATACATATGTACGACAATAATAGCCAAGTTATCAGCTTTCTCTTCCTCTTCAAGATGATTGCAAAACTAGTAATGCACAAACACAGAACCCCCACAAAATATTGGAAGTACATTAACAAATAGATTAACAACAACAGTACCACTGCCTTAAAACAGACAGTATCCTTAGCCACCATCTGTCAATATGACGTTTACTGTTCAATAACACCCCATGTCCACCTCAACATAAGTAAATAATTGTATATTTTTATGATAAGACTTCCTTGTATTGAAATATAGCATAAATTATCTATCATCAACAGATATTCAAGAGTGTTCTCAGATAGCCAATCCTTGTTCCCAACTATGTGTTGAAGCAGAGGGAAGTTACAGCTGCATTTGCAATGAGACCGGGTACCAATTAGATTTTGACCAGAAGACATGTATCAGTAAGGGCTATTTTATAATGCTTTAGTGTAACAAATATTGGTATAATGTAACGCTATGAAATGCTGACCATAACAAAATAACGTTTACTTATATCATAATCTTGATTTTGCCTTTTTGATATGTACATCTGTAGCAATTTTAGAGTCATATGATAAATATTTAGAGCATAGTAATTTTTTAGATAAATATGACATTCTAATGCACTTGCTTTTGAAATGCGTCATCTGATTGAATAACATCCAAAATTTGCAACAGTATATTCCCGATACTGTAGGAAATTGTTGACGTCATTAATTTTGTTGGATGATATGCAGCGTTATGCGGCTTGAAGCGCTCAATTTTGAGACAAAACTGCAAAATTGAATTAGAATGGGGATAACCATATTCAAAATTTTCATTTGGGGAGGTATATCATCGGATATACATTGGCAAATCATGTTTTATGATGACACGCTACTAAATTTCCGACCATTTATCCGAGGACTCCCCAATACAAATTTTGAATACAGTTATCTCCTAATTTATTTAATCAAGTGAAATGAAAATATATATTTCAGGAGTGATGAAGCTTTGAATGAAATATACATTTTTTTCACTCCAGGCAGGTTTATATTCCATTTACAATATTACAGCATGTCCAAAAGGCTTTTGGGGAGATAACTGTACACAAACCTGTAATTGTGTAACATCCAACACAGCATCATGTGACTCTAGCACTGGTTCCTGTTTCTGTTTGAATGGATGGGGTGGTGGAATATGCACTGTCGACATTGATGAATGTAACAACACAGCCATCCATATGTGCCCAACAAACTCTACATGTGAGAACACACCAGGATCATACTATTGCCAGTGTAATGCAGGGTTCTTGAAGACAGGAGATGGAACGTGTCAAGGTAAAAAAAAATTGTAAAGCAACAATATGTTCCATCTCAGATGAATTTACCCTTGTTTAGGCCACACCTAATAAACTTTTAGATTCTCATCCAAATTTTGTGAAAAATTGGGGCGGCTGGGAGGGTTTTATGTTTTATTTTTCGGACTGCTTTAAAAACAGAACAGTGCTGAATGAAACTTTTAATACCATAAACTTGTCAAAATTAATAAATGATAACTATTAAGTGTCCAAATAAAAACTGTGTTTTGTATGTGTGCGTGTCGGGGTTTTTTTTGCAAAAACTCTGGCCTGAAAAAGTGCTCCAAAAATGTTCAGCCTTTTTCAAATTTTTTTTTCTTTTTTTAAGCAGATAAAAAAGTCTTCCACCACAATTTTGTTATGTGCTTATATTTCATAGGGATGGTTGGGGATGAGAATCTAAAAAAATATTTGGCATGGCCTTATGTATTTGATTGATGGATCTGATGCATTAGTCCCATCATCATTTTTAAGTCGTGTTGGGATGTTTCCTATATTGAACCAAAGCTAAGGTCAAAATAAAAAATACCTGTGTTTAGGGTAACCCAACCCTATATAAATTTACTGGTGAAATCTAGAATTTCTTTCTCCAGATTTCTGGAAAATATATGATTTATGTATTTTGAAAAAAAAGATATGTGTGCCTACCCTACCTAAAATTTTCAAACATGTTACCTGAAGCACACTTATTTTTGTATTTGGCCTAAGTTTAGGATAAAGTTTCTATTGTAAGGACACAATACAGTGTCTTCCTTTGGTTTATGATATCTTTATGTCAATTACTTTTGTTTTGATGCATAAAGATACATTGGAAAACTTTAAAATAGATATGGTTCTTTTTTTAAAAATGATATATTTTCTTAATAAAGTACTGAAGCTTGCAAACTTTATTTATCTGTTTGTCTATGATTTAAGTTTAAACGTTCCATAAGAGCAAATTAAGTTGGTCAACAAAAATGCAATTTGAATATAATGTACCACTACCTTCATACAGTGGATGATATTGCTTTTAATTGAAATGATAAAAAAATTTTTTTACCAATCATTAGTTGTAATTACTTTCTAATATATTTCAAAGTTGGTTTATTAACCGCATTCATGCTTGGAATGTTTTATGTTTAGCTCTGCATTGGCATAGCTAGCATTAAGCAGTTACGCACGTGCCTAATGAAAATAGTAACATTCAAGGGAGGTCAGCTAATGTGGTAAAAAGTGATTTTCCATACCATAAGGAACTGCTATTCGAGGAAAGAATTTGCTCCCTCTCGGAGCAAATTCTTTCCTTTAAGAGAAGTTCCAGTTTTGAAAAGGGATGCAATTGGAGAGAATCACTGCTTGATCCAGTAGTCTCCCTTTGATATGTGTAGCTATTTCAGCGTTCTGGCTACGCTATTGCTCTGTGTGTAGAGTACCACTTTCTAGGGAATCTTACAGGGCTTTTACAGTAATTGAGACAAGCATAATTTATTGTAATTATCTACTTGATCAATAATGAATTCTTAACATATATCTATGTTCTGCTTCTAGAATGTGATAGTACTCGATATGGCATCAACTGTGCTGAGACTTGCCCATGTATAGCAGCAAATACGCAGTCATGTGACAACGTGGATGGTTCCTGTACTTGTCTACAAGGCTGGTATGGAACCACATGTGAAATTGACGTCGATGAATGCTCCACAAATCCAGATGTGTGTGATGATTCTCTAAAAGAATGTAACAACAAAAATGGCTCCTATGAGTGTCCATGCATTACTGGATACCGGCTGTATGCGAACTTGGAATGCATTGGTAAGATATACACTTCATATGGCTCGCTTACCATGGTTAATTTAAACTTCCTCTTTTGACCCTAGAAAATTGTTTGCATAGCTTATGATATCTATATATTTGGCATAATTTTATAGCACCTTCAAAATATGTGTTATTACTGATCGTTCCAAGGTGGTACTTCTTTTGTGGATCATTTGTGTTTTTGTGTCTTGTGTTTCTCATGTTTTCACGTCTGTTCATTGCTGCCTTGTGGTCACCTGCTGGGAAAAAGCTGACTTCTTGGCTCTTGTTGGTGATGTTTATTGTATTTTTGTTACTTTCCCATGTGGTATCCTGGGTCAGGTGTGGTACATGGTTGTATCATTTACTGATCTTTGTTGCCTTTCTTACTTTGTTTTTTTTTGTGTTTTACGTCCCAAGAGGAGCAAAATGGGGGTTTATGACAAAGAACCATTGTCATTAAATCACCATAGTTGTAAGAATATTTCCTTATTGGTTAATAAACCCTAAATGTAGTTGTTATTTATCTTAGATAAGTCTTTAATACGTTTACTAAACTGCAAACTGTAATAAACCATCCAAGATAAAAAAATGTCACAATTTTTAGAAAATATAAGTTTTTTTCAAGAACGATTGGAAGACAGTACCGAAAGTAAACATAATTTTGTGAAGAAATTCGATGTCAGACAAGATGTCAAACGCTATAGAGTATCACAAAGAATAAAAGGCTTATGCAAGATGCAATTTTTAGCATCATTTTCTTTTTAAATGATTCAAAATTGTATGATCAAGAGTAGAATAAACTTTTTAACACCCTTTATATTTATACAGATGTCAATGAGTGTTTGGAGGGAACTCTTGACTGTTTACAAGAATGTATTAATACACCAGGAAGTTACCAGTGTTCTTGTTTACCTGGCTTCCATGGCTTTGGTAATAGTTGTGAAGGTGAGTTATTGGTAATTAATACATCAGGAAGTTACCCGTGTTCTTGTTTACCTGGCTTCCTGTGCTTAAGTAATAGTTGTGAAGGTGAGTTATTGGTAATTAATACACCAGAAAGTTACCAGTGTTCTTGTTTACCAGGCTTCCTAGGCTTTGGTAATAGTTGTGAAGGTGAATTATTGTAATTAATACATCAGGAAGTTACCAGTGTTCTTGTTTACCTGGCTTCCGGGGCTTTGGTAATAGTTGTGAAGGTGAGTTATTGGTAATTAATATGTCAGGCAGTTACCAGTGTTCTTGTTTACCTGGCTTCCTGGGCTTTGGTAATAGTTGTGAAGGTGAGTTATTTGGTAATTAATATGTCAGGAAGTTACCAGTGTTCTTGTTTACCAGGCTTCCTGGGCTTTGGTAATAGTAGTGTAGGTGAGTTATTGGTAATTAATACACCAGGAAGTTACCAGTATTCTTGTTTACCTGGCTTCCTGGGCTTTGGTAATAGTTGTGAAGGTGAGTTGTTTGGTAATTAATACACCAGGAAGTTACCAGTATTCTTGTTTACCAGGCTTCCTGGGCTTTGGTAATAGTTGTGAAGGTGAGTTATTGGTAATTAGTACACCAGGACGTTACCTGTGTTCATGTTTCCCTGGCTTCCTGGGCTTTGGTAATAGTTGTGAAGGTGAGTTATTTGTAATTAATACACCAGGAAGTTACCAGTACTCTTATTTACCAGGCTTCCTGGGCTTTGGTAATAGTTGTGAAGGTGAGTTATTGGTAATTAATACACCAGGAAGTTACCAGTGTTCTTTTTTACCTGGCTTCCTGGGCTTTGGTAATACCTGTGAAGGTGAGTTATTGGTAATTAATACACCAGGAAGTTACCAGTATTCTTGTTTACCAGGCTTCCTGGGCTTTGGTAATAGTTGTGAAGGTGAGTTATTGGTAATTAGTACATCAGGAAGTTACCTGTGTTCTTGTTTACCAGGCTTCCTGGGCTTTGGTTATAGTTGTGAAGGTGAGTTATTTGTAATTAATACACCAGGAAGTTACCAGTGTTCTTGTTTACCTGGCTTCCTGGGCTTTGGTAATAGTTGTGAAGGTGAGTTATTGGTAATTAATACACCAGGAAGTTACCAGTGTTCTTGTTTACCTGGCTTCCTGGGCTTTGGTTATAGTTGTGAAGGTGAGTTATTGGAAATTAATACATCAGGAAGTTACCAGTGTTCTTGTTTACCTGGCTTCCTGGGCTTTGGTAATAGTTGTGAAGGTTAGTTATTGGTAATTAATACATCAGGAAGTTACCAGTGTTCTTGTTTACCTGGCTTCCTGGGCTTTGGTAATAGTTGTGAAGATTAGTTACTGGTAATATCTATTTTATTAATTAAAGATCAGTGATTTAATTTTTTCACTTCTTGGTTTTAGTAACATTTTAATTGAATAACTGTTAATCTATTAGGAATACGAGTATGTACTGTTTTAGCTTCTTTAAAAATAACTGCTCTGTATGTCCTGGCGTTGCAAATGAGGTCCCATTGTATAAGATAACCCATGACACTTTTCTTGGAATGGTTATGTGTTTGGTTTAACTTCTGACGTTGTAACTTTGAATGTTTGCTTTATTCTCAGTGATTTTCTTGGACGATACATATGGGCTTTAATTGGGCTAACTAATGAAATAACTTTACTCAGCTCATATGCGCAAAACAATACTTTAAAATACTATGGTAACCTATCTAGCACAGTCAGGTTTGATATGCATATTCAGCGTCTTCCATAGTATGAGATTGTTGCACACCAGATAGGGATATCTGATATTTTACCCTGGGGTAGAAAATCTTATCTTACCCATGTTATCTTACCCAGGCTGTCTCGTTAAAGTTGAACATTGGTTGTATTGAAACTCATGCATACGGTCGTCAAGTGACGTCATTGTAGTGTTAAAGTGAAGTCCATCATGTCATATCACATCTAAGCGTATTCAGGAGCTTCTAGGAGTCTTTTTTAAAACATAAAATGCCGCAGTTAATGGTTACCAAGAAAAAATCTATTATTTGTGAGAGGATGGGATAGAAAAATCCGTCACTCGGGATCACCTTTTGTCATTATTTGGTAAGCCTCATGATGCCATACTGTGATCCTCAGGACGGATTTTCCTATCCCAACCTCACACTCATGATGGGTTCTTATAAGGCACTGGTGGAGTGTACACATGTCAGGCTTTTTGGTCATCTTTGTGATATGTACCAAAAACATATGTCTTCCTCAATTGTATTTTATTTCTTTACTATATTTATGTTATTTGAGCAAATTCATATAAAAAACTGTTCGTGCAATATCTCAATAACAAAGCTGCAGATCAGATGGGTCGCTGCACATATTTTTAACTAGCACCTTAATTCAGTTCATAGCTATGATCAAAATAATATTTTACCTATTTCTTCAGATCATAGATTTAAAAAGGTTAATTTTCTCTTATTTTATTGTTCATAGCTTGTCCTTCAAACACGTTTGGATATAACTGCACGGGAACATGCAACTGCATTACTGAGCACACTGGTAACTCAACACAAACATGCGACCTGGTGACTGGTTTCTGTAATTGCCTGGACAGTTGGACTGGTTCACGGTGTGAAGCAGATGTTGATGAGTGTGCCACGGGAACACATGACTGTACTACCCAATCTTTCACAGCGTGTAATAATATTGATGGTGGATTCGAGTGTCTGTGTGTAGTTGGTTACCAGAAAAATTCACAAGATACTTGTGAACGTGAGTACATTCTCCAATTAAGACAATATGTTATAAAGATAGCCCTAAGCATCAAGTGAAACTCAGATAAGTCTGCTCCTTACTGAGTATTCTGATCACAGTCTGGACTGGTTACCAGTCCGACATTTAATTTAACAAACCTCATAAAGATGTATTATAGAGACCTTTAGTTAAAAGTGTGTACCAAAAGTATTTTTTTCTTATTTCTCAAACAAAACATATCTTGTGGGTACTCAAAAGAACCGTCTCAATGAGACAGTTCTTTTGTGCACCCAAAACATATGTTAAAACTGATGGGTAAGAAAATATTTAAAATTTTACGCTCAAATAATTTGTTCATCTAAACCTATGTAAAGAACTTTTACTTTCTATCTGAAACAGAAACAAACAAACAACAAGTGAGTATGACCAGAAAATGTCATAATCACAGACAACCCAAGGCACTGTGAAGAAGAGACACAGTACATAGACTTGCTGTATATTCCTTGGCGATATGATTGCCAATGTTTAGAAAGGTCACTTAGATTTTTATACAGTAAAACCTGTCTTAAGCTGCCACTCTAAAGGAAGACCAAAAATTGGTTTTCAAGACTGATTATCGCTTAATGTAGGTCCAAAGTATTGCAGAATGCTCAGAGAGATCATTCTGCAATATGTTCGACCTTCATTCAGCTACCATTAATCTTTAAGACATTTGTTTTGTCTAATTTGGAGTGGCCGCTTAAGACAGGTTTTACTGTATCACAAAACCAGCATCCAAATCTAGAACAAAAATAATAACTAACTCAACAGTAACCAAATAAAAGCCTTATATTGGACAGAAGTAGGAACCACCAAATGTGGGGAGGGGGCACAAACATTGTTAAGCTAACAATGAGGTTAGATATGCTGGGGAAAATCAAATTAGCATGTTACAACCAGGTAACCACCAAGTTAGCATTTCATTCGAATGAAACATCATAAGATAAGCTGTCAATAATTAAAATTGGCTATCTATTATTGTCATCCAGGTGCATGCCAAAATACACAAAAACTTGTTCATTTCTACATGCTCATTACACTGAAACATAAAAAGTAGTAGAGAAGTTTGTGAAAAACCTGTTGTATGGTGAAAAACACTCATTTATTGATGAACATATGTTGTAGGTGCACATTGGCATTGCCTCTATGAGGCGATTCCAATGTGTACCAACAACATATGTTATTGAAATTAAAGAAATCTATTTTCAAATATACACTTAACAAGTAGCATGTCCATTGGCTTTCCTCTTTTAAACATCTCAAACTGCCAATCAGTATTAAAATACCCATCACTAAATGGCAAATTGTTTATATTTACATGATAGCTATTTCACCAAATTTGATTTCGTGAACTATGCTCTTGCTAACTTGGTAGTTGCATGGTTGTAATTGTGTTTTGTATTTCAGTCTGTTCCTCAAATACATATGGTATCAACTGTTCACAATCATGTAATTGTGTAACTGCTCATTCCAACGATGCTACACAGACATGTAATGTCACTGATGGTACCTGTGATTGCCTGGCAACGTGGACTGGTACCCGGTGTGAACTAGATGTTAATGAGTGTGAAGAAGGAACCAATGGCTGTGAAAGTGAACCCAATCAGGGGTGCCACAACACAAATGGATCATTTGAATGCTCCTGCTTACTAGATTACACTAGAGATACAGCTGGTAACTGTATACTAAGTATGTAACAACTGTTTTTATCATTTTGTAACCATAAAGTATCACCTCAGTCATTAGCAAGGCAAAGTCCATATTGGGTGTCCATTAGATAATCATAGTAAAACTATTTGAAAAATATAACTAGTAAACAAGCGTTGCATTTTAAGTGACTTTTGGTTTAATTTTTTTACATCCCAGTCAACAGCTATGGCCATGTTCGGATGGTCAGTTCACCTAGCCACACTTTTTTCCTGGGCACGCTTGACAAAGCAATTAACCAGTACTTCATGCCCATACTTTTTAACTTGTAACTGACAACAACCCCTCTTTAATCAGCGAAACGGAGGCGAATGGCATATAAATTATTTCATGATCAATCTCCACCAAAGTATTGGACTGGAGGGGGATCAAACTTATCTTCAGCCAGATACGTTATTGACTGTGGTAGGCGACACGGGGTTAAATGACTAAAAAGGCAACTGTGACAACTTTCCTGTCATGAACCAGTTAGCCAAATTTGCTTCTGTGGTATCATAGCAACAATCTATGTATGAGCCACTTAAGCACAATAATCAGGTAACCTGGCCTGAAGTGTATTAATTTTCAGCTGTTTTTCTTTGAAAGTCGAAACTATCAAATGTATTAATCAAAATCAACCTTATCCGCATGGTATAAATCTGACCAAGGTTCATCCTGTTTGCCTGCAATCTTAAAAAAAGTCGTATTTTGTGATAGCAAAATATACTGTAGATAATATCAGCAGGTGATAGTTGTTTATCTTTAAATGGGATTAAGCATAATCTGATCATTACATCAAAGAAAGAAATGACACTAGCTTTAACTCTCCAATATCTCAATTTATTGGTTATTCCAATATAAATACCTGTGTTTAGGGTAGCCCGAACCCTACATAAATTTACTTATGAAACCTAGGATTTTCCAGGTGTTCTGGGAAAACTAAAATTTTATTTATGCTGAAAGGCAAAATGCCTTTCAAAATGCATAAAATTATATTTTTTTCAAGAACAAATAAAATAAATTAATATATATGCCTACACTACCTAAAATTTTAAGACCCATTTACTTAAACACACATATTTATCTATTTGGCCTTAATAAAGAAGCCAAATATGATATATAATACTTTACACTGACAGGATTTGAAGTACAGACACTGACAGGAAGTGAAGTATATGGGACAGGTGTGGTACTTGATTGTATCGATTCCTGATCCTTGCTGTCTTTTTTTACTTTTAACAACAATATAGTATTGCATGAAGACAAAAATCAGTTCATTGATACATCCAAAAATTTAGCCTTGATATTGCTATAATTGTCGTGTTCTTCTTTCAGACGCAACAGTCCCCACAGAGATTACTCCTTTAGGTAAGAACAAATATAGCAGAACATAAGTAATAGCTTTTCAAAATAGCTTGCCATCTTTCAGCACTTTACTGAAAATAATAAGTGAGTATGATCAGGAAATACCACAATCACAAACTGCAGACCAGCCCATGACACTGCAAGGAAGAGCCACACAACAATCACGAGACACCAGGAAGACAAACTAAGCAATGCAACCAGCTCTCTCTTCCCCATCAAGATGATTGCAAAACTAGAATGGACATAAAGTAATGAACAACAAAACATAACAATTACAGAATCCAACAATCATTATCTACAACAACAGAACGACTGCTTTAGAATGGACGGCAGCTAAAGTGGGTTGTAATCTGCTGTCTGAAAGTACAGAAGCTGGTTGAAAGCGAAATTTCAGTAGCTGTTTCACGAAAGTGATGAGCTATTAAATGACACATCCAGCTCATCGCCATCTCCGCAAGCGGAGATGGTGATGAGCTGGGTATGTCATTTTATTGTTGTGACAGCATGATGAAATATTCACGGAGATAGCTATCCCATGCTATACTTCTTAACTGGTACGCCCAAACAGATTGCAAACTTAGTAAATTTTAATCCCCATATTCAAGAGGATGGCAAATATCTTATGTTTGCAAGTGTTTCAATAATGATGAAGTCAGATGGAAATAATCCAAATATGACTGTTTACATAGTCGCTTACATCAAAGCTTATATGTGCTACTTAACACAACAATACATTCTAATTTCTTTTTATGGAAGAAACATGGGAGCGCAGTGGCTCAGTGGTGGAGTGCTTGATTTGAGACTGAAGGGTCCTGGGTTCGAGGCTCACCGGCGTCACTGTGTTGTGTCCTTGAGCAAGAACATTAATCCTAGCTTAGTACTGGTTCAACCCAGGAAGACCCGTCCCTTTATATCTGAAAGATTGTTGATGGGACATAAAGAATCAAATCAAACAAACAAAATGGAAGAAGCATACACTTGAATATAGATTATCATATGACGTTACTGTTATACAGTGGATAACTTCATGTCATAAATAATGTTACGAACACATGTTACATAACACTTTCGGCGGGAACAAGTAACGTCATGACTACATCCGAGACAAAAATGCAAAAATTCATTGAAATAAACAAACTTTAAAGCGATAAAATCGCATTTAAATGGTGATATGATAAACAGAATCTTACAATTCTGATCATTTTATATGGAATTTATTAAACAAGCCAAGGGCTCGATTAATAAATTTCATATGAAATGATCACTCATGTAAGATCCTCTATATCTGGATTGAATTTACAGATGGTTTTGTCTAATTTTGAAATCAACGATGTTCTTGCTGGTGATGATTTTACCCTTAAATAACTTTTTGTCTTATCACATAGTTTCATATTTCTTGACCTCATGTGTTGTATTTCGTATGATGTTACAATGTTTGTGTTTCTTTTTTTTAGCCAACCAAAGGGTCATTAATATATACCTTGTACTTGACTATATTGTCCCAGTATATGAAGATCTGAGTGTAACAGCCACCAACCAATACTACAAGACAGAATTGCAAAGAACTGTAAGTCTTTTTAGAAATCCTCAGTCATTTTGCAGTGCTTTTTATTGGTCTGTTTAAAATTCTGAGATCATGTGGTATTTTACACCTACTACAGTAATGACTCCTAAATGCAAACTATGTCAAACATTGAAGACCCAGACGAAATACTGCAGTATTTCATCAGAATCTAAACTGTTTACTAAGACATGCTTACCAAATGATCAAATGCTCAACATCCGGTCGAATACTGATCAATTTCTCCAGAAAGAGAATAAAAAATTGAGGAATGTCATGCAACAACCTATGCATTCCTACATTTGTGGTTTGAGGTCAGAAAGTTATCTCGTTTTGTCAAATTTACTTTTCGCGTAATATAGATGTACCAGAATTTGACAGGAACATGTTTATCACGCGAAAAGTAAATATGACCTAATGAGAATACTTTCTTAGCACATACACCACGAATGCAGGAATCCATAGGCTATCGCATGACATTCCACGATTTTTTATTTTCTTCATAGAGCAGTTGTTTTAATATTCAACCAGATGTTGAGCATTGGTAGGCATGTAAGACAAAAACTATCTTAATAATAAGAAACACAATAAATACAGAAACAATAACATGTGACCCATTTATTCTATTAAATTATAAGGTAGAATCCATTAATGCATTAAATGTTATAGGAAAGAAAGTAATGTTAAATGTATTTAGAAGATTTAATTATTTGGTTTCTCCTTGCAATGATGATTGTAAAGGTTTATTAACCTATTTAAGCTGAAAGAAATTCCCTCTCTTATCAATGAAATCAGTACATTATCATTTAAAGGGTTGTTGGGTAGTATTTTTCATCTTTATTCGAATTTTAATATAATATTCTGTGAACAAACATAAGAGACACTGATAAGATGTCATGTTTTGTTGCATCTGATCAGGGTCTCCGCCATTTGACGTTGTTTCGTCGCCATTTGCCTTCTGGGTAGGTTTATATAGGTTAACTGCTAGCACTCGTAAGTCCCATTGCTTTAGTCGATAAATAATTGCCAGAAAATTTCAGATATTATTCAAGGATTTTCATGATGTCTAGGCCAGATTCTTATTGAAAAATATGTTTTCTCCAATATAAAGCATGTGTTTTTTTAATTAGAAGGCCTGTCATAATGATTATTGATTTATTGTGAGCAATATGGTCAATTGATGATTGCAGGTACACCATGTCCAGAAAATATTGTGTTAATGTTTACCAAAAAAAATCTGAAATCAAAAGACACTAGGACCTCGTCCCAAAATTGCTAAAAATCTCTGTTATTTCATTGATTCTTTAGATATACAATGTAGACATAGACATAGAGGCATCAATTTTTTATTTTCTTTCATCTACATATAACACATAACATAAGCCCTGTAGAGCTTTTAACTCAAACAAAAGTATTAAAACAAAGAATATGAATCACTTATCATAAATGACCTAGTTTGAATGTTGTATCTTGAACAAATTACAAAACATGAATGCATTTGATTTCAGTTATTGTCCTACTACAGGCTTGAGATGGGGGCAAATATGATCAGTGTCATCATCACTAGTATTTCGTAAGTAACAAGATTTTTACCTTTATATAGAGTAAAAGATTTGAGTTGTATTCAATCATTTTTTTCTTTACTTTAAACCCATCTTTGGTTTAAACTAACCATGGGTAAATCACAAAAAGAAAAAGAAAGTGAAAATGTAAATTAAAATTGTATTTACATCTTTTTCAAGGGTTTATTGGCTGACTTTCTATCCATCTATGGATAAAAAGTCAGCATTAAAAGTAAGCATCAGATTACTGAATATGGCAAAGTATGACAATAATTTCTTTGATAAGTATCTAAACTTAAAATCATCATTAATAATTTTATGCCTGCTGCTAGTTTAAGATTTGGATTTCAAATGTAAGGGTTTTGGATATTTAAATGGTTACCGATTTAATTATCCTTATCATATGATGTCACGGGAGTCTGTGAGTGAAATAACGACATGCATTAAAATTGAAAAACCACTAGTGGTTTACAGATTTTCTGGAAACGTTATGAAGTCCATAACAACGTTGCGTACATAATGACAAAATCATAACATTTGTTACGGGAGAAATGAGATTTCAAAGTAATCTTAATGTCATATGATAAAAAGAATCTAACATTCTAGCTCTTGTATTATCGAATTTATTAAGCCTCACATTTTATCTCTTTTCCCCAACTCATTTAATAAATTCAATAAAACATGAGCACTAATGTAAGATCCTCTATTTTCAGAAGTGGAAGTTTGGTAGTAAACCACACCAATGTTGTAACCAACACTACCCAATCAGCTCAACAGTTTGCTGCATCTATTGTTAGTTTAGCTAACGGATCTACACTTGATGTATTTGGAACACCAACAAATGTACAGGGATTTGCTATGGAAAATATACAAGGTAACTTGTGAAAAGTTAAATTGACACTTTTTTACATTGGTACTACTTCAAGTAAATAAAATCCAAATGATTTATTGTAATATAAACACAAAAGGCATTGTTTTTTATTTTTTACTATAATGCATTTGTCTTTTTGCTTTTATTTTGATTGTGTGTTTTGTTTCATAATTTTTGATGACTGCTTTCTTTTAAAGTTGGGTTGCCTTTTTTATAATATTTTAGTTTGCAATATTCCTTTTTTTTAATTTGGTATTTTCAGTGTTTTGCTTTATACATAATATGTTTGCCTTTTTCCTTTTATTATTTATGGTCTTTGAAAGTCCCAGACACCTTTTTCTTTCAAATATATTGGCATTATTTTGTCATCTACAGTAAAATCTCAAAAAGTTGAACTCCATTTTTTATACTCCCTGATTCAAAATAAATTTGGGACACAGTGGATACTGAAAATATGACCTATTCATAATCTATTTTGATAACTGTCTTTAGTAACATATGTTTTAGATCGCTAAAGAAACATCTCATTGAGACCTTTCTTTTATGGCCCCAAAACTTATGTTTGATAGGAAAATGATAATAATCATTTTTGGGGGTTATATTGTTTTTGTCTACCTCCCTATAATTTGAACTACTGACAATTTGAAACAAAATCTCAGGCCCTGAGGACTTCGAATTAACAAGATTTGACTGTATTTGCTCTTTATTTTGATCTTTTTTAAATCATCTTTTGCAGTGGACCTTGCTACTTACTCACCATCCTCGTTGGCTTGTCAGGCTTTCATTGAAGTCATTAGTGAGTGTAACAATGGGTATCAGTGCCAAGTTGATAGTGGGATTCCTTCTTGCCAGTAAGTTGTATTTCTGTTATATATGAACCAGTGACATGTCTCATTAGTTAGTGTAAAAATGGTTATCAGTACCAAGTTGATAATGGAATGCCTCCTTTCCAGTAAGTTTTATTTCCAGTATACAGACCCCCCCCCCCCCCCCTGAGAAACGATGCCAACATCAGCCTGTCGGTGAATACCATTTTGCTTGTGGGCCAATCATTGCCCACATTAGTCTACTAATAATAGGGTTCTTTTTCTCCCCTTCCCCCTGTAAAGTAAATTGATGACTAAAAACCTTTGTCAAAACTTTGGACCCACCTGCTGACCAAACTTTCTAGATCTTCCCATGATTATATATATGAGATAACCAATGACAAAGTAAATATGCAAAGTAAGAAAGACGGCAAGGATCAGGAATCGATACAATCAAGTACCACACCTGTCCCAAGATGCCAAATGGGAAAGTAACAAAATCACAATAAACATCACAAACAAGAGCCAGAGGTCAGTTATTTCCCTTCAGGTGACCACAAGGCAGCAATAAACAGATGCAAAAGCATGACAAAGACAAGACATAAATAACACAATTGACCCACAAAAGAAGTACCGGCTTGGAACGGTCAGAAAAGATATTTTACTGGAGGGTTTAAACTGATTTTACGGCGTGCTAACCTCATCCTTAGCTCAGATGTGGATCAAGATACATAGATGTTTGGTTTGCATGAAAGACCCCTAACGTATCCATGCATCATCTCCTAGAACATATAAATCAATATATAAAAAGGAGATAAAGCAAAGACAAGGATTCAACAGTACATAAAACTGAATACCGGAGCAAATGAAATCCAAAAGGTAAATCCTGGTGGGCCTGACAACAGCCAAAGCATCAGGCCCCTACCATCTCATCCTTAAGTTGGAACCGTCATAGAGTCTGAAGTCCGACTCACTGGCGTGCAATTAAAGAGGATATAGTCATAAAAGGATTACTTTACTTGGAATGTATATTTTTATTATGATGAAAGTGATAGACTTAAGAAATACAGTCTAACGTTTAAAAGAGATCAAATAATAGCTTTTGTGCATTTGATCGACAGCACAAAAGTTAGATTCCATTTAACATATGTTAGTAAAACTATCTTGAAATAATATTTTTGTTGCAAAAATGCTACGATTTGTTGTATATGCAGCTTTGATATAAGCCGTCATACATCACTTTACCCAAATATGCATCTCAAATATCTCATTAGTGGTTTATAGATTTTAAGACCTAGAACTATATCACTGTCAGAGGAAACGTCTGATCGTTAAATAATGTTGCTTAATATGTAATTTCACTGGTGGTTTATTAATTTTAATACATGGCATTATATCACCCCCAACATTAGTTCTTATGAAAGATAGTGTTAGTAAATAGGTAACGCTGGTTAATCAAGTGCACTATATGAGGTTATATCACTCCCAGATGAGGTGCCTTATGATAAATAATGATACTATATGTCATTTAACTTTAGTTTATCAATTTTAATACATGGCTTATATCACTCCAAGATGTGACATTATATGATAATGTAATAACATTATTTTTGTTCTCTTTTTCAGACTAATACCAGATGCAGGTAAGACAAAAATAAGTTTCATTTTAAAAATTGACAATGATCAAAAATGTCACAATCACAGATGCAGGCCAACCCAAGGCACTATGAGGAAGAAACACTCCGATTAAAGCAAAACTACAATTTAAATTTTAGTAATCAGAATTAAGTTCCTCAGTCAGTTTATTGTCAATTCTAACACACCTCGCCTATAGAGCCAACGGTAACAAACTGTGATATATCGGACAATAATTCACAACCAAAGTGTGTGATAGCTAACGTCACTGGAAAATGACGTTATTCATGACGTTTGACGGTGTAACGTCATTTTAACGCTTGAAAGACGCTACAATTACATGTAAACGTATGCGACATAGTCTAAGTATTGGCAGGAGTTCTTTAGTGCAATGGGGGAAAGTTGGAAGAAGCTGAAGACTTCGAATGTGTTTTCGTCGTTTATTGTGTGTTAGAATAGAAATTGATCAGCTCCAGTGCATGAATTGTTGAGTAATAATTAGGAAAAATATTTAGAACATAAAATTATGGTTATCATATTTTAACAATTTGATTGCACAAAAGAACTGCCTAAATAAGACTGATCTCTGAAGCACCTACAATGTTTTGGTTGAGAAATAAGCACTTCACTTAGCTGGAGATCTAGTAGAACATTTTCATGCAACGAGACTATTGTGGCATAACGCTGCATCCTATGTGGTGATTGGAAATGGGTAGACATTGCTTCAGGGTTTGTGACAAACTAATTGTGTATTATTTTCTTCATTTTATCTTTTTGTCAAAGACAGATTTCCAGGGCTAATGATTTAAGGCTTGATAATGTTTCATCTTTTCACTTGTTGTTTTATAATCATTCAACATATTTTCCATTTTTCATTTGCAATATTAGAGCATTGAATGCGATCAAGTTTTATTTAATCAGTTTACGTCTTATTTTAGTTTAATTCTCTAAAGTACCGTTTGGAAACCCAAAACATATGTTTGTTTCCTTCTTTTTCAGATAATTTCTACCTTATCATAGGTTTAGGAATTGGTATACCAGTGTTTTCCTTGACTATTCTAATAGTTGCCATAATATTTATTTATGCTCGGAAAGTGAGAAAAAGACAGCAAAGACCCACTTCAGAGGAACCCGACAGGTAAGGCCAAATGAAGTTATACACATGGTTCAGATCACCAAACATATCCTAAGATTTCATCCCCTACTCTGAGTTGTTTTCCTTCATATATAGGCTATGGTGAAAAGCTTTTGACTTTTTTTTCAGAAAACGTAGATGTTCACTGGAATGTATATTTTAGAAAAGTTCTATGCATTAAAAAAAATTGTTATAACAAAAACCCAGCTAGCAATCTATATGGGACCCATTTGGGTCCCATGTGGGCACCCATATGGGCAGTGCAACCGGGTTCCATATGGGTCCCATATGGGCTGGCCCATGTAAATAAAATGAGATAAATGGTAGAAGCAGGGGCGGATCCAGGATATCTTGCTAGGGGGTTCAAATTTACAAAGGAGGTTTCGATTTGAAGATTGTATATGATTATTTGATAGTTTATGCTGATTTTTGCTTGAAATTCCTCATAAAAATGGAATAATTTTGTCTCTAATGGGCGTTTAAGCGAACCGCATGAATCCCCTCAGTATCCGCAACTGTAGAAGCTAGCAATGCATTATAAACAAGTAAATCAGTTTATATAAAGATGCTTATATCGTTTCTTTTTTCTTTATGGGACTGTTATATGGGACCCATATGGGACCCATATGGGCAACCGGCATATGGGCTAACCCATATGGGACCCATGGGGAACCTGGTTTGCAATCCCCATATGGGACCCATATAGGCATGTTTGCTGGGAAGTTCCCCACCTACCCTTCATGTACCCTTATTGTCTTCAGGTGGTAACAAGAACCTAGCATATATTTTAATTTGATTTTAATTTTAAGGATTGTGTTTGCTTCCTTGATTATAATAAGGCTCAATCACAGGTTTCCATGTGATACATTTGCCATCATTCTACGTCCATCTTTACTGCTGATCGCAAGTGGAGGGCATGATTCTAGACCGTGTCCCAAAGCTAAATAATTTTCTACTTGATAAACTAACAAGTGGATTGAAATTTGTTTTCTTCATAAAAATCAATATTCTATCAAATCCGCAAATTATCTGTCTCATAATAGCAGACTATGTCATTTGTTCTGGTCATAAGTTGTAAAATGTCTCGCGATGTCTACAAGAGTTCTCAAAGCCTTGCTTGGTAAACTTGATATCAAAAGACACTCACCTAGTATTCTCTATTTATTTATCGATATATTGTACATTATTTATCTATTTGCCATTGAAATGACCACCCCTGTTTTGTTTTGCTTCAGGTTGTCCTATACACAAGGGTTCTTCCCTTCAAGATTGCCGACCAGGATCAACACCAGGGGCCCTATTGGCCCATTCAGTGGGCCACATTCATGGGAGGAGGAATCTTCAAGGTCAGCATCAACAGATGAGATCATAAGACATCATAGGCGAAGAGATTTTGAAGACATTCTACCTGAACCACCTGGTATGCTGAACTATATGGGCCTCATCGCGACAAAACCTGTCTTCAGTGTTTCCAACAATGTGAATTTCAAACCAGTCTCCTCAACTACATAGACTAGCTAGAAAACTGAAATTTCGTTCGTAGCAAGTCCAGATATGATACTTTCCAATTAGCAAATAACAAAGGCGCTTATCAGACTGCGTGGATGGGCAGGCTGGTCTGCGCCTTTGTTGTTCGCAAACCACCGAAGACAGGTTATCGCGCGTCAAGGCCCATATAATTCCATAACTTTAAGGCTGAAATATGTTTATTTCTGAAAGGCATAAAAACGGAAATGTTAAAATAAATGCTTAGAATATGAAACATATTTACCATATGACATCATGGCTGGGATTGTTATGACGTCATATTTAAAAAGCCATAATATGCTTAATATGTTATTTGTGTTCTGTGTGTGTCTGTCATATAGTATTGTCCGTTCCTTGCAGCCTTGTGGTCACCTGCAAGGAAAGGGCCGGCCTCTTGGCTCTCTTGTATGTGATGTTTTCTTGTGTTTTGTCACTTTCCCCGATGGTGTCCTGGGTCAGGTGTGGTATTTGATTGTATCGATTCCTGATCTTTGCCTTCTTTCTTATTTTTGTAACGAACCGCATAGCGCAGTCAGTAACATGTCTGACTACAGATGTGTATCTGACTGCAGATCCAGGGCTCGTGAGTTCAATGCCAGCCTTGTTCCATACTTTTGTGAGAATTTTTCATGAAATAATTTATATGACCACTCTCCCCCTTTCCGCTGATTCATTCAAGAAGGGTTGTTGTCATGTATAAGCAAAAGTATGTGCACGAAGTTCTGGTTAACGGCTTGTTCATGCTTGCCCAGGAAAAAAGTGTGGTTAGGTGAACTGGCCATTCCAACATGAGCATAGCTGTTGACTGGGACGTAAATCAACAAACCAAGCGAGTATGATCAGGAAATACTACAGCCACACACTTCAGACCAACCCAGGGTACCGTGAGGAAGAGCCACAGAACACCATCTGTCACTAAACACCAGAATGACAATTAAAGTAAAGCAACCAATTCTCTCTTCTTCACCAAGATGATTACAAAACTAGAAGGACAGAAACTACTTAGTAACAAAACAAGGACCAAACACAGAAGCCCAACAAACAATGGAAGCAACAATAAACAAAGAATCAACAACAACAGAACTGCCGCCTTAGAATAGACAGCAGCCTAAGTCACTAGGTGGGGGCTTGAATGCATTTTACTAGTACAAAGCTTCGCCCTTGATTATGTTTTGTTAAAACATAAAAATTGTTCAACTGGCATAGATGCTTCCTAACTATTACAATGTATCATCTAATCAAATCCACACACTATGATAAACTAAGAAAAAAAATTAGATAACAATGCAATGGATGTCGATACTTAACAATGGCACATCTACTTATGACATAATATTGCCGTTTTCTTGACAAAAATATGATTTGGAACCGACTTCTTGGCCTATGATAAATTTAATCTATCATTCTTGCTCAATTATTGAACTCAGGCCTTTCATCAGGCCTCCAGATAAGAGTGCATATTTGAAAAATATTTCACTTATTGCTTAACGAAAACATATGGTGTGTGACTCAAAACATGTTTAAACTGATCGATAATAATTAATCACAATTTTCGCTCAGAAATTTCGCCTAATTGGACCTATTATTCATGTTATATCAACTATTTCTTCTTCTTTGCCTAAACTTAAAGTAAATGTAGACTTGCAGAATATGTTCTTAAATTCTAAACAGCTTTCCTGCATCTGTTCTCATTTATTAATTTACACATATGGTCGCTAATGCAAAAACAAAATGTAGAGGCAAACAGCAAAGCTACTAGACTGGCTCCAGTCCTTAAAACAATTTTTCATCAATGTGTCATATCATATACTTGTAGCCAGTCTAACTGCGATGGCTCTGTTTCAAAACAGAGCCATCAGAGTAAGACTTGCTACAAGTAAAAATATTATATGACACATTGATGAAAAATTGTTTTAAGGACTGGAGCCAGTCTACAAAGCTACTGGTTAGACTGCTCATAAGCAATATAGCCTTGTTGTCATAAAGCTTCTTTTGGTTCTTTATTCAACCAGGCTCGTACCTGCTTATAAAAGCTACAATACTAGACAATATCTTTCTTGCTTTATAACACTAAGTTGTAGTATTTATCCAGAGGATAAATGTTAACATGCCAACAATTATTGACATCATAGCATTAATTATTAGCATAATAAATTTCATTCTCAGTGGACTTGAGCATAATGAAAGTTTTATAACCTTAGGGCAAGATCTAGGAATTCACTGTTTAGTAAGAAAACAAAAGTTTTAACAAACAGTTAGAACAGTTTTCTTTGTTTGATTTGATTCCTAACGTCCCAGTCAACAATCATCTTGTCCTACCAAGGGCTGCGATTGTCTAATCTAACCCTTGGCCTCACAGCTTTGATTTTCTCCGATTGAATACGTCATAAGCCGAAAATAGCAACAATTAATATGATCAATCACAAAGCCGTGCAAAAAATCGATAAACACCAGGCCTCCAGATAAGATGGAGTGATTAATTTACATTCAGTTTTCTTATTTAACAACTAAAATGTACGTTTAATGTGCTCAAAAGAACTGTAACATTAAGATGGTTATTTTGAGCACCCATAATATAATTTTGAACTTAAACATAGAAGAAAAATAAATAATTTTACGACCAAATCTTTGCTTATCTGGACTTATGGAGACTTAACAGGCTGTGCACATAAGATGCCGCTAAACTGCTACATTTAATCTGATTGGCAGGAAGGGATTATCGAAAAAAAAAACTTCCTGGTGTTTTCATTGGTCAGTTAGTCTGCGCTAATAATAAATTTTTAGGGTCGTGAGGCGAAGGGTTTGTCGAAAGGTAGATACAACGAAACCTTCGCTGGTGAAGATGGTCAACAATTGGCTTGATATTTTGGGATGGATCTTCATGGGTTTAACCAGTACTAAGCAAGGATTAATGTGACTAGCTCAAGGACACAATACAGTGACGCCAGTGAGGCTCAAACCTGCAACCCCTCAGTCTCGTGTCAAACACTCTTCCACTGACCCACTGCGCTCCAGGTGAGGAACACTGAATGAGTTCGATATTTGAGAAGTGGTCTGTTTATGTTACTTTTTCAATTTGAATGAAAGAAATCCATTGTACAACACGACCAGTAAGTAAAATAAATCCTTTTATCATCTGTTGAAATGCTTATATATTTACAGAATTTGAAACTGGTGTGGCATCTAACTTTTCATGGGACTTCATGTATAACTATCTTGGTCCAAACGATAGAGTAAGTAGCAGCCTTAACCCTTAGTCATCTGCTCCTCTTGTCTGATTATGCTTTTATGTAGTCTATATTGCAAACAATGTGGACTCAGATACTTTAAGACTGCTCCGATCAGGTTTCATATTGTTTGCTTCCTTGAAAATCTAAGTGCACTGCTTATATGCAGTAGACAATATTTGCGGGATATACAAATAGTGGTAGGGTAAGGGTCAAATTATAATAATACTTTTTTAATATCTTTGCATCTTTTCTATTTTTTGCCCTTATTTTTTCTGATGGTAGTAGATAGATTTTAAGGGTATCAGTGATTCATATTCCATGTTTTCTATACAACCATTTTCAGGTCACTTGAATAAAAGCAAATCTAACTTTAAAAGTGGAAAGTATATTTCTCTTGCAAAAGCACATATTAAGGCCTAAACTTATAATTTTCAATTTTAAATATATGATTGTTAAATTCCATCTAAAATGAATGACGCTTACATTTTTTGATACAACTAATTAAACATCTATCAATGTGTGGAGAAGCCATACAGTAGAAACAGGGATGTGGAAAGTATTTATTTGACAAGCAAACATCTTCCAATAATTCATTCCTCAAAATGCTATACTCAAGAAATTAAAAATATGCTCATGAAACACAGACACGACAGGCAAGAAAATAATAATTGTCAAAAAAATAGCCTCCACACTAATTCAAAAAAATTCATATGAAGCTTTTATTGCTGTTAGGAAAAAAATCTATGTCCTCATTTATTTTCTTTTTACAGTACCAAATCAAAAGACCTCAGCATGAATCTGAACCAAACCCATTATTTGAGGTGAGTTGATTTCAAATTGACCAATCAAGGCCAACAAAGTGTTATAGCCCTTGGAAACTCAGCATTTCAGCAATTTAAACAAAGAGCACCATCCTTATCAAGGATGTTAAAGTTCGTTCCGCTCTTCATCATAGAAATTTGAATGATTAAAAAAGGAAATGATGCTGAAAAAAAATCAATGAGTCTGTTGTCCCTTGTGATACTCTATAGAGTTTTGCATCGTGTCTGACATCGAATGTCTTCACATAATTATATTTATACTCAGAAGAAAAAGTCTAGTCAGTACAGACACAGTGTGCAATAATTTTGTAAGACAGTTAGACGGATGGCTGAGAATGAGTTTGCTCCCCCCCCTAGGGAATTTTGCAGACATATCCTATCTTGTAGAGAATTGAAAGCCAAGTCTTTTAAGAGATGTTTGCACTCTGTGCTCCGGGGCGTTAGTCTGTAAGAGTCTGTAACATACGTTACTTAATCAAACTAAGAAAAAGTAAATTGAAAGTTTGGGCTATAAATTAAAGACATAAAAATATATATTTTTAAAAATCATTCATATAGTCTGCATACTGGATATCTTAACTACCTATGACAGCAATTTGAACAAAATTGCGGCTTCCTAAGATGTCATATGCGTTACATAAATCAGATAACCCATTAAAATTTGCAAGTGTGGCTAACATCATTTACATTCACAAATTCTCTGTGTGTTTTGCAAAATGTTTTTAAGCATGTCTGACTAGCTTATGCAATTGGCTAACAGAAAAATTAAAGTTTGTTTCCCTAGCTTAAATATTTTTTCTGAAATAAGCAATTAAACAACCCTACCCCTACCCAGTTTTAAGGTGAAATGTTTGGTATTAAAACTAAAGTAAAAATAGTTAAAAAATATTTGCAGTTGATGAATGTGTTTCATTGTTTGGGATTTATTTGCCTATATGAAAAGACTCATAAATCTGCAAGTTTGTTGCAAAATTTTTAATGTCAGAGGCTGTAACATATGTTACCTGATGTAATAAATGGGCAAGCTCATTGTCTGTACGTAAGATATGCCTAAAAATGTTTTAATCTCCTCAAGGGAATTTTGCAGACATATTCCTTCTTATAGTACAACTCAAGCTGCATCGAATAAGGGATGTTTGCACTCTCTGTCTTAAACAGCGTGTTACATGCGTTACTATATCAAATAAAGGAAATGTAGTTTGAAAGTTTGAGCTAAAATTGTGAAAAAACTCACAGCTGTTGGATATCTTACTTTTTTAGGATTTTTTAACTGGCTCCTATGATAAAGACTTATAGATCTGCTAGTTGTCATCAAGTTTTAAAGATCAGAGAGCATTACATATGTTAGTGTGATAAGAAAATAATCAAGCAGTATTTTGACATCAAGCTGAGTTAGGGCCTGCTCCATCCTAATCCCCTTTGGAATTCTGCAGACAAACTACATCTTATGTAACCATTCAAGATGCATTTAATAAGAAATGTTTGCACTCTGTAAGTCAGGGCGTTAGCCTGTAACAGCTTGTTACATATGTTACTATATCAATTTGAGAATAAGAAATTTGAATGTTTGAGCTACCAAAAGAAGACATTAATATTATCTAATTAATTGACATTCTTATAGTTTTTATACTGGATGTCTTTACTACATATGGAAGCTGTTTAACATTAATACGGCTAACTGTGGTGTTATGTGCGTTGCATGAACCTAATTATAATTTAAAAGCTATAATTGTGGCTATCGTCTTGTAGTTAAACAACTACTATGACTAGGTTTCAAACTTTTTTATTAGATTTTACAAACATATACTCAATTGATGAATAGGAAAAACCAAGTTTGCTTTCCTATCTTAAATATATTGTTTTATAGGAGCTAATACACAGCCCTGCTCCCAGTTTTACAGAGAAGCGAATTTTGTTATTACCGTTTAAGTAAAGCACATGAAAGCGATTACAGCGTGTGGATACTTTTCATTTTCTTAGTCTGTCTTGCTCATATATCTACAAGATGTCAATAAGTTAAAGATCAGGACGCTTAATGTGTACTTATAAATCTTTGGTGCCAAAACACTAGAAATTATATTCATTTCTGATTATCAAGCCCATGGACTGGTGTTACAGATGTTATCAATGACCTTTTGGACACATTTCCTAATACTGTGCATATAATGCTAAATATAGAGCCACAAATAGAAAAGATAGTTTTACATTTTTACAAGAAAATACAATAAATGAAATGGTCCCAACTATTTCTCATCGATTTAACACTCATGTTAAACGTTTGTCGTTGTCTTCTTCTGTGGTAATCATTATTATCACACGCCTCCTTGCAACTAGTAGAATCATCACACAATATTTCAATCATTTACTGTTATTCAATTTTTACCACCAGTCCACTCAAAATTGATGAGCCATTATCAACTTTCCAATTTTGCCATTTATGGCTTGGAACTGATATGAATTCCTGATAGTTGGCTCTTTGAGTATGTGTTTCAAGTGATACTCTGCAAGTAGGAGAAAGACTAAAGCTTTACAAGGAGGAGAACTATGTCATTAAGAGCAATGAGTACCTGGACTGATGTACCTTGATATTTCTGTGATAAAGAATCGTATCTTAGCTGGTTAGATTTTATAAATGTAGCCTTTCCATACATGCAACCCACATATTTTCATCTAATAATGTCTCTGCACTTATTATCTTTCCCCAAGCATTCAAAAACTTATCTGAAGTCTTAGTACTTCTGAAGTGCTGAAACTGAGGTAACTCTTTCCTTTCAGATAAACAAACTAGATGTATCACAGCAAGTAAAGCAATGAAATGCAGGATGAACAGAGCTCAAATTAGACCCTTTCAATTCAATGATTCACTAAGTTTCTAAGATAAGAGTGCTTATTAAAGGATGTAACATATATAACTCGTCATAATAAATGAGCAAGGGCATTGTCGTGACATCCTTTTTGATTAAACAGTCAGAGGCAAGTGTTTTCAATTTCAGTGTTTTAATGGATCATGAAATGAGGCACCTTATCAACTTGTTTACTCTGTATAAATCTTCCATAGAGCATAATATAGAACTACTGGTTATCCCATTCTACCTATAGTCCACTTTCCTTCTTTTGAATGCAACAGCTAATGATATGGCTGCAAAAACTGAGAAATCATGGGTTTTACATTGTTTTAAGACATGCTTCAATGTACTGACATCAAAAAACAACCAACTGCAAACATTATTGATGGCAATGTCCAACTTCATATTCTTTCTCTTATACCAGATAACTTTCAAGGTGTAACAGAAATTGTTTCAGACGGTCTGCCAAAACCATCAAGAGTCAACATTGTAACTAAAGAAAACTAATAAAGTTCTTTGGGCGTGGCAAAATACTATTGATCTAAGACCTGAGGACTTAAGCACCAAAAGACTGGATAGGTTCCATGGCAAATGATGCAAAAAAGCAGCCTATCAAATTTCTGTTTGACCAATGTCAGAAATCTTAAAGTATTCTTAGAGGTACATGGTAGAGACATAGGTTTTGCAAAATCAGAGCGAAGTTATCATTTGACTAGCATGGATGCAGAGGCAGCTGCAGTTAGATTGCTCTTGCCACTTGACAGGAAGAGATATATACCAGAGTCATACTCTATTGTATGCATATATGTGAAATGGCATTAAGTCCATATTTAATCAGGTGTTTGATTCCATGACACTGACATGCTGTTTCTGCTTTTGAAGAATGCTAAGGGTTCAAGTTTGGCTGAGTCAAGTTGTTTGACGCTGGCACTGGCCACACATGCAAAGAAAATTAAGTCTTATGATGGCTAAAGAGGAGGATCACACGAAATGCTTTTAAGTGATGTTTGTCACAATTACCAATTTAAAAAGTAATCTTAATTAATGTAACACATATAACACCATAGGAAACTGTATATTTTTTAAAATATCTTTTCTTATGTATCAAAGGTATTCAGCATGCAAACTACATGAATAATTCAAATAAATAGATAGTTTTATGTCTTCTTTCTGTTTCTCAGACTTTAAATTCATTTATTCTTAAATTGATATGGTAACATACGTATCATTCCATTACAGGCTAACCCCTTAGTTAATAGAGTGCAAACATCTTTTATTTGATGCAGCTTGAATTGTTCTTTAAGGTAGGATATGTCTGCACAATTCCCAAAGGGGTGGAGAGGACCAGGATTGTACTCAGTTTGCAGTCCTAATACAATGCCATGATTCTACTGGTTGTGATGAAATGGGTGATTATTTTGCAATAGAAGCAGACACAATGATAGGCATTGTGAGGGTGACTTGAATAAAGATTGTTTTTGAATAATTTTATTTAATAGGAATATTTATTAAATTGTGTCAATTAAATGAGAACTATTATTTGCTATCTATATGTCTACATATTTTAATATTATAGGCATTAGGAAATATGTGATTAAAAAGGTTATATATAACATAGGTCACACAATTCCATGGGCTTGTTATCAGCAATGACTGTAATTACTAAGACTAAGGCACCAGAGGCTAGAGATTAATAGGAAAACATGTGAAAAACGGTATTTTTCTGAAATATCATCTCTTACTTCCAAGAAAATTTCCTAGCTCATTCATTATGCCATGTAACATACGTTACATACTTTAATAAGTGCTCTGATCCTGATGTCAAACTTGCAAATGTATGATTCTTTATTGCATTTGCAAGACAGTGCCAAAAATGTAAGATATCCACAAGCGTCAAATATTTTCATATATTTTTCTTCAATAATAGATACCAAAATTGGATACTTAAAATTGGGGGTAGGGTTGTTTAAAAGCTCATATAAAACAATGCATTTGAGATAGAAAAGCAAACTTTGTTTTTTCTATTAGTCAAATGAGTATTTTAGTAAACTAAGATTAAAAACACTTGTAAAAATGCACAAATCGTCTGTAAAATGAATGATGTTAGTCACAATTTCAACTTTCAAAGGGAAATTTAATCTATGTAACGCATATAACACCATTGAAGGCTGTAATTTTGTTTAAAAATGCTGCTTTTATGTAGCTTCGGCATCCAGCTTTCAAACTACATAAGAAATTTGAATAATTAGATGGTTTAATGTCTTCTTTCTGTAGCTGAAACTTTCATTTTGATTTTTTCCTTAGTTTGTTACAGTAACATATGTAACAGGCTGTCAGAGACTAACGCCCCGGAGCACAGGGTGCAAACATCTCTAAAAAGATGCGGCTTGAAATTTTCTTCAAGATAGGATATGTCTGCAAAATTCCCTAGGGGGGGGAGCAGGACCTTTTTTAGCTCGAAGTCTAAGTCTTAATATTGACAAAAACCTTACTAAAAATAAAATCCATGTAACGTCTTACAAATGTGAACATTTTCAACAAAACTTTCCTAAAATATACCCATTTTCTTCATCAAAAATACACAAAGTGGTCAATATTAAAATTCAATTTTCATAACTCAAAAATCAGTCTAGCGCCCCTCAGACGATTTCTGGAAGTACAGACGGAAATTCTCGTATCTGTTGCATGACTAAGGAATTTAAGAAGTTTCCAAGCGGCCATGAAGCGATTACGTCATGTTGACGTAACTATGACCCGAACTTCTAATGGCGTCGTTATCCGTGGTCTCCCACACGGCGGCTTGTCATTTTTACCGCCAGGCCGTTGAAAACGTGTTTGCAGACGATAAATTGTTTGTTCACTGCATCCAAAACTGCGTGTTACGTCAGCAACACGTGTACCTGTTTCAAGACGTCAAAACGCGGTATTTCTGTAATTTGTAGATAGCCTGGCCGGCGAATTAAGCTTGCTAGCACTGAATTTTCTCCGGATTATTGCAATAGGAACAACTCTCTTTCAATATCTAACAGTATATGAAAAAATAACCCTGCCAGTTTACCACAGCAAGTGCACATCGTGCATTTTGAAATTTGGTTGATACTGTCTAATAAAGACATTATTTGTCACGCAATGAACAGGTAAATGTAAAGTTACGATAATACAACTCATGTAAAAAAATGACAATGATATATGCAGTATTGTTGATTTTATGAGAAAACATAGATACTGACTAAACTTTTTCTTCTGAGTATACTTTGGATACTGTCTTTCAATCATTTAAGAAAAATCTTATATTTTCCAAAAAATGTGACATTTGTTTTATTTTGGATGGTTGTTAATAGCCCTGTAGTTTAGTAAATGTACTAAAGGTTCATATAAGATTAATAACAACTTCATTTAGGGGTTCATCTTGATGGGGAAGAGAGAGCTGATTGCTTTGCTTAATTTGTCTTCCTGGTGTCTTGTGATGGTTGAGTGGCTCTTCCTCACTGTGTCACGGGGTAGTCTGCAGTTTGTGATTGTGGTATTTCCTGATCATACTCACTTACTATTCTTAACTAATAAGGAAATATTTTTATCACTATGGCCATTGCATTACAATGGTTCATTGTCATATACCCCAATTTTGCTCCTTGAGCCCAAAAATTTCTGAGTGGTACTTGATTTTGAGGAACATTTATTCTGTGACAAAATATTTGATTAAAAATTCTGTTGTTTATTTCTTATTAAGTGAGTCGACCTTAAAGAATTCAAGTGACATTTATGTCATTAAACACATTATATCTAAAATTATAGGAACATAATTTTATTGAAGAACAAACATTCTTAACACCCTTTAGATGGGCATTTGATTGGGGTTAAACGAACACAATTTCAAGTCTGGCCAAATTTTTTAGCTTTCTTGTGTATAAGCTACAGTTCACATATAATATTCTGTTGGAAATTAAACATGCTAGCCTGAATGACTGCTGAAACTTTATAATTTTCCAAACACGTACACAATCTATCAAAAACGTGCTTGTTTAACGCCCATGTTCACGTGTTTGTGAAAAAATTGTATAGGAACTGCCACTTTTGGGTGTGAAAGTTTGATAATAACACACATTTATCATTATCCTATGCATCTCTTTTGCAGGAAACTTGATAAAGCACTTCTTGTTATTTGAATGAACTGCAAGGCAATGGCGTGTTACTTCAAGGAAAGTGTGACGGTAAAGATATTCTACTAGATTTAAAGACTACTTAGGTGACTTTGCATTTCAAGAGACATCCTTGTAGCCCTAGAGACACACGTGCAGATCATTAGTATTTTGGTGCATAAAACACCATGATTAATCCACCAAAAGACTAAAAGAGGTAGTAACGAACATCATTGAAAATCATTGTATTGATTAGCGAAATAATTGAAGAGTGCTTCTGTGACCTTTGAATATAATGCCATACTATATTATGTGTTAGGTTTTAGGTATTATAAAGATGATTTATGTATTAAGTTTTTTGTTATTGTGATATGGTTACAAACCAAGCATAATTGTTGATTTACTGAATTTTAATGAGTCAATTTATTTTTGTTCTATAAAGTTGTTTGTTTGATAAATGTATGTATTTACTATAAGAAACATGTAACTATGTACATGTAGTGTATTAGGACCAAGTCTGATAAATTTTGACATACTGTTGCACACAATGAATATCCAGATTCGATGCTAATCTCATCTGGAAATAGCATCTCATCTGGAAATTCACGGTTTGCCTGATTTTTTTCATCTAAAGAGCGCATAGGAGTTTCTTAATTTACCCAATTTCCTTACTTACTCACTTTCATAATCTAACCACTGTCCAATTTTTTTCACTGTCAAAATTCATCCACTGTCTATGTTTACTTATCTTAACCATAAACAATGACCTCTTTCAATTTTGTTTAGACTGGGTCTCATAAATTAGCTATACAAATCTGTTATTAATAATTATTTTGCTCTGAAGTGAGTATTTAGTTTTCTACATCAACTAAATTATTCTGAAGAGCCAATCTAAATTTCAACATGACAATTTATTGTTGTTTTATTAACATATATTTGAAAAGGACATGTGTCAACGAAAAGTAGGAAAAGTTAAATGGAAAAGTAATTAAACATGTTGTTATAACTTTTATCACAGAAAAACAATAATGTCATATAATATAAATATTTCCCATTTTATGAAATAGCCTTATAGTAAATAGACATTTATTCTTATTTTGTTAAACCCCTAAACCTGTCATGTTTAACAAAACATGACTGCATGTCATTTCCTTTTGACTACAATCGATTTTATTTTTATTTTTCGTTTTAGCACCACTATTATAATTAGTGAATATGCTTGATAATCAAAATTTATTAGATTACAGGGGAATCAGGGCTCAAGCTGACACCATCCTAGCACATGGGGTGAACTTGATGCACATGCGGTGCACTTGATGTGCACAATTTGTCATTATTCTTAAGCAGTATTGTGCACTACAATCGATTTTGTTTTTATTTTCATTGTAGCACCACTATTATAATAAGTGAGTGTGTATGAAATAAAAGGCATTTGATTGCAGTGGAATCAGAGCTCAAGCTGACACCATCTGTGCACATGGGGTGCACTTGATGTGCACAATCTGTCACTATTCTTAAGCAGTAATGTGCACCTCCAGTGCTCAACAGCTGTGTGTGTGTAAACTTTAGTTCAGACTTTACTGTAGTTCATTTTCATTTTTAATGACTATACAGTAAAACCTGTGTAAAACGGCCCCTCTCAAAAAGACCGAAAATTGGGTTTCAAGACAAATTATTGCTTAATGCAGGTCAAAAGTATTGCAGAATGTTCCAAGGGGAGCATTTTGCAATACTTTCGACCCTCATTAAGCTACCGTTTGTCATTAAAACATTTGTTTTGTCTATTTTTGAGTGGCCGTTTTACATAGATCTTATTGTATGTGTAAACTTTAGCTCAGACTTTACTGTAGTTCATTTTCATTTTTGATGAATATACAGTAAAACCTGTGTAAAACGGCCGCTTTCAAAAAGACCAAAAATTGGTTTCAAGACAAATTATATATCACTTAATGCAGGTCAAAAGTATTGCAGAATGCTCCAAGGGGGCATTCTGCAATACTTTCGACCTTCATTAACCTACAATTTGTCATTAAGACCTTTGTTTTGTCTATTTTTCAGTGGCCATTTTACACAGGTTTTACTGTATATGTAAACTTTAGATCAGATTTTATTGTAGTTCATTTTTATTTTCATTTTTAATGAATATACAGTAAAACCTGTGTAAATCAGCCACTCTCAAAATGACAGAAATTGGTTTTCAAGACAAATTATCACTAAATGCAGGTTAAAAGTTTTGTAGAATGCTCCAAAGTATTGTAGAATGCGCAATACTTTTGACTTTCTTTAAGCTACCATTTGTCATTAAGATCTTTGTTTTGTCTATATTTGAGCGACCGTTTTACACAGGTTTTACAGTACTTGTTGTATCCCCAAAATGCTCAGTATGTGCTTTGTGAAGTAACCCTGCTATACATGTACTTGTTATGTTTTGTTATTACATTTTTATAGTTTACACAAGACAATCAATTCTCATTATCTTTATATATACTCATTAAAATATGTTTTGGCATAACTATGATATCCACTAAACTGTAAGACTGAATGTATTTTACGCACATTGCATACAGACGAGCCATCATTTGGTTTTGAGATTATGAGAGATGAGGTTGTGATGATATATATATGCATTGAGAAAAAAACAGCAAGTGCTTTAACAATTTAACATGATACATTCCTTTTTTACATAAGACTAGAGTAAAACATATATTTTATATAACTTTTTTTATAATTTTTGCTCAACTTTCGTCAATAAAACAATTATATTTGATTTGTGAGTTGTTTTCATGTGATATATATAGAGGAATCTACATGAGTTATCCCCTTCCTGCAGATATAGAGGATCTTACATGAGTGCCCCCCTTGTTGCAGATATAGAGGTTCTTACATGAGTGTTCTTCTTGTTGAAGATATAGAGGATCTTACATAAGTGCTCCCCTTGTTGCAGATGTAGGGGATCTTACATGAGTGCTCATGTTTTATTAAATTTATTAAACGAGTTGGGGAAAAGAGATTAAATGTGAGGCTTGCAGAGCATTTTATACAAGTGCACGAATGTTAGATTATATTTATCATATAACATTAAATTTACTTTGAAAGTAAGAAAGAGTGCAAAGATCAGGAATCGATACAATCAATCACGACATCTGACCCAGGATTCCAATGGGAAAGTGACAACTTCACAATTAGTCATCACAAACGAGAGCCAAGAGACCAGCCCTTTCCCAGCAAGCGACCACAAGACATTAATATACAGATGCACTAAAGCATAACAAAAACAAGACAGAATTGTCATAAATGATTCACAAAAGAAGCACCGCCTTGGAACGGTCAGTAAAATTCTTTTACTGGAGGGTTTAAACCTGTTTCACGGCACACCAACCTAACCCTTAGTTCAGATGTGGATCAAGACACAAACACAAAACATAAATAACACAAATGATCCACAAAAGAAGTACCGCCTTGGAATTGTCAGTAAAATATTTTACTGGAGGGCTTAAACCAACCTTACCCTTAGTTCAGATGTGGATCAAGACACATAGTTGTTTGGTTTGCATGAAAGACTCCTAACTTATCAATGCATCATCTCCTAGAACATATAAATCAAGATATAAAAAGGAGATAAAGCAAAGATAAGGACTCAACAGTAAATAAAACTGAATACCGGAGCAAAAGAAATCCAACAGGTAAACCCTGATGGGCCCAACAAACAGCCAAAGCATCAGGCCCCTACCATCTCATCAATAGATAAGTCGTTAAGTCGGAACCGTCATTGAGTCTGAAGACCGACTCACTGGCGTGCAATTAAAGAGGACAGCAAAGTTGCCAATCGTGATTGGGTTGACCACCAAGCATGCATGTCTGTAGCAATACATTAATGTTGTAGCCTAGCTTTTTATAATGGAAAATTATTTTAATGAACTGAGCTGAAAAATTATTAGAGCCAACAATCTTCTTCAATTTATACACCAAGTCACCATAGAATTCAGGTTCTGAAAGTCCTTGGCGCAAGATAGATTAAAGTCCAATTTGTAATTTAGATATCAAATCATAGTATCATCTATTAAATTTAGAAAAGGTTTAGCAAAGTTATGATATCGATAGCTTTGTTTAAAGAGACTAAGTCTGCAACTATGAACATTTTTTCGAAAAAAAATATTTTCTTTTTAAATCATTTGTAAAAGTAGAATTAAGTTATGTTTTCACAATAAATTTGTTCACTATAGCTGAAAACTGCACAGAAAAGTGAATTATCTTATAAAAACAGGTGTGTTGGTAATTATTTGCGTCCCTCCAATAATTATAGACAGTTAATTTTAACATAAATGCTGTTGTTTTGATACTGATAATTTGTTAAGATTTACAAAATTGGTAAAATGAATAGGGCCTACCTGAATTTTAGTTTTTTTACTGTGTTCTTAAAAAATAGAAACATTAGTTCTAAAATTAAAAGATCAAAAGTTACAGACTATGCAACTTTAAGAAGTTTCTGAGTTAACAATTCATTGCGAGTGTTGAAGTCAGCAACATGGCTAGATGCTCTAGCAAAACGAATGAGTTGAGAGATGTAGACTCCATATGATGTAGAGCGAGGAACATCACCATCTAAAAATGTGAAATTGACAATATCAAAATCAAAGTCGTCACGTTTATCATAAATTTAGGTAGAAACAATATCATTAGAAATTAATCTCATTTCTGCCGTAAAAACGTTATCATTTTGTCATTATGAACGCAACTTTGTTATGGACGTCATAACGTTTCCCGGAAAATCTATAAACCACTATTCTTGCATAAATACCTATGCGCATAGCTGTTTGAAGCCGTTGTCAAATCAGACAAAAGCCATGTTCAAATCATGGAATTTACGCGCTGTTTGAACATGGGTCTGAACTTGAAAATACTTAAAATGAGCCCTGCATTATTTACATGACGTTATATATGGAAAGCGTTGAGGACCAGACTGATCATTTCGCCGACGTTTTTGTTCGCGAAAACGTTGCGTGCGGTTATGACGTCATGACGTTCGAAAGTACACAGCCGACGCCATTTTGTTTAGAGAAATCCAGTGTAAGAAAATGGACAATTTAATGTTGAAGCAGCGTTTTCAGTGCGAATTAGGTTGGAATAAGGTAAAATATGCAAGAATAACGATCACACATGTTTGTTTCATTGCATTAACACTTGCGGGGTCCCTCGGAAGATGTTTGAACACTCGGCCTATCGGCCTCGTGTTCAAACAGCATCCTCGGGACCCGACAAATGTTAATGCATGAAAAAACATGTGTGATCCCTATATTCTAATGCACTTGATTTTGTAACACTACATCTGATTGGATAATGACAAAAATTTACGACAGAATATCCTGCGATATACTGTCGGAAATAGTTTGACGTCATTAATTACGTCACGTTTCGTTGGATGACGTGCAGCGATAAGCGGCTAGCAACGCTCCAATTTGAAACGAAACTGCAGAAGTGCATTAGAATGGGGATAACCATATTCAAAATTATATCGTCATATATACGTTCGGAAATCACGTTTTACGGCTTGCTCGCGTGTCGCCATAAAACTAAATTTCCGATGACATACCTCCCGAATCCAGTTATCCCCTAAGTAGTTTATCGATTTTATTGCATGACGTTATTTCACTCCCAGACGCGACGTCATATTATAAAAATATATTTAAGCCCCACCCCTCCCCTGGTGATTCTATTGTTGTTTATTCATGTTTTGTTGCTGCTCTCATTGGCTATGGGGGTTTGTGTTGGGTTCTTGTAATATAGTGTGGTTCTCGGTGGCCTTTCTAGCTTATCGATCATCTTGTAAAGGAAGGGAGGGCTGGTTGCTTTACTTTAAGCGTGTTGTGGCTCTCTACGTTATGTGTCTCTTCCCCATGGTGCCTTTGTCTGTAACCCATGATTGTTTCATTACCATGTCATGCTAATGTCAGAAAACAGTCATGACAACGTTTTTTTTTTTTTTTTTTTTTTTTTTTTTTTTTTTTTTTTTGGGGGGGGGGGGGGTTCTCAACTTATTTTGCAGCTTATAGAGGGGGTCCAATGGTTTATTACATGATTTTCTTTCCGAGAAAACTATACTTTTTCAATACTTCAGGGGGTCCAACATTTTCCAGGGGCGATCCAACTTTTTCAGAGCGGGGTCCAAATGTTTGTTTCCGTAAAAAAAATATAACGTGTGATTTTCCAGGAGGGGGGCTGTCCCCCCTCTGGATCCGCACAGGTTGCTCACTTTTTCATGCTGTCTCTATGAAAACAACTAGGCTGGTGCTCAATTTGATATGATTCATACTCAGATTCTTTTGTACTACTGAGTTTTCAAAGAAAGCAGCAAACCACTCAGCTCTTGTCACAACTCTTACACACTTTGAACCAGCTTAGCCATTTCCTTCATGAATATAGGGGGGAGGGGGGTTGTAGAATATATAAACTATTAAAGGTACACCATACAGTAGCTAGCCTAACCTACCGGCTGATATCTTAGCCAAGGTCTTCAAAAGGTTGACCTGCTAACAGTTTCTAAATTTTGCTGAAAATTCAGACTATTATTTATAAGACCGGTAGCTAGTCTATGCCAGCCCAAATTCGATGTATTTTCAAAAAATGTCCCTCAGAACGCCTTCTTCCAAAATTGTCGAAACGGCTCTACTCCTTTGAAGAAAAAGGCCACCAGAGCTAAAATAGAAAACAAATATCCTGATTTGCTAGCCCCAAATCAAAATAATTTGGCACAAATGTTCCTCGTTAGGTCTCTTACCAACATTGTCCAAACACGTCAGCTCAGCAAATAAATACCCCCGCCAAAGCTAAAAATAGAAAATCTTTAAACGAAATCTCCTCCTTCTGTTCTGCTAAAAAATAGCCACCAGAGCAAAATATGTATAGGTTATAGATCATATATTACAATTATGAAGGAATTAAGTGGGAACGAGCGCAGCAACTTCTGCCATAAACTTAAACCTTGATTTTGTGCAAATGATTCAAGATTATGATTGATTGGTTGATTGATTGATTGTTGATTGATTGACTAATCAATTGATTGCTATCATTCTGAAATTTTGTATCGGTATATCATTATTCCCAGTGAGTAATTTACAACCCAGTAATTGAATTCACCTGATAAAGGACGTCTGTCTATGACACATGTGGTGCCATTTTTGGAATAGATAAGAAGTTAGCATATAAAATGATGATGCAGAATGCCAATATCTTTCAGTGACTAGGTGAACTTGAACCAAGACCACATTCACAGTGACTTTTCTGTACAAATTTGCATGGTTAGTGTATGGCAAGAAGCACTGCAATTCACTTAATGAGAGTTAGAAAGACGGCAAAGATCAGGAATCAATACAATCAACTACCATACCTGACCCAGGATACCACATGGGAAGTGACAAAATCACAATTAGACACCACAAACAAGAGGCAAGAGATCAGCCATTTCCCAGCAGGTGACCGCAAGGCAGCAATGAACAGACGCAAAAGCATGACAAACACAAGATAAATAAATAACACAAATGATCCACAAAAGAAGTACCGCTTTGGAACGGTCAGGAAATCAGGTGTGAGAAAGCAATGAAGAACGTAACACCAAACAACTGCGGATTGGTCTAGTGGTATGTGATTGTGGCATTTTCTGATCATACTCACTTGCTTTTTACACTGCATACTATGCGTTGTTGTTACCACTTACTTACCTGGAAGCGTTTTGGAACAGCTATTCAGGACCTTCATGCACCTACAGGGTTTAGATATGATAATATATTGCATACATAGGGAAAGTAAGTAAGGGTGCTAAGATCAGGAATCAGGAAGCCTAAACCAAGTTTGTGTTTTACAACAGCAGAATCTAGGGCAAAGATTTGGCCAGTAAAAATATTTTAGCCCCTGGTGGCTTCGGCTGGTGGAGGTTCTAAGGAGGTGGTTCTGTTGTTGGTTTTTTTTCATTGTTATTGTTGCTCCCAATAATTTTGCATTGAGGCTGATTATGCCAGTCCGCTCCTTCATCGTAAAATGCAATGATAATAAATTCATGAGAAGGACTTCCTACAGTGCAAAAGCAGGACTCGATTCGTGTAATCCCTTAAGAACAAATACCTGCTGCCGATCTGTTGGAAGCATTTGCTGTGCTTTGAAATCAGTGTTGACGTGTAAGCAGTGTGTGTATTTTCAGGTAGTGTTGTAAATTTTAGCCTAAACATACATCAACTTTTAACAAGTTCTATATTAATTTATACGACAATGGTATAAAAGTGAGGTTAGGAAATGTAGACCTTCATCAGCATATTGACAACAGCGGGCGATCAATATGCTAATGAAGGGCTACATTTCGTAACCTCACTTTTATACTACTTACGACTTTGTTTGATAGATAATAAATATATGAGGGTGTGGATGGGGTATAATGATTAGTGAATAATGGCCCTTTTTATAATGAATAGCGAATAATGAGCCAAAAATGAATAGTGAATAATGAGGGCCTAAAAATTAATGAATTATCCTACTTTTTTAATGATTTGAAGGAAAAATTTATGAATAGTGAATTATCAGATTTCTTTGCCACCTTTCTTACTTTTAATGAATAATTGATCTTATTTTAATGAATAACCCAAAATTTTAATGAGATGAATAATGGGCTAAATTTTTAATGAATAGTGAATACCAGACCCCCCCCCCCCCTCCATCCAGACCCTCATATATGTCACCAATCAATGTTGCTTAATCGCCTGCAATTAGAGAATAATCGATATACAATGAAGGAATGGGATTATCTATGCATAAAGGGGACTAGTTATGAAGGGGAGGAATCTTACGATGAAGAAGATGGATCAAGTGGTGTTAAACCATGTATCCTTAAATTATTACCTTTGACTTAAACAATACTGCATTACAACGTTCAATAACAGACAGGCATTTATTTAAATGTCTCACGTCATGTCCTTATTAGAATACAGGATCAAGCTAGATTTCCTACTTTGGGGTGGGGAATCATATTATAGATCATTCCATGTGTGGCCAGGTTGGTCCACGATTCAGTTTGGCTCTCTTTTTTGAGAAAAATTATACAAATGTCTTCGTTTTTCTTGTTCATTTTGTGAAAAACGCTTTTTCTTAAACGGTGTACAGTCTTCTTTTCTTCTCTCAAATACATGACTTCTTAGTTATCTGACCCCGACCCGCCTCTCCCCCGCTATAGGGTTTCCTGTATTGACTTTCTCCTGACGATCAAAACTAGCCAGTTGGAGCAGTCGCAAAAAACATATAGGCCTCCTGTTCTGTTTTTCTCTTCCATAACTAAGGGGCACAGTGACTCAGTTAGTAGAGCTTCAGAGTTGCCTGTTTGGGTCTCACCGCCAACGTATGGCCTACATTTGTATTGAGTAAAGTGACAGGTGACATCATTCTTTTAGTAGTTGAAGGCTTTCCTCGAATACAGCTATGAAGCAGCTCTATTCAAATGTTGCCGTATTCGGCACGACAGTGCTATCTTATCATACCGAAGTATGACAGATAACCCAAACATGAAACAGAATGACATTTCCAAAAGACGTTGCAGGTATAGGATAGTGTTGGAAGGGCAGATGGAAGAACAAACGGACAAGCCGAAAAAAACTCAATTCGCTGATCCAGGAATAGTGGGAGTCTAGACCCAACTGATAGAAAAAAGCTCTGACAACTTAGAGTTAGGCATCTTACAGTTTCACAGTGGAGGTCCTGTATGTGTTTTATTTAAGGAAAACTATTGTTTTTCAAGGTTTCAGAGGGGTTCCATCGTTTTCCATGAGAGTTAAACTTTTTCGGTGGAGGGGGGGGGGGAAGGGGGTCAAGATACCAATTTCTATCGAAGCCTATAGAACTTATGATTTTCCAGGGAGGGGGTCCGAACTGTATCCCACCTCTGGATCCACGCATGCACTCATTTTTTAGAGATGAAGGTTATTTTCTTAGACCCTTTTAACTTCGTCGAAACACACTGTACCTGGGAGCCGCTGTAGAGTAGTGGATAAGACACATGCCTTATAAACCAGGGGTCGCACAATAAAGCAGGACTCAATTCATGTAAGTAGCAGCGTGTTCTCTTATTTTCTTATCAATACTCGCATTCTGAAATGCATACTTACTTCAGCTAAAATGCATGATGACAGTACTTTACCTAATGTGAAAAAGCTTCGAAAACTGAGGCTAGAGCATTCTGAAAGTTATTCAAGCTTTTCATACTGTACGCATAGTTCTGTATATCGGGTGACTGTTTCATATCGATTTTATTTTGACACTCGACTACTGGGCCAGAATACCCGCTATATAGAACTATGTGTACAGTAGAAAAGCTTGAATAACTTCCAAAAAGCTCTGTACTCAGATTTCAAACTTTGTGCACATTAAAGGATTGGTTTTTTTGCAATTTATCGAAAGTAAGCATAAATTCCAGAACATAAGCACAAATTTCTTTCAACCTCTTTTTCAGGAAAAAATCACATTTTTTGGCAAAACTCTGGCGCTGTAGCGCCTATTACCACGCTTAGGGATGTCAGTTACAACGCAAGGTGGTTCTGGACGACAAATCGTTACGGGCCTATGACGACTGCTTACCTTTGCTGGACGACAGGTAACGGGTTTTAGATGACAGACTTAGGGTTTTGGACGACAGTGGAAAGGAGCAAAACACACAGACGTCGCAGAAAATGATAATATAGTGTGTTTGGCTATTTTAAATAACTCCTGTAATATTAGTGTTTGTAAGTTTGACATTAGAAGTACAAACCCCATTGATATTTGAAGTTAAATTGTAAAACTCTGGTCTGGAAAAGAAACTTCAGAAATGTGTAATTTGTGATTTATTACTTGCGTTCTCATCATGAAATAAGTATAAATGGTCAGAAAATAGATCTCACATGATTTTCCAGTCAATTTTAACATGTCCTTCTTAAAAGAAAACTGAAAACCTCAAAATTTCATTTTTCTAATGTTACTGGTTAGAGACGACTGTGTAACAGGCAAAAGACGACGTCAGTTTTTCTGTTACAGATGTGAGACGACATTTTCGTTTCTTTCATGAACACTTGAGTAGATGTAAATTCTGCTCTGAAGCCTATTCAACGCCTGAAGAAGTAGTTCAGCATTGTGCGACCTCCCATCGAACGTGCATACCAAGCCCCTTGTAATTAGAAGAATTTAAATGTTAATACCATATATGGGATTGTTGGCATTTTAGTCTTCTGGTTCCATATAATAATTAAAATGTTTTTTTTTTATTTTATTTGAGCATGGCGGCATCTTGGTCACAATACCAAGAAGTAAGTGAGTATGATCAGGAAATACAACAATCATAAACTCCAGACCAAACTACTACATCCTGAGGAAAGGCCACTGAACATTTACAGTAACAAGATATCCGTAAGACAATAAAAGCAAAGCTACCAGCTCTCTCTTCTTGCTCTCTCTTCCCCTTCAAGATGATTGCAAAACTAGGAAGGGCGCAAAGTAATGCATACCAAAACAACCCCCATAATGAGAAGTACATTTAACAATAGATCAACAACAATAGAATCACCGCCTCAGAACAGACAGCAGCCTAAGCAACGGGCGGGGGATTAAATGCATTTTAAGATCATTCAAATAACTTTCGTCACTCCATCCTAAGGAGTCTCCATATGAAATTCGATTGACATTGTGGTTTCAAATGAGTTGTTTGAAAAGGCTGACGAACAGACAGACGGATGGAGGCTGGAGTCATTTGTATACTATTAGCTCACCTTGGAGCCTTCAGCTTTGGTACGTTTAAAACGTTATTTTATTTGACCATGTATGATATGTGACTTACACTCTGTCAGACCTGGAGCTTATTAAGGGCAATTGCTGGTAATACTTCCCACATTAAAATCTTTTTAATTGTTTGCATACAGTTTGTTTTATGTATGGACTGTCAATTTATGAAATAAAAGGATATGTCACCGCACTCAATTTTTCATAATCTCACATGGAAGTTTTCAGCATTTTACAAATTTTCTGAAAAAATCCAAGTCCTTAATATTAAGCTAAAATATTTGTAATCGCCATCTAGCTTCTTTATTTTAATTTTAACTATTGCTCAGGACCTCAAGCTTTCTAGAAAATGTAAAAATATATTTGTCTTCCCAACCCATGTCAAGATACTATATGATATATTTTGGTTATTCCCCCATAAAAGGATTTCAATTTTTGGAGCAAATTTTATATAAAAAATCTGACATTAAAATCTTATTTATTGTTATTATTTCATGGACTATCATTTGACATTTTAGAAAAAAAGAATAAAAATGGGGTTACCAGACTAATTATCTTCCAGGAGGGTCAAAGTTATCCCCACCCCTACAAAGTTCGAGGATATTTAAAAAAAAATTAAGGAGTGTAATTTTTGTCATTTATATTATTCCATATTTCTTGTATGAGGTAATTTTGCATTACAAGAGGAAAAAAGAAAAAAAAAATGTTATAAGTGCCCACCCTGGAATCGACCATGGTCCTCTGATTCCAAAGTCTGACAACGCTGAGCACAAGGCCATGATGTCAAGTCGTGCGCATCTCGAAATAACAGTACATGCACATAATCTGAGTATTGGCCATATTCGTATTTTCATACAGGGTAAATGGCATTCACCCTCGGTCAAAACAGAAGATTCTTCAGTGTAAGATATATTTAATAAATCCATCACTGTCGTCTCCACCTGCTACGCTGTCGACAATAACCTGTAGCAAAATATTTGCAGTCGTTACACATCTGTAACATGGAAAAATTACTACACTTCATTCGTTTTGGTTTTAAAAACGCGTTCTTCTAAAGTAAGCAGATTTATAAGAAAGTTCTTTCTTGGTCTATGTGATGGACAATGCAATGTCTAATCACATCAAGTCATAAAATGTTCAAAGAAAACGAAAGTTAAAGTACTAAATAAGGATATGAGGACATGTGTAGTCGTAAAATACAGTTTCAAGAATAATAATGTATCATATACGCGTTAACTGGATACAATTGTCATGCACTACAGGATTGATTAAGTTTAGATAAGTGTCGTGGGCAAATATACAAAGACAAAATAAGATGTTTGCGGTTTATTGTGTCTTAAGTCTCCGGAAAACGACACACATTCAATAGCACAAACCTATATTTAGAAATATTTCGTCTGGAACCCGTAACGTACTGTCGTCCAGAACCACCTTGCGTTGTAACAGACATCCCTAAGCGTGATTACCGAGCACACAAAAAACGTGATAAGCAGATACTTAGCCGGATTTATAGGCCTAAGTGATAATAATTCGCGAATAGTATTTTCAGAAGTAAAAAATCACGGACGTATTTATTGAAGGGACTGGTACTATACATCCGTGTAAAAAATTGACCAAAAAATATTACCTTTATTAACACCCAGGGGGGTACTCTGATATTTTCACGCATACATAGGCTCGGACCCAGCATCTACCGTTCACCCCAAAAAAATATCAGGAATTTCATTTCAAGCACCCCCAAAAAATATTTGAAATTTTAACAACCCAAAAAAATATCCCAATTCTGTACATTGACCTTAAAAAAAGAACCTAAAATGCATAGAAATGACCCTCAAACTAGCCCAATTTTGTGATGACTATCTATCTATCTATCTATCTATCTATCTCTCTATCTCTCTATCTATCTATCTTGCAATACGTCTTTACCCCCGGACGTCAGACGGGTATGTAACGAATACATGGAATTAAACCGGTCTTATAATTCATTTTTAATTCATCGAAGTTTGTTTTTTCTGGTGCTCTGCTGATTTTTAATACGTAATTACGATAATTCTCGATATTTTTGTTTCAAGCATAGATCTAATTAAGCTTTTGGTGCAAATAAAAGCGCATGATATTTTTCTAGACCTTTTAGAAACAACGGGGAAAATGAATATTGGGCGTGTCCCGTGCTCTACATTCCCCAGCCTTATCATTACCGGAGTTGACCTGCATGTCAAGATCGGCCCACACATTCTTTGATCTTTAGCGGTAGCGCGTTTCATAGGCCTGTCAATCATCGATCGTAACGCCGCCAAACGGTTGAAATCCAAAGGACACTCCACCTGTAAGAAAGTAGTTCTTCATATTTACTCATATTTACCGAATTAAGTTTTGTCTTTTAAGTTTTTCCAAACATTTAACAGGCTAAATTAATAGTTTGCTACATTTTATTGTACTTATTTAATAAAAAGTCAAAATTAAACCTTTAATTTGTCCATTCGATGTTGTGCGGATGAATATATTGATTTGCAATGGGAGGTGTGACGTCAAACTAGGCGAGGTCAAGAAGAAGTGTGTTTTTGTTTGAGGGTGGAAAATTGTCAGAAATACCAGTTAAAACTTAATGAATATTGAATATCATGACTAAGTGATTGGGTTCAAGTTAGCATTAAGACAGATAATTTAACAATGCCAGCAGAAAGTGTAAACCAGGTAATTTATCGAAATTGTCCCGATTTCTTTTAGGCCGTTTTCTGTCCGCCATGACCACCACCCAGTTTTCAAACCCCGCCTTATTTTTTCTTTTAGGAAGTACAGCAGAGCCCCTTGGCCCTCCTAGCACAGACTTGCAGCAAGATTGGGACAGAAGAGGTCGTCAGTAACAACCAAAATATCGCACAGGGGATTCGTGTGGTGAACGCAACCCAGGGCGTAGGCGGTGAAATCATTGCCCCTGGGTGGGTGCAACTTCCCAATGTGGGTGATAAGCAGGTGCAAGGGTCGATACCAGTCGCTGGTGGGCAGATTCTTCAACAGCCTCAGGGAGGAGGACTTCAGCTTGTTGCAACACAAGGCCCAAATGGACAGATATCCTATGTTGCTACCCAGAATCCAGTTCAGGCTGTCAATGTTGAGGGACAGGAAGGGTCCATTGTTATTCCATCCTCAGGAGCGGCAGGTCTCCAGAATCAGTTTATCACTGTCAACCAACAGCAGCAGGGTATACCAATTATGACAGCAAACGGACAGATAATTAGGGCGCAGATGCCAGCACAGCCGGTTGCCAGTAATGTCGTACCCTCCGGTGTCTTTGCCAACGTTGGTGGAAATATGGTGAACCTTGGCGGCAACATTGTGAATCTTGGCGGAGTCCAAAATCTGGGAGCAATAAGACCAGCGGGTGCAGTCATGCAGGCCGTTCAGATGCCGCAACAAGTTCAACAGCTTCCCCAGTTTATTCAAGTTCCAGTATCGGCCAATGGGCAGACAGCGTTGATGCCAGTCCAAGTTGCCGCCCCTGCTATACAGACAGTGCAAGATCTGAATGTTACGGCCAGTGGTGTTGCCACAGTCGTTGCCAGCTCAACATCAGCCCAGACAACAGCTACTGTAGCTTCTAGTCAGACAAATATAAAATCGGCGCCATCATCCAAATCAATTAGTGGAACAACCACACAACCTACTCCACTTAACATTCCAGTTGTTTCATTTCCACATTTAACAAGTGGCAGTGTTTCAGGACAACAAACTGTTGCTACTCCAGCCGCTAATATACTTCCACAGATGCAACTTATTCCAGTTGGTGGAGGAAATTTTGTACAAGCTGTCATGCCATCATCTCAAACAAATTTAATTGCTGGACAGAACGTTTTCACTCTCGGTTCCATGGCACAGAGTGGAATTACTACAGCCACAGCGACGACGGCATCCACATCAACCGTTGCTTCGGCACAGCAACAGTCCACTGTCACTAATGTACTGAACCAAGTCCCACAAATTATCCAAACCCTTAATGGACAGAACTTAGCAAATATCCAAATAGCAGGTCAGAACCAGGTCATTGCTAGTCCTGCCAATCAGATCATGCAGGCTATAAATTTAGCGAACTTAAAGAATCAGATACCAGTGCAGGTACAGAACATACAAGGAATGCAGGCTCTTCAGAATCTACAAAGTTTCCAGACGATAAATGCACAGGGACAGATCCAGCAGGTCATTGGAACACCAATAACAGGGCTTCAGGTTAGTATGCATTAACCCATAATGTGACAATCGCAACAAAAGTCATCTGCTTTTCTCGTCTGTTGAAATGTTTAAGAAGCCTCTATGGCAAACAGTGTGGACCCAGATCAGACTGCTCCTATAGGAGCAGTTGATCTGAGTTCACACTGTTTGCTTCTATACTTAATTCTTCAGTAATGTAAGGCAATTATTTGCAGCAGACGACTTTCAGATCTATGCATTTTTTTCTTGGGGCTTTAAAGGTTAATAACTCTTTGCATGCTGGGTAATGTTTCATGCTTTTGTCGTCTGCTGACTCTCAAAATGACCTTTGTTAGAAAAATTCTTTTTAGAGAACAATATCAGAATGCCAAACAGTTTCGATGAAGATCAGGACTGACATTCTGTTGGTCCTGATCTGGCTCCTGCAGCAACGGCTATCAGCAGACGACAAAAGTTGGCAAGCAAAGAAAGTTATTCTAGTTTTGTGCAGTGTGGAAGGCAAATGCCTTTCAAAATATTATGAAAGGCATTTGCCTTTAAAAATGCATGAAATTATATCTTTCCCAGAAAACATGAAATAAATGTAGGTTTCACAAATAAATTTAGGTAGGGACGGGTTACCCTTAACAAAGGTATTTTTTTATTTGGTCTCAGGGTGTCACATACATGTTATTTGTGTTTACCTTTCAGTTTACAATATTTCAGTCATATGTCAGGACATTTTGCTTTCTTCCTGGGTTGAACCAGTAATAAACAGAGCTTAAGCATGTTAAGGATAAAGTGTCTTACTCAAGCACTCAACACATTGACGACACCGGATAGGCGGCAATCAAAAATGTTAATACCATCGATGAGCGTAGATCAAAAATAGTTAGAATCAGAGCTTTCGGTTGCCATTTGTGGTAATCAAAAACACTATTTCTAGCAGGTTTTGTTCCGCGTTCGTCGATTGTTAAGAGCGTTTTGGATTGCCTCCTATCCAGTGTGTTGACTTACAACATCACAGGTTTCCAAATTAAAATTGTATTTCGTTCAATGAAATGCCACATTAGGCATTTCATCTGGGTCTTCACTGTTTGCCAAAGTACGCATTTAGGAGTCACTAAAACAAATGGTTTTAAGAAAGACTGACTTTACACGATATACGTACCAAAATCTCATGTATATTATTCTGTCCTTAGAGATATTTTTGCTGTCAAAACCAACAGTGAAGACCCTAATGAAATGCTGCATGTTGAAGCATATATTTCATCTTGACCTTCACTGTTAGCCAATAAATCAGTCAAAATATGTTAAATCCTCATTGTACTATTCTGTTTTAGGGAGTTGGAGCCATGGCATTAAATACGAACAACAACAACATGACGCTAGGTGCTGTCGCCAACACTAGTCAACAACAACAGCTCGCAGCCATTAGTCTCACAAACCAACAAGGAGCACAGATTTTCACTAGTAAGGAGGTTTATGTATACAAGGGATTTTCTGCGTCTCTCTAGGTGCTGTATTTCGGCCCCATTCCCAATTGAAAATAGCCACCTTTTTTCCTAATACCGTCCATGTCTGTTTTTCCCAATTAAGAAAAAAAAAAGAATTTTGGTGATTATCTCATGAAAATTTAAAAATGTGAATGTTTTTTGTTCACATTTTTATGCAAATTTTCATGCATCTGTAACTTTGCTATTTTGTTCGGATTGTCATGAGATTTTCACGAAAACGTAGAACTAAGAAATTGGGAATGATATACACCATTTTTTGAAGTTTTTGCTCATTTTTGAATGGGAAGGGGCAGATATTCGGCCCCAAGTCATGCCTAGGAAAATCCCTGATATTATGAAAGATGAGTTTCAGCCTTATGGACAAGCATATAGTTGGGGGCAGTGTGTTTCATGAAGCACAATTCCTAGTTCATAATACAGGTCCTTTAATAATTTCCATATATACAGAAAACCAAAAATGCCACAATCCATATAGCATCCTGAAATTCAGTAGAGCAAGCCAGGGTTGTACCGTTGTAGCTGCGTTTATCACATGAGGTCGCCTCTTGGAGTGATATGACCTCTAGCGTTTTTCATATTTAGTAACATCATAAACTCCTCAAAATAATTAAAGGACCAAGATTTTAGAATGTGAGTATAATTAGCTCAAACATTTAAATTCTGTAAAACTGGGCCCAAATCTTTCTATTCTTTATGTCCATAAACCAAGAATCATTATTAATGATTCCCGTGCCTAATTCTGCCATAACTTTGTCTCAAATGCACATACCCTCAAAAACCACTTTCAAAAGCCAGTTGGTGGGGTAAAGAACTTCTTCTGTGGTCATTCGAGTAGAATGAAAGTGACATCAAATTAAACCTTGTTTTAAACAGTTCAGCTTACATGCAAAAAATTCTTCAAACAGTTTCAATATACTGGGAAGCAAGCATTTTCATCTCATAAAATGGAAGTTTGACATTGTTTTGTTTTCTGAAAACAATGTGTGTACTTGGCCATCAAGAATCAGATTTTCAATCGTCATTTATGCATTTGAGTGTTAGAAAGATGTCCCGATGATTCGTTTAAAGATTGTCACAGACAAACCCCAAAACCAGTTGTCTGAATCCGTAGTCTGGCCATTACACCACAGCCAAAAGGGGCAATTTTCTCTCACAGGAAGAGGTGAGTGGTATTGACCAGATTAAAACACAATAAAATCATGCGAAATTAGAGATTTCAGCATCTTAAAGCACTTTTCATTCATTTCATGCAGTTCTGTGGTCCATGGATAACACACAAAAAATGACATTCCAATACATTTAGATCAAGTTTTTTAAAATGACAAAAAAATCCTGGTTAGTGACATTTTCTTCCATTTTTTTTTGCTGTTTCACATGGCAATAATGCGCTAAAGATGTCCAAAACTCTAGGCTAGATCGTAAGATTGGTTTTCAAATTATGTTCTACACAAAATGCACCAATGTTATAATTGATAGTATTGGTCCTTCAATTATTTTGAGGAGTATATAATGATGAACATAGTAATGTAGCATGATATAATGACAAAATCGAAGGAAATTCCATGAAAAAAGATTTCAAAGAACATGTAGTTTTAGTGTCATATGATAAAAAGAATCTATCATTTGCGCTCATGTATTTTCAAATTTATTAATCTTGTTGCAAAAAAAAGAGATGAAATGCTCAGCAATCCTCATATTTTATCCCTTTTTCTCAACTTGTTTAATAAATTCAATTAAGAAATGAATTGGATTTTTGGAATGTTCATGGAATCATGAATACTTTGGGTCTGTTGCTTCGGGCTTCACGTTAACTTTGCAAGAGACCCAAAGTATTCCTGATTCCATGAACATTCCAAAAATTGAATCTATTTCTTATATTTACATTTTATTATGAAATATCTAAAATATAGAAATTATTTATAATTTAGGGGAAAAAAACAGTTTTGTAGATAATGTGTAATTGTATAAAAGGTTTTGTTGGAGTGTAAACCGGAAAAGCCGAACAGCCAGTGTGAACACGGACAGCCAATGGAACAAACAAGAGGCTTGCTTTGCACATGCGACTCAGGTGTGGTTCGCTGTCAATCACTTCTGGCGAATGAATTCGATGTTCGAAGCGTATTGCACCGACAAGTGATCTTGGCAGCTGTCAATCAAATTTATGTCATTCATGAGGCTATGAACGGTTGCAAAAATCTAAAGATTCATTAAAGGCTTGCTTTGAAAATGTAAGCACTGGTATTTAAGATATTCTAGACGTCACATGTATATTATTAAACTTATGTATTTTATAGGTGGTCAACCCATCCCAGTCCAGATTGATCCAAATGACCCGACAAAGTGGCAGGTGGTTGGGGGCTCTCCCAACTCAGGCACACTACAGGTGGCAGGCATGACCAGCCCACAGGGCCTGGATTCACCACCGGGTGGTAAAAGACTAAGAAGAGTGGCGTGTACTTGTCCTAACTGTAGAGATAATGATGGAAAGGGAGTGTAAGTTTTTTCACCACTGAACATACAGTACAGTCAGGCCTTTAGTTAAGATTGCGTAACAGAAAAATTATTTTCTTATTTCTCAACCAAAACATATGTTGTGGGTACTCAAAAGAACCGTCTCAATGAGACGGTTCTTTTGAGCACCCAAAACGTATGCTAAAATTATGTTTAAGAAAATATTTACAATTTTACGCTGAAAATTTTTGTTTAATCTAAATCTGTGTTACAGGGATTTTGTGTTGCTAAGCATTGTCATACCAAGGGTTGCGATTAGTTATCTTAACGCTTGGCCTCTGCTCACAATGATACTTTCTTCCGATTGTGTACGTCATAAGACGAAAATAGTAACAATTTATATGATCAATCACAAAGCGGTGCAAAAAATCGATAAACATCAGGCCTCCAGATAAGATGGCGTAATTAATTTACATTCAGTTTTCTTATTTAACAACTAAAATATACGTTTAAGGTACTCAAAAGAACTGTCACATCAAGATGGTTATTTTGAGCACCCATAACATAATTTTTGAACTGAAGGATAGAAGAATAATAAAAACAATTATGACCAAAATCTTTGCTTATCTGGACTTATGGAGACTTAACAGGTGCCGATAAACTGCTACGTTTAATCTGATTGGCACTTCGCTGGTGAAGATGAGCATTGTCATGTCTTTGTCTGCAGTGGCAGCAGCACTTTTTTGGTTCCTGAATTGATCAATAATTTAGGAAGGGATGCATTAATTTCATTCAACATTTATACAATATTATACAGGTTGTTCTAATTTGGAGATCATATGCAAACTTTTGACATAAGTTACAGACTTTTTTTGACTTAGGTTTTTCCAGGCGACACAATCATGCCATTCTCAAAATTTTAGTTTCAATTAGGGGTCAGTAACTTTTAATTAGGTGTTTTTCAAAAGAAACCAGTTTTATTATCCTCACACTCTTAAAAGTGTCCAAGGAGATTCTGTCCACAAGTCAGCCTCAAAATGCTGAATTAGGCAGATTTTAATAGCTTCTCTTATTTATTTTCAGTTCATCTTTTGACATGCCAACCAAACCCTCGAATGCTCAACATCTGGTTGAATATTAAAAACAATTCCTTGAGGAAGAGAATAAAAAAACAGGGAATGCCATGAAACAGACTATGCATTCCTACATTTGTGGTATAAATTTGAGGTCAGAAAGTTCTCTCATTTTGTCAGATTTACATTTCGCGTAAAATAGGTGTACCAGAATTCGACAGGAACGTGTTTATCGCGCGAAAAGTAAATATGGCCTGATGAGAATACTTTCTGAGCTCGTATTTATACCACAAACGCAGGAATCTATAGGCTGTTGCATGACATTCCCCGATTTTTGATTTTCTTAATAGAGCAGTTTTTAATATTCAACATTGAACGTTGAGCATTCGACCGTTTGGTAGGTGTGTTTAGATGACCACTTAAACTTGAAATTGTTAACACTTTGTAGGCAAACAGCAAGTTTTAAGATTTGAATTTTGAAAGTTCAAGATTTTTGAACTTTCACCTACTGAGCCACTGGATCAAATTCAACCTTTGTTAATTGACTTGCTTAGACAAGAGGGGCATGCAAGAGCTTTTATTTTTGGTCCTTCCACAGGGGTTTTGTGAAGGGGTGCCATCGATACATTCAATGACTACATGTAGTTTCTGTTTGCTATTTACACTTCATCATGTGAGTTAGGCCAAACAAAAAATATGCATGTTTCAGGTTACATGAAATTTTAAAATAGGGACGATAGGAAAGATTTTTTTTATTTTGTTAAAAGTTTTTACAGGGGGAAGATGGGTAAACAATATGGCTGAACAGGGAAATCCCTTGGCAATCTAAATATGCTCAAAAAGGTTAGGGTCGGGGACAAAAAATTAGGTACAGTTGGGTAACCCGAAACGCACAATTTTTTTATTTTAGGCCTTATTTTAAGGTGGGGGCACAAGCTTTCAGATTTATGGTGGGCCCTGCTCATTGTCCCATGATTTTAAAATATGGTCCATCACTTTCTAAGGCAGTGGGCCCAGTAGACCCATCCTTTTAAGTTGTGAAAAAATCTCACATTAATAAAAAAATATCTTACAGCGAGTCTACAAACTCCACAAAATAGAAAGTACATGTAGGTAGTAGACAAAACAAAGATCTTAATAACAAATGGTAGCTTAATGAAGGTCGAAAGGATTGCAGAATGCTCCTTGGAGCATTCTGCAATACTTTTGACCTGCATTAAGCGATAATTGGTCTTCTTTTTTGAGTGGCCGCTTAAAACAGGTTTTACTGTATAATCCGCAGTCAATGTGTCAGTGTGTAGGTAGAGTGTACTGCCCAAATGTCAACTGTGGTAAGTTTGATATACTTGGGCCCATCATTTCAGAAAATGACCAACCATTATTTGCTCCATGGGTCACTTCAGCCCACCAATCTTGAAAAAAATCTGAAGCCCTAAAAACAGGTTTTACTGTATAATCCGCAGTCTATGTGTCAGTGTGTAGGTAGAGTGTACTGCCCAAATGTCAACTGTGGTAAGTTTGATATACTTGGGCCCATCATTTCAGAAAATGACCAACCATTATTTGCTCCATGGGTCACTTCAGCCCACCAATCTTGAAAAAAATCTGAAGCCCTAAAAACAGGTTTTACTGTATAATCCGCAGTCAATGTGTCAGTGTGTAGGTAGAGTGTACTGCCCAAATGTCAACTGTGGTAAGTTTGATATACTTGGGCCCATCATTTCAGAAAATGACCAACCATTATTTGCTCCATGGGTCACTTCAGCCCACCAATCTTGAAAAAAATCTGAAGCCCTGGGGGCATCTGTGTAATACTGACACATTGATAGTCTCTGTAGAAAAACAAATTCTAGTTTTTCCTTAACTCTTTACATGCCTGGGTGTCCTCTGCTACTGTTTGGACCCAGATCAGGACGGAGATGTTGGGCCTTATATGAACCCAAACAGTTTGACTGTCAATTGACACTATGATGGTACATGTATTTATGAATAAATTTAGACGACAGATCATGAAAAATTACTCCGTATGCAAGTACATTACAATGAAACCTGTCATAAGCGGCCACTCAAAAATAAACAAAACAAAGGTCTTAAAGCCATGTGGTAGCTCAAATGCAGGTCAAAAGTATTGCAGAATACTCCCCTTGGAGCATTCTGCAATACTTTTGACCTGCATTAAGCGATAATTGGTCTTGAAAAGTTATGAAAACCCATTTTTGGTGTTTTTGAGAGTGGGGGCTAAAGACAGGTTTTACATTATTTGAATTTGTTTTATATAATTCTAGGACTGGTGAAAATAACAAGAAGTTACATATCTGTCATATGCCGGGCTGCAATAAAGTATATGGGAAAACTTCACATCTGAGAGCACACCTACGGTAATTTTTAGGCCACCTGGGTAAAATACAATTTTAATGCACTTGCATATGGTATGTGAAGTCTGATTGGATAATGTCATAAATTTTGGACAGTATATCCTGTGCAGTGATTTTGTTACCTGTGCATCCTGCATCTTTGCACATAAGTTTTTATTTTAGCAAGTCCCGGCGAGTCCCGTGATGCAATAGTATTGCAGACTTGTCATTAAAAATAGTGTTTTGGACTCATAAGTTTGCAGTTGGGACTCATTGATATTGGAAACAGCGAGTCCCAGGACTCAAAAGCCCCAAATTGTAAGTGAATCACTGTCCTGTGTTATAATAATGTGAGGCTGTGAGCTCAAACCGGAAATTTTGGGAATTGGCAAAGTTCCATTGATCAGCATCAGACGAGTTGATCCTGATCAAAGTGAAGCTAAGCGGCTTAAACACAGTATTGGTGTGATTAGTGTCTCACTAGGCAAAAAATAAAACACTCAATACGATAATATATTATCATTTTCTACATTGTTTTTTACACATCTTACCCACCGGGCCGCGTAGCGCAGTCGGTAACGTGTCTGGCTACAGATGCGTGTCTGACTGCAGATCCAGGGGTCACGAGTTCGATCCCGGCCCGGTACCATACTTTCGTGGAGATTGATCATGAAATAATTTCTACGGTCATTCTCCTCCCTTCCGCTGATTTATTCAAGAAGGGTTATTGTCAGTTACAAGCGAAAGTATGTGCACAAATTACTGGTTAACTGCTTGCTCAAGCCTGCCCAGGAAAAAGTGTGGTTAAGTGAACTGACCGTCCCGCAATGACCATAGCTGTTGACATGGGACGTAAAGCAACAAAAACAAACAAACAAACACATCTTACCTAAAACTAGTCTTTGTTTTTGAAAATATTCCTTCATATAATTTTTTTATACTTTTACTTCTCCCTGTTAATAGGTTACGGACACTACACCTAAGGTATAACATGCAAGATAAGAGCAAAAATATATACTGACCCACACTTCCAACGCAAAATGTTCCAGTAATGTAGTAACTTTGATAAATATACGAGGTCTTACCGAAATCATTGTACCGGTCAGGGGTTATGGTAGACATTCACCCAATCAGGTTATGATTAAAAGGGAATAATTGACCGATGAAGTTCTACTTTCATTTTCATAAACAAGTGTTTTAATTTTTGATAAAATTGCGTAACAATGGATGCAAAATAAATGTAATATTAAAACTTCTGTTTGATTTTGCGTTAGAAGTGTGGTTCAGTATAAATATCTGCAGTTTTTTATGCCCCCAAAGGAACTGTGGGAGGCATATAGTAATCGCACTGTCCATCCGTCTGTCCGTCCGTCCCGCTTTCGTGTCCGGTCCATATCTCCTATATTCTTTGAGGTAGGAATTCCAAATTTGGTATGTGGATACATCTTGGGATGGCTGTTTGTCGCGTACCATTTTCGGGTCACTGTGACCTTGACCTCTGACCTAGTTTTTAGAATAATCGTGTCCAGAGCATATCTCTTATGTTATTTGAGGTAGGAATCTCAAATTTGGTGTGTGGATGCATCTTGGGATGACGAAGTGTCGCATACCATAATTGGGTCACTGTGACCTTGAACTTGACCTCTGACCTAGTTTCTAGAAACTGCATTGAGTCTGGTGCATATCTCCTATATTCTTTGAGATAGGAATTCCAAATTTGGTGTGTAAATGCATCTTGGGATGACGGGGTGTCACACGCCTTTTTTGGGTCACTGTGACCTTGACCTCTGACCTAGTTTTAAGAATAATTGTGTCCGGGGCATATCTCTTATATTCTTTGAGTTAGGAATTCCAAATTTGGTGTGTGGATGCATCTTGGAATAGCGGAGTGTCATGTACCATTTTCGGGTCACTGTGACCTTGACCTTGACCTCAGACCTAGTTTTTAGAATAATCGTGTCCATAGCATATCTCTTATATTATTTGAGGTAGGAATCTCAAATTTGGTGTGTGGATGCATCTTGGGATGACGAAGTGTCGCATACCATAAATTGGTCACTGTGACCTTGAACTTGACCTATGACCTAGTTTCTAGAAACTGCATTGAGTCTAGGGCATATCTCCTATATTCTTTGAGATAGGAATTCCAACTTTGGTGTGTAAATACATCTTAGGATGACGGGGTGTCTCATACCATTTTTGGGTCACTGTAACCTTGACCTCTGACCTAGTTTAAGAATTATTGTGTCCCGAGCATATCTCTTATATTTTTTGAGTTAGGAATTCCAAATTTGGTATTTGGTGTGTGGATGCATCTTGGGATAGCGGAGTGTCATGTACCATTTTCGGGTCACTGTGGCCTTGACCTCTGACCTAGTTTTTAGAATAATCATGTCCAGAGCATTTCTCATGTATTATTTGAGGTAGGAATCTCAAATTCAGTTTGTGGATGCATCCTGGGATGACGAAGTGTCGCTCAACATAATTAAGTCACTGTGACCATGAACTTGACCTCTGACCTAGTTTCTAGAAATTGGTGCATATCTCCTATATTCTTTGAAATAGGAATTCCAAATTTGGTATGCAAAAATATCTTGGGATGCCTGAGTGTCACAAACAATTTTGGGGTCACTGTGACCTTGACCTCTGACCTAGTTTTCAAGAATTATTGTGTCCAGAGCATATCTCCTATATTATTTGATGTAGGAATCCCAAATTTGGGGTGGTGATTCCTCTTGGGATGGCGGAGTGGTGCATACCATTTTGAGTCACTTTGACCTTGACATTGACTTCTGACCTCATTTCTAGAATTTTCGTGCTATATTACAGCTTTCTTTCCACAAATGTGTCTTATGCTAGACCAATTCCTTTGGGGGCATTCGTCACGTGTTTGTGACATTTCTTGTTTTCTCTGAAACAACAATGGGAGATACTGGTTAGCATTATGAGAGGCCAAACAAAGAAGATAAACGCTTAAATATGTAAAATATATGCACATCTTTACTACAACCATTGGCTGAATTTTTCATAAATTGCCCTCTATCAGATTTCATCTCTTAACTTTTACCTGAAGTATATCTCAATGCTTAAAATCATTTTCTGAATACAGTAAACCATACTTAAACACATCAAAGTAGTTACAGTAGTCCAAAAGGTCAACTATCAAAAAAATATTCTTTGTCAAAATGCACTTAAATCTGGTCCAATGTTCCATGTAGTGTCTGTAACTTTTTCTGATGCTAATTTCTCATAGATTCCAATTGCCATGACAATGAAACTTTGTCTATCTAATATTTATGTTGAATGACATAAAATATTAAAAGGAAGTTATTCTGAGATTGAAAATCTTCAAGATTTCGCTTCATGAAATGTCACGGTTACAGACACTACAAAATTTACTTTTTTTGTTTCTGACAGAAATGTTCTATGGTGCGAAGCATTGGACTAACCTGAAATGCAAACTGTAATTTTTGGAAACTATAGTCTTTAATGATATAATGGAAATGATTTTTACTTAAATTAACACATGTCATGTATAATCATGGGTATAGTACAGTGTATTAGTGTCATTCTTGCAGTTTTTATCAAAAACACTATCTTTAGGAATTTGAGGAGAAAATCTAATTTTTTTACCAATTTAATTCAAATTGCAAAATTGAGAAGATAAGTGTCTTTATAAGATGCAAAAAGTTTTGTATCCATATTTAAATAGGAAACATGAATTATTTGGACTTTAAATGATTTGATTTTCAAAATGAGACTGCATAACGCTTATAAATGGCCATTGTGGGAGCACATTATAGACAAGGTTGGGCGGTCGAAACCACCCCCGGTTTTAACCAGCGGTTTTAACCGGTTAAAACCGCCCTGGTCAATATGCCAAAAAGTTGTCAATACTGGTCAATATGAATCTGAGTGGTCGATTGAAATTTTTAGATGGCCATTTTGGTGGTGGATTGAGATATTAGGTCAGGTTTTACGTTCTATTTATTGAAGAAAGAAAAAAATACTGTTTTGCCAAGGGCACTTTTTACCTTAGCACTGACTTCTGCATTACAGTCCAGGCACCTAACACTGGTCTTTGTTAATCTTCAAGGCCAGAATAGAACAACCATACAGCCTAACAGGGTCTTTTTTAATCATTTTGAGACAATAATTTTTATGAATTTATGACACTGGTTAAATTATTAATTTAACTGATAACAGCAGATAGCAGACTGATCACACTTTCACACCTCTATATTAACACAGATGCCTGTGAATTAGCCAATGTATTTTAAGCTTAGTGATTAGATAGGTCTAATAAACTGGACACACCTTCTTTAGTCTGAGAGACATGTCCAGTATTTTGACAGTTTTGTTTGTTCTAACTCCTTGCAGTTCAACATTTAGTGTTTTCTTTACAATTTTCACACCTTTGTCTTCTCAGGTGAGAAGCCAATTCAATTTGCATACACTAATAGAGCAAAGACTAATTGGTACATGATGACCCCGTTGATAAGTATTGATTTATTTTTTGTACTTTCTTTCATTTAAAGGTCACTTATTTACAAAAAAGATTATGACTATTAAAAAGCTATTTTTAAAATTTATTTAATTTCATTGTTTGCATTTGCCTTACTTTTTTTATTAATAAATAATAGAAAATAGGTTCAAGTCTTTAGTCTGCACTGAAAATTGTTGTAATGATTCAGTTTGATTGAGACTGAAGATCTAAGACTATTGACATTCATTCTTGTTTGTTTTACTGTCCATTTAATTATCAATTCATTTTTAAGCAAAAGCAACTCATGAAACACATTTTCAATTAAGCCTGTATTATCTTATATTGAAAGTAATAAGGTTGCAAAGATCAGGAATCGATGCAATCAAGTACCACACCTGACCCAGGATACCAATGGGAAAGTGACAAACTCACAGAAGACACCACAAACGAGAGCCAAGAGGTCAGCCCTTTCCCAGCAGGTGACCACAAAGCACATATAAACAGACGCGCACAAAACATAGCAAACACAAGACAGAACAAAAACATAAAAGATCCACAAAAGAAGTACCGCCTTGGAACGGTCAGTAAAATATTTTACTGGAGGGCTTAAACCGGTTTAACGGTGCCAACCTCACCCTTAATTCAGATGTGGATCAAGACACATAAATATTTGGTTTGCATGGAAGACCCCTAACTTATCAATGCATCATCTCCTAAAACATATAAATCAAGATATAACAAGGAGATAAAGCAAGGATAAGGACTCAACAGTAAATTAAACTGAATACCGGAGCAAAAGAAATCCAACAGGTAAACCCCGGTGGGCCCGACAAACAGCCAAAGCATCAGGTCCCTACCATCTCATCAATAGATAAGTCTTTAAGTCGGAACCATCATAGAGTCTGAAGTCTGACCCACCGGCGTGCAATTAAAGAGGAAAGCAAACTTGCCAACCGTGATTGGGTTGACTACCAAGCATGCAGTCTGTTGCAATACATTAATGTTATAGCCAATCTTTTTATAATGGGAAATTATTTTAATGAACTGCGCTGAAAAATTATTAGAGCCAACAATCTTCTTCAACTTATACACCAGGTCACCATAGAAATCAGGTTCCGAAAGTCCTTGGCGCAAGAGAGATTTAAGTCCAACTTGGAATTTAGAAATCAAATCATAGTATCGTCTATAAAATTTTGAAAATGTTTTGCGAAGTTTATGATACCGATAGCCCTGTTTAAGAAGTTTCTGAGTTAACAATTTATTGCGAGTGTTGAAGTCAGTAACATAGCTAGATGCTCTAGCAAAACGAATGAGTTGAGAGATATAGACTCCATAGGATGTAGAACGAGGAACATCACCATCTAAAAATGGGAAATTGACAATTTCAAAATCAAAGTCGTCACGTTTATCATAAATTTTGGTAGAAACAATAGCTAGAAATTGACAAATGCAAGTCTAAAAATGCGGCTTCGGTATCAGAGGCATTGGCTTTATTAAGTTGGAGCTCTGAAGGGTATATTTGACTAACCATATTTTCAAAATAAACATTATTAATATTTAAAATATCGTCCAAATATCTGGAAACTATTTTAAGTCTATTTATAAAGTCCAGTTAATTGGGATAACTAATGCTAAATATCTTCACTTCGACCATGTTTTTTTTCAATCGACCAGTAATGACCGGTTAAAACCAGTAATGACCACTGGTCTGGTCAATATGCATATTGACCGGTCGATTGCCAACCTTGATTATAGACCATATCTCCCAAACGGGCAATGTTAACAGCTTGAAATTTTCGGGCAAACAAGATCTGACAATGCCTTTCAGCATAACCCTTTTAAGTGTTCCTTTATGACACAGTTCTTCTGTAGCATAGATATAACATGAAAAACATTAAATCAGCACCAATACCATGTTTTAGCCGAAGAATTTTATTTAAATTTGAATTTGTTCAAAATCACAATGTTCAACTTTACTTTTTCCCCAATTTTGCAGTTTTAAGAGTTAATTTTCCCAAAATCATTGGCCCCAGCCACATGTTCAAAAGGGAAGGAAAAATCCTGAATGGACATTTAACCAAATTGATACTTAGGCAGGGATAATCCTAGCCCAAAATGATGATGTGCCCTTAAAATGGACAAACGGCCCATATCCCATTCAAATACATGCAAATTTCCAAATTTTAATGGGCCATTTGAAATTTTTATGGGCCCTTTGCAAAATTTGATGGGTCCAAGAATCCTTAATATCCACATTAGAGCATAATTGACATGCCATTTGAATAGCTTGTATATGGGGCCCAGCCAAAGATAGTCCATTTTTGCAAAACATTAATAGTTTTCTCACAAAATGGATCGGGCCCATCGTAGGATTATCCCTGCTTAAGCCAAAATGAAATATATGTGTGGTTCCTGTTCATACCAACAAAATTTAGGGTAGGTAGGTAGGGAAATTGTAAAAGTTTGTTATAACATTTAACAACGAAAATAGAGACAAAACTGAAAAAAGTGCACATTGCATGTCTTTTTTCTCTAAAGACCATTTAAATGTTTTGGGTTGGGTTAAAAAAAAATTAGGGTAGGTAGGGAAACAGTAACCAAACATAGAATTCATTTAAGGATTGAAATTCATATTTTTAGCTTGCACTGGCTGATGAAAAACATTAGCTTTTTTAATGTCTGTGAAGCCCAAAGAAGGGCTTCGCACGGAAGACGAGCTTCACAAAGTCATTGATCATTAAATAATTTCTAAGGTCATTCTCCTCCTTCTGCTGATTCAAGAAGGGTTGTTTGTCAGTTACAAGCGAAAGTATGTGCACAAGGTACTGGCTAACCGCTTGGTCAAGTTTGCCCAGGAAAAAGTGTTGTTCGGTTATTTTGCGGAAAAAGATTTACAAGACCTTTACAAGGTCAGTTACAAAGACATAAAAGCACATCATATGTTATGAGAGTCCAAAAGAACCGTCTCAATGAGACAGTTCTTTTGAGCACCCAAAACAAATGTTGAAAATGATGGATAAGCAGATTTTCACAATACACAACCAATTTTTTTTTTTTTCACAGGTGGCATACTGGTGAACGACCATTTATTTGCAACTGGTTATTCTGCGGAAAAAGATTTACTAGATCAGATGAATTACAGAGACATAAAAGAACTCATACAGGTAGGTGAAGGCCTTTTATCTGTAAGGCATTGGGGCGGTTAAGCAAAAATTTAAGCGTAAAACAGCGATTATTTTCTTGTCCATCAGTTTAAACATGTGTTTTGGGTGCTCAAAAGAACCGTCTCAGTGAGATGGTTCTTTTGAGTACCCACAACATATGTTTTGATTGAGAAATAAGGAGCATAATTTTCTGTTACACACCCTTATCTGGGAGCCTGTGTAAGGCCAAAAAAGAAATTGTCTTTCCGGTTACCCTACCAACCTTAATATTTTGGAGCCTACTCAAACTTTTTCGCTTTTTGGGTTGTTAAAGTCTAGGCTCTTGAATTTGGCAGATTTTGATACTTTCTGATTCCTACTTGCAATTGAGCCTTAAACTTGAAATTGTAAATATTTTATAGACATAGTACAAGTTTTAAGATATGTGTTTTTAAAGTCCACGGTTCTAGATATTTTTAACTTTCACCCATATGAGTGTATCATAGCAGCACTTCTGGCTCTGAAAATGTTCACGGAAAATAGCAAATTTGTAGTTTTATCAGGCCTCCAGATAAGCTTGCATCAGGGGTGTAAAATTCCACTAGCTCACTCCCATTGGCGAGTAAACTTTGGATTCTGTCAAGTGAAATACCTGCCTCGCTCGCCTTTATGGGCGAGTGCATTTTCAGACATTGTAAAATGCATTTTAGCCTTCAGAAATGACAAAACAAAAGTAAAACAAAGAGATGATATTTATTTCTTGAACCGGATGTTAAATTTATATCCGATTGTTACAACTACTCATGCGCAGTTTCTAACCGGTCAGGGTTTTCAATTAGATTTTTTGCAAGAGGCCAGACACCAGTTTTAGGCGGTCAGATTTAAGCTTTTGTATCGATTTTAATGCTAGTTAGAACATTTGAGGCGACCAGAAAATGGTTTGAGGCAGTGATTTTGGCCTCCAGCCGCCTCTTAATGAAAAACTTGAACTGGTACAGTTAAACTCCCCAGGAGCGATGTTTCAGAAGAAATTATTCATGGAGTTAGACAACGGGGGTCATCTAAAACGGCGGGCTGATTTCAGACATTGAGCAGCGTTTTTTTTTTTTTTTTTTTATTTCAACACCTGTTGTTCAATACTGTCACAACGAGGTATTATTTGGCTAAACAAAATAAAACAAACAGGGGGAGGTGATGATTAAACCAAGATTGTGTTATTTGATTACTTTAGTGCTTTCATTTCAATATTACAAAAAATGGTAAATTGATTAAGTCGGTAAATAGCTATTCATAGCTAATGTTATACTGTTATGTATTTCCAACTATATATATAAATAAATTTTGTATTGTATTGTATTTGTTGAAAATTTTCTAGACATTCATTAGGCCTAGTTTCAGGATTTGAGAACTGACTTTCAGGCTTTGAGAGTCCCCCTGAGATTCCCCAAAATGAGGGCGAGTGATAATGTCATAAGGAGGAGTAAGTTTTTCCCCCCACTAGTCCTGCAGGGCGAGTGAGTAAAAATATAATTTTACACCCCTTATTGCATTATGTTGTATTTAATCAACGTAACAGTCTCACTGAGTTTGTTGATTTCATTTGAGCGCCCAAAACAAAACAGGTCATAATTTGTAATTTTACTTGTAAGTTTTTTGCATATAGATCTGAGAATGTTCACTGAAACTGACTTTTAAGCTCACCTGAGCCTAAGGCTCAAGATGAGCTTTTGTGATCGGGCTTCATCCATCGTGCGTCTGTAAACTTTTTCTTTAAACGACATCTCCTGAACCACTGGTCCAAATTTCAAATAACTTTACATGAATGTTCTCCATGATGCCCTCTTTCAAAATTTCATAAATGGTTCCATTCCACGGAACAGGTCTGCCAGAGATCTAGATAAGAAATGTTTTAAACGACATCTCCTGAACCAATGGCCCAAATTCAAAACAATTTCACAGAAGTGTTCCTCATAACAACCTCTACCAAAATTGCACAAATGGTTTCGCTCCACTGAACAAGAGGGCTGCCAGAGCCTAGGTAAGATATATTTTTAAACGGCATTTCCTCTTTTATCACTGGTCTAAATTCAAGATAATTTCACAGATTTGTTCTTCTTAATACCCTTTACCAAAATTTCACATGTAGTTCCGCTCCGCTGAACAAAAGGGCTGCCAGAGCTCTAGATAAGAAATAGCTTCAAATGGCATTTTCTCCTGAACCAGCACTTGGTCTAAATTCAGCATGTTTTCATGGAATTATTCCTTACGATGCATTCTACGAAAATTGCACAAATTGTTCCACTCCAATGTACAAAGGGGCTGCCAGAGCTCTAGATAAGAAACATTTTTAAATGACATCTGATCCACTGGTCAAAATCAAAATGATTTCACAGAATTGTTCCTCATGATGTACTTCTCCAAAATTGCACAAATGGTTCTGCTCTACTAAACAAAGGGGCCACCAGAGCTCTAGATAAAATAGATCTTTAAACAGCATTTTCTCTTGAACCACTGATCGAATTTCATATATTGTTTCAAAGAAGTGTTCGGCATGATGCCCACTACTATAATGGCACAAATGGTTTGGAGGCACTAAACAAAAAGGCCGCCAGAGCTATAGATAAGAAATATCTTTAAATTACCTGTCTGCCTGAACCACAGGCCCAAATTCAATAAAATTTCAAAGAAATGTTCCTCATGATGTCTTCAACCAAAATTGATCAGAATGATTAGCTCAGCTGAACTACATGGCCACCAGAGCTATAGAAATATCTTTAAATGATATCTCTTTAGCCACAGACCAATACATCATTTTATAGGGAGCTCATTGGTAGAGTGCTTGACTCAAGACAGAGGGGCCGCGGGTTTCAGCGCACCGGCATCACTGTGTTGACTCCTTGAGCAAGACACATTGATCCTAGCTTAGTACTGGTTCAACCCAGGAAGACCCATCCCTTTATAAGTTCAAGATTGCTGATGGGACATAAAGAATCAAATCAAACAAACAAAATGTATCATCTTTAATAATAATATGTGCCAGGACTCAGGTGAGCGATCCAGGGGCCCTAAGGCCCTCTTGTTTAACTCTTTCCTTGCTTGCAGCTACTTTTGTCCTCTGCTGATAACATTTGCAAACAGTTTGGACCATGATCTGAATCTTAACTGTTTGACACTCTAACAGACTAGTGTTCCTGAAAGAATTTCTTTAAAAAGTTAATTTTGAAAAAAAGTCAACAGATGACAACAGCCTGAAAAATTACACAACACTCAAACAGTGAAAATGGCTAAAAAGAACTTTTTTGATTTATTGCTTTCCTTGCTAGCAACAATTTTGTTGTCTCCTGATAACCTTTGAAAATTGTGTGGGCCCAGAACAGGACCGACAAAATGTCTTACAGACTGATAGTGTTCCTGAAAGATTTTTTTGAAAAATGTCAGCAGACGACAACAAAAGCATGAAAAATTACCAAACATGTAATCTGTTGCTGTTTTACATGTGTCTGTCCTCATCTGGAATCAAACACTAAACAATTTGACACTCTGACAGTATTCCTGAAAGAATTTCTTGAAAAAGTTTTAAAATAAAGTCAGCAGACGACAACAAAAGCATGAAAGATTACCCTGCATGCATAATAAAGTGCAGCAATCTATGATTTCAGCTGTTTGTTTGCATTTCTATGAATTCAAAGTTTGTTTATTCACTCACATACCTTGGGAGACAGAAATTTGTACGAGGCCAAATAAAAAAATACCTGTGTTTAGGGTAACCGGACCCTACCTAAATTTACTGGTGAAACCTAGAAATTTTCAGGTTTTCTGAGGAAAAAAAGAGTAATTTTATGCATTTTGAAAGCAGGGGTTTCGTTAACTTTTTTGACATCCAGGCATCAAGGCAAAGTAGGAGGGTGATTTGACAGTATTTGCCTATAAACTCTATACAAATTTATCAAAAGTAGCAGGGGAAACATGCCCAAGTAGAAGGGGAAAATCCCCGCTTCCCTCCTCTTAATGAAACCCCTGGAAAGGTCTTCCAAAATGCATAAAATTATATATTTTTTTTCCAGAAAAAAAATGTGCCTACCCTACCTAAAATTTTCAGACCCGTTAACCGTAACACACTTATTTTTTTATTTGGCCTCACTATTTGGGGCACATACATGTTTACTCAACAAAAGCATGAAAAATTACCCAACATGCAATTTGTTGTTGTTTTACAGGAGAGAAACGATTCGAGTGTGACGAGTGCAGCAAGAAATTTATGAGATCAGATCATCTCTCCAAACATAAACGGACTCACACAAACAAGACAAAACTTGAGATGAGAACGGACATAGAAATAGAAAATGATGAGCATTTTCAAGTGGACGAGGAGGAGGGTGAAGAAGGGGAGGTAATGGAGGAAGCGAATGAGGAACAGGAGGGGGAGGGGCCTATGATGGAAGAGGCCACCATGGTGACGGCAGCGGGCAATTTCATCAGAGTTCAGCAGGTTATGCCATCCACTTTAGCCGAGATGCAAGCTGGTGAGTGACACTGAGTCACTGACTAGCTCAGATGAAAGCCTATAAGTTGACTGTCAGACCAAAATGTAAGCTGCTCAGTGACACTAACTCAGATATAAGCTTACAAGTTGGCTTTGACTGAGATGCAAGCTGCCCAGTGACATTGACACAGATGAAAACTTACATGTTGACTCACAAATGCAAGCTTCCAAGTGTTACTGACGTAACCTGGTGTGAGCTGCGGGTTGATTATGACTGAGATGCAAGCTGCCCAGTGATATTGACTCAGTCAGGTGTATTAAAGCTTACATGCTGGTTATGTCTATGAGTGGACTGTCATGCAACTATTCATATCTGGAAGTTGTACTCACTTCCTTTCTCAGTGTTTGACACTCTAGATGAGATGCAAGCAGTTTAGTGGCCATGAAAGTTGGGGGGGGGGGGGGGGGGCATAAGCTTAGTTGCAAGTTGCTAAATAACACTGACCACTGTTAGTCAATTGCTGAGATGCAAGTTGTCAAGTGTTTAATGTAACTGCTGCTTAAGTGAGCTTCACGTAATTTAGCCGAGACACGAGAAAACCTAACAATATGGCTGTGTGTCATGAGAAGACTCGGATCAGCCCAGGGGACAAAAATATTTCAATATTACACTTGTCCTGCAGGACTAGTTTCTAACAATTTTCATTTGTCCTGCAAACACATGCACTTGTCCTTTAAAAGTGTATGCAATAAAGAACACAAGGGAGTAATATGTAATATGACTTCCTCGAGTAATTCTTCCCAAAGCACTCATCCTACAGGACGTAGTATGATATGTATAGTTAGCATCAAAAGTCTGAACATAGTCTGAGTTGTGCGCATGAAGAAAGCTTGGATCAGAACGAATAAACAATATCAGCGTTTGCACAGGCCTGAAAAGTACTTGAATTTAGAGGGCTTTCTTGAAGTCCTTGAAAATTAAATATGCCTTGGAAAATCACTCAAAAGCCTTAAAAAGTCCTTGAATTCTACTATTTTCTGTAGGACTTAGCACAGTTGATAGAGACCTAAATCTGTATAAAATTATTGTGCCTTTATATAGTGCTGCAAATGCTGCACCAAATAAAGGCACAACGATTTTATACTAATTCTCCAGTACTAAGGACCTCTTACGATGGTAATGGGATTCACAGTGTGTCGCAAGCCTGAGGCATCAGCTCAGTCTGAGCAGAGTCTTTGCTGTCTGCATGAAGAAAGCTTAGATCTATGGTTCAGGGATATTGTTGGAAATTTCTGTTGATGGGCCGAAAACGATTCTAGCATTGCTGGGAGCCTCCATCTCTCTTCTCCTTGACATGTTTGTAGCTATTTTCAGCATGTTGTTCATTCAAAATTTACATTAAAAAATCAAACAACACTTTGACCAAATATTTTTTCCACAAAACTGCAAAAGAAATTTGAAAACATGTTTTGACAGAGTCCAAAACTTTTACCTACAGGAAGCAGTTTTACCTCCAGACAGCTAAACTGACTTCAGCCACAGAAACTACAGCTAGAGAAATTCCAATAAATCTAGGGTTTTCTTAAAAGATTTTTTCTTCTTATTATTTTGAACCCCATCATTTTAAAAACAGTGGGGCATCGTCAGATACGGAGAAAAGCCAGTGATTTTTTGGAGAATCAAAATCGAAAGTAACTTCACGCCAAAACGGAAGTAGCATGTGACCGGAAAGTGATTTGAGCGCCACCAAACAAGTTTCAGCTTTTACAAAAGATGGCCGAGCGGTACAACGGTCTACCGAAAAATCTGGGCGCGGACATGAAATACCAAAGCGCCGCACCGAACGAGGATGCGCCAAATCGGCGCTGACGACAATTTTTCCTGCGCCCTAGCGTAGTTTTATGCGCAAATGGCGCAAATGTGCACCTCAAATTGATCCCTGTGGTTACACCGTGAGTGCACAGGAAAGCCTCTGAAATGCCCAGGCTGATAAGAGACTTCTCTCGGGGCACACTGACACACAATTTGTTGGTTTTGTCATGGCTCATAAATGGACATGGTGAAAGTACCCACTAAGTGCAAAGGACTATTAGACCATTATAACAGTTAACATTTATCTGTGATATTTAAAGCCTCTATGTTGTCCCAAATGTCATTTTTACAACAGATTATCAAGTTAATTTTTGAAACTGCAAATATGACCATATTCAGGCCTTTAGTTCGGAGTGCATACCAAAATATTAATTTTCTTATTTCTCAGCCAAAGCGTAAGTTGTGGGTACTCAAAAGAACGGTTCTTTTAAGCGACCAAAACATGTTAAAACTGATGGGTAAGAAAATATTTACAATTTTTGCTCAAAAATTTTGTTCATCTAAACCTGTGATAATTCTAATCATTAATTACCCTAATGAACTAATTAGTTTCTTGTAAGTACACATTTATCATCATTAATCACAGGATTAGATAAACAAAATTTTGAATGTAAAATTGTAAATATTTTCTTACTCATTAGTTTTACCATATGTTTTGGGTGCTCAAAAGAACCGTCTCATTGAGACAGTCTTTGAAGTACCCACAACATATGTTTTGGTTGAGAAATGAGATTTTTTTGTTACACACTCTGAACTAAAGGCCTGCTTATTCATTATGTTCCTCGTGAATAAGGTGCAGAAGCTTCATGCTTGAATATTTGATAATGTGTGTTGAAAGAAAGAAAAGTGATCATTTGGGATGGACATAGAACTTTTAAAAGTTTGTATATATTTTTAAGTTATGTTGTAATATATCATATCTAAAGCTGTAGCGGAGCGCGCAGGCTCAGTTGGTAGAGTGTTTGACTCGAGGGTCAATGGGTTGCTAGTTCGAGAATCACTGGAGTGTTTTTGAGCAAGACCCTTGATACGCTGTTTAATACTTGTCAATCTAGGAAGACAGGAAATCTTCCCGACATGACTAAAAAGTGTTGACTGAGATGTAAAGCAACAACACAAACATACAAACAAAAACTAAATATTTATGTTTTGAGTAGATGTCAAGAGATGAGGCCCGAGGTTGTTATAAAACTTTTTTCATGCTCAACTCAACTGAGCAGGGAATTTCAACTGCTCATAAAAACTAAAATATTGACAAGTAAATAAGTTTCTTGCTTTAAGTCTCTCAGATGTTGTATTAATCCTGCTTATAAATGTTAAAATGCCAACAATTGTTGGCATTTTAACATTTATGAGCAGGATAAATTTTGTGCTCAGCTGAGTTGAGCATGGAAAAAGTTTTATAACCTCAGGCCAGTCAGGGCCTGGTATTATTTTAGCGGATGCTTTCAACCCTTAACCAGGGGTGTGGAAATAGTAAAATTTTCTACTTGTCTAACAAGTAAATGGTTATAATGTACTTGTCCAAAGAAAGAACAGATTACTGAGATTAGCTTGTACCTTTCTATGCTTTACTGTAGATTCGGAAAATTGTTGAACATTTTATTTTTGCGAATATCGTTACAAGACATGCTTGCCAGGTTAAAAATGCAACTAGGGCATGATTTACCTATATAGATATCATTAATCGACAAAGTGATTTCACCATTTTGCGAAGATTTTATTTTCATGAAACTTAGCATATGCAAAGTTTCACGAAATTAAAACCCTCGCGAAAAAATTCAGAATTTACAGTATATAAACAATTTTCTCTTTCGAAAACAGTATGGAACCAGACATCATTAATCGACAAAGTGATTTCACCATTTTGCGAAGATTTTATTTTCATGAAACTTAGCATATGCAAAATTTCACGAAATTAAAACCCTCGCGAAAAAATTCCGAATTTACAGTATATAAACAATTTTCTCTTTCGAAAACAGTATGGAACCAGACATCAACTCTTTTGTTAAAAATGAAGAAGCCAGCTGATCAGACTCTTCAATACAACTCGTCAATTGGTAATAATTAATCAAAATATGAAATACAGAATTTAATCAACTTTATACATTTGCTCTTGTTCAATGAAAAGTAAATAGAAATGTTCAACTTGTCCTGAAAGACATGGGACATGGTATTTCCAGCCCTGTCTTAACTTAGGCTAAAAAGTACCCACATTTTGAACTAGGTCACATATGACCAAGCACAGAGATTTTGGTATTTAATGGTAAGTTGCGAACTCTCAGGCAAGCCTTCACATCCACAGTGTTGTGCCTAGGTCAAGATTTCTGGGGGACACCAGTGTCCCCCTACCTGAATTTCTGAGGGACATTTGCAAATTCTGGGGGACACACCAATTCCATCTGATTTTTGCCTGTAAAATTGAAAACAGTTTTCGGGAAATTTCTGTTTTTATTTACATTTGAGCTCGATGTCGATAGTTTTGGCTCAAAAAGGGGTGCAGATTACAGTAAAGTAGTTTCTACATTGAAGTAGTTTTGAATATCCCAGCAAATATTCTATTTCTACATTAAAATAGCTTTTTCTGGCATTCAGCTGAATAAAATTTGCTTTTTCTGCCATTGTTGACTGGTTGAAAAATCAATATCCAATGCAACATGTATCATCAAAAAATACATGTGCACAGTCTAAATTACTTCCCTTTACTGGGTTACGCTAAATACGGAAACAGGGTTTAAAACGCGAATTTTCGAGGGCGCGCCCGTAGGCCCGCACTGGGTGCATTTTTAAGGGACATCGACGGTAAAATCGCGGGAATCCCGCAATGCCGCGCTCTAGGCACAACACTGCATCCACACAGACTTGCTAGAGGTTTCTCTGTTCACATGCATTATACAGGCTTTCCAGCGTTCCAAGTTTTTCCTAGTTTTCCTACTTTTTCCTAGTATTTTAAAAGTGCTCCTAGTTTTTCCTAGTTTTGTCAAAAAACTCCTAGTATTCCTAGTTTTTCATAAATTTGGCACCATTTTTGATAAGTGTTTTGAGATTTTGTTTCAGAATAAGATCTTTAGGGTGTTGAACTGACAGTCTTTGGTGTTCTTTGTGTGGTCTGTTGTCACTGATGCATAGTCTAACCTTCTCATGTGATAACTGTAGGTTGTACTATAGTATAGATGACTACAATTGACTCAAACTTCCTAGTGGAACCTTAGAGTTTTGCAAGATCAGTTTGAACATAAGAAATAAACAATATATATAAATATGTTGACATGTTATATTCCTGACATCTTGCAGTGTTTTGAAATGCTGTATTCATCTTTGGACCAATGTAAGTCTACCAAACTCTTACACCAGTGTGAAACAGACTCTATTTTGGCAGCATAAAAAGGAGTGAGGTAATGTAAATGCTTTTTGGTTGATGTCTTGCTTTACATCTGAGGTCATGTAGGAATGACAAGTTGATCCTAATGACACTTTTCTAAGGCAGGAGTACTCTGTGCTCATCCTTTCACCAGTAACTGACAATTATAGTGAAAGAATGTGCCGGACCTGGGAATCGAACCTGCAAAACTCCCGAATAATAGGCTGGACACACTGCGAAAAACTGGGCTGTTAAATATTAATGGATTGCATCAATTGGGTTTATTGACATCTGAATGATGTCCTGATATTACTAAAATCACTGTATAAGACTGTCAACAAGTCTAAAACACCCCAAGTCTAATACAGATATATGCCTATATCTGTCTAAATCTTATATTCAAATATTCAAAAAGAGCATACAATAAATGGGAGCATTGTCCTCTGAAATTCTTCATTTTCTGAAGGTAAAATTGCCCCTGCAAAATGACCAGAGATGGCTTCCTCTCCTTTCTTGTTTTTCAAAATTTTTTGGGGGAGAACCCCCAGACCCCCCCCCCCCCCCACCCATTCAGAAGTGTGCTGTAATTTTACAGTCCAACACTCCCCAATGCAAGACTAGTTGGAAAAGTAAGGTATACAACTCTAGGAGTGAAACACACACACAAGTGGGGTCTACTTCCTTACTTTGTGATTCGTTGACTTAGGATTTGCTATACCCTCTATCTGTCAAATACAGGGCTGGAAAAGACTAGGATCTAGTAAAAATGCTAAAAATTCAAAGTTAATTTGCTCTTTGTTTTTATTAGAATTTCAGTGAAACAGCCTTTATTGCGCCTAAAATAGTCTTTATAAAAAACTTTATTTCAAAACATTATTTCATATAGTTAAGAATCTGCTCTGTTGACTTAGTCAGCTTAACAGTCTTGTAGTATAAATGTGTACGGTTATCGTGGTAATCAGGTTGGGGAAAGTAAAAACATAGAACCAAATAACTCCTAGTATTTGCCTCAAACTTCCTAGATTCCTAGTTTTTTCCTAGTATTTTGTAAATACTTTTCCTAGTTTTCTCCTAGTTTTTTCAAAGATGCTGCTGGAAAGCCTGTGCATAAAGTATGGAAGTGGATGAGGAGCTCAGGCCAAAAAATGGCCTCTAGCCCCACTAGGTAGCTGTACATGTATGTTTAACCCTTTTTACGGGCAACCCCTAAACAGGTACTTTTACAAACAGTGAAGACCCAGATAAATTGCCGCATAACGCGGCATTTCATCAGGGTCTACTCTGTTTGTCTTAAAGGTAAAAAAGATCTTCAGACATTATGCAATATTTTTGAAAATTATAATTTGATACCCCTAGATATGTACAATGGATTATTCTGTGTTTATTGTATCAAACCAGTAGGAAGAATCCATAAGTATACAAAGGGTTAAAGAATAATTTTACACATGTGCGATAAGTGTGCTGGCCCAGATGCGACCTAGTTCAAATGTGAACCATAGAACGTTATCCATACTAACAAATGTGGGTTGAGAAAGCCTGACAGAAAAGCTTTGTAATACAGTCAAGGACCGAAAGTAATTCCACAAAATTAATTTCTTATAACAGCCTATTATTTAATTTTGGAAATTATTTTTTTTGTTCGAAAAACACCAGGTTTTACTGATTGATGGAACAAATCAACCTTTGGTCAACATAACCTATTCTTGACATACATTTTGTCAACAAAACCTATTCCTGGCATATGTTTTGCTCATAATCACTGTTTTAGCCACTTGATATGGTTCATCATAACCTATTCCTGGCATATGTTTTGTCAACAAAACCTATTTCTTGCATATGTTTTGTTCACAGTGACTATACTGGCCACTTCTTAGGTTCAACATAACCTATACCTGGCATATGTTTTGTCAATCAGTAAAACCTTGTGTTTTCCGAACAAAAAATAATTTCCAAAATGAATTAATAGACTGTTCTATAGACTAATGCATTTTTCATGTTTACAAGAATCTTTAGGGAGCGCAGTGGCTCAGTGGTAGAGTGCTTGACTCGAGACCGAAGGGCCGCGGGTTCGAGCCTCACCGGCGTCACTGTGTTGTGTCCTTGAGCACGAACATTAATCCTAGCTTAGTACTGGTTCAACCCAGGAAGACCCGTCCCTATATAACTGAAAGATTGTTGATGGGACGTAAAGAATCAAATCAAACAAACAAACAAACAAACAAACAAGAATCTTTTATTGTGAGATATTAAGATAAAATAACAATTTATTTGTTACTGTTGTAAAGCTTAATAGTAAATGCGTGTACTGTACCATTTAGATGAAGTTTCGACTTTCCAATTTTCAAATACAACAGTTTAAATTTTCACAATGTTTTGAAAATGCCACTTTTCCATTGAGTTGTCCAAAAATTGAGCAAAAACCTTTCTCTGCAGCTTTAAAAGGCATGGATAATCTTATATGAAAATATAAGGAATATTACCTTATTCGTTTACCCTTCAAATGACACCAAAAGCATTATAATATGTTGGCTATCTGTAGCAAAGTTGATTTTCTTGCAAACGTGAAAACACATTGAAGTCTATGGGATTTCTGGCTTTGTTGAATTACTTTTGGCATTTGACTGCACATTTGTCAAATGAATTGTTTTATATTTTCAAGTTTTATGCCATGATGTTCTGTTTAAAACTGTTTAAAAACTTACTCGATTTAAATTTAAGGCTTGCATGTCTTTTCAAGTTATTTTTCATGAAGCGATTGGATTGGGCCAATATATGAAATTTTAGTATTTATTGTATAAGCGAGTAGCCAAAAATCAGACATGCCTCGGCCAATGATCTAGATGACCATTTTCCTTAGCAAGCAAGAAAAGTAATCACTTGCTATATTAATCAAGTGGTTAAAAATCTTTACGGTAAATGTTTTAAAAGTTTGAATACTTCTCTCTGTTCTAAAATAAAATGTGGGTTATCAAGGCTGGAATTCACGAAATGTTTGTCAGAATGGCAAAAAGAGAAGACCCTGATCAGACTGCTTCTTCTTCAGAAGCAGTCTGATCTGGGCCTGCACTGTTTGTCTATGCCTTTCAGAGTTCTCCAATTCAGATTATTTTACTTAAACTTATGAGTCTGACTCCCAACTTTTTCAAAGTTTCAACAGAGAAGAATAGAAAAATTCTAAACTTTTCCAGTAGACAGCATTGTTACGCCAATTTTCAAATTCCTTAAAATTAAAATCTTCAGTTTAAAAATGTCAAAGTGTTTAATTGCCTAAATTACAATTTGTGTGGTAAAAACATGCCAGTTCAAAGTTCAAATAGAACTTTTTTTAAGCAGTTTTGAATGTTCTGTTTCTCACAACAGATGCTATCATCTAAAATATTTGTCATGATTAAAAACTTTTTAGCCATTTCAGGAACTCTAAGACTAGCTGAAACCTTGAAAATTTGGATATAATTATCACACTATCTCAATGGACTGATCGGAGATCAAGAGTATGAAGGGTGATCTGCTTTATTTTTTTTGAATACAACTAAATGGGCTTTCTCAAGGCATGACTTTAATGATAATATTTATCAGTTACCGCCCATTTAATTGCATTGTTACATGTTGGCCAAGATAAACGTTGTCAATCTCACAGCATGTGCCTTTATCAGGTCATCATGAGGTTGCACTTTTTGAAAGACATTGTCAATGGCATTGAATCGACACAAACATCAATAATTATGTCATTATCGCTAGTTTGAACAGTGAATCAGCTCGTTAACTGATAAATAGAATACCTGGTTCATGTCTTTTGATATCAAGTTTACCAGGCTTGGCTAGAACGCATGTTGAATCACTTGGCAAGTCTCGCCATGTCAACCAGCATTCTCAAAGCCTTGCCTGGTAAACTTGATATCATAAGACACTCACCTAGTATTATCTATATGTATAACCATTACCATGCTGGATATTTTCATGTACAAGCCTTCTAAGCCAGCTGATCAGGATCTACACTGTTTTTAAAACGGAATACAGTAAAACCTGTCTTAAGCGGCCACTTAAAAATAGACAAAACAAAGTTCTTATGGAAAATGGTAGCTTGATGAAGGTCGTAAGTATTACAGAATGCATTCTGCAATATTTTTGACCTGCATTAAGCTATAATTCTGCCAGACAGTCAACCCTCTTTATAACGACCATGTTTGTTCCAAGCTATCTTTGACGTTAAAGTGAATTTGCTGTTATAACAAAATGCTGATCAGTACCAGGTTTCCACATCATAATCATTTGAGAAAAGAAAATAGTATACAACTGAATTTAAAGGCTTAATTATTCCAAATGTATACATCAGTTCAATTTTATATTGTATCAAAACTCACAAAGCTTCCCTCTTATCAAATGAGACAAATACCTGTTCATGCAAAAGACCTTGTCTTGATCACCAAAATGACTGACACATGGTAAAAATTCTGTAACAATGTATTTATTTTCAATAGAAAATGTATATCTGTTCCCAGGACATACTGTCGGTGTCGTTAAGTGAATATTCTGTTATAAAGATGGAACTTGAATGGTAACAGAACAGTTCCCTGCAAATTTATGTCGGATAGAGAATATTCTGCTATAAAGAGTGACTATATAAAGAAGTTTGACTGTACTTTTGACCTGCATTAAGCGATAAGCAATAATTGGTATTGAAAACCAAGTTTTGGTGTGTTTTTTGAGTGGCCACCTAAGACTTGTTTAAGTGTATATCCCGATTCAGCGTGTAAAGTGTGACTATTGAAATGTTAAGAATAAAATGAGAACACTATTATTGGTCAAATTTATTGGAAACCGGGGAGGTTAATGGGGACGGCAACCTTGATGATTACTATGTTCTTTATGAAAGATCTTAATAAACCATGAATTTTGATACCAGTTTCATCTAAATCGGTTGAAAAATGTGGAAGTTGTGGGCGTTTGAATATTTGCAAATGGACTGTAATGAAAGCGGCCATATTGTAGGCTTAGTGACGTCACTCAGCCTAATTAAATATGCGTAATCAAAGTAAAAGACAAACCTATTGATTATTTGCATTAATCTTTAATGAATCATTTTCCTTATGTATAAAGCTGCATATCTGCTGAAACACAGATGATGTGATAGTAGTGATAACTAAAAATTAAGCAGTTGATAAAATTCTGAAAGCTAATTAAATATTCAAAATGGCCGCTAAATGTCGGCCATATTGAATTCTTTAAATGCTCACAACTTGCCCATTTTTCAACCATTTTGATGATACTTGTATCAAAATTCATGGTTCATAGAGTTCTTTCTGATAAAACATACTTATCATTAGGGTTGCTGTCCTCTTTAATGTCGTAAATTTATACTGGACAAACATCTAAGGCCCAGATCATTTTAACTGTTCACACACCGGGTAGGGGGCAATCAAAAACGGCTTAACAACTGACGAATGTGGATCAAAAATTGCTAGAAACTGTTTTTGAATGCCATTTGTCGCCAGTCGGGAAGCAAATGACAGTCAAAAACTCTGTTTCAAAGGTTTTTGATCATAGATTATTATTCGGTTATTGTGTCGGTGTGCCGCGATCCCTGCGCACGAGGCATATATAGCACACACGGCACACCCAGTTTTATGCACCCACTTTGGCTTCAAAAAAGGAATTCGGGCTGTATCCTGCCCTTATCCTATGCCTATCTGCGTTAGGTAAAGGTATGGGACATCAATTAGTTTTGAATTTTTGGAAATGCTCTAAAACAGGTTTCAATCTTGTGGGGATTGACGTGACAATTTTGTCTGCACAGTGTTATCCCCACTGTTCCTGAAAGTGTAAGTTTTTTATTCCGCCCGGAAGGGCAAGGAGTTTTGTTATTGTTTGATTAAGTTTGCCGCTCCCCCTAATGGTGAGCTGTAAGTTGATGTATCAAGTGGTGACAACATCCAGGTTCCACTCCGCACTTCCGTCCAGTTCTTGTATACATGTGCTTGCGGGCGGTGGATTTTTGATCTACGTTCGTTGATTGTTTTATTGTTCAGAGGGTCTGGAAATTTTCACAAATATATGAAATCCCCATTCTGGACAACAGCTTAAATTTTTATGGAAGCTCAGTGGTAGAGTGCTTGACTAGAGACCGAGGGGTTGTGGGTTTGAGCCATACAGGCGTCACTGTGTTGTGTCCTTGAGCAAGACACATTAATCCTTGCTAAGCACTGATTCAACCCAGGAAGACCCAACCCAATGTAACTGAAAGATTGTTCACTGGGACGTAAAGAATCAAATAAAACAAAAACAGTTTAATATTACTTTGAGTTATCTTGCAACCCATTGCAGTTTAATGGATAGTGTCACGGGTATATAAGGTGTACAGCTTTACAAAGTTAGGCAACATTGTGCTTGGTATTTAGAAGTTTAAGCAAAAAGAGTGTTTGGTATTTGAAAGTTAGGCACAACATAGTTCTTGGTATTTGAAAGTTAGGCAACAGTCAAGTGTTTGGTATTTAGAAGTTCGACAATAGGGTATTTGGAGCGGGGACTCGTCATCAGATACAACAGTAATTTGCAAAATAAAAAGAACAAGACTGTGTTTCTGAAATTTAATTGCACAAAATGTTTTGAAAAAAAGACAATTGTACAATTGTAGCATTTATTACATTTTACCTAGCATTTACAGTTAACTCAAAAAGCACCAACCAAGACTGCAGCAGACAGCAATTTTGTGTTAATTGTATTCATTTTTGTGGAGTTATTAAAGGCTTTATATTTCACACACCAGATAGGCGGCAATCAAAAATGCTCGTAACAATCGAAGAAACTTGGATCTAAAATCGCTAGAAATGGTGTTTTCGATTGCCATTTGTCGCCAGTCAGTTAGGCGGCAAATGGCAATCAAAACTGTTTCTAGCATTTTTTGACCTACCTTCGTCGATAGTATTAACGTTTTTGATGAAGCCTATCTGATGTGTTTCATGCCACTCGTCTGCTAGCAGAGGATTCAAATGAAATATCAAGTTTTATTAGGGTTTATGAAGCCTGCAACAAAATTGTACTCATATATGCATATTAATAAAGGTCCTTATGCTCCGCCCATTTATGCATATTAATTGGACAGTTTCCCTTAGCTCCGCCCTATTAGGGTTTCTGAAGCCTGCAACAAAATGCGAAATTGTCTTCTGCAATTTTGGTGGTGCTTTATAATTAAATAACTGCAGGTGTTTATTCTTATAAACATAATTTATTGGAAAAGATACAAATAGGCCAGGTATATGATTATCAGTCAACACCAGGTATATAACTACCCGATAGACAACACCATGTATATGACTACCAGATAGTCAATACCATGTGTATGACTACCAGATAGTCAACACCATGTATATGACTGCCAGACAGTCAATTCCAGGTTTTCAATCAGTCATCACCAGAAATATGACTACCAGATAGTCAACACCTTGTATGTCTACCAAATAGTCAATACAAGAATATGACTACCAGATAGTCAACACCATGTATATTAGTATCGGATAGTCAACACCATGTATATAACTATCAGATAGTCAACACCATATCTATATGACTATCAGATAGTCAACACCAAGTATATGACTACCAGATAGATAGTCAACACCAGGAATTTGACTACCAGATAGTCAACACCAGGTATATGACTACCAGATAGTCAACACCAGATAGTCAACACCATGTATATGACTACCAGATAGTCAGCACCAGGTATATGACTACCAGATAGTAAAAACCATGTATATGATCATCAACACCAGGTATATGACTACCAGATAGTCAACACCAGGTATAAGACTACCAGATAGTCAACACCAGGTATATAACTACCAGATAGTCAACACCAGGTTTATGACTACCAGATAGTCAACACCAGGTATATGACTACCAGGTTGTCAACACCAGGTATGTGACTACCAGATAGTCAGTACCATGTATATGACTACCAGATAGCCAATACCATGTATATGACTACCAGATAGTCAACCCCAGGTATATGACTACCAGATAGTCAACACCAGGTATATGACTACCAGATAGTCAACACAGATGTATTACTACCAGATAGACAACACCAGGTATATGACTACCAGATAGTCAACACCAAGTATATGACTACCAGATAGTCAACATCATGTAAACGGCTACCAGATAGGCAATACCATGACTACCAGATAGTCAAAACCAAGTATATGACTACCAGATAGTCAACATCATGTATATGACTACCATATAGTCAAAACCAGGTATATGATGACCAGATAGTCAACACCAGGAATATGACTACCAAATGGTCAGTACCATGTATATGACTACAAGATACTCAACACCAGGTATATGACTACCAGATAGTCAACACCATGTATATTACTATACCGGGCCGCATAGCGCAGTCGGTAATGTATTGTTGTCAGTTACAAGCGAAAGTATGGGCACAAAGTACTGGTCAAACACTTGTTTGAGCTTGCCCAGGAAAAAAGTGTGGTTAGGTGAACTGACCGTCCCACCATGACCATAGCTGTTGATTGGGACTTACAGCAACAAAACAATGTATATGACTACCAGATACACCATGTGATATTTAACAAATGCAAAATTAAAAAGAGACAGTGAACAAACATGAAGGATTTTTTTTCCGGTATTGGTCAATTGCAAATTTGATTAATAATCAAATTTTTCATTAACCTTATCCTGCCAAAGATTTTTGTCCTGAAAATATCTGCTTATTACCTCTGCTACATATATTGAAATGCACACCAGACTACTTTAATGAATCCTGAAGCATCAACACAAACTACACATAGTGTGTGATCTGGGTCCATATTATTTGGAATATAGGCTAACAATGTATAGAAGCAGATGTCGGGGGGAAAATGACAGGCCCCCCTGACAAAAAATGACGGGTATATATTTTTATGCCCCCAAAGGAACTTTGGGAGTCATACAGTAATCGCACCATCAATCCCACTTAGTGTCCAGTGCATACCTCCTATATTATGTGAGGTAGGAATGCCAAATTTGGTGGGATGCATCTTGGGATGGCAGAGTGTCCTGTACTATTTTATGGTCACTGTGACCTTGACCTAGTTTCTAGAATAATCATGTCCGGAGCATCTTGTATTATTTGAGGAAGGAATCTCAAATTTGGTGTGTGGATGCATCTTGGGATGATGGAGTTTCATGTACCATCTTTGGGTCACTGTGACTAACCTAGTTTCCAGAATCTGCATCATGTTTGGTGGATATCCTATAATATTTGAGGTTGGAATCTCAAATATGGTGTGTGGTTAGGATGGCGGAATATCTCATACCATTTTCTGGTCACTGTGACCTCGACCTAGTTTTGAGAATGATAGTGTCGCGAGCATATCTCTTATATATATTTTTAAGAAGGAATCCCAAAAATGGTGTGTGGATGCATCTTGGGATGGCAGAGTGTTGCATACCAGTTTTTGGTATATGTTCTGTTCTGTTCTGTACAGGCCACTGCTATATGGATGAAGTCCTTCATCCACATGTCCTGCAAATCTATCAGACTGTTGGAAACAATTTTTTCTTTCAGTAAGACAATACCAGCATACCTACAATATGGCAAGGAACTGTTTGCAAGCTGGTCATGTCATACCCTTTGACTGGCGTTCCAGGCCGGATCCATCTCTGATCGGCCACCCCTGGGATATTCTAAGCCAGCAAGTACATGATCCAACCCCTTTCCGGCTTCCACATTTCCCGAATTTGAACACTACCTGGTTGAACAATGGCAATGTATCCCACAAGGGGGTGGGGTACAACCCCAGGCTCCTTTCAAGCATGCAGAAGATTTTCGATTATGGGGTCAGTGTCTGTGGACCTTGTTAGTCCATCATTAAAATTTGATAAACCTTGACATCTCAGCAGACATTTCACATGGAAAATCAAGCCTCATTTAGTTACTAAAAATAGCAAAATTTAAAATGTCTGCTGCAATGTTTTGGTGGCCCTTTTAAGGAACGGTACATGCGCAGATCCAGAGGGGTGCTAGGGGCTTTTAGTGCTATTTGGCATTGGTGAGCACTATTTTTAGTGCTATTAAAAAAACCCCCAAAAACATGTTATCAGAATCAGACCCCCTCTTGCAAAACTTTCTGGATCCGCACATGCGGCATACGGATATTGGTAAATGGTGGAAACATAAAAAGCATACAGAGAATTTCAAACTCATGCAAACAATAAAAAAATAATGAAAAACAAAGTAGCACACACGAAAAGGGGGAAAAACCCGCACTACTGAACCATGATCACATGACTGGCTCTGTCATGTGATCATGGTTCAGTAGTGCAAGCAGAATGCTTTTGAGTTTAGCAAACAATCAGTTTTCTTATGATGTCTCTCATTGATTACAATAGCAAGAAAAAATAAGACGTAAGCATACCAAAAACCATGAAAAATAAATGAAAAAGAGAAAAACTTAACATGCAACAAAAAAATCACAGCAAAAAAAGTTGTGGCCTCTAAGGTTTGAATTTAATTTTTTATCACAAGGTTACCATTGGTTTTGAAAAGATATTTTTTATTTATTTCTCAACCAAAATTACATTGTTTTTTTTTTTTTTTAAACCAAAAAATGGTACATGTACTAATTTTCTTGTCTTTCAATACATATATGTTGAGGTACTCAGTGGAAGCGTCTCAATGCTTTAGTAGAGAAATAAGACCAATATAGGTTGTTGAAAGTATCTTGATGAGATGCTTCTAATGAGTAGCCAGAGCATATTGAGCAAAATTTTAAAGCGTAAAACTGTGATTATTTTCTTATCCATCAGTTTTAACATGTGTTGTGGGGTTTCAAAAGAACCGTCTCATTGAGACGGTTCTTTTGAGTACCTACAACATATGTTCGGGTTGAGCAATGCAAAAAATAATTACACAACCTTATCTACAGGCCTGTGAGTAGCCACAGCATAGGGTTTGATTGAGAAATGAGAAAACATAGCTTGTTGAGACTTTCCAAGAGTGAGTACCCACAAAATATGTTTTGGTTGAAAAATAAGAAACTAGAGGACCTGAAGGTCCTGAGGCGCTCACCTGACCTCTTAAATAATGTTAAAATAGGCCAAGGTCAACTACAGCTTATACTAAAACATATTTTGTTTTACCATATATGGGGGTTGCAACCATTTTGGTCAAGTGACTTAAAACAATCTAATGAATACTCCATCAAACAGCCCAGTGATTTCTGAGAAACCAATGTGGCAGTCCAAATGAGTGGCATTGGATAAAAGGTCACAGGTCAGCTTGACATTTGGTACTTATATAAAGCCATTGTCTCATAAGGCTAAACATTTCTCAAAAGTATTATGATTTCAGCTTAAACAGTTATAGATAAATGAACATTTCAAGATTTTTCCCATATAAATGCATTAGGAATCAAATTTAATTGACCTTGCCATAAAGTAGGTCAAGCTGGTAGAAACCACATCCCCAATGCTACATACCAAGTCCCAAGGCCATTGGCCTTTTGTTCCAGAGAATATATGGGTTTGGTGGCCTTGACCTTTGAAACTTACTTATAGCCATTGTCTCATTAGGTTTAACATATCAAGTGAGAATAATGACTTTGGCTTCAACAGTATTAAAAAAATCAACTTTTCAAAAAAAATTCACATTTAAATGCAATAGGAAGCAAATTTGACCTTGGCCTTAAGTAGGTCAAGGTCAACTTAGGATCATCATTTGAACAAACTTGGATGGCCCCACATCCCCAATGCTACATACCAAGTCCCAATATCACAAGCCTTCTGGTCCGTAAGAAGATTTTAAAATAGTTTTTACCATATATGGGCCTGGGGGTCATCTTGGTTATGTGACCACAATAGTCTGAATACATTTTGGCTAACTTATCATAAGGAGTCTCCACATGAAATTTGAGTTCTAATGGGCCAATGGTTTGTGAGAAAACTATGTTTGAATATATTGAATGGACTCCAATATGAGCAACCTAAGCTGAAAGGTTAACCTTGACCTTTGGAACTTATTTAAAGCCATTGTCTCATTAGGTTAAACATATCAAGTGAGAATAATGACTAAGGCTTCCACAGTTTTAAAAAGAATCAACTTTCAGAAATTTTCCCATTTAAATGCATTAGGAAGCAAATTTGACCTTCACTTTAAGTAGGTCAAGGTCAGCCTAGGATCATCACTTGAACAAACTTGGTAGGCCCCACAACCCAAATGCTACATACCAAGTACCAAGGTCATCGGCCTTCTGGTTCTGGAGAAGAAGATATTTAAAGGGTTTTTACCATATATGGGGGTGGCGGCCATCTTGGTCATGTGACCAGGACCATTTGAACAAACTTTTGTTCCCGCATCCTAGGGTTTCTCCATATGAAATTTGAACTTAATTGGCCCAGTGGTTTCAGAGGAGAAGATGTTTGAAATTGTGGATGGATGACAGACGACGGACGGACGCTGAAGTGACTGGTATACTTTTAGCTCACCCGTGAGCCTTCAGCTCAGGTGAGCTAAAAAAAACAAAAAAAAAACAGGCCTCCCAAAGTTATAAAACTTTTCATTCTCAACTCACATGAGTATGAAATTTGTTCTGGACATGAATTTTAAAATGCCAACAAAAGTTGGCATTTTCAAATTCACGACTAGAACAAATGGCATATTTTTCCTGCTTAATATTTGTTAATATTTTGATATAAAGATAAAATATTACATGCTCATATAGATTGAACATGAAAAAGGTTATATAATCTAGGGGCCTGGATAACCCCTTTTTATCTAGGGTTAGAAGTTGACAACTCAAAAAACACAACTGACAACACATCTATGAAGGAGAATTACAGAAAAGATTTAAACAAGAAATATCTTTAAAAAAGATATTTGGCTGCATTGCAATGAATTGATTTGTCTAAAAATATACTTTCAGCTTCCTTGACACTTTTATGAGAAGAAAAATGCAACTTCAGTCTGAACCCCTAGATTCTGCATTAGTTTTCAGTGAACTTGTGTCCAAAATGAGTAATCAACCAATGAGATTTTTCATATTTGAGCTGGTACTCAAATATGCAAATTTCTGACCATTCCTGATTGGTTAAATGGTGAAAGTGATAACATACGGCTTGCAGCCGAAAAAAAATCAAAATGGAGTTGTCTTCCATGGACACCAAGGAGGAGGACTCATATTTTTTACATTTCCTGTTTACTGGTGTAATGGAAGAAAAGCAACAAAAAAGAGGATTAGTTTTACTTTTTCTTTTAACCCTTAACTCCATAATTCTTTTTGACGCATTTGAACTATCATGTATTTGAAAATATTATGAAAAATGGAGCATGTTCGGTTTAGACTGAAAATGGAAAAATAACCAAGGTGTTCATAAAAGAAGCAACAGGGTGTACATAAATGAAAGTTGTATTAGTCTGGTTCAAATTTGAGTTTGCTAGGTTTTCCATGATCTATCACAAACACTCAGAATACCAGTCAATATTCCATGACTAATCACATTCAAAGTACCAGTCACCAGTCAGTTTGCCATGATATATCAAGAAAAAGAATATAGCAGTCAGTTTTCTATGATATATCATGAAAACACACACAGAGTACCAGTCAGTTCTTCTATAATTTATCCTGAAAAACACGGAGAGTACCAGTCAGCTTTCCATGATAGATCATGAAAACACATTTTTTTCCATGAGAGTTCATCAGCTTTCCATGACGGAACATGAGATCACACAAGTACCAGTCAATTTTCCATGAGAATACCTGTCAGTTTCCATGATCTATCAATAAAAAATGCACCTAGTACCAGTCAGATTTTCATTATCTGCCACAAAAACACACGTACAAGGAACCAGTCAGTTTTCAATAATTTAACACAAAAACACACAGTAAAAACATAGAGAACCATTCAGTCTTGAGATCCAGCAGCTCCTCACTGGTTTTTGAACATAAATGCATATCATAATCAAATCAGAAAAACTTTGGACAGGGGGTAAATTCAGACAAACAGTGCAGGTCCCGAGGTCATAAAAATTTTTCTTACTCAAGTCAGCTGAGCACAAATTTTTCCTGCTCATATGGCATTTTAACATTTATAAGCATGATTAATACAACATCTGAGAGACTTAAAGCAAGAAACCTCTTCATTTATCCGTATTTTAGTTTTTATGAGCAGTTGAAATTTTGTGTTGAGTTGAGCATGAAAAAAGTTTTATAACAGCGGGGCCAGGTCTTAGGATTTTCAGTTTTTGATTCCTATTTTGTATTCCTTATGACAATTAACCCTTTCAATTCTGATTGATTATAACATGTATATTTCTACAATAAGTATTGAATAGTCCATTTTGTATTTCAATAGGTTGGTGGTCAAACTTTTTATGAAATGATGCATTTCTGTCCTTTAAGATTGTTTTTATCTGAGCAAAGAGAGCAGACCCTTATGAAATTATGCCTACGGCAGCACTTTATCTGGGCCTTCATTGATTTCCAAAGTACCTGTCTATTATTTGAATCCAGAATGAAAAGGGGTTAAAGAGACAATTTTGAACAAAATGGCAAAATGAATATATCTTCTGTCCAGATTAACCTGACTTGCCTTTCTTTAAAAAATCACAAAAAGGGGTACTCAAAACAACTACTTATATTGACATACCCTACCTAGTGGGTTTAACTTTTGATTTTAATCGCTATTATTGACCTTTAAAATAAGAATATGCTCCATTACTTATGCTGGGACCAGGAATTTTCACCTCTGAGTAGCAAGGCAGTTCAGTCCCTTTATAACACTACACTTTGGGACAATAGGAATGTACAGTGTTATAAGTGAATTGTATTATAAAGGGACAATTTTACAAAAAACTTATAGGAAAATGACCATTTCATGGCCATTTTCCTATAATTCCCTTGTAAAATTCCACTGTTACAAAAATTTTGGGATCACAGCATGACCATGTTATATCCAAATCCATGTTATAACGAGGTGTGTTATAAAGGGTCTGAACTGTAGTTTGTTTAAGGCAATAATTCCAAAGGTGAAGTAGAAATCTTAAACTGTGTTGATCTAGGTCAGACTGACCCCAGAGTAGTCTGATTTGGATTCACAATGCCCAGACTGGTCTGCCCCATTTCTGGAAGCTTTACGATACTACCAATCAAAGCAAGCACTTTTTTACCCTAGTGCACTTAGGGTGGCCAAAACTCTTTGAGTTTACAGGCTTTTAGTTAAGAGTGTGCACTAAAAATTTTATTTTCTTATTTCTCAACCAAAACATATGTTGTGGGAACTCAAAAGAACCGTCTCAATGAGACGGTTCTTTTAAGCACCCAAAAGATGTGTAAAACTAATGGGCAAGAAAATATTCACAATTTTATGCTCAAATGTTTTTGCTTATCTAAACCGGTGGTTGATGCCATTCTGAGTGCAGTAGAGTTACTGTTGTGCCAACCAAGAGTGACAGTGATGTAATATTTTGTCTGCAATTGTTAAGTAAAACATTAACTTGTACACTCCACTTGAGCTAACGTGAATTGATAGATCACTTGTGTATTAATCCTATCCACAGATCACTTGTGTATCCTGTGGATAGGATTAATACACAAGTGATCTATCAATTCTAAGTCTCTGATAACTTTGTAAACAAAACATGATGTCACTGTCACTCTTGGCTGGCAGGACAGTTATAATCATTTAATTTTCATCCATATAAAATCATTTACAATTTAATCACACTTTTAGCGCTGTCATGATTCTTGCAGTCTAACACTAACTCATCACATTCATGTTTTGTACAGTAGTACCACAACCTCTAAGTAATGGCCCTTGATTCACTCAATGCATTTACCGTTACAGTCGCGCTTCAAAGCGTTTTGTGGAAGTGTAGTCATACACTGATTCAGCAAATCATTGTAAACACCCAGAAAAGTATAGACAACTGGAATTTGTGAGCTGACATGTGATTCTTGCAGTCATACGCTAACTCATCGCATTCATGTTGTTTGTAGTCATACACTTATTCAGCTAACCATTCTTAAATCCCAGAATAGCACAGACAACTTATTACACTTTTAGTGTAGTCCGAATACGTGAGCGCCTGGTTGGTTTTGAAGGTGACATTGACTGGTTCACAATTTCATCCATTTCTGGTAGAAGCTTCAAGCCAGGAATGTTGAAGATCGATGCAGCTGAAATGAAAACAACAGAAAACCAGTCAAAATATTGGAGACAATGCAAAACTTGTCATTTTTTTTTATACCAGCATAATTGCTATTGTAAAGAATGGTACACCACACAAATAATTTCCCAACCCCACTATTAGGGACCACCCTGGGCATAAAAACTCAGAGGTCGAAAATTAAGTCTATCAAATATGCAGTTCACTTTTTGTTTTAGCGTCATTCTACTATTATAAAGTTTGAGTAACAAAGGTACTCGACTGCAAATTTCAGATTTCAGTTTGTGTAAGTTAATATACTACACTTACCAACTTTGGCACAAAAATATCTCGCTTAAGGTGGTATAAAAAGTTTGTGGATTATTTTCACCTATAGCCGGACAAAACATGGTATAACTTACATACCCATATTAATTAACCCTTAAAGTGCCAATCACGACTGCAGCAGACAACAAATTTTGCGACTTCTTTCCTAGTTTAGACAAAAATAAAGTATGATATTTCATGAGAATCATCTGCCAACAGACGATTCTCATGAAATATCATACCTTATTTGTTATTTTTGAAAAGGTGGCAAAATGTGAAATTGTCGTCTGCTGCAAATTACAGAAGGCGCTTTAAGGGTTAAGAGTATTGTTCCTTCAATGTAATATGCAACATGACCACTTTAAAGAAAGTTGAATATCTAACCAAAGGTGTGTGTCAGAGCAAAATTCATGCCAGCATTCATTCTCTTCAATTTGATGTGCAACATGGCCACTATTTGTAGGATTTGTTGGGATTTTGTGTTGTTTTTTTGCCCTGCCTAACCGCCTAAAGCCAAAGAGAGCATAATTGAAATGTGTTTTCTTATACCTCAACCAAAACATGTTGTGGGTACTCTTAAGAACCGTCTCGATGAAACAGTTCTTTTGAGTACCCAACACATATGTTTAAACTGATGGATAAGAATATATTCACAATTATACGCCTAACTTTTTTTCTTATCAAGACCTATCTACTTACCATCTGGAAGTTCATGAATTTTCGGAGGCAGATCTTTGAAGTAGTCATGCGTTAATGCGGACTTGGCCGATATTCTATCATGAGGTCGCATCTAAAAACAGAAAATGTTAGAAAACTTGATTTGGCTGAATGTGAACAACGAAGACACAGAACACACTTCTGATCTGTGCCTTTGTAAATCACGCTCTGTAACTACTTAACTTGCCATAGACAAAATTTCAATATTCTAGCTAGTGTCTGTAGCTGAACAGGCTGGTTTGAAACATACCTGCTATATATCTCATATGACGTCGCGTCTGGGAGTGAAATAATGCCATGCAATAAATTCCATAAACTACTAGTGGTTTACAGACTTTTGGGAAACGCTATAACATCCATAACAACGTTGAGTACATAATGACAAAATTATAAAGTTTTTACACCAGAAATGAGATTTTAAAGTTATCTCAATGTCACATGATAAATAGAATCTAACATTCATGCTCTTGTATAACTGAGTTTATTAAACTTGTTGCGAAAAGGAAATAAAATGCTCAGCAAGCCTAGCATTTTATCTCTTTTCCCCAACTCATTTAATAAATTCAATAAAACAAGAGCAATCATGTTATATCTTCTATATTATGCATATTTCTAAATTTATATTTTCACCGGTGAGATATATAGAGGATCTTACATGAGTGCACATATTTTATTGAATTTATTAAACGAGTTGGGGAAAAGAGATAAAATGCGAGGCTTGCCGAGCATTTTATCTCTTTTTCGCAACAAGTTTAATAAATTCAATAAAAAGAGCATGAATGTTAGATTCTATTTATCATATGACAAATACTTTGAAATCTCATTTCTGCCGTAAAATCGTTATAATTTTGTCATTATGTACGCAACGTTGTTATGGACGTCATAACGTTTCCCGTAAATTGAAAAACCACTAGTGGTTTACAGATTTTATTGCATGGCGTGATTTCACTCTCAGACGTGACGTCATATGATAAAAAATATATGGGTAGCTTTAATACAGTGGAAAAATATACACACTTTGGAAAATCACTGCTTTCTTTAATGAACTCATTAAAGGCAGAAATACTAGTTAATGTTTAAAAATCTTGTTGTCAAATGTTTTTGCTACATTATCAGGATGAGGAAAATAGATCAGTCAGGTCGTTGCGGGGATCAGTCAGGTCATTGTGGGTTCATAATAAGAGCCAGGGTGGTGGGGTATTTACATACCTGTAAGAATTGATTAGCTAAGTTCTCAGCATGAGGAATATACCCTAACTTTGGAATCAGAGAAGATACAGGCTGTTTGTTGTAGTGGACAAATTTATCTGAAATAAAAGCATGAAACCCATGATCATGGAAAAGAAAAGAATGCTCTTACATCTGTTACAGATACAGTCAACCCTCTTTATAACGACACTGTTTGTTCCAAGCTATCTTTGACGTTAAAGTGAATTTGCTGTTATAAAGAAATTCTGACCATTACCAGATTTCAACATAATATTAATTTGGTAAAAGAAAATGTTGTACAAATGAATTAAAATGCTATAATTCCAAATGTATACATCAGTTCAATTTCATATTGCATCAAAATGCACAAAGCTTCCCACTTATCAAAAGAGACAGAAACCTGTTCATGCAAAAAGACCTTGTTCTGGTCACAAAATTGTCTGACACTTGGTAACAATTCTGTCATAATGAATTTATTTTCAATCGAAATTGTATATCTGTTCCCAGAAGTTACTGTCGGTGTCGTTAAGTGAATATTCTGTTATAAAGAGGGAATGTTAATGGAAACAGATTGCTTCCCAGCAATTTTATGTTGGATATTGAATATTCTGTTATAACGAGTGCCATTATAAAGAGTTTTGACTGTAACACAAAGTAATACCTCTTGTAAATAATGACATCAAATGGACTTGCAGATGGAATGGTCATTATCTAGTACCAGGCCCAGGGGGTATAATACTTTCTCATGCTCAACTCAACTGAGCATGATAAACAGAACATACGAGAGTTTGAAAGCAAGAAAAGACTTCATTTTCCTCCACATGCATTTTTAGCTTATATGAGCAGTTGAAATTTCAAACTCAAATGAGTTGAGCATGAAAAAAGTTTTATCACATGGTGTCGTGTCTGGGAGTGATATAATGCCATGCATTAAAATCGATAAACCACTAGTGGCGTACAGATTAGTAACATAATGTAATGATGTCCATTACAACTTTGTGTAAAAGATGGCAAAATTTGGACATTTTCACACAAAAAGAAGTGTTTTTTAAGTTATCTTAATGTCATGTGATAAAATCTAACATTCATGCTCCTGTATTCTGTATTATTGAATATATCAAAGCTGTTGCAAAAAAAGGCGATAAAAATTAGCTCTTTTCCTCAACTCTTTTAATAATATCAATAAAACATGAGCACTCATGTAAGATCCTCTATTTATAAACTTAAGGCCAGTTTTTGGTTTCAAAATAATTTTCAAATATGCAGGCTTATCTAGAGGCCTGAGCATGGATATAATACTGTTAAAATGACGAGAAGTTTGGATAGAATTAAAACTATGCAAGAAGTCCCTAATGAGGAGTTTGGACAGGTAGAGGACATCACTTATGAAGTGTTTGGATTGGTAGAACACATCAGTGATGGGGTATTTGGATAGTTTTGGCATAAAATGTTTTATTTCAAGCTTCGCTGACTAGTTCTTATGTATTTATTTGTTCCTAAACCCTTCACTCCATAATAACACGTTTTGACGCCTTTGAAATATCACATATTTGAAAATATTATGGAAAATGGAGCATTTGCTCTTTTGGAGCAAATGCTCTATTTTTCATAATATTTTCAAAAGTTTTCAAAACTTGACCTAAATTTTTCTTGAATTTTTTTCAATGTTGTCTAAAAATAGAATATGATGTCATGATCTAACAAGAAATGTCAAAAACATGTGACGAATGCCCCCTAAGGAATTGGTCTAGCATAAGACACATTTGAGGAAAAATAGCTATAATATAGCACGAAAAACCTAGAAATGAGCCCAGAAGTCAATGTCAAGGTCAAAGTGACTCAAAATGGTATGCACCATTCCGCCATCCCAAGAGGAATCACCACCCCAAATTTGGGATTCCTACATCAAATAATATAGGAGATATGCTCTGGACACAATAATTCTTGAAAACTAGGTCAGAGGTCAAGGTCACAGTGACCCAAAAATGGTTTGTGACACTCAGGCATCCCAAGATGCATTTACATAGCAAATTTGGAATTCCTATTTCAAAGAATATAGGAGATATGCACCAGCTTCTAGAAACTAGGTCAGAGGTCAAGTTCAAGGTCACAGTGACCCAATTATGGTACGCGACACTTCGTCATCCCAAGATGCATCCACACACTAAATTTGAGATTTCTACCTCAAATAATATGAGATATGTTATGGACAAGATTATTCTAAAAACTAGGTCAAGGTCACAGTTACCCAAAAATGGTACATGACACTCCGCTATCCCAAGATGCATCCACACACCAAATTTGGAATTCCTAACTCAAAGAATATAAGAGGTATGCTCCGGACACAACAATTCTTAAAACTAGGTCAGAGGTCAAGGTCACAGTGACCTAAAAACGGCATGTGACACCCCCTCATCCCAAGATGCATTTACACACCAAATTTGGAATTCCTATCTCAAAGAATATAGGAGATATGCACCAGACTCAATGCAGTTTTCAAGAAACTAGGTCAGAGGTCAAGTTCAAGGTCACAGTGACCCAATTATGGTAAGTGACACTTTGTCATCCCAAGATGCATCCACACATCAAATTTGAGATTCCTACCTCAAATAATATAAGAGATATGCTCCGGACACGATTATTCTAAAAACTAGGTCAGAGGTCAAGGTCACAGTGACCCGAAAATGGTACGCAACACTCCGCCATCCCAAGATGTATCCACACACCAAATTTGGAATTCCTACCTCAAAGAATATAGGAGATATGGACCGGACACGAAAGCGGGACGGAAGGACGGACGGACAGTGCGATTACTATATGCCTCCCAAAGTTCCTTTGGAGGCATAAAAATAGCCTATGGAGTAAAGGGTTAAATATACTGAGGGACTTTAAAAAACGCACCACCTGCTCAAATGCTAATTTATGTCGAAAATTGAATATTTTCATTATGTGAAAAATAAAATTGACATGTTCCATCATTTAGCTTGCATTCAATAAGAAAATCGAAACGCTGTGGCTTATGATTGCTGTGACGTCGCGATAATTCTGAGACAACCCAATTTCAAAAAGTCACAGAGTACCCATACCTTCCATTATGAACGAAAAAAAGTTTTCGAACCAATGTTTGTTCTTGAAAGCAAACGGAAAGACAAAATCAAATCATGAAGTTTTAGGCCTCTGGCAACGTTCATTACGTCTACATGACGTCATTGATTTTTGACGTAGTTGGTCGTTTATATCCTAAGGAGCAGAAATAATCAAATCTTTTAGTTGCCAACAGATACTCCTCAATCAGTTGCATAAAAGACAAAAGTATCGCGGCATGCGCAGACGTTATCCGTCTGTTATTGATGTTTGAAAATTTAAGACTGACGTTAGCAAAGAAACGCTGCGATTGGGAGTGTAATAAAACAATGATTTCTGAAAACGTTTGTGTTTTTCCATTTTTTAAGATATCTGGCTACCACCTAAAAGTGTTTGTTTTCAAATTGAATCAAATTTACATTTGTCAGACGACAATTGTTGAAAAACACCTACATAGATATTACGTCAGAATGAACAGCATGAGCAAATCGCAATCATGGCAAATCATGGTCCATTTTGCAAGAGGATAAAAAATGATTAAGAAAACATCCTCAAATCAATCATGTGGAAGAGACAGAGAATGTAAAATGGTGTGTTTTTAAAGTCCCTCAGTATATATTATATTTTTAGCACAAATGTCCATTGTTGGTGCTAGCAGTTCATTCTGGGTTTGCTTTGTGATCTTGCTGTTATGTGGCTGCTAATGTTTTGTACCTCTTCCTCAAGGTGCCATGAGTTGGTTTGTGATTGTGACATTTCCTGGTCATACTCGCTTGCTTTTTCATAGCTTGAGCAGTAAGTAATGGGTATGGATGCAAACAACATTTTTTTTAAATCCTTTATGAAACGGTTGATAAAGTAATGGAAACAAACACCTACTTGATTTATACTGTGGGAATTTTGTGACACCTTCCCAACTCTCCTCAGAAGGTGTCCCTAAAATCTACAACAAAAATAAAATAAAAATATGAGCTAATCTATGTGAAGTTGGTATATATGCTAAACAAAAGAAGGCCACCCAAATTCAACCGCTTTGCTGAAAATAAGTATAGGCATGAGCATGTTCTGATTACAAAATTAACGTAATTAGTCAATACGAGGGTCATCCAATAAAGAATGAGACTTTCTTCATAATTAGAAAATCTGTGTGTGTATATAGTTAAAATTCACCATACTAATAGTATAACATCTTAGCAATTCAGGAATACAAATAATATGCTTGTGATTGATCAGTTGCCATAGTAACAGAATGTTTTGTGGAAGGACTTGAAGATGCATGGCCACGTTTAAACTATTCTTTGCATACCCACGGTAAATCAACGTTATTTATTTTCACTTATAGGTAGCATTTAACCTATTGATATCATTTTTTCTACTGAACAATCTTAGTTTTACATAAAATGCAATGAAACAAGAACTTATTATGCATAACCTTTATTTTGGTTGCCTAGCAACCGATTTACTCATTTTTTATAAACACTCTACTTTGCGTTGCTATTGTAACTATGTTAGTGAAGGATATCCTACAAAATGTATCGCTACGTGCAGCTGATTGTAATTAGGTATAGATGAATAGAACCCTGTTCACTTAAATTGCCCTCGACTATTTGATATTAACGTTATAAGTCATGAGGTCAGTGGAAAATACCAGTTTTTTCTTAAAAACCTGATTTTTTAAGCTTTGTTTCCATGGTAACAGCTCAAGACTCTGAAACATTACTTTCTTCTAGTGGTTATAGATAGATTGCATGAGCATATATAAGTATTCATAGAAAAATAAACTATACATTTTAACCTGTTGCCATGGTGACCACCTATACTGAGCTGGCCACAGATGTTTGCCTAGTCTTCTAATGTTGCCTAGCAACAAGAGTTGGAACTGTGTAACTCGACGAATATGGTTCATGTGAATAGCAAAAAAGACATGCTAGCTTTGAATGAGATTTCATAAGTCTAGCATGTAAATTCACTGTACTATAGAAAAAGTCTCATTCTTTATTGGATGACCCACGTATCTTGTATGACTGCCACCTTTATAAATGCATTATGTGATCCTATGGCTCCTATTGGGCATGCTTAGTAGAAACCTGCATATATCTCCCTGTGGAATGCATTGCCATTGTTCAATTAGCTGGGGTTCTTAGGTATGGGTAATTTAGGAGTTGGGAAGGGGATAGAAGTCACATATCTGTCAGCGTGGAATATTCCAGAAGTGTTTGATTGGGGATAGATCAGGAAATCTGGATGGCCAGTCTAGAGTGATGACCAGGGATCAAGCTAGGGGGCGATTAGGGCGAAATAGTCGCCCTAGGGTCCGAAATTTCACCCTAAATGGGACCCAGGGAGAAATGGGAGTCTCCCTAAAAAAAAAAAAAAAAAAAAAAAAAATTTTTTTTTTTTTTTTTTTTAGGGAGACTCATTTTCATTCTGTCACCACACAAATGCAAGCTGTGGTGACATTATCAAACAATCTACTACCACTGCATCCTGTTTCTCCTTCCATTAAATGGCAACAGTATGTGAAATGGCTAATTTGCTTCTAAATTGACACAAAATGCCGTAATTTTGCGCTATAACTACTCCCTATCTGACTGTCACTTCTCCCTAATTTTCCTGCAGGGAGAAGTCACTTCTCCCTAAAATTCTGGGCCAGCTTGGTCCCTGATGACATGACTGCCTTGCAAACAGTTCCTTGCCATATTGCAGGTATGGGGTAGGGCATTGTTTTGCTGGAAGAGAAAAGTGTTTTTAGCAGTCAGAGAGCTCTGCAGGACATGGGGGTGAAGGATTTTATCCACATAGCGTTGGCCTTTAAGTGTGCCCCGAATTACAACCAAGTTGGTACGCTGAAGTATGCAAAGTAAAAGGACCATTGGTTGGTTGGTTTTGTTGCTTTACGTCCCAAGTCAACAGCTATGGTCATTGCGGGACGGTCAGTTCACCTAACCACACTTTTTCCTGGGCAGGCTTGAACAAGCGGTTAACCAGTAATTTGTGCACATACTTTCGCTTGTAACTGACAACAACCCTTCTTGAATGACTCAGCGGAAGGGAGGAGAATGACCGTAGAAATCATTTCATGATCAATCTCCATGAAAGTATGGGACCGGACCGGGATCGAACTCGCGATCCCTGGATCTGCAGTCAGACACGCATCTGTAGCCAGACACGTTACCGACTGCGCTACGCGGCCCGGCAAAAAAAGGACCATTGCACTACCGTATAATACAACGGGTATGGTGACCTTTTTTTTAGAATAAGTATGTATTATATAGCTTACATTAATTTCCTATCGTTTAGCAGTGAGATAGTTTAAGTATCTTGTGGAGTGAAATACTTTACAAGTGAGATATGATTTTTGCCGAAACTATCTTTTTGTATTAGCTTATGTATCTCGAGCAAGGATATATTTCACAAGCAACAATATGATTCCTGTCTACATGTTTATAACTACGCAGATTTTTTCTTTGTTGCCTTTTTTTGTCTTTTTCTGCCTCTTTTTTCTAGGAAACACTTAAAAAGGTATAGAATATACAGAATGATACATTGTGTTTCAATTATACAAAAAAAATCTGTTCAATACCTGTAAACAACTCGGCCTGTCCTGGCGGACATTTTATCTGTTTTCTCTAACTAATGTTTAAAAAATCATATAATACATCAGGCCCCCAGATAAGAGTGTATAACTAAAAATTATTTTGCTTATTTCTTAACCAAACATATATTGTGGATATTCAAAAGAACCGTCTGGATGAGACGGTTCTTTTGAGCACCCAAAACACATGTTTAAATTGACGGATAGGAAAATAATCACAGTTTTACACATTTTTTTCCTTAACTGGCCCTATGGCCTATGATACATGAACACTGATGTAAGATCCTATATGTATTATTGAAGGCCTACCTTTAACCCTTTGTATACTGATGACTCCTTAATGAGTATTTTGGCAAACACATGCAGTATTTCTCCTGGCCCAGAGGTTATAAAACTTTTTTCATGCTCAACTCTGCTGAGCAGAAATTTATCATGCTCATAAATGTTAAAATGCCAACAATTGTTGGCATTTTAACATTTATAGCCATGATAAATACATTATCTGAGAGACTTAAAGCAAGAAACCTCTTTATTTGTTGCTATTTTAGTTTTTATGAGCAGTTGAAATTTCTTACTCAGTTGAGTTGAGCATGAAAATTTTTTATAACCTCAGGGCCTGGAGTCTACACTATTTACTAAGACAGAAACAATTTTCAGAGAAGGAAATACAATCTTATTTGGAAATTATACTTGAAGACTTTGAAAACACATCACCCTTATCAAATCCTTAATTAATCACACACTGGGGATGTCAGCTAGAATATTCTTATTGCATATCAAAGACTGATTTATTGTTAATGTGCCCTAGAATATTCATGATTGTTTTTTTTTTTTTGCTGTTGTTTTTGTTGCTTTACGTCCCAAGTCAACAGCTATGGTCATTGCGGGACGGTCAGTTCACCTAACCACACTTTTTCCTGGGCAGGCTTGAACAAGCGCTTAACCAGTAATTCGTGCACATACTTTCGCTTGTAACTGACAACAACCCTTCTTGAATAAATCAGCGGAAGGGAGGAGAATGACCGTAGAAATTATTTCATGATCAATCTCCACGAAAGTATGGGACCGGACCGGGATCGAACTCGCGACCCCTGGATCTGCAGTCAGATACGCATCTGTAGCCAGACTCGTTACCGACTGCGCTACGCGGCCCAGCCTATATTCATGATTGTAAAGTTAATTTCAGCTATAAAAAGAGTAGCCCATTTGAGTTTTGATACCCTCTCAATTGATATGAGTCCTGGGCTTCTTTGATGATTGCACATTCATCACTGAACGATTCAAAATGTACATGTATTAACAGTATGATTTGCTCAAATTAATACCCTTTTAAAGATGCCGACATACCCCATCCACTCTAATTACTAGCAATAAAATTTAACACCTTGAGCCGATCAAGTTTCAATGTTTTTTGTTCGGTTTTGTTAGAAGAGGCTAAGGGTGTGTGCAAATGATAGATTCTGCATAAACAAAGCTTGTATCACGTTCCCTTTGTATTCTGCAAGTGATGTTAACGTTAACTTTGAAGACGTTCTCAACCACATGGCAACATATCTCCTGACATGATTTACATCAAAATGTACTCCTCATATGGTTGTCAGTGTAAGAAGTCTATGCCAGTAATGAAAGTGTACATAAAGGTAACTTTAGGATATGACTCTGAAAAGGAGCTGTAATCTGATGTTTAAATTTGACACTTCTTGTCCAAATATTTTAGTTATCAATTACTATTGATTAGAAAAAGCTGAAAAACTGGTTTTGGTATCATACACGCTAGAATGCAAACACAAAAATAACCAAGAAACATCACGACTTTATAAAATGGTGCTGGATGCTGTATGCACCCATGTGACATCATCAGCAACGATGTGTTATGATGCAGTCAAATAAACAACTTATTCTTACCAATTTTGAGTTGCATATTAAAACCTGAGAGTAAGTTTTTAATTGCATACACTATTTGCGAGAAAAGTGCAAAATTATGGTGATGCGTTTTCAAAGTCCTCTAGCATATAATCTGAGACCCCATGTTCATTGCATCAAACCAGAAGGAAGAATATTTAGTATTTATCAGTCACCCCTAATATTAACTGAATTGTTTCAACATAACCTAATAAACGTTTCCTATCTCACGGCATGTTACCTTTATCAGGTCATGATGACGTTGCACTTTTGAATGACGTCGCTAATGACCCTGAATCAACACAAAAATTAAAAATTACGTCATTATCGCTAGTTTGAAGAGTGAAACAAGGAATAAACTGATAAATAGAATACCAGGTTCGGGTATTTTGATATCAAGTTTACCAGGCTCGGCTTTGAGAACGCATGTTGAATCGCTCGGCAAGCCTCGCGATGTCAACAAGCATTCTCAAAGCCTTGACTGGTAAACTTGATATCAAAAGACACTCACCTAGTTTTCTCTATATAATAGGTTAAATTTACCCTAAATATTTGATCTAACTGATCATAGGCATCTTTCATCCCTGGGAATGTAGCTACACCGACCAGCATCTCCGTAAATATACAACCTACGCCCCTGAAAAGACAAAAAAATAGGGGACAACTGTATTAAAAAATTTCATTTGGGGAGGTATATCATCAGATATATGGTTGGAAATTTAGTTTATGGCGATGCGAAAGTGGAGCCGTAAAAAGTTATTTCCGACCATATATCAGATTATATACATACTCAAATGAAAATTTTGAATATGATTATCCCCATTCTAATGCATGTCTGAAGTTTTGTCTCGAATTGGAGCTTTGCAAGCAACATAAAGCCACTTGTGATCCAACCAAAAGTGACAAAATTAATGACATCAAACTTTTTTTCGATAGTACATCGCAGGATTATACAGATCTTCCTTACCTTGAATGGTTGTATTCCAACCAAACTCATTTAACTATCATACTGGAGTTGGCAACATGGACTGTTTTGACATTTTCTAATCTGAATCTTGTATATAAAGCACCTATAAGGTTTATGATAAAAGCAAGATAACATACAGCTGTTCGAAGAATACATTTACATACACCGATAAACAACAATTACATATGCCATAAAAATAATCTGAAAAATACAGGTTTTTAACCCCTTCACTGCCATCTATAAGTGTATGCAATACGCTGTGGGAAAATATGGCTATTTTAACCCTTAAAGCGCCAAGAAAAAAAATGCATATGAAAATGTCGTCTTCTGAAGTCGTCTGCTGCAAATAATTGCCTAACATTACTGACATATTAAGGATAGAAGCAAACATCGTGGACCCAGAACAGACTGCTCCTATAGGAGCAGTCTGATCTGGGTCCACACTGTTTGCCACAGAGGCTTCTTAAATATTTCAGCAGACAAGACAAGCAGACGACTTTTGTTGTGATTGGCGCGTTAAGGGTTAATGTTATTAGGGTGTTACATTTAATTTCATACAAAATCATAACCACTGAAGGGATTGCACCAAATTTTTTCCTGCTTGTTTGAGACATTTGGTTAAATGTCTGAAATAATGTGATAGTGATAGCATGTCAAAAAATATTTTTTCAACAGCTGAAAATACATGAATGTCTACTTTCGTTTTCAACATCATTGTTTTGGAATGGTTGGTTCAAAATGTGAGAATGACAGGCATTTTCCTCATTTACCATTGCTGATTCCAATTAATATCAATTGTCATCCATATACAAGCCATTTTTAGACTTCAAAAATAACCTCTTCTTCCAAAAAACACAACAAACTAATGACAATATTGACTGCCATCTTTGAAAAAAAAACGAGTTCTTCATCAAAAGGGCCGTTTTCTCTGTGAAAAGCAAGCTTTCGTGCCACGGAGTTATGGTATAAATCTTGAACTAGAGGACCTGACGGTCCTGAAGCGCTCACCTAGTCTCCTTATTAATGTTAAAATAGGTCAAGATTAACTACGGCCTGTAATGAAACATATTTTGTTTTATGGCGGTTGCAGCCATTTTGATCAAGTGACCTAAAACAATCTAATGAATATTCCATGAAACAGCCCAGTGATTTCTGAGGAAAAGATGTTTAGATAGGTATGTGGCAGTCCAAATGAGTGGCCTTGGATAAAAGGTCACAGGTCAGCTTGACATTTGGTACTTATATAAAACCATTGCCTCATTAGGTTAAACATTTCTTGCAAGTTTTATGATTTCGGCCTAAGCAGTTATAGAAAAATGAACATTTCAAGAGTTTTCCCTTATAAATGCATCAGGAATCAAATTTGACCTTGCCATAAAGTAGGTCAATGTCAATCTAGATTCATCATTTGTGCAAATCTGGTAGGGACCACATCCCCAATGCTACATACCAAGTCCCAAGGCCATTGGCCTTTTGGTTCCAGAGAAGAAGATATTTAAAGGATTTTTATCATATATGGGCGTGGTGGCCATCTTGGTCATGTGACCAGTACAATTGGTATAAATTTTGGCTAACCTATCATAAGGAGTCCTCATATGAAATTTGAGTTCAAGTGGCCAAGTGGTTTCTGAGGAAACTATGTTTTAATGTGTTGATGGGACTCCAATATGAGCGACCTTGGCTGAAAAGTTAAAGGTCAACCTTGACCTTTGAAACTTATTTATAGCCATTGTCTCATTAGGTTTAACATATCAAATGAGAATAATGACTTTGGCTTCAACAGTATTAAAAAAAATCAACTTTAAAAAAAAAATCCCATTTAAATTCATTAGGAAGCAAATTTGACCTTGACGTTAAGTAGGTCATGGTTAACTTAGGATCATCATTTGACCAAACTTCGTAGGCCCCACATCCCCAATGCTACATACCAAGTCCCAAGGTCACCAGCCTTCTGGTTCTGGAGAAGATTTTTAAAGGGTTTTTACCATATATGGGCATGGTGGTCATCTTGGTCATGTGACCATAATATTTTGTATAAATATTGGCTAACTTAGCATAAGGAGTCTTCACATGAAATTTGAATTCAATTGGGCCACTGGTTTGTGAGAAAACTATGTTTTAATATATTGATGGGACTCCAATATGAGCAACTTAGCTGAAAGGTCAAAGGTCAACCTTGACCTTTGAAACTTATTTATAGCCATTGTATCATTAGGTTAAACATATCAAGAGAGAATAATGACTAAGGCTTCCACAGTTTTCAAAAAAAATCAACTTTTCAGAAAAAATCCCATTAAAATGCATTAGTAAGCAAATTTGACCTTGACATTAAGTAGGTCAAGGTCAACCTAGGATCATCATTTGAACAAACTTGGTAGGCCCCACATCCCCAATGCTACATACCAAGTCTCGAGGTCATCGGCATTCTGGTTCTGGAGAAGAAGATTTTTAAAGGGTTTTTACCCTATATGGGCATGGTGGCCATCTTGGTCATGTGACCAGGACCATTTGAACAAACTTTGGTTCCCCCATCCTAAGGAGTCTCCATATGAAATTTGAGTTCAATTGGCCAAGTGGTTTCAGAGGAGAAGATGTTTGAAAATGTTGAAGGACAACGGACGGAGTGACTGGTATACTATTAGCTCACACGTTTACACCGAGTGGCGCTCCTACCAGTGGCGTATAGGAAGCCGTTTTCATATCAAGCAATGCTCGGGTAAGGCAGTGAAGGGGTTTTGGAAAATATAGGTTATTTATAGATTTTATGAGCGAAATAAAGGTTATATAGGTTTGACACCGAAATATGTTTGTTATTATTCTTTATGTCCCAATCAACAGTCATGTTGGGACCGGTCTTCCTGGGTTGTACCGGACCTAAGCAGAGGATAAATTGTCTTGCTCAAGGACACATTCAAATGCCTCCAATGAAGTACAAACCCGCAACCCCTTGGTCTCGAGTCAAGCACAAAACCACTGAGACACCGAGCTCCTCCAGAATTAGATGTTACCATAGGTTTCACTAGGAAGCCTGCACAGTGATCAGCATGATGTATGTTTTCTATACGTACCACATATCTAAAGATGTGGAGTAATTTGTGGAGCCGAGGAGAACATCTGGTGGTCTGTACCATAATGTAACCACCTCGTGGGAATAAGTATGACTAGGTATAGATTTTATACATACCACATATCTAAAGATGTGGAGTAATTTGTGGAGCCGAGGAGAACATCTGGTGGTCTGTACCATAATGTAACCACCTCGTGGGAATAAGTATGACTAGGTATAGATTTTATACATACCACATATCTAAAGATGTGGAGTAATTTGTGGAGCCGAGGAGAACATCTGGTGGTCTGTACCATAATGTAACCACCTCGTGGGAATAAGTATGACTAGGTATAGATTTTATACAAACCACATATCTAAAGATGTGGAGTAATTTGTGGAGCCGAGGAGAACATCTGGTGGTCTGTACCATAATGTAACCACCTCGTGGGAATAAGTATGACTAGGTATAGATTTTATACATACCACATACCTAAAGATGTGGAGTAATTTGTGGAGCCGAGGAGAACATCTGGTGGTCTGTACCATAATGTAACCACCTCGTGGGAATAAGTATGACTAGGTATTGATTTTATACATACCACATATCTAAAGATGTGGAGTAATTTGTGGAGCCGAGGAGAACATCTGGTGGTCTGTACCATAATGTAACCACCTCGTGGGAATAAGTATGACTAGGTATAGATTTGGCACGAGCTAGACCTGTAAACAGGAAAAAAAACTTATGATTATTCAAAGTATGACATGTAATTTTCAGGGTTCCCACAGAAATTCAAAAACACAATTCCAGGATTTTTCTATGATTTTTCCATGATCAACAATGTAATTTCCATGACTATCCAATGCACGCCATGGCCTCCAACCTCCGCAGTTATAGTGGCATCTTTATTTCTTCAATGTGCTGAGTTTAAATGCGGAATGCAGCAACAGTAATATATTCAAATAAGCATCATCTTGTAGACCATGCATGCATTTTGAAATAATCAAAAATTGAAACCACCAGTAGCAAGAAAACTAGCTGTCAGACACACAAGCATTGTGTGTCTGACAGCTAGTTTTCTGGCTATTGGTGGTTTCAAGTTTTGATTATTTCACAAAATTCCATGATTTTTCCATGATTTTTCAGGTTTTTTCAAATTCCATTATTTTTCCATGCATGGAACTTTTTTTCGTGATTTTCCAGGTTTTCCATGATTTTCAGAGCTTGTGGGAACCCTGAATTTTATCATATGATGTACTAAATTCTAGTTTTTATGTTTTTCACATAGATTTTTGGCGATAGCTTTTTTATTACTATTTTTAGCAAACTGTGTTTGCGATGAAAGTTGTAGAGAAAAATTAGCGCCAATTTCTCCAAATGGTTCCATAATACAAGATGCTGCAGTTAACCCTGTGCATAGATGCACTCTTTGAGATTTTTAATCAAAGCTCAAATAAACTAAGAAATATATGTCAGTCAAAAATCTACATTGCACCGCCCTACTTTACTAACTAAAGCGATGGATGGCTTGTTTAAATATATTGGAAATCGCGCCTGGTTCGCTCGTGCTTTAAGCTACTAGGGTCATCTCAAAACCGCCCATTTTGGAGCACGTGCAGTAGAGAAAAATAGCACGCCATGCGTAATCACGGCTCCTGCTCATACAAATTATCACGCTCAAATTAGATTCTGTACTTTATGGTTTGCAAACAGCAGGATTATGCTATGCACAGCCACTGAATAACGATACATATTCACCACTTGTGAATATTCTTTTGAGATGAACCCTTTCTATCACGCCTCTACGAAATTTACCTGTCAATAAAAGACTTAGAAATTTTCGCTAATTCCGTTTGTCGCAAATTCTTCATCTATGTACACAAAAATCTGATTGCGCCACAAACTTCAGACCTTTTGGAGAAATTGGCGCTAATTTTACTGTGCAACTTTCATCACGATCATATTTTGCTAAAATTGAAAATAAAAAAGTTATCGTCAAAAGTTAATGCGAAAAACCTTAAAAACTAGAGCTTAGCTGTTTTCAGTGGATAAGGTATTGTCCTAACAAGTGATATGGTCAAACGTTTGATAATTTATGAATTCCGGCTCAGACCCCTGGAGGAACCTATCTCAGGTTCAGAATTGTATGATGTCCCATCTGGGAGTGATATAACCCCATGTACATGTATTAAAACTGCTACTGCACAAGTGTATTACATATTTAATAACATTAAGTTTTGTTTAATTTAATACTTTACATATGAGCCGTGACATGAGATTTCCAACAATGTGGTATGTGCATTGCGCAGTCTGATCAGAGCCTTTGCTAGTCGCTTGAATATTCTATGAGTGTTAAGCTACTGACTGAACATCGTTCGGAGTTTCTCAGCTAAAAAGGAGGCTGCACAGGCTTGTCTGAGTCTACACTTGTCAAATTGCCACATTGTTGGAAAGAATTTCTAGCGATAAGGCGAGCAATCTCCCTAAACGAGACGTTCGTTTTATTTTGTTGAAATGACGACTGGAGAAACTAGGCACATTAAACAAATATATATAGACGGGCCGTCGATGCACCATTGCCCCCAAATTTGTATATTTCAAACGGGATTTCCTTAGTGCATGTAATAACTCTACTTCTTATTGAATGGGAATTTATTTCGATCATCAACTGTACTTGTTATTCAGTAACATATATGGGAACTAGACCGTTAAACAAGGGAACCAATCGTCCTATCACGCTATGTACAGTAAAACTATTTATACAGTTGATGTACAATAAAAACGACCATCTTGCAAAGTGGTCTATTTTTTGTCAGATATTTGATGTCTTCTTTCGCTTATACATCCCCTTTGCCCCCCTAGACCCAAGACGCCCTTCACATATGTTATGTATTTGTATAGCGACATTTAATTGTCCAAAGGGCATCTTGGGTCTAGGGGGGCAAAGCATCTAAAAACAAATTGAAAGACGCCATTTTCATCTTTTCAATGACAAACGTCACAATTTTAAGTATATTTCGTACGCATGCGCAGAGGAAAAACCGCAAAGTTTCGAAAATGAAGGGTACTTATATCCTTAATATTTTAGCACTTTTACTTTTTGAAAACCTGCAAAGGATTTACATAAACTCTCGTCTAAACGGCACCCAGTCTAAAGAGGTAAAATGAGGGGTGGGAGTAGAAGGCGCAAGTTTTAACGGTTTTGTAAATGATGAATTGCTTTGAAACCTATTTTGATGCTTTCTATGTAAATTTTACTACCGGAACAGACCAATTTTAAAAACATTAGGGCAATTTCAAAATTTAGGTTTTGCAATCATGTCAACTAGGGAAAATATACGCCTTATCGCTAGAACTCCTTACATGTCATGGCTCATATGTATGTCTAAGTCAACTATTTTTCAGACTTTTCCTCAGTTTAACCACTATTAAGCAGATGAAGAAGTGTCTTGCTCAAGGACAATGTCTCTGGGCTCACACAATATGCTTCTATGCTTACAGTAGTCAACAATAATTTTAGCAAATAAACTGGCGAAAATAGGTTAAAGTAAGTAAAGGTGCAAAGATCAGGAATCGATACAATCAAGTACCACACCTGACCCAGGATACCAATGGGAAAGTGACAAACTCACAGAAGACACCACAAACGAGAGCCAAGAGGTCAGCCCTTTCCCAGCAGGTGACCACAAAGCACATATAAACAGACGCGCACAGACATAGCAAACACAAGTCAGAACAAAAACATAAAAGATCCACAAAAGAAGTACCGCCTTGGAACGGTCAGTAAAATATTTTACTGGAGGGCTTAAACCGGTTTAACGGCGCCAACCTCACCCTTAATTCAGATGTGGATCAAGACACATAGATATTTGGTTTGCATGAAAGACCCCTAACTTATCAATGCATCATCTCCTAAAACATATAAATCAAGATTTAACAAGGAGATAAAGCAAGGATAAGGACTCAACAGTAAATTAAACTGAATACCGGAGCAAAAGAAATCCAACAGGTAAACCCCGGTGGGCACATATCATTTTTTTCTAGAGGCATAATGTTAAATTTCTGAAGTTTATAAAAATATCTAAAAGAATTGTAAACTCTAATTCAAATCAAGTTATAGACTACAATATACATATTAGGTGTAATTACACAAAGATTCAATTGAAAATAAAGATCATCTTTTGATATGTGGTTAATTTCCAAGAGTACCCCTTATTTTTGAAAATTTTGCTATAGGAATGATAGGGAATTTACTGAAAAGTGTGAAGTGCTAGGTAATTTTGTCGATATTAGTAAACCTAGCACATGTTGAAAAGAATCTTTGCTGCTACTTCGCTGAAAAATTTGATGCAAAAATCTTTATTCAGTAAAATGTTATGATATAATAAACATGAACATTTTGCTTTCAGTCTATAGGAAAAATTCAGCTGGGGCTCAACTTATTTTGGCCAGTTTATATACAGCAGACTATCAAAGCCGAGCTGACTAATCAAAATACTCCCTTATCAAGGTCAATACAGTAAGTTAAGCAATGAATCCTTATCCAGTCAATATTTTGTCCTGAAAATGCTGTCTGCTTTTTATGTCTGCTGCATGTATTCAAGTGCACTTCAGACAAGTTTTTATCATGGAAGTAAATACTATGAACTCTGATCAGACAGCTCCCCTGGGAGCAGTCTGATCTGGGTCCATATTGTTTGCAGTATAAGCTACCTAAGAAAATAAGCAGATGAGAAAGCAGACAACAAAAGTGGTGACAAGTAGGTAGAGGGGTTATCTATACATACCGAAGTCTGCTAGTTTTAATTCTCCTACTTCACTGATAAGTAAATTCTGAGGCTTCAGATCCCTGAAAAATGAAAAAGTATTAAAGGGGACAGCAACTCTTATGATAAGTACATTTTATCAGAAAGAGCTCTATGAGCCATGAATTTTGATACAAGTATCATCAAAATCGGTTGAAAAATGGGCAAGTTATGGGCATTTAAAGAATGATGTCGCATCTGTGAGTGATATAACACCATAGATTAAAATCACTAAACCACTATTGGTTTACAGATTTTGGTGATGTTATGTATTGACGTCCGTAGTAATGTCGCGAATATATGGCAAAATCACAATTTCAAAGTAGTGTTAGGGCCATGTGACAAATAGAATCTAACATTCGTGTTACTGTAATATTGGATTTATAAAACTTGTTGCGAATAAGAGATAAAATGCTCAGCAAGCCTCACATTTTATCTCTTTTCTCCAACTTGTTTGATAAATTCATTAAAACATGAGCACTCATGTAAGATCCTCTATGTATTTTTCTTTGCTTTTTAATTCTATAAATTAACTAGAATTTTCCAAAAATTAATGGTTTACCAGGATGATTAAGATAATGAGCAAAGTTCCAGATTGGCAAAAAATTTCAGCGTAAAATCGTAAATATTTTCTCATCCATCAGTTTAAACATGTCATGTTTGGAAAACCCACAACATATTTTTGGTTTAGAAGTAAGAAAATTTAAGAAATGAATTCAATTTTTGGAATGTTCATGAACATTCCAAAAATTGAATTTATTGCTTACTTTAACATTTTATTATAAATATCTAAAATATAAAAATTAATTTTAATTTAAGAATTAAAACAGTTGTGTATTTAAAATATAATTGTATTAGCCATTTAGTCGGAGTGTAAAATGGAAAAGGGGAACAGCCAGCTTGAACACAGACAGCCAATAGAGCAAACAAGAGGCTTGTTTTGCATGTGCGACTCGGGTGTGGCTCACTGTAAATCACAACAACAGTATCACTTCTGGCGAATGAGTTTGATGTTTGAAGCGTATTGCACCGGCAAATGAGCTTGGCAGCTGTCAATCAAATTTTGTGTACTTCATGAGGCTATGAACAGTTGCAAAAATCTAAAGATTCATTAAAGGATTGTTCGAAAATGTATATATATACATTTAGATTTTAAAGTTTACCTGTGGAGTATCCGTCGATGATGACAGTAGGCTAAACCACGTAATAACTGATACAAAAATAACTGAAACAGAAAAATACAATGATCATCATATTTTAGTTATGCTATTATTATTTACAATGTTTTCAGAGGGTAAACACATTTAGCCTATCGGCTAATCTACCATGTGGCACTCATTTGCTGCATGTAAATTAGGATTAACTCACATAGTAATCAATGTTCTTGCATCACCACAGCTGTCGACTTGGGACGTAAAGCAATAAAACAAACATACTAATCTTGCATAAAATAATGAATGTTCTTGCATAAAGTAATCAATGTTCTTGCATAAAGTAATTAATGTTCTTATATACAGTAATGCATAAGGTAAACAAAGGAAACACTTTTTTGCATAAAGCAATCAATGTTCTCATACATAGTAATCAATGATCTTGCATACAGTATTCAATGTTCATGCATAAAATAATCAATGTTCCTATATACAGTAATCAATGTTCTTGCATAAGGTAAACAAAGGAAACACTTTTCTTGAATGAAGTAATCAATGTTCTCATATATAGTAATCAATGATCTCGCATACAGTAATCAATGTTTGTGCATAACATAATCAATGCTCTTGCATATAGTAATCAATGTTCTTGCATACAGTAATCAATCTTCTTAGATAAAGTGATCCATGTTTTTTCATTAAGTAATCAATGTTCTTGGATTAAGTAATCAATGATCTTGACAAAAGTAATTAAAATTCTTGCATAAAGTTAACAATGCTCTTGCCTTAAGTAATTAATGTTTTTGCATAAAGTAATCAATGATCTTGCATAAAGTAATCAATGATCTTGCGAACAGTAATCAAAATTCTTGCATGAAGTAACCAATGCTATTGCATAAAGTAATCAATGTTCTCACATACAGTACCCAATGCAATAGTATAAAGTTATCAATGTTCCTGCATAAAGTTATCAATGTTCTTGCAAAAAGTAATCAATTTTTTCACATTAAGTAATCTATATTCTGGCATAAATTAATCAATTTTTTGCATAAAGTAATCAATGTTCTGCATAAAGAAATCAACATTTTTATATTTGCAAGTAATCAATTTTCTTGCATACAGTAATAAATACTCTTGCATAAAGTATTCAATATTCTTACATAAAAGTTACCAATATTCTTGCATATGGTAATCAATAATAAGCCCAAGTCCCATGTTCATCGACCTTCTGATTCTGGAGAAGAATATTTTTAAATTACCATGTATGGGCATTGCGGCCAGCTTGGTCATGTGACCAGAGCCATTTGAGCAAACTTTTGTTCCCTCATCCTAAGGAGTCTCCATTTGAATTTGAGTTCAATTGGCCTAGTGGTTTCAGAGGAGAAGATGTTTGAAAATGTTGACGAACGGATGGACTCTGGAGTCATTGGTATACTAGTAGCTCACCTTGGAGCCTTCGGCTTAGGTGAGCTTTAACGGTTCTAGTCATCTCTTACCTTAACATTATATGTATTTAAACCACCTGGATGTTTCTCCAGATACTGGCTTAAATCTGTATGCTGAAATAGATAAAAAAAATGAGAGTTGAATTGTTTTAACATTTAATGCAAAAACAAATGATGATTCATAAGTCAAATGATAACCAATATACTATACTGATGTTTTTATTCACATGCCAAACACTTGCTTTATAAATTTCGTAAGAAATGACTATGAGTGTAATAATTTCCATATACACTTAACTGAAGTTATAAGTGGCCACATTCCAATTTTTGTGCCTGTTTAGAAAGTAAAAATCGCTCTAACAAAATTTTAATTCTATAAAAAGATCCAAGGCTTTTTTCGAGACTCTAAAAGTTGTCATTTCAAAACAACTGGTAGATCTTGCATGGACGAAGTCCTCATTTCAAAAATAATTTTGTCAATTTAATAAATGAGTTTTTAATCATTTTCATCATAAGCTTTTTTAAAAAAACAGATTCTCAACCACTTTCATTGTTTCAGTGAAATGAGTATGTAGAAATAATTATGAACAAGTTTTCATGTAGTTTGTCATGCACCTGAGTGACAATTATTGATTACCTATTTTATGCTTCTGGCTGCTTATTGAGACGTTTCATTGGAGTATATTGCTAAATTGGTACATGCATGGTTGTATCAAGGGGTCACATGCTAGAAATTTCAAATACCAAGGTGTATTTAAGAACTCTTTTTTTATCCTAGCAAACAATGCAGACAGCTGACCTTGATGAACTGCAGCACTCTGCCGACCTGTGTAATGGTTTCCTGTTTAGTTCATCACAGGTTTAAATAAACAAAAAATGTCAGCATAAAATAGTAAATACTTTCTTTCCCATGGTTTTTAGCATATGTTTTGGGTGCTCAAAAGAACCGTCTTATTGAAACGGATCTTTTGAGTACCCACAACATATGTTTTGGTTGAGTAATAAGAAAATTATCTTTCTCTTACGCACTCTTACCTAAAGGCCTGCTGTACACAAAGTGTCAAGTTAGGGTAACATGACATTTTGATCACTATAGGCTTGATAGTCAGTTACAAGCGAAAGCGTCAAATACACATTATTATAATAGTAACTTAATCTGGCGTACTGTATCATGTCAAGTGGATGAGGTCATACCATCAGATCACCTGAGATGCAAAGTGTCGAGGGTGATCCAAGGGAATGGCATAATCAACGAGACGTGATACTGTATGCCAGATCAAGTTACTATTATAATAATATGTTTATTATATTCCCTTTTCTGACATTATTCTGATTTTACTACTTGTTTTGGTATTTAATCCAAAAAAATGCGGGAATGTTTGCTATTACATTTCGTTTCTTGACGTTACGTCATCATGTTTTCCGTCTCTGGTTCCATTCTTGAAATTTACTTTGCATAACGTTGCCGCAAAATCAGGTAATCAATGTTAGCCTTGCTTTAAAGGATAGTGATATGGAATCAGAAAACCTCAGTTTGTTAATCCGGCTTTCTGTATCAGATGGCCAGAAAACAGACAGTTCAAAAGATGTCTCAATTGTAGTTATAATAAGTTAGGGTAACATGACAATTTGATCACTATAGGCTTGATTGTCAGTTACAAGCGAAAGTTGGTGCACGAAGAACTGGTTAACCACCTGTTCAAGCTTGCCCAGGAAAAAAGTGTGGTTAGGTGACCTAACCATCCTGACATGACTACAGCTGTTCAGTGTTGACTGAGACGTAAAGCAACAGACCAAACCAAAAAAAAAGGCTTGTCCATCTGCATTGGGTATACAGAAATCCTTTTCTGGTAAAATCTGGTAAAATATATTGTACACAGATAAAATTAATTTGGTAGATGCTACAGACTGGAATAACTAAATTTGTTGCTCTATGAATATGGGTCAATAGTATTCAATTACTTCATTATAGGAATATAGAAATGAATTCTGGAGTAATCCCACCAATATTAATGTCATATTTGACCTAATTGGTGCTCTGTAAGCTTAACTTTTTTCAATAAATCTATATCCTCTTTTGGAAACAATGTAGATCCTAATCTGATGGCTTCTAATGAATATAGTTACCCTCTATTGAGGAAGCCAGCTGATCAGAACCCCAACTGTTTTTCATCACGAAAATGAGTTCAGATTGGCAATGAAAACCCACCACTGGATTGGCTGGGAGTCAGTAGTTCAGGGACCAAGCTGGCCCAGAATTTTAGGGAGAAGTGACTTCTCCCTGCAGGAAAATTAGGGAGAAGTGACAGTCAGATAGGGAGAAGTTATAGCGCAAAATTACGGCATTTTGTGTCAATTTAGAAGCAAATTAGCCATTACACATACTGTTGCCATTTAATGGAAGGAGAAACACGATGCAGTGGTAGTAGATTGTTTGATAATGTCACCACAGCTTGCATTTGTGTGGTGACAGAATGAAATTGAGTCTCCCTAAAAAAAAAAAAAAAAATTTTTTTTTTTTTTTTTTTTTTTTTAGGGAGACTCCCATTTCTCCCTGGGTCCCATTTAGGGCGAAATTTCGGCCCCTAGGCCGACTATTTCGCCCTAATCGCCCCCTAGCTTGATCCCTGGTAGTTGATATAGCTTTATCACTCAAATCAACCTCAGTATGCAATGCAAGAGTGTGCTTATGAGAGCATGTGAGGTAATCAGATTGATAAGGTACAAGCAGGGTTCCCACAGAAATTCAAATACACAATTCCATGATTTTTCCATGATTTTCCATGATCAGCAATGTAATTTCCATGACTATTTAATGCAACCAACCTCCTCTTTTAGCAGCAACTTCATCACTCTGAGCATAAAAGCTGAATGCAGCAAAAAAAGCATGCTTGTAGACAGACCATGCATACATTTTGAAATAATTAAAACTTTAAACCACCAGTAGCGAGAAAACTGGCTGTCAGACACATGTGTCCGACAGCTAGTTTTATGGCAACTGGTGGTTTCATCAAATTATTTCACAAAATTCCATGATTTTTCCATGATTATTCAGGTTTATTCAAATTCCATGATTTTTCCATGCATGGAACTTTTTTTGTGATTTTCCAGGTTTTCCATGATTTCCAGAGCTTGTGGGAACCCCGTGTAACAAGAACATAAGAATACATAATGAGTGTGACGATCACCGATTGGCATCATGAGGCTTGCCCAGTGATGACAAACGGTGATCACAAGGGGCAGATTTTTCTATCCCACCCGCAAACGAATAATGGATTCTTTTTCTTGCTCACCACTAAATACATCATTTTAAATTGGAAAAAAACATGAAAAATACTTTCGGAAAATCCTTAATACGCTGAGAGGCGACAGAGTGACATCATTTTTACATTGAAATGATATTATGGACAGCATTACTGTTCCTTTTTTATCTTTCCCATGGGCTGGTATGGGCGAGATAAAAACAACGGAAATTCTGATCTGGTGTGAGAGAATAATTCTATCTTGTCTTCCCTTATTAGATAGTTTAGAATTGTTCACAATATGAACATCAGATGACTTCAAGAGCATCACATTAATACTGTTGTGATGTCAGAGGGTAATACTACTAATGCCAGCAACTTGCCCTGCATATTGTACGACTGCTGAATACCACTTAAAATAAATAAAAAATATACTTACTACATATTCAAAAACAAATGTGAGACTCTCTTTTGTATGTATGATATCATGCAAGGTAACTATATTGGCATGTTTCAAACCCTTGAGTAACGAGGCTGAAAAAATAAAACAATATCACATTAGACTATAGTGATGATAACCTTTGTATGTATGATATCACGCAAGGTAACTTTACTATATTGGCATGTTTCAAACCCTTCAGTAACGAGGCTGAAAAAGATAAAACAATATCACATTAGACTATAGTGATGATAACCTATGTATGTATGATATCATGCAAGGTAACTATATTGCCATGTTTCAAACCCTTGAGGAACGAGGCTGAAAAGATAAAACAATATCACATTAGACTATAGTGATGATAACCTTTGTATGTATGATATCATGCAAGGTAACTATATTGGCATGTTTCAAACCCTTGAGTAACGAGGCTGAAAAGATAAAACAATATCACATTAGACTATAGTGATGATTACCTTTGTATGTATGATATCATGCAAGGTAACTATATTGGCATGTTTCAAACCCTTGAGTAACGAGGCTGAAAAGATAAAACAATATCACATTAGACTATAGTGATGATAACCTTTGTATGTATGATATCATGTAAGGTAACTATATTGCCATGTTTCAAACCCTTGAGTAACGAGGCTGAAAAGATAAAACAATATCACATTAGACTATAGTGATGATAACCTTTGTATGTATGATATCATGCAAGGTAACTATATTGGCATGTTTCAAACCCTTGAGTTACGAGGCTGAAAAGATAAAACAATATCACATTAGACTATAGTGATGATAACCTTTGTATGTATGATATCACACAAGGTAACTTTACTATATTGGCATGTTTCAAACCCTTCAGTAACGAGGCTGCAAAGATAAAACAATATCACATTAGACTATAGTGATGATAACCTTTGTATGTATGATATCATGCAAGGTAACTATATTGGCATGTTTCAAACACTTGAGTAACGAGGCTGAAAAGATAAAACAATATCACATTAGACTATAGAGATGATAACCTTTGTATGTATGATATCATGCAAGGTAACTATATTGGCATGTTTCAAACCCTTGAGTAACGAGGCTGAAAAGATAAAACAATATCACATTAGACTATAGTGATGATAACCTTTGTATGTATGATATCATGCAAGGTTACTATATTGGCATGTTTCAAACCCTTGAGTAATGAGGCTGAAAAGATAAAACAATATCACATTAGACTATAGTGATGATAACCTTTGTATGTATGATATCAAGCAAGGTTACTATATTGGCATGTTTCAAACCCTTGAGTAACGAGGCTGAAAAGATAAAACAATATCACATTAGACTATAGTGATGATAACCTTTGTATGTATGATATCATGCAAGGTTACTATATTGGCATGTTTCAAAACCTTGAGTAACGAGGCTGAAAAGATAAAACAATATCACATTAAACTATAGTGATGATAACCTTTGTTGTATGATATCATGCAAGGTAACTATATTGGCATGTTTCAAACCCTTGAGTAACGAGGCTGAAAAGATAAAACAATATCACATTAGACTATAGTGCTGATAACCTTTGTATGTATGATATCAAGCAAGGTAACTATATTGGCATGCTTCAAACCCTTGAGTAACGAGGCTGAAAAGATAAAACAATATCACATTAGACTATAGTGATGATAACCTTTGTATGTATGATATCATGCAAGGTTACTATATTGGCATGTTTCAAAACCTTGAGTAACGAGGCTGAAAAGATAAAACAATATCACATTAAACTATAGTGATGATAACCTTTGTTGTATGATATCATGCAAGGTAACTATATTGGCATGTTTCAAACCCTTGAGTAACGAGGCTGAAAAGATAAAACAATATAACATTAGACTATAGTGATGATTACCTTTGTATGTATGATATCATGTAAGGTAACTATATTGGCATATTTCAAACCCTTGAGTAACGAGGCTGAAAAGATAAAACAATATCACATTAGACTATAGTGATGATAACCTTTGTATGTATGATATCATGCAAGGTAACTATATTGGCATGTTTCAAACCCTTCGGTAACCAGGCTGGAAAGATAAAACAATATCACATTAGACTAAAGTGATGATAACCTTTGTATGTATATCACGCAAGGTTACTATATTGGCGTGCTTCAAACCCTTGAGTAACGAGGCTGAAAAGATAAAACAATATCACATTAGACTATAGTGATGATAACCTTTGTATGTATGATATCATGCAAGGTGACTATATTGGCATGTTTCAAACCCTTGAGTAATGAGGCTGAAAAGATAAAACAATATCACATTAGACTATAGTGATGATAACCTTTGTATGTATGATATCATGCAAGGTAACTATATTGGCATGTTTAAAACCCTTGAGTAATGAGGCTGAAAAGACAAAACAATATCACATTAGGCTATAGTGATGATAACCTTTGTATGTATGATATCATGCAAGGTAACTATATTGACATGTTTCAGACCCTTGAGTAACGTGGCTGCAAAGATAAAACAATATAACATTAGACTATAGTGATGATAACCTTTGTATGTATGATATCATGCAAGGTAACTATATTGGCATGTTTCAAACCCTTGAGTAACGAGGCTGAAAAGATAAAACAATATCACATTAGACTATAGTGATGATAAACTTTGTATGTATGATATCATGCAAGGTAACTATATTGGCATGTTTCAAACCCTTGAGTAATGAGGCTGAAAAGATAAAACAATATCACATTAGACTATAGTGATGATAACCTTTGTATGTATGATATCATGCAAGGTAACTATATTGGCATGTTTCAAACCCTTCGGTAACCAGGCTGGAAAGATAAAACAATATCACATTAGACTAAAGTGATGATAACCTTTGTATGTATATCACGCAAGGTTACTATATTGGCGTGCTTCAAACCCTTGAGTAATGAGGCTGAAAAGATAAAACAATATCACATTAGACTATAGTGATGATAACCTTTGTATGTATGATATCATGCAAGGTTACTATATTGGCATGTTTCAAACCCTTGAGTAATGAGGCTGAAAAGATAAAACAATATCACATTAGACTATAGTGATGATAACCTTTGTATGTATGATATCAAGCAAGGTTACTATATTGGCATGTTTCAAACCCTTGAGTAACGAGGCTGAAAAGATAAAACAATATCACATTAGACTATAGTGATGATAACCTTTGTATGTATGATATCATGCAAGGTTACTATATTGGCATGTTTCAAAACCTTGAGTAACGAGGCTGAATAGATAAAACAATATCACATTAAACTATAGTGATGATAACCTTTGTTGTATGATATCATGCAAGGTAACTATATTGGCATGTTTCAAACCCTTGAGTAACGAGGCTGAAAAGATAAAACAATATCACATTAGACTATAGTGATGATAACCTTTGTATGTATGATATCTTGCAAGGTAACTATATTGGCATGTTTCAAACCCTTGAGTAACGAGGCTGAAAAGATAAAACAATATCACATTAGACTATAGTGATGATAACCTTTGTATGTATGATATCATGCAAGGTTACTATATTGGCATGTTTCAAAACCTTGAGTAACGAGGCTGAAAAGATAAAACAATATCACATTAAACTATAGTGATGATAACCTTTGTTGTATGATATCATGCAAGGTAACTATATTGGCATGTTTCAAACCCTTGAGTAACGAGGCTGAAAAGATAAAACAATATCACATTAGACTATAGTGATGATTACCTTTGTATGTATGATATCATGTAAGGTAACTATATTGGCATGTTTCAAACCCTTGAGTAACGAGGCTGAAAAGATAAAACAATATCACATTAGACTATAGTGATGATAACCTTTGTATGTATGATATCATGCAAGGTAACTATATTGGCATGTTTCAAACCCTTCGGTAACCAGGCTGGAAAGATAAAACAATATCACATTAGACTAAAGTGATGATAACCTTTGTATGTATATCACGCAAGGTTACTATATTGGCGTGCTTCAAACCCTTGAGTAACGAGGCTGAAAAGATAAAACAATATCACATTAGACTATAGTGATGATAACCTTTGTATGTATGATATCATGCAAGGTGACTATATTGGCATGTTTCAAACCCTTGAGTAATGAGGCTGAAAAGATAAAACAATATCACATTAGACTATAGTGATGATAACCTTTGTATGTATGATATCATGCAAGGTAACTATATTGGCATGTTTAAAACCCTTGAGTAATGAGGCTGAAAAGACAAAACAATATCACATTAGGCTATAGTGATGATAACCTTTGTATGTATGATATCATGCAAGGTAACTATATTGACATGTTTCAGACCCTTGAGTAACGTGGCTGCAAAGATAAAACAATATCACATTAGACTATAGTGATGATAACCTTTGTATGTATGATATCATGCAAGGTAACTATATTGGCATGTTTCAAACCCTTGAGTAACGAGGCTGAAAAGATAAAACAATATCACATTAGACTATAGTGATGATAAACTTTGTATGTATGATATCATGCAAGGTAACTATATTGGCATGTTTCAAACCCTTGAGTAATGAGGCTGAAAAGATAAAACAATATCACATTAGACTATAGTGATGATAACCTTTGTATGTATGATATCATGCAAGGTAACTATATTGGCATGTTTCAAACCCTTCGGTAACCAGGCTGGAAAGATAAAACAATATCACATTAGACTAAAGTGATGATAACCTTTGTATGTATATCACGCAAGGTTACTATATTGGCGTGCTTCAAACCCTTGAGTAACGAGGCTGAAAAGATAAAACAATATCACATTAGACTATAGTGATGATAACCTTTGTATGTATGATATCATGCAAGGTGACTATATTGGCATGTTTCAAACCCTTGAGTAATGAGGCTGAAAAGATAAAACAATATCACATTAGACTATAGTGATGATAACCTTTGTATGTATGACATCATGCAAGGTAACTATATTGGCATGTTTAAAACCCTTGAGTAATGAGGCTGAAAAAACAAAACAATATCACATTAGGCTATAGTGATGATAACCTTTGTATGTATGATATCATGCAAGGTAACTATATTGACATGTTTCAGACCCTTGAGTAACGTGGCTGCAAAGATAAAACAATATCACATTAGACTATAGTGATGATAACCTTTGTATGTATGATATCATGCAAGGTAACTATATTGGCATGTTTCAGACCCTTGAGTAACGAGGCTGAAAAAATAAAACAATATCACATTAGACTAAAGTGATGATAACCTTTGTATGTATGATATCATGCAAGGTAACTATATTGGCATGTTTCAGACCCTTGAGTAACGAGGCTGAAAAAATAAAACAATATCACATTAGACTATAGTGATGATAACCTTTGTATGTATGATATCATGCAAGGTTACTATATTGGCCTGTTTCAAACTCTTGAGTAATGAGGCTGGAAAAGATAAAACAATATCACATTAGACTATAGTGATGATAACCTTCGTATGTATGATATCATGCAAGGTAACTATATTGGCATGTTTCAAACCCTTGAGTAATGAGGCTGGAAAAGATAAAATAATATCACATTAGACTATAGTGATGATAACCTTTGTATGTATGATATCATGCAAGGTAACTATATTGGCATGTTTCAGACTCTTGAGTAACGTGGCTGAAAAGATAAAACAATATCACATTAGACTATTGTGATGATAACCTTTGTATGTATGATATCATGCAAGGTAACTATATTGGCATTTTTCAAGCCCTTGAGTAACGAGGCTGAAAAAGATATAGAGAATACTAGGTGAATGTCTTTTGATATCAAGTTTACCAGGCAAGGCTTTGAGAACGCTTGTTGACATCGCGGGGCTTGCTGAGCGATTCAACAAGCATTCTCAAAGCCGAGCCTGGTAAACTTGATATCAAAAGACGCAACCTGGTATTCTATTTATCAATTTACCCAATGTTTCACTCTTCAAACTAGCGATTATGACATAATTTTCGATTTTTGTGTTGATTCAGTGTCATTAGCGACATCATTCAAAAATTGCAACGTCATCATGACCTGATAAAGGCAACATGCCGTGAGATAGACAATGTTTATCTGCCAACGTGCAACAATGAGTTAATATGAAAGGTAACTGATAAAAAACAATATCGTATTAGGCTATAGTTGTGATAACCTTTGTATGTATCATATAGTGCAAGGTTACTATATTGGCCTGTTTCAAACTCTTGAGTAATGAGGCTGGAAAAGATAAAACAATATCACATTAGACTATAGTGATGAAGACCTTTGTATGTATGATATCATGCAAGGTTACTATATTGGCATGTTTCAAACCCTTGAGTAACGTGGCTGAAAAGATAAAACAATATCACATTAGACTATAGTGATGATAACCTTTGTATGTATGATATCATGCAAGGTAACTATATTCGCATGTTTCAAACCCTTGAGTAACGAGGCTGGAAAAGATAAAACAATATCACATTAGACTATAGTGATGATAGCGTTTGTATGTATGATATCATGCGAGGTAACTATGTTGGCCTGTTTCAAACCCTTGAGTAACGAGGCTGGAAAGATAAAACAATATCACATTAGACTATAGTGATGATAGCGTTTGTATGTATGATATCATGCGAGGTAACTATGTTGGCCTGTTTCAAACCCTTGAGTAATGAAGCTGAAAAAGATAAAAACAATATCACATTAGACTTTAGTGATGATAACCTTTGTATGTATGATATCATGTAAAGTAACTATATTGGCATGTTTCAAACACTTGAGTAACGAGGCTGAAAAAGATAAAACAATATCACATTAGACTATAGAGATGATAACCTTTGTACGTTTGATATCATGAGGCTGAAAAGATATAGAGAATATTCAAATTTTTGGAATGAATACGTCATTTATTTCATCGAGTGAAGCGAAAAATGCATATTTCATGAGTAGCAAAGCCACGAATGAAATATACATTTTTTTCGCTTCACGAGATGAAATAAATGGCATATTCATTCCAAAAATTTGAATTTTCTTTTTATTATATACAATTTTAAAGCGGGCCAGATTTTTTGCACTAAATGACGGCATACACGTTCGCACATTACGTCATTTAATGATGAAGTTGCATAACATTAAATGTCGGCAAAACTGAAGCCCATAGGAGCAGGAGTAGGGAAAGTGAAAAATTCAGCAAATCCCGACAAATTTATTACCAAAATATTCCTTGCGATCTAACTAAGAAAATGAATACCCACACTTTGTGTTTTTGGCCACTAATAAGAAAGTTACAGGTATTTGAAATTCTGAAGTGGGCTCAAGGAAGCCAACGGAGAAAGCAGAGGACATCCAATTTCACCCGTGAAAATACAACTTATATTATCACGGCTGTGAAATACAGCTTTTTATATTTTCACGGTTCTGAAATACAGATTTTTTTAAAATATGCATTATATTTAATACATATTTTCCTGTATTTCATTACTTTGTATATAATTAAAAACAATATCACATTAGACTATATTGATGATAACCTTTTTATGTATGATATCATGCAAGGTAACTATATTGGCATGTTTCAAGTTCTTAAGTAACAAGGCTAAAAAGATAAAACAAAGTCATGAATTTAGAACAGTCATGAAACTAGGGAAATTGTATAATTGCAGTTGTAATCATGAAAACCACACATGAAATATTCACATTCAAACTTGCCACAGATACTTATGAAAGTGAATTATACTTATTACATAAAAAGCCGTGTCGCACGCTATTAACAACCATGTTTTAACCGGCAAAAAAACATGTATTAATCAGGCAATTCATGTGCTGTTGATGCACAGCTTTTGTACTTTACATATACGCATTCTAGGCCGTCACAAAAAATTGACGTCATCAACAGTAACGTGCATAGAAATAAACCTAATTTAGTGAAGTTACGATGACGTGGAGCCTTTGCTCTGGAACAAGCATTTTCAAAACCTACGCATTCTTCATGCTTTTTGCATGACATTATACATGGAGTAAGACAAAAATGAACCTTTTGAAATGTTTTTCCAAAGTTTTCAAGTGACAAAATGCCTTTATACATTAATAATAATAACAATCAGACATGGTTTTTTGATACACTGACATCTGCTGGACCCCTCGGGGGTCGTTAAAACCCTCGCCTTTCAGGCTCAGGTTTCAACACCATCCTTGGGGTCCAGCAGATGTTAATGCGTAGAAAAACATGTTTGATCCCTATATTAAAATTATTACAGATACAAGAGCCATTTTTGTGGCCATCTTGGTACATTAATTTTGTGCCCTAACATCAAACACAATTGTATAATATCAATAATTTTAATGCACCCATGAAATTTGGAAGAAATAGTTAGCAGGGGATCCTGATTAGACCAACTAAGAGCACAGAAGCACTTTCATAGGTCAAGATAACGATATCAACAGATTGGCCTCTCCTATCTGTCACAGTGCAAAGTCAATCATTTTGAATCCATATTTTTCCACTACATATGCCTTGATTTTACAAAGGTCTTTTATTTTTGAATAAATAATACATTAATGTTGTCAATTCAAAAGTTAGATGACTTTGGTAAAGTCAATTATGTAAGAAATATTTATTCCAATGTTACGTATTGGCGGACATTTTGAAACTCTGACATTGATTTTCGGCTGACCTTGCGAGGGTATATTAATTTAAATATTGATTATAAATCATCCAATGAAACAACTGCAAAGATTTTTATCCCACAATCACAGAGGATAAATATAGAGATGAGATCATGCAAAAAATTGGGTATTTTCGGCAGTTCATAAGGTCAGAACCTTGCTCAAAGATTGGCCAACTTTGAGATCATTTTTACCCGAAAATTTAATAGAGCACTGAAAGGTACCAGACTTTTCTCAAGGGCTTCCCCAACAAGATAAACTTAAATTTAGTATCCTAGACTTTAGTGCATCTTTGCAAAAACAGTATTTATAGCTGTACTATCAAGAGGAAATTACATGTAAACTATACAGTAAAGCGTCTGAACCGTGAGATTGTGTATTGGAAATACACAATTGGGGTTTATCAGCTGATCGATTTTTGACAGAAAAAATAAACCAATCGAAAATGTTTGTGAACTAGTGTAGCTTTTTTATTTCTTGATGGATTTTCATAATTTAAACATCATTTTCTTTGTCATTCATTCTACTTTTAGCCTGTGTTTTCAGATTTGAAAAAATTTCAACTGATACTAAAATCCATTTTTATCCCTAGTCAAGATAAACACAATTATTTTTTAGCGTAAAATGTGAATATTTTCTTATCCATCAGTTTCAACATTTGTTTTGGGTTTTCAAAAGAACTATCTCATTGAGTCATCTCTTTTGAGTACCCACAACATATATCTTTGTTAAGAAATAAGAAAACTAAGTTTTGATATTGTTCTCTTATCTAGGGCCCTGACTTACCTTCCCTAATAGCAGTAAAGGGTACCCCCTCTTCTGGCTGGATACGGATTTCTTTCAGGGCCACAATCTGGTCTGTTAAACTGAAAATACAATTGAAATACATTATATGACCCAATAAGGACACAAACTTATCATTTAACCCTTACAGTAAATGTTCTAAAATTTCAAACATTTTTCTCTTTCTGCTCTCAAATAAAATATAGGGATCATGCTTTTTCATGCATTAACATTTGCCTGGTCCCGAGGAAGCTGTTTGAACACGAGGCGGTTAGGCCGAGTGTTCAAACATCGTCTGAGGGACCTGGAAAGTGTACATGCAATGAAACAAACATGTGTGATCGTTGTTTTTGCATATTTTACCTGATTCCATCTAAAACCGAATTGAAAACGCACTTAAACATTAAAGTATCCATTTTCATAAATGTTCTTCAAAGAATGCACCAAAGAACTGAAACTAGAGTGTGCATATTTCCTGGGCCAGACTAGCTAGTTTCTGCCATTTAGGCTTCATCAGTGACCCTCTAATAGTTTCAAAGTTCCACAATGAAACCCATGATCCCAAAGGACAAGAAAATAAAATCTACACTATAGTGAAGGGCAGGGAGACGTTCTACCGCCGCCACACAGTCCCAGTCACCAGCTGTAGTGAAGTCAAATATGTTCTTAAAAGGGTATCCTTTGGAAGCAAAGAATGCACCAAAGAACTGAAACTAGAGTGTGCATATTTCCTGGGCCAGACTAGCTAGTTTCTGCCATTTAGGCTGGATTTCTCTAAAAAAATAGCTTCAGGGTCAAACTTTCGAACGTCATTACGTCGCCACAATGTCATAGACACATGCAATGGTTTCGCGAACAAAAGCATTGGTGAAATGATAAGTAAAGGCCGCAACGCTTTCCCTTGTAACATCATTGCAAACAATTCAGGGCTCAGATAAGTTTTTGTAAAGTTAATAGCCATGTTCAAACAGCATGTGAATCTCATGATTTAAACATGGATTTTTGTTCATGTATCAAACGCTACGCAAGAATGTTGGTTATTAGGGCTGAAATTCTCAAAATGTTTGTCAGAATAGCAAACAGGAAAGACCCTTATCAGACTGTTTCTTCAGACGCAGTCTAATCTGGGTCTGTACTGTTTGCCTAGACCTTTTTGGCAGGCAACTAGTGTTCAAAATTTCATTAACATTTACCGTATTCCACCAATATTTTTTGTCCTGTAAATACTGTCTGTGTTTTTTGTGTCTGCTGTATATATTCAAATGCACTTCAGACTAGTTAATCATGGAAGCAAACACTATGAGCTCGGACCAGACAGACTGCTCCCTTGGGAGGATAAGAACATAAGCAGACAAGAGAGCAGATGACAAAAGTCGTGACTGGTGGGGAAAAGGCTAAGTGCAAACTGAGTACATTGTACTTTATGAGTCCTTTACATAATATGAATATCAGATTTCCTGTGTTTCTCTAGTGGCCAAATTTCAGCCAATCTCCAATTAAAAATAGGAACAAAACCGCATTTCAAGTGCCATAAAAAATGTGCAGCAGACGCCATTATTTTTTGTCACAACCTCGACTCTGACTGCAAGTGTCATGTACTGATAATCTTTGCATTTACTCCATAATAACGTCTTTTAAAACCTTTGAATTATCATGTATTTGAAAATATTAGAAAATGGAGCATTTGTTCTTTCTGGAGGAAATGCTCCATTTTCCATAATATTTTCAAAAGTATTTAGAACTTCATTTAAATTTTCACAAAATGTCAGGCCTGATCTGGATCCAAACTGTTTGATACTCTGATAGTATTCCAAAAAGATTTTTTCGAAAAAGTTGATTTTGAAAAAAATCAGCAGACGACAAAAGAGCATGCAAAATTACCCAGTTGGCAAAGTCCTAAAGTCTAAGACTGACAAATAAACTGACACAAGGAGGGATAAATCAAAGCAGGATTTTGTGCAGTCTTCATGTCAAACCGGTGCATTTTTCAGTCTCAATATGCTTAGTTCTTACATAAGCAGACATCCATCATGGTTTAATGTCTTTTCCTGGAGCAAATGGGTTTGCAATTTCAAACAAATTGTTAGCTTCCAAACCTGCTTTACATAAAGGAAGTGACTTAATAAATCACAGTCAAACTTAACCCTTTGCATGCTGGGTAATTTTTCATGCTTTTATGACGTCTGCTGTTTTTTTTTCAAAATCGACTTTTTTTAAACTTCTTTCAGGAATACCGTCAAAAATTACCCAGCTTGCAAAGAGTTTGACTACTGGGAAATTTTGTGTGCTCATTTGTTGTCTGCTGATTTTTTTTCAATTTCAAATTTTTGAAATTCGTTCAAGGAAGCGACTTAATAAATCACAGTCAACCTTTATCCTTTGCATGCTGTGTAATTTTTCATGCTTTTGCCGATGTTTGCATCCGCAGATCCAGAGAGTTTTGTCAGAGGGGGTCCAGCATTTACGTTTTTTTTTTGTTTGTTTGTTTTTTTCTATGAGGGGAGGGCGAATCCAAACACCACTATAAGCGGGCCATCATTGGCCTGCCAGCAAAACGCCATTTAAATGGCGTTTTGCTGGTGTGCCTTAGATGGCTCAACATTGAATGCTGGCTAGGTAGCTCTGTGATTTTTCAGGGGATCCGGACAAAGAAACCCTATATTTTTGTGATTTTACAACATCGGTAGTGTTTGCACAAATGTACTGGTTTAGCTTAAATTTGAGTTCATTACAACAGAAATTCAGTTTAACATCAATTTATTTGGGGACAAACTACATGAACACCATTTTAAAGAGGGTTAAAAATTTGAATAAACAGGCCTCCAGATAAGAGTGTGTACTGGAAAAGTATCTTTCTTATTTTTCATGTGCACAAACTATCCTTATCTGGACCTATGATAAAAGTGAAATATACCACTAAACAAACTTTAAAATGGAATAGACTGGTCAAATTGATAAGAGAAGGAAATTCCATTTGTCTTAAAAGGTTTAACTTACCCACTGATTCCTTTATACACAGTGGCATAGGATCCTTCCCCTAGTTGCTCCAGTTTGGTGTATGATTCTGCTTTACCAAAGGGACTATTACCCTGAAAAAAATAAAATTAGAGCTTCGATTTTCAAAACACTCGCTAATTGGAAATAAATTTGGGACGCTTCATGATCTATTATAATAAATGTCTATAATAACATTCGTTTTGGGTTCAAAAAACTTGTTTGATAGAAAAAAACAGAGGCGCATTCAAAATGCGAGATCTCTGGTGCTCGAAGTACTGATGCCAGGCTATACACACTACGAATAAAGATAGGTACCAGAACAACGAGTGCCCGCGAACGCTCGCATTGTTGAAACCGCCTGTGAATAGATTAGGTACTGATTAACCTAAGACTTTCTATGGAAATTCAGCCTCAGAATAATGAATTAGATAGATTAGGTACTGAATAATCCAAGATTTTCTATGTAAACTCAGCCTCAATAGATTAGGAACTGAATTACGGGTAATTTACCTAAGACTTTCTATGGAAATTCAGCCTCATACTACTGAATTAGGTAGATAAGTACTGAATTAGGTAGACTTTCTATGGAAATACAACCTCAAAATAATTAACTATGTAGATTAGGTACTGAATTTCCTAAGCCTTTCTTTGGAAATTCAGCCTCAAGATACTGAATTATGGTGATTAGGTACTGAATTAGGTGGGAACTCAGTCTCAAACTACTGAATTAGGCAGGTTAGACAATGAATTAGGTAGATTCCTATGGAAAGTCTCACTATTTCAGGAACAACCAAGTAACCTTTCACACCTTTAGAAAGAGGTAAACTTACTGCATAGCTGGAAGCTCTTTTGTTTGCAAACGCTGAGAGGTATTTATGACCTTCGGACCTCGGTCGACTAGTGTTTCTACCCACACTACCGTACTGGGCATCATCTAGCATGTCACCAGCCGAGTGGTGCCTCTTCACTGTTGTGTGGTTGTTTGCTGAAACATAAATAAGATTAAATTATTATTTATGGTCTTCTGACCTCGGTCGACTAGTGTTTCTTCCCACACTACCATACTGGGCATCATCAAGCATGTCACCAGCAGAGTGGTGCCTCTTCACCGTTGAGTGGTTGTTAGCTGAAACATAAATAAGATCAAATTATCATTCAAGCCAGAATTTTTTATTAGTTGATTAACAAACCCTCCTACTGTAATTTTCCGGAAAGTAGGAAAAAAATAAAATTTTATTTCTAAATTTTTTTTTTATTTTATCCGCCGACTCTAAATATTATTTATTTTGTTGAAAAAAAAGAAAAAATTTGTGGTTCTGTCTGTGTATTTTTGAGAGTGACACTGTTAAAAGTGATTGTCCTGTCCAGATTTTTAGGAAAAAAAATATCTAAAAATTAAATACAGACTCTTGGTTTACCTTACTAGTTTTATTGCTTTAAGCTCTGAAAATATTACATAAATAATAATAAAAAAAAGAAAAGCTCTGAAAATGACCAGTTGACTGGTCATTTTCAGAGCTTTTTTATTTTAATATTTTCGTCCCACCGACCCTAAATCTGAAAAAAAAGTTCCCTTAATCAACTGATAAAAAAATTCTGGCCTTAGGGCCTTCTGACCTCGGTCGACTAGTGCTTCTACCCACACTACCGTACTGGGCATCATCTAACATGTCGCCAGCCGAGTTGTGTCGCTTCACTGTTGTGTGGTTATTAGCTGAAACAACAATAAGATTAAATTATTATTTATGGTCTTCTGACCTTGGTCGACTAGTGTTTCTTCCCACACTACCGTACTGGGCATCATCAAGCATGTCACCGGCAGAGTGGTGCCGCTTCACTGTTGTGTGGTTGTTTGCTGAAACGTAAATAAGATTTAATTATCATTTATGGCCTGACCTCGGTCGACTAGTGTTTCTTCCCACACTACCGTACTGGGCATCATCAAGCATGTCACCGGCAGAGTGGTGCCGCTTCACTGTTGTGTGGTTGTTTGCTGAAACGTAAATAAGATTTAATTATCATTTATGGCCTGACCTCGGTCGACTAGTGTTTCTTCCCACACTACCGTACTGGGCATCATCAAGCATGTCACCGGCAGAGTGGTGCCGCTTCACTGTTGTGTGGTTGTTTGCTGAAACGTAAATAAGATTTAATTATCATTTATGGCCTGACCTCGGTCGACTAGTGTTTCTTCCCACACTACCGTACTGGGCATCATCAAGCATGTCACCGGCAGAGTGGTGCCGCTTCACTGTTGTGTGGTTGTTTGCTGAAACATAAATAAGATTAAATTATTATTTATGGCCTGACCTCGGTCGACTAGTGTTTCTTCCCACACTACCGTACTGGGCATCATCAAGCATGTCACCGGCAGAGTGGTGCCTCTTCACGGTTGTGTGGTTGTTTGCTGGAACATAAATAAGATTAAATTATTATTTATGGCCTTCTGACCTCGGTCTACTAGTGTTTCTTCCCACACTACCGTACTGGGCATCATCAAGCATGTCACCGGCAGAGTGGTGTCGCTTCACTGTTGTGTGGTTGTTTGCTGAAACATAAATAAGATTAAATTATTATTTACGACCTTCGGAACTCGGTCGACTAGTGTTTCTACCCACACTACCGTACTGGGCATCATCAAGCATGTCACCGGCAGAGTGGTGTCGCTTCACTGTTGTGTGGTTGTTTGCTGGAACATAAATAAGATTAAATTATCATTTAGGCCAGAATTTTTTTATAAGTTTATTAACAAACCCTCCTACTGTAATTTTCCGGAAAGTAGGAAAAAAAAAAAAATTTTATTTCTAAAATTCTTTTTTTATTGGTATCCCCCGACTCTAAATATTATTTATTTTGTTGAAAAAAAATATATTTTTGAGGTTCTGTCTGTGTATTTTTGAGAGTGACACTGTTAAAAGTGATTGTCCCGTCCAGATTTTTAGGAACAAAAAAAATATTAAAAAATTAAATATAGACTCTTGGGTTACCTTACTAGTTTAAAGCTCTGAAAATATTACAAAAAAAAAACAAAAAAAAACTGAAAATGACCAGTTAACATCAAAGGGAGGCTACTGGATCAAGCAGTGATTCAATTCAATTGTGTCCCTTTTAATAATGGGAACTTTTCTTAAAGGAAAGAATTTGCTCCCATAGGGAGTGAATTCTTAGCTCATAGAGGGAGCTAATTCTTTCCTTCAAGAGCAGTTTCTTATGGCATAGAAAAGCACTTTTACCACATAAGGTGACCTCCCTTGAATGTTACTATTTTTATTATGCACTTACGTAACTAAATAATGGGAGCTACGCCAATGTTAGAAATGCATCAGCTAATAAAGTTAATCGTAATGGGAAAACCTAACACAGCATTACTATTGTGAATTTGATCTATAATAAATAATTAAAATCATGGCTGCATATGACAAATGTTCAAAGAAATAAAGATTGACCTTTAATGCAATCGATAAACATAAGATGACAAGTAATATCAAGTACCTAAAAAACTGCAACAACATCTGATACCGGGCCACATAGCGCAGTCGGTAACGTGTCTGGCAACAGATGCGAGTCTGACTGCAAATCCAAGGGTTGCAAGTTCGATCCCGGCCCGGTCCCATACTTTTGTGGAAATTGATAATGAAAAAAAATTCTATGGTCATTCTCCTCCTTCGGCTGAATCATTCAAGAAGGTTTGTTGATGGTCTTAAGCGAAAGTATGTGCACGAAGTACTGGTTAACTGCTTGTTCAAGCTTGCCCAGAAAAAAGTGTGGCTAGTTGAACTGACCGTCCCGCCGTGACCATATGTAGCTGTTGACTTGGGACGTAAAGCAACAAACAAACAAAAAAACAACATCAGGTGCAATTTTGACACTTATAACACCACCCTCCCCAAAAAAAATTTTGACTGCCTTTTACATCTGCTGCAAATCGTTGGTCAGGAGTCAAAAATTTGCATCTTTGATTTTATCATTTGTCAGGAGAGACAAAAATTGAATGACTTTTGCTAGGAGTGTCCTATATTGCTGAAAGTCAGACAGGATTATATATAGTAACATCCAAATTCACTGTTATTGGTGCTTTGATTTTGTTTGTTTGATTTGATTCTTTACGTCCCATCAACAATCTTTCAGTTATATAGGGACGGTTCTTCCTGGGTTGAACCAGTACTAAGCTAGGATAAATGTGTCTTGCTCAAGGACCACAACGCAGTGACGCCGGTGAGGCTCGAACCCGCGGCCCTTCGGTCTCGAGTCAAGCACTCTACCACTGAGCCACTGCGCTCCCTATTGGTGCTTTGAACTTCCAATAAAAATTTCACGGTCATTATAAAGAGTTTCATTTGAGTTATGTCATTTTGACAATTTTTTCATGAAAAACCATCCAGTTACAACATCTTGAGCATCTTTCTCATAGCAAAAACTCGTATCTCGGTAAAATGAGCACAAAAATAATGGAATTTTTCATAGATACGATATTTTAAAGCATGATTGATGCTTTTTAAGGGGGTTCAAATTGGTCTGGAGCTACAAGAATTTGACTGAATGTGCGCCATGCGTTTGGTATTCCTACGCTGACAAAATGTCGTTTTGGTAAAAATCAGAGTTACGAGGTTTTGACTCCCGACCCACGATATACTCAAGTGTACTTCAGACTAGATTTTATCATAGAAGCAAACACTTTGAACCCTGATCAGACTGCTCCCAAGGAGACAGTCTGATCTGGGAGCATTATAATTCATGGGTGAAAGTTTAAAATTTCCAAAATCCTGAACTTTAGAAATTCAAAGTTTAACACTTGCAGGATTCCTACAAAAAGAAATCATTTCAAGTTTAAATGATGAATTGTGTTTAGAGAATCTTAATATTAATCAGAGAAGTTACTATTATCTCCCTAATTCAGGATTTTGAGGATTGAGGATTTTCTATGAAAAGTCAGACTCAAAATCCTTAATTCAGGATCTATTATCCTGAAAACTTTCACCCATGCATTATGTTTGCAATATAAGTTACCTAAGAAAGAGAGAGCAGAGGACAAAAACTTTCAATGGCAGGAAAAGGGTTAAGGTGGAGCTTAACTTTTGCCCTCTTGGGAAATTTTTAATGCTTTTTGACATCTGCTGATTTTTTATTCAAAATCAATTTTTTCGAAAAATTCTTTCAGGAATACCATCTGAGTGTCAAACAGTTTAGATTCTGATCAGGCCCCACATAAAGGGACGGGTCTTCCTGGGTTGAACCAGTACTAAGCTAGGATTAATGTGTCTTGCTCTGACAACGCTTAGTATCAGTATGTCATAATTATTTTTACCAGATATTTTGGGCAATACATCAATTGAGCCGCAGCATGAGATTTCCAACAATTAAACATTTTGACGAGTGTAGACTCGGACGAGTCTCTGCAACCTCCTGTTAAGCTTAGAAACTCCAAATGGTGTTCAGTCAGTAGCCTAACAATCATAGAATACTCAAGCGACTAGCAAAGGCTCTGATCAGACTGCGCGTATGCGCAGGCTGATCTGAGGCTTTGCTGGTTGCACATACCACATTGTTGGAAATCTCATGCACTGGCTCAATTTTAATAGAGGGACCTCAAAAAGTGACAGATACTTTTGCCCACCTAATGTATTTTTCTGTAATATCTTGTTAATCTAACTAAGTTTTCACCACACAGGCTTTTAATTGCCTCGATCTTGAGAAATAACAAGCAATAAAATATTTTTCCAGACATGCACTGGGTACAATGTCATCAATAATTTTAATAACTCTTTACCAACTAGTGCCTACTGCTGATAATTTTTGCCAACATTTTGGACTCAGATCAGGCTGGACAAAACGTCCAGCCTGACCAGAATCCAAACTGTTTGACACTGATGGTATTCCTGAAAGAATTTTTCGAAAAAGTTGATTTTGAAAAAAAATCAGCAGATGACAAAAAAGCATGCAAAATTTCCTAAGAGGCAGCGTTAATTTTTTGCATGCTCGGTAATTTTTCACAATTTTTTATGTCGTCTGCCGACTTTTTTCAAAATTAACTTTCTCGAAAAAATTCTTTCAGGAACACTATCACAATGTCTAATGGTTTGGATCCAAATGGTTTGAAATGGTAATCAGCAGATGACAAAAATCACGGCTGGCAAGGAAAGGGTTTCGAGTCGAGGTAGGCAATAGGATTATTGACATAATTCTTCCCATGTCATGGAGAAACTTTATTTTGGCGCAGGCAGGCGCAGCATGGCCCAACAGTGTTAGTAACATGACAATTTGTTTGATTTGATTCTTTAAGTCCCATCAACAATCTTTCAGTTATAAAGGGACGGGTCTTCCTGGGTTGAACCAGTACTAAGCAAGGATTAATGTGTCTTGCTCAGGACACAACACAGTGACGCCTGTTGTCTGCTGATTTTTTTTTTATTCAGGAACACCATCAGATTGTCAAACAGTTTGAAACCAGATCAGGCCAGACAGAATGGCCCAACCTGATCTGGGTCCAAACTGTTTGCAAAGGTTATCAGCAGACGAGAAAAGTTGCCGCAAGCAATACCCGGTAAGTAGCTAGATAAAAAAGTTTTCTAACTTCAAATAAGGCTTCATAAACTCTTTGCCTACTGGGTAATTTTTCATGTTTTATGTTGTCTGTTGGTATTTTTCAAAAACAACTTTTTCGAAAAATTTCTTTCATGAATACCAAACTTTTTTGAACCAGATCAGGCCTGAGCCTGATCTGGGTCCAAACTGTTTGCAATGGTTATCAGCAGACGACAAAAGATGCAGCTAGCAAGGAAAGAGTTAATAAATAGCTAGATTAATAGGTTTCTAACTGCATCAGGCTTGTAGGAATCATTTTTTATATTAATGGTAATTAATATAGCCAGCATAAAAGAAAAGCTACCTGACATATAGATATTTTTGAACCAGTGGATTGACTGGAAATCAGCTCATTTTTGAATTGGTGACATCAACTTTTTGCATGTTATTCTTCACGCTTTTGTTGTCGTCTGCTGACCTTTTTTTCATTCAAACTTGGCTTTTCAAAAAATTATTTTTGGAACAATATCAGAGTGTCAAAAGGCTTAGAGCCAGATCAGAACTGATGTTCTGTTGGTTCTGACTGGGTCCAAACTGTTTGTAAAGCTTATCAGCAGACGACAAAAGTCATCACTAGCAAGGAAAGAGTAAACCACATAAACAAACAGCAACTTCTTACTAAATTAACTATAGATCAGTGGAACTTCCGTATGCAACTGAGACTCTTGTCTTCCGACTGTTCAGGATAAAGTTCCTGGGTTTTTTAAGCACATATTTCAGGGCTTTTTCCAGCAATTTAGGGAAAGCCTCTGGCCAAAATTGGATAAAAATGATCAACATAACAGCAAAGTTGGGAGAAATTAACGACATAGAACATAACAAGGGTAGCAAAAATATATGATCAAATTCAAGTTATTTTAGATTGTATAATGCCAACCATACCACTTAAGCACATGTGTTTAAGTATCATTCTGATATTGGTAATTATTTCTTATAAGTAGTGGTCTCTAAAATAAAAAAAAAAAAAGTATAATTTTTTTTTTAACTTTTTTTAATTGGGAAAAACAGACATGGTTTGGGAAAAAAGGTGGCTATTTTTGATTGGGAATGGGGCCGAAATTCGGCTCCTAGAGAAGGCAGAAAATGCCCTGTATAAACAAACACCAACTTACTTATATAACTAGAGATCGGTGGAACCCCTGTGTGTGACTGCGACTCTTGTCTTCCCAGTGTCTGGTAGCCACCGGCATGAACACTCCAGTCACCATGGTTACACGGAATGTAGTCACCGTTGTGGGTGTATCTCTGCAGGGGCAGGTTGGGTGGGGACAGGGAAGAGGCCTTGGCCGAGTCCCCATTGGTTAAAAGTTCATCTGTACTCTGTAAAATGCAACAAACATGTGTGATCATTATTCTTGCATATTTTACCTTATCCCAACTAAATTCACACTCAAAACGCTGTTTAAAAATTAAAATATCCATACACTGGATTTCTCTAAACAAAATGGCGCCCCCTGTAAACTTTCGAATGTCATAATGTTGTCACAACGTCATAGCCGTACACAATGTTTTCTCGAACAAAAGCATCAGCGGAATGATCAGTCTGGTCTTCAAAGCTTTCCATTATAACAACATGTAAATAACGCAGGGCTCATTTGAAGTATTTTCAAGCTTGAACCCATGTTCAAACAGTGTGTGAATCTCCCGATATGAACATAGATTTAATGGGTAAAAAAAGCTATACGAAATAGATATCTATGCAAGAATAGAGATATCAAGCATGTGTTTTCCTGCAATAATGTCTGCCAGGTCACGAGGGAGATGTTTATACCGAGGGTAAAGCCCGAGGTTTTCAACATCTCGCTCAGGGACCTTGAAAATATTAATGCATTGATTGTTATAATTCAATATTACAACATGATATTCACATAAAGTTGCAAAAAAATATGGCACTTTATTTGTGGCCATTTCACAGCAACACATTAATGTTTGGAGGTTTTTCTTTAATATTCATCTTCCAGGGTCAAGATATATATAAAAGCAATTAAAAACAATCCGCTGGCTTGAAATTAAGTGACCTGTAACATTTCTACCATAAGGGTTTGATAACTTATTCCTTACTCCATAATAGCGCCTTTTGGCGCCTTTGAAAAACATGTATTTGAAAATATTATGGAAAAGGGAGCATTTGCTCTTTTGGAGCATTAGCAAATGCTCCATTTTCCATAATATTTTCAAAAGTATTCAAAACTTAACCTAAATTTTTCTTTAATTTTTTCAATGCTGTTTAAAAATAGAAAATGCTGTCATGATCTAAAAATAGCCTATGGAGTAAAGGGTTAAATACGTACCTCTTGATCACTTTCATGTATAGTATCTTCCTTTGAGATTGCTGAAATAGATAAAGAAAAATACTTAAAGTGATTGTTCAGATCCGATGGAAGTTTATTTTGATCAAAATTAAATTCCTCAGTAATTACTAATTTGTTTTCACTGCTCTGAACCTTCATTAGCTAAGGTGATTAAAGCCCTGTTTATTGCTCTGAAAACCAATAACTGTCTGAAGACATCTTTTTCATCTGGTACATTTAACAGCATGCGATCAAGCGTCTATTTACCTCAGTTGTGACTAAATGGGATCAGCTCCCAGAAGAGGGGCCTATAATTAGCTGTGCTTCCATTCAATTATTTCATTGAGTAATAATGGCTTCAAGTGATAAGAATGAGAATTACTTTAGACAGGGGCTACCTTACATGTTTGCACTACAGAAATAAGCAGTCTGGTTCAGGGCCCCTAAGTAAGTAATAGTTAATAGCATTAATTGAAATTGTAACATTTAGCTCTGTGCTTGATATCTTCTGCTTTGCAAACATTTTGAACCCAGATCAGGCCCACCAAAATAAGGGATCTGATCAGGATCCAAACTGTTTTGTGCTCTGATCGCATTCCTGAAAAAAGTTTTTTGGAAAAGTGATTTCTTAAAGAAAAAGGCAGACAATTAAAACATTCAAAATAATCCTGTGTTCGCAAAGAGAAATTGTATTTTCAGTGTTTAATGTCATAATTTTTATCATTCCTATTATCATTTCCATAAATCTGAGTAAATTCTTGAAAATTCAAACCAAGTCCAGTCCAACAAAATGGCTTGAAAGTCCAACAGACTCAGATCAGCCTGCGCATTGATCCATGCAGACAGCAAAGACTCTGACCATACAGTGTCTATATCCAGGCTGATCTGAGTCTCGCCTGTTTGTCATGAATCTGCCAATTCTAGCCAGAGTCCTTGAAGCTTGGATACTTTAGCTACCCATTATGTTTCTGTGAAAACACTGATCAGACTATAATCAAACGCAGATGCGGTGCTTGATGCTCATACCATTTTACTTTAAACCTGTTTGTGTCGTCTGCTGATAAGCTTTACAAAAAAATGATAAGAGGCATGACATGTTGTTGGGCCTGATCTGGATCCAAACTGTTTGACACTCTATGATAATCTTTCCAAAGAGTTTAGAAATAGATCAGACCGAACATTATACACTGACTGTAATTAACCTGCTTGACCTGATAACTGCACCTTGTGTAGTGCTGCCTGAGGAATTCTTCTTGGAGTATTCAAGTGATTAATGGCGATCCCCTGTGGCATGTGAGTGCAATTAAATTATGGGCTAATTGGAGCAGTTTCAACAAAATAAATGGTCATATGGTTCCCAGTATACTGTTAGATCTATGATAAATGTATATGAAAAAAAGTCGGAATTATCACTTTAACTTTATTTTATATTTAGCAGTGAAAAAACAAATAAAAGTGATATTAATCACTAGTGAAATGATATGATAACAATCACTAGTGATTGATATCAGCCTATATTTTCACTGTAGCAGTTTTTTGATTACCTCTGACTTTTCCATTCACTCAGCTCACTTCTAAAGTTCAAACGCCTATTCTAACTTTCTTATTTGTGAACAAAAACATCAAGTGTGGGTAGGCATTTTCTTAGTGGTTAGAACATGAGGAACATTTTGGTACCAAAACAATTCAGATTTGCTGACATTTTTCTATTTTGCTTTTTAAGAACCTCCCGTAATGCATGTAATCTATGTTACGTTATGTCATCAAGCATAAATGACGTCACTTATGACGTCACTTGTCTTGCACTTTGACGCTGAATAAATTTCTTTTATGACTATGGATTGATCCAGATATACTGTCACAAATACTCCTTTGTCTTCTTTTATATTATTGTGATTCGGCTTGAAGCATGGTTAATTGATTAACCGAAAATCTTCTAAAAAGTATAAAATAAAAAGAAAATTTACTTTTTTCAGTAAATACCAAATATATGTCATTTTGTGAATTGAAAACATCAAAATTTTCACTCGTGCTACGCACTTGTGAAAATTCTGAGGCTTTCAACACACTCGATGAAATATATTTGGTATTCACCTCAAAAAAGTAAATATCCTCTATGTATACAGCCAAATGTTTTCATTTCGAACTGTGAGTCTTTAAATATGAACCTTTTCATTCAAGATGTCCTTCATTTTTCCTTCATATAATCATAAACAGATCGAATTAAGCAACGCCCACATACACACCAATTGGGCAAACCATCATCAACGCCATCCAATAACGTTGTTTGTTTACTGACGTTTGAGTGTATTTGAAAATACTATGGAAATTGGAGCTTTTGCTCTTTATGAGCAAAATTTAATGCTCCATTTTCCATAATATTCTCAAAACTATTCAAAACTTAACTTAAGTTTTTCTTGAATTTTTTTCAATGTTGCCTAAAAATAGAAAATGACATCATGATCTAAATATAGATTATGGAGTAAAGGGTTAAATGATCATATCATTCAACATTAAACTGGTTTGCAAGAAATTACAGTCACATTACACACCTTGTTATGATAAAACATATGGTCAATGTTGAGGCTCCCAAATTTTGAGCGTTTAAAAACACAATTCACTTGTAAGTTTGAGGTTTTACATCCTTAAGTCAACAGCTATGGTCAGTTCACCTAGCCACATGTTTTTCCTGAGCAATCTTGACTACTGTAAGCGGTCAACCAGTACTTCCTGCACATCATATCTTTGCTTGTGACTGGCTTTAAGAAACCTTCTTTATTCAGCATAAAGAGGAGAATGACCGTAGAAATTATTTCATGATCAATCTCCACAAAAGGATGGGACCAGGCTCATGCGTGGATCCAAAAAGTTTTGTCAGAGGGGTCCAACTCTGATAAGTTTTTTTTTTTTAGGGGAGCAAGGCTCAAACGACCACCAAAAGCGGGCAATTATCAGTCTGCAAACAAAACGCTATTTCAATAATGGCCCAACGTTGAATGCTGACTTGGCAGCTTTGTGATTTTTCAGGAGATCCGGACCAGTATTGCAAAGAAACCCTACATTTTTGTGATTTTTCAGGGGGGGGGGGGGGGGGTCTGGACCCCCTGTCCCCCCTCTGGATCCGCCCATGAGGCTGGAATCGAACTTGGGACCCCTAGAATCTGCAGTTGGACTTTTTGCGGCCTGGTGCAATTAAATGTAATGGCGTCCATTCCTAGTGTTAAAGGGCCTTCCCTATATATATATGCTTCCTTAATATATAAAGAGAATGCCAAGATATATCAAGCTTATGGTTGAATAATGTGTTGTAAAAGTACCTTTTTGCGAGATGAGATAATTCAATAATACTTGCCACAAATGTGTCTAATCAATCAAACCCTTCAGAAATCTAAATCATTCACAAAACCATTTCTTCAGCTCTAACTACAGAACGTAAGCTCTAAATCTTGCACAATTTAGTCAGGTAATCTCCCTTTAAAACTACAGAGCTATTACGGTAAAGTCAGGTATATTCGGACAGACTGCTAAATTCGGACAGCCACTATGTTTGTTTCATAGTTCAATTATTGAAAGAAAAAATAAAAATAAAAAATAAATTTACTAAGCAAACAGTGAAAATCCTGATGAGACGGCTCATAAGGAGCCGTCTCATCTGGATTTCCACTGTTTGCAAACGTGTGTCCGAATTTACCCGACTTTACCCTATATGGTTATCGTTGCGATAAAACCTCAGTCTTTGGGGTTTCTGACAAAGCGAGACGTAAACCATTCTCCTCAGCTACAGAGACTAGCTAAAAAAATGAAATTTAGCTTGTAGCAAGTTTAGATATGTTACTTTTCAAAGAGAGTTTAACAAAGGCACTGATCAGTCTGCGAGGATGCGCAGGCTACTCTGCACCTTTGTTGTTCACAAACCCCGAAGACAGATTTTTTGCTTCAAGCCTAATATAGCTTTAGAATTTGAAGCATGTGCCAAAAAAAATCCCGATCAGACTACTCAAGTTTGCTTTCTTCAGTAATTAAACTATTCATTCCTAACTAACTAGTCAAAATTTGCATTTTTGAAATTCATCACTTGAAGAAGCATAAAAGTGGTACCTCTTTATGGGACGATTGTAGAAGAGAAATTCCCAAACATAAAGTCATCTTTACAGGAAAATTTTTGTAAGAGGAATTCTTAAACTTAAGCTATACTTTATTTAGAATTGAATACAAGAGAAACTCAAATTAACCCATATTATTCTGGGAGAATTGTACAAGGGAAATGCCCAATCTTAACCTTATCTTTTAAGGGAGATTTGTATGAGAAATTCCCAAACCTTACTTATCTTTATGGAGAATTGCACAAGAGAAATTCCCAAATTTAACTTATCTTTATGGGAGAATTTTACAAGAGAAGTTCCCGAACTTAACCTTATCTTTATGGGAGAATTGTACAAAGAAATTCCCAGACCTTAACTTATCTTTAAGAGAAATTCCAAAACTTAAATTTATCTTTATTAGAGAATTGTACAAGAGAAATTCCCACACTTTACCATATCATAATTGGGGAATTGTAAAAGAGAAATTCCAAAACCTTATTTTTATGGGATAATTGCAAAAGAGAAATTCTCAAACTTAACCTTATCTTTTAGGGAAAATTGTGAAAGAGAAATTCCTAAATCTTATCTTTCTTTATGGGAGAATTTTACAAAAGAAGTTCGCAAACTTATTTTTATCTATAAGGGAGAATTGTAAAAGAGAAATTCCCAAGCCTTTTCGTAATGGGAGAATTGTACAAGAGAAATTCACAAATTGGCCCTAATCATTTTGTACACAAGAAATTCCCAAACTTAAATGTATCTTTATGGGAGAATTGTACAAGAGATTTTCCCAAACCTAACCTTATATTTATGGGAGAATCGAGTACTACAAGAAAAACTGCCAAACTTAAACATATCTTTATGGGTGAATTATACAAAAGAAATTTCCAAACTTGGCATTTTCTTTATGGAAGAACTCAGCAGCTAACAGTACAAGATAAAATCACAAACTTATAGTTTGCATTTTAAGGAGTCTAAATGATTATGAGAGATGCTATAGGAGTATAGATAATTCAGGATCAATGTCGGAGCGCATTGACCTCTCCGCTTGCTGACGATTGGAATCTCGCATTAATAAATTGATGAGTTTTATTTTTGGCAGATATTTTCTTATGCGATTATAATACAGTTTTTCAACAATGCATCTCTCTAAGGACTGCTTATCGATTCCGATTATGATTAATATCCATTTCAATTGATGTTTAACCCATAGAGTGGCAACCTAAAATTTGCAGCAGACGACATTTTCAAATTTGGTTTCTGCTTAATGAAAACATTTAGGGCTTAATATTTCATGATTCACATGAAATCACAAGCCTTATTTTCTTTGTGAATCAAAATAAAATTTAAAAAAAATTGTCGTCTGCTGCAGATGTGATTGGGTTCAATGCTGGCAGTGCTATGTAATATTTTACCAAATATTTATTAATTATTAATGCAACTTGTTCCAGATCTTCGCCAAAAGTCAAGAAAGGTGACCCATAAAGAATATATGCACATAACATTGGCCGATTTTACCATATTCAGCTTAATAATTGCACATGCATATACACACTGAACTGCATGTGTCTTTAATGTTCCACCAACAACTCGGATCATATCGATGGATACACGGCTAAACTTATAAAAGTAAGTAACGAGGTAGAGGTGAGGAATCAATACAATCAAATACCACACCTGACTGGAAAGTGACAAAATCACAATAAAAGAGACTAGAGGCCAGCCCTTTCCCAGCAGGTGACCACAAGTCTGCCATGAACAGACGAGAAAGCATGACAAACACGAACATAAATAACAAAAATGATCCATAAAAGAAGCACTGCCTTGGAACAGCCAGTAAAAACTACTTTTACTGGACGGCTTAAACTAGTTTCACGGTACCAACCTCACCCTTAGTTCTGATATGGATCAAGACACATAGATGTTTGGTTTACATGAAAGATCCCTAACTTATCTATGAATTATCTTCTAGAATATATAAAGTCTCATCTGTAGGTTTGAAGAAGCCAGGGATTGAACCGAGGCAAGATGGGTGGTTTATCATACAACACAACAGAGTGATCGAGCTACTAATGGAGTTATAAACGCTATATCAACTTCAAATGTTCCAGCAAGACTTGTGATGCAACTTATTGTGGATCAGGCTGGTCAGCTTGATTCAGTTGGTTTCATCATTAGCTAGCTCATGATTCGGATCTACACCTTATTCTAAACAGAGAATGGAATTTTGAAAAACCTAACCAAAAAAGTTATCTTTATATGGAAGAATTGAGCAGAAGTTTTTAAAACTTAACCTTATCTTTATGGGAGGATTGTACTCAAGAAAACCTCCAAGCATACTCCCTTTCTTTATGGGAGGATTCCAACCCAATTGTTTTATTTGCTTATATTTCATAGGGATGAGAACCTAAAAAATTTTTGGCATGACCTTATATGCTGAAAGACTAATTTTGCTATTGTGCTATCAAAATTAAAGGTTAAAACCAATATTTGTAATTTCAGAACATAAACATGGAACCTCAGCTGATGTTTACCACTTTTAACTTTTTGAATGTTGGGTAATATAATTCTTTTGTTTTCGTCTGCTTACTTTTTTCAAAATAAATATAAATCAAAAATTATTCCAGGAACACTATCAGGGTGTCAAACAGAAATTGGATCACGATCAGGACCGAAATACTTTCAAGTCTAGAGTGTCAGTTATCAGCAGGTTGGCACTTAGTAGGCAAAGAGTTAAAATTCTGAGACATGAACATGAAATCTGTATGATTTGCTTCAGCAGTTATGCGCGATCCAGCAATTTTTATTATTTTTTCTTTAGTCCTCAACTTTAAAATGTTTTAGTTTACCGATAGAGGGCGTTCAATGGTTTTATTTCAGAGACCAAGGATTCAGAGGGGGTACAACATTTTCCAGGGGGGGGGGAGGGGGGGTAACTGCTTCGATAATTTTTTGTCTCAAGATACACATGTTTAATACTGAGCCGCGACATGAGATTTCCAACAATGGTGTATGTGCGACCAGCAAAGGCTTAGATCAGCCTGCACATACGGGCAGTCTGACCAGAGCCTTTGCTAGTCGCTTATATATTATATGAGTGTTAAGCTACCGACCGAACACCATTTGGAGTTTCTAAGCTTAAAAGGAGGCTGCACAGGCTCGTCTGAGTCTACACTTCTCAAAATGCCACATTGTTGGAACTCATGTGTCACGGCTCAAATATACTTTAATTTTGGTAAACAAGTTATAAATACCTTTCCTTAGTTTATTCCAGAGTTTGAATGAAACCTTCATAATCCATTACCTACTATGATAGCCATATCCAACTCTAACGACCTTGAATACAGCTGTTTTTCTCAAGCATGCACATCCTTTACCACAGGCCCAGATTATCAAAAGTGCATATATACCTAAAGATGTATTGTTTTTATGTGTACCATGTTCAACCTAAATAGTGCACACACTTAAAAAAGGGCACATATACCCTGAGTAAATGTGTGTCCTGATCATGGCTGCAGCAGGCGACAATTTTTGCAAATCATCTTTCCTAATTTTCTAAAAAAATAAGGCAGCAGACAATTCTCAAGAAATATATCATGCCTTAGTAAAAAGCTGCTAAATTTGAAATTGTCATCCTAGAACTGTGCAAGAATAATTCATGAATGTTAAATGACCCATTTTCTTTCAAGAAATTTTTAAGAACTGTTCAAATATTCTTAAAAATAGTGCAAGATATGTCCTAGAACTGTGCAAGAATAATTCATGAACAGTAAATGTCCCATTTTCTTTCAAGAACTTTTTCAGAACTGTTCAAATATTCTTAAAAATTGAGCCTGAATCAAATTGTGACAGTTCTATATCGAACTAGAACTGTGCAAGATATGTCCTAGAACTGCGCAAGAATAATTCATGAACCTTAAATGGCCCATTTTCTTTTAATAACTTTTCAAGAACCGCTCCTGAACATTTGTTCAGAAACAGTTCTTGAACTGTTCTGAAATAAATGTATTAGAACCATTGTTCTTAAAGTGTTAATAAAAAATTTCTTAAGAACAGTTCAAGAACTGCCACTTAACATTCTTGAATTTTTCTAGAACTATACCTGAACTATTTAAGAGCTAATAAGTTGCACAGTTCTTGAACGATAATATTCAAGAACTGTGCAAAAATAAGACTGTGCAAAAATAAGTCTTGAACTTTTCTGAAAATTCTCACATGGGTACCAAATTTGAACCAGACGAGACCAATCAAACATATGCTATTCTAAAACTGCTAAAAGCAGACATGTGGTCACAATGCTAAGCTTTAATGTGGGCCTAATAAGAATGTTATTGTAATTTAAGGCCAAACAAAAAATTGAGTGTCTTTTGTTTGTTTGTTTGTTTTGTTGCTTTACGTCCCAAGTCAACAGCTATGGTCATTGCGGGACGGTCAGTTCACCTAACCACACTTTTTCCTGGGCAAGCTTGAACATGCAGTTAACCAGTAATTCGTGTACATACTTTCGCTTGTAACTGACAACAACCCTTCATGAATGATTCAGCGGAAGGGAGGAGAATGACCGTAGAAATTATTTCATGATCAATCTCCACGAAAGTATGGGACCGGGCCGGGATCGAACTCGCGACCCCTGGATCTGCAGTCAGCTTCGCATCTGTAGCCAGACACGTTACCGACTGTGTGTGTTTTGGGTAACGAGTCTGTAAATTAAAGAAAAAAATTCTGGAAAAAATATAATTTTATGCATTTTGAAAGGCATTTCGCCTTTCAAAATGCATTAAATTATATTTTTTTCCAGAAAACCTGAAAAAAATTCTATGTTTCGATCACTAGTAAATTAGGCCCTTAGACACAGGTATTTTTTCAATTTGGCCTACACAGTAAGAACTTGTCCAGAAGAACCAGTAAATCAACGACATTCAATTTATTAAGAAATAAGAAACACATTACGCTGCTTAACCCTCAATTTTCCTTTCATTTGGAGTTATAAAAACAGGAAGAGAGAAATTATGAAACAGCTGTCACGGCAACTAGAGGGTAATCATGTGTTCAGCATCACTGTTAGCTCTTTTTGTTGTGCTGCATGATTGTCAGCGAAAAAGAGCCTTTCATTGATGCCAGCATTCCGATGCCTTGATATGACTTTATAGTTTACTCCACCCCTTCCTGTGCTTCACAATTAACCGATCAGTTTGCACAGAAATTAAAATTTTTGGCCAACTTAATCACATGTATTTGTCAATATTTGTAATATCTATTAAGTAAATCATTATTAAAGTAAATCCGTGAAGTGGTCAATGCGACCATTTCCAAAGGCACAGTCATAAAAAAGGAGGAGAAAACTATAAGTAGGTCATAGATCATATATTCAATTATATATATTGAGGGTTATAGTTTCCAAAATACATTCTTTCTTCTGAAGATTGAACAGCGAGACCCTGATGAAATGCCTCCTTATGCAGCATTTCACCTGGGTTTTCACTGTTTGACAAAGAACCCATTTAGGGGTTTCCTTTCGGGTTTCCTGTCTACAAAAGGCTATACACTTTACACAGAAGATAATAGCGCTAATCGGGAGATGACAGGTGCTTACTATCTCTACTTACCAATTACTGGAAATGTCAAAACCCTGAGAGGTTTAAAAGCAATTTTCCGATTGATTCTTCTGAATGCAGTGACAAGATACATTTTGTATAACGACTTTTATTCATGCAACCTTTCCATCAATATTCCTGTCAATAGACTCTCCAATGGTCTAGATAAACCAAAATTTTCAGCGTAAAATTGCAAATATTTTCTTACCCATAACTTTTAGCATATGTTTTGGGTGCTTAAAAGAGCTTTTTAGTTCTTTTTAGTACCCACAACATATGTTTTGGTTGAGAAATAAGACAATTGTCTCTTAACTAAAGGCCTGATAGATTCTTAGTTGGTCTTGCCCCTGAGGTCTCCAGATAATTATAAATAAATTTTCTTATCTGTTCATCGCAACCCAAATAAAAGAACCATATCTGAATGGGATGGTTCCTTCATTGTTTCACTGAGAGAAAAACACAATTTTAGACATTCATATTCCAAAATCAAAGCTAGTGTCCCCTTGTGAACCCTCACCAGAAATGCATAAAGAAATAAAGAATCTAAAGACAGTATTCCTGGACACCCCGGCAAAGGGTGGCTTATGAGACAGTAAACTGTCAAATTACAGGTAGATGCTGTTTGCTGCATGTGGTCACTTGGCTGATAAGAGCTGTCATCTTTTCACAGGTAAATTACATCATCCAATCAAATAAGAAATTTTGGCTACAGTTTTGCTGTATAGATTTTGACTCTTTGGCATGCAGTTATTAGGTTAATATTGCTAATTTTGCCTTTTATATATACACTCTAGGGACAAGTGCTTTTGAGGAACTCAGATCGGAGTTCATAAATTTCGCCTGTAATTGTGTTATCAACACTCTGAGATTAACTGTTTATTTAACTGGGTTCAGCATCTGAATTTAGTAATTACTCTGTCATAAGCTATGCATACAGCAAAGCATAATATATTTATCATTGCCTTGTTGAATCTATTTTATCTATCAAAACCCAGACTAAACTGTTCCAAAACTAACTTAATTTTAATAAGGTCCTACTGTATAAAAAACAGCAAACTATGCGACAAACAGCCACATACATCAAAAGAGGTAAGTCTATTGACCCTTCATGTTCCCAATTGAATCTTCCATCTACATGGGATGTTAGTACTAAATATACAGCAAACAACTTCAGCAGACACTATTTTCAAATGTGTTTTGCTGGTTCTTCAATGGGTAACAGTGCAGACGCTGATCAAATGTCGCCAGATGTAGCATAACATCTGGGTCTTTACTGTTAAATGTATCCAAAGTTAATCACTGGCCTCACGTTTTACATGCATGGAGATACGGAAAGCATACAGTGTAGAACAAACTGTTTACTTTGAAAGCCAAACTGACAGGGTGTTGATATATGTTGAATTTACTGCAGTGACTGTTTTAAAGTACAAGGGCATCTTGTCCCTTGTCCCTAGACTGTATAGTCCACTCATGCAAGTCAACAATTTTTCAGAGGCGGGAACAGGGGGTCCAGACCCCCTGGAAAATTACAAAAATAACGGGTTTCTAATAATAGCACTACTGGTCCAGATCCCCTGGAAAATCACAAAGCTACCAAGCAAGCATTCCATGATAGGCCATCATCAGCACACCAGTGAAACGCCATTTAATGGCGTTTTGCCATTTAATGGTGGGCCGATGATGGCCCGTTTATAGTTGTACTTGGAACCTCCCTTCCCTTATCGACTCAATCAAAGTTGGACCCTCTCTGACAAAACTTCCTGGATCTGCGCATGGAACATAAGCAGATGAGTTGGCAGTCTGGCAAATGACAAAAGTCGTGACTGGCCAGGGACCAAGCTAGGGGCGACTAGGGCGAAATGGTCGCCCTGGGGGCCGAAATTTCGCCCTAAATGGGACCCAGGGAGAAGTGGGAGTCTCCCTAAAAAAAAAAAAAAAAAAAAAAAAAAATTTTTTTTTTTTTTTTTTAGGGAGACTCATTTCATTCTGTCACCACACAAATGCAAGCTGTGGTGACATTATCAGACAATCTACTACCACTGCATCGTGTTTCTCCTTCCATTAAATGGCAAAGTATATGTAATGGCTGATTTGCTTCTAAATTGACAGAAAATGTCGTAGTTTTGCGCTATAACTTCTCCCTATCTGACTGTCACTTCTCCCTAATTGTCCTGCAGGGAGAAGTCACTTCTCCCTAAAATTCTGGGCCAGCTTGGTCCCTGCTGGCAGACTGGTTAAGTGTTAACCCTCAAAAAGTACTTAGTTTGCTCTTATAAAAGACATGTGTGCTTACAAGGATATGTATATGGTATATAGTCACATAAATTCCTGATTGTTGTCACAAAGCATAACCTTGTTTGATCCCATGAAATTATAGCTCTCTAGGGAATAAACTACTGTTCTATGTACAAATTGCCATAAATCTTGATGGTTTTCAGCTCACATAATATATGATTACTGGCTTGAAAAAAAACAGAGCACCATAAGGTCCTGAAGTGCTCACCTGACACGTACTGAGTCACAAAAACTCAGAGATCTCTTTAAATAGGCCAAATAAAAAAATACCTGTGTTTAGGGTAACCCGGGTGAAACCTTGAATATTTTTCAGGTTTTCTGAAAAAAATATCACTTTATGCATTTTGAAGGGGCGAAATGGCGGCCCCTTTCAAAATGCATGACATTATATTTTTTCCAGAAAAAAAAAATATATGTGCCTACCCTACCTAAAATTTTCAGACCAGTTACCCAAAACACACCTATTGTTTTATTTGGCCTTAGTTGTTTTAACATAAGGTCAGCATGGTCAAGATCAACCTAGAATCGTCACTGAACATTTACTAAATATTAGGGCCTCAATATTCCTAATGTTAGATACCATTTGACCCAAGGTCACTGGTCCTTTGGTTTCGGTGACAACGGTTTTTGAAGAGACCCAGACTGTAAAAATCAAATTAACCCATAGGTTGTGACGTCTCATTGAAAGGAAGCCCTTTATGAAATCTAACTTCAATTGGGACTACGGTTTCTGCTAAAAATATTTTCAAATACAAGCAAATATATGAGTATTGATGGCAATCCAGTGACCTGTCCGCCCCCTGGAAAATCACAAAGCTACCACACCAGCATGGCCACCGTCTTGATAGCTCAGTTGGAAGAGCATCTGCTTTCGGAGGGGGAGGTCATGGGTTCGAATCCCGTGGCCGCACCATACCAAAAATATAAAAAATGGTACTAGTAGCTCCCTTGCTGACGCTTGCATAAAAGGGGTTGTGCTAGGAAGATAGAGTAAGGCAGGTAAGTATCTGTTAAAGATATTTTTATGTCACAGAAATTTGCTTGTGAGCTAATGTTGTCGGTTACATTATAAGCGACGTTAAATAAAGCTTCTATATCTTTATCTTTATCATTGAAACAGTTGGGGCATCATCCTCATGCCAGCGAAAGGCCATTTATTAAATGTAAAAGTTGAGTAGACCCCTTCTGACAAAACTTTCTGGATACACACATGAAAGTTGAATTTGCAACTGTCAATCAGGCGATATACATAAATACCTCCACAAATGAAATATTTGAATATCTTTACTCCAAGTTTAATGAAAAAAAAATGGGAGCGCAGTGGCTCAGTGGTAGAGTGCTTGACTCGAGACCGAAGGGCAGCGGGTTAGAGCCTCACCGGCGTCACTGCATTGTGGTCCTTGAGCAAGACACATTTATCCTAGCTTAGTACTGGTTCAACTCAGGAAGACCCGTCCCTGTTTAACAGAAAGATTGTTGATGGGATGTAAAGAATCAAATCAAACAAAAAAATGTACTTTCAGAAAATGTCAGGACCCATGGAGATAATTAAGGAACATTAGGGTAATTTCAGTCACATTTGTTTCTTTAAGCTGTCTGACAGCTTCAATCATTAAGGAAGCAGACAACAAAATCAATGTGACATTCCTTTAATTCCTTATTTATTGAAGATTAAAACCAGTTCCGGACATTTTATGAGAATCTGATTGACTCCCATGAAGTTAATTCTCACAAAAATGCTCTTGCAAAAAAAAAAACGATAGAAACTATATATAATTCTTGAATGTTTTCCCAGTGGTAGTCTGCTCATACTGACTGGTGCCAAATTCACTGAGATTTTAGCGTGACAGGTTCAATCATTAAGGAAACAAGATAAAAGCTGCTGCTGACACACACATACAAAAAATGAAGAAATTCATTTATTGACAAAATCTACCATATTCTACACATTTACTGTTTAATGACATACAGTGCAGACTGCCTTCATAATGCTATGCTTGGCACAGACCGATCTAGAGTGGGGGTCATGCAGGGGGTCCAAACCAACCCCACCCTGCCCTGGAAAATCACAAGTTAATATTTTTCCTTAAAAGTACTGATACGGACCCCACTCAAGAAGCAACTGGACCCTCGGGTTCAAATGCTTCCCGAGGGAGGTTCGCACAGCCCTCTGTGAAATACATTGATTGTCAACTAAAAAGTTTTCAGTAACTGTAATTGCACATCCTCAGTATTTCAAAATCTACTGTCCTGCCAGCCAAGAGTGACAGTGACTTCATGTTTTGTTTACAAAGTTATAAGGGACTTATAATCGATAGATGGCAAGTGATCTATCGAATCGCGTTAGCTCAAGTGGAGTGTACAGGTTAATTTTAAACAAAATATTATGTCACTGTCACTTTTGGTTGGCTGACAGTAGCTAAGACTGACCTGAGTCTCTACAGAACTAAAACCTTTGTGCTGCTCAAGATTCTTTTGTCACCTAAATTATCTATAATTTAGAGTGTTAAAGCCAACCGATAGTTAGACAACCTTAAAAGAAATCTATGACCTTTGAAAGCGTAAGCATGTGTGTATTTACACTAATGAGTGAGATAACCTAGCATTTATATGAGATACAAGATAGACATTAAAGTATGATTTATAATGTGTACTTTAGTTACAATATTAATAAGTTGCACAGACTAAAGATAATTAATGGATAGCTCCCTTACACAAGAAAGCCTTATGTGTGATAATCAGCTCCCATATGCATACACGAGAAAGCTACATGCATGTATTTACATTCATAATTGAGATAATCTAGCATTTATATGAGATACAAGATAGACGTACTAGTGACCTTAATTTTAAGCTAGATATTAATTAAAGCATGATTTATACTATATAGTTAGTGTGTGCTTACAATATTGAATAAGGTATTTGCACAGACACTAGATAATGGATAGCTCCCATACACAAGAAAGCTTCATGTGTGTATTTACACTCATGAGTGAGATAATCTAGCATTTATATGAGATACAAGATAGACGTACTAGTGACCTTAATTGCTAAGGAAGATATTAATTAAATTATGATTTATATTATATAGTTAGCATGTGCTTACAATACAAAATTGAATAAGGTATTTGCACAGACATAAATTAATGGATAGCTCCCATACACAATAAAGCTTCATGTGTGTATTTACACGTATGAGTAAGGTAATCTAGCATTTATATAAGATACAAGATAGGCATACTAGTGACCTTAATTGCAAAGCTAGATATTAATTAAAGTATGATTTATATTATATAGTTATAGCGTGTGCTTACAATATAAAATAAGAATTTGCACGGACATTATTATAATTAATGGATAGTTCCCATACACAAGAAAGCTTCATGTGTGTATTTACACTCAATGAGTGAGATAATCTAGCATTTATATGAGATACAAGATAGAAGTACTAGTGACCTTAATCACAACAAGTAGATGACAATCAAAACCGCTCTTAACAATCCACGAACACGAATCAAAAATTGTTAGAAAAGTGCTTTTGATTGCCATTTCTCGCCAATTAGGCTACAAATGGCAATCAAAAACTCAGTTTCTAACAATTTTGATCTACATCCATCGATAGTATTTACGTTTTCCATTGCCACCTTCCCGGTGTGTTAATTGCTACGCTAGATATTAAGCGAAGTATGATTTAATGTATTTAATATATGTCATATGATTTATTTTGATTGGCTTACCTTTCCCTGCTAAAAATAAATAGATAAACAAACAAATAAATAATATATTGGAATACTTTCCCAAACGACCAATGTATTTCTTATTTTCCAACCTTAATTGATTTGATTGTAAATTATTTGCATGAAAAGACTCAGTGATTTAAAATGTTATACAACTATCACTCTGACATACGGTGGTCGATTTCTTTTACTTATAATACTAATGTTTCATCAAAAAATGGTTCAACCTACTAAAACTTCCATACTTACTTTTATTTTACATACAATGTAAGTGCAAGCATGAAGGCTCTGGCAAGACTGCGCAAAAGAGCAGACTCGCCAGAGCTTACACTGCTTGACTTTGCGATAAGTACCAGAACTCATAAACTGGCTTAATTATTTTCAATAGAGAAGATTGGTTGTTTAGTCACCGATAAAAGATTTGACGCCCTCCAACAAAGTTTGATTGTTAGGCAGTAAGAATGCAGAAAAGATTAATGACATCTATTTTTTTCATTCAGGGTGCTATTTTTGATAACCCTAGTCAGAAAATGAAAATCAAAGAGCTAACAGCCTTGAGTGGCAGAAAGATAAATTGATTAAAAATCTGATAGGATCGTGATACTTAAAAGGCATGTTTAACATATCGAAGGACAACTTTGGTTTACGATAAACCATGACCTAAAGATTAAATTTCTAAAACACCTTTTAACCCTTTTACCTACCATTTATGGCAATTGTTGTCTGTTCTCTCTCTCTCCTGATGCCAAACAGTGATCCTGTCATCTCGAGGGTGGGATCTACCTTAAATTTCCCAACCTCCCTGTGTGACCTAGCTGTGATAGATTCCAGCGATTTTCCTACCTTTCTGAAGTCAGACCAGGGGCCGGTTGATTTTGGGAAAAAAGTGTTTGGGGCATCAAAGTTGGGAAAACTTGATGCAGTCTAAAAGAACTGGACTTCAATTTTAAATTGATTAAAGACCAAGGATGTAAGATGTTGCTTCAGTTGCCAATCATAAAAACTGAAGAAAATTTGTATAAAAATGTGAATGAAAACATGTTTCCATTCACATTTTTATGCAATTTTTCATGCATCTGTAACTTTGCTATGTTTGATCAAATTTTCAAATAAATTTTCACCAAAATGTAGAACTATAAGAAATTGGGAATGATATACACCATTTTGGAAAGTTTTTGCTTTAGTTTTTAATTGGGAAAGGGCCGATATTCAACACCAAATCAGGCCTAGGAGAATCCCTGGATTCTTATAGTATTGTATATACAAAGCACTTACATAGTCTGCCAAAACTGGCTGAGATTCTTCGTTTGAGTTTCTTGATTCTGCTTAGTCCTTTCTCTTTACCTGAAACAAAAAGAGGAATATCAGAATCTATCGTAAGTGTGAGGGTGGGATAGAAAAATCTGTCGCGAGGATCACCGATGGGCACCACAAGGCTTGCTGATAGATGACAAACCGTGAACAGGAGGGGCGGATTTTTCAATCCCATCCTCACATAAATTATGGATTCTTTTTCTTGCTCACCACTAAATACCTCATTTTACATTGTATATTGGAAAAACATGAAAAAGGCTTCCAGGGCAATATAAAGAATATGAAGTAATCATAGATTTGTTCCATGTGTGAAATTATTTTAAATCTAATAGATCAGAATCAGTCTCATCATGTTGCATAAAGTCATGCTATGCAGTTCTATTGTTTGACTCTGGTGGCCATTTTGTTCAACAGAGTGGAACCATTTTGCCAATTTTTGTAGAGAGGGGCTGAAAAGTAAAATTTAGGGGAAATTATTTTCTATCAGGTGGACCGAGATGTGTTTTAAAGATTTTTCAATTGTTAGCTCTGATGGCCGTTTTTTTTTTAAATGGAGGGACCAAGCTGGCCCAGAATTTTAGGGAGAAGTGACTTCTCCCTGCAGGAAAATTAGGGAGAAGTGACAGTCAGATAGGGAGAAGTTATACCGCAAAATTATGGCATTTTCTGTCAATTTAGAAGCAAATTAGCCATTTCACATACTTTTACCATTTAATGGAAAGAGAAACACGATGCAGTGGATAATGTCACCACAGTTTGCATTTGTGTGATGACAGAATGAAAATGAGTCTCCCTAAAAAAAAAAAAAAAATTTTTTTTTTTTTTTTAAGGGAGACTCCCACTTCTCCCTGGGTCCCATTTAGGGCGAAATTTCGGCCCCTAGGGTGAATATTTCGCCCTAGTTGCCCCCTAGCTTGATCCCTGCAATGGAGTGGAACTGTAGAGGGGCCTTAAGAGGATTTGGCCTGTGCTTTTAGAGATGTCATTTAAAGAAAAATTTACTGAAGATGCATGACACACATCGGACGCCAGACAAAGACCAATCACAATAGCTCACATGAGCCTTCTGCTCAGATAAGCTGTTAGCTCAGGTGAGCTAAAAAGCAAAGAGATGATAATCCTTTAATCAAAAGCCTTCCAAGTTTCTAACATACCAGAAAGACAAAAATATCTCGTAACAATGCTATATTGAGCTATTTTTACCCAGTGAGCACCCAATAGCACATACAGTCGGTAGCAAGTCTGACTACAGATCCAGGGGTCATGAGTTTGATCCCAGCCCGGTCCCATTATCCTTTCATGGAGACTGATCATGAAATATAATTTCTATGGTTGTTCTCCTCCTTCCACTGATTCAAGAAGGGTTGTTGTCTGTTACAAGCAAAAGTATGTGTAAGAAGTAGTCTGGTTATAATCGCCAGGCAGGAAAGAATTAAGTGTGGTAAGGTGAACTGACCATCTCAACATGATCATAGCTGTTGGCTGGGATGTAAAACCTAAAACAAAACAAAGATAGCTATTTTATTGCACACTTTGACTCTAACCTTCATGTCTTAACTTACATGTAGAGTTACAATTAATTGGTGTCGTTTTTGTTTCTTGTGTGTGTTTCTATTTCTGGCATGCTTCTGAGAGAACAATTTTTTTTTATGTTTTATAAAAAGGACCTTATTTGCCTTTTGTATTTATTCACATCTATAGGATTTTTTAGACACTGTCAGCCAGATCTACGTAACAGACACAATTTATTTGTTCATCTGCTGCAGATAGAAATTAATACTAATCAATCCCATTGAGAGGAAGAAAACCAAAGTCTTCCTATTGCATGTGGAATTAATGTACCAAGTCCGATACAAATTAAATACCAGACCAGCACCAGGACGTTAATATCCACAATTTTATGATCCAGCAATTTTTCTTGAATTTCGGTAGCTTCCATTCAGGACTATGCACTGAGTCACTCAGAGGTTTAGATAAAATTTTTGCGAGTGAAAATGTAAATATTTTCTTACCCATCCATTTTAACATGTTTTGGGTCCTCAACAGAACTGTCTCATTGAGACAGTTCTTTTGAGTACCACAACATAATTGTTTTGGTTGAGAAATAAGAAAATATTTTTCGTTACGGACTCTTAAATAAAGGCCTATGCAGGGTTATAATACACTCACTCTGTACATTTTATTTCCAAACTAGAGCAACAGTCGATGGTACACTATCGCAAATACTCGCTATTTAACTTTGACCTTTACCTTAGTTTGAAGTTGCTACGACCAACGGTTTAGGAGGATATGCAATTACAAAAAAAACATTATTTGACCTTAACCTTGGGATCAAGGTCACACAAAATGCTGCCCCAGTACCCTTATCATATGACCTATGCACCTGAAAAGTTTGAAGTTGCTACATCCAATGGTTTAGGTGGATATGCATTTACAAGAAAAAAAATTATTTGATTTTCAAGGTCAAGGTCACACAAATGTTGCCCAGTACCCTGCCAAGTACCCTCTACACAATGTGACCTATACACCGGCATAGTTTGAAGTTGCAACGTTCCAACGTTTTAGGAGATGCAATGAAAATACATTATTTGACCTTTAACCTTGATCTTGGAGGCAAGGTCACATGAAACAATGCCCAGTACCCTCTATATCATGTGACCTATTCACCTGCATAGTTTTAAGTTGCTATGTCCAGCGGTTTTGGAGGAGATACAATTACAAGAAAATACATTATTTGACCTTTGACCAAGGTCACACAAAACCTTACCCAGTATCTTTGAAATTGACTTTGTAATTGAAATTTAATGATATTTGACTGTTTGACCCCTCCACAGGGCATCAGGGGGTGAGGCCAAAAAAATGTGCTGTTGCACACCCCATTCATGTGAGTAACTCACACACCAAATTTGGTTGAAGTTTGTCCAATGGTTTAGGAGGAGATAGCATAACAGACAGACTGACGGACAGAGGCAATTACCAATTAAGGCATAGCCATAATGCTAAACTATATACGCACATAAAAGGCAGACAACTAAAATGAGCAGTGATTTTCTTAAATTAAGTTCAATGGCGGCCTTTTTCAAAATAGTGACTTCATTTAAAGGAAAGAATTTGCTCCCAGCATGAAAGAATTCTTTTCTTTAAGATAATTAAGTCCCTTATGGTATAGTAAAACAATAGCTCCACATTCGGTGATTTCTCTAGAATATGTACATTTTACTATGTGTAATGGCAGCTACTCCAATGATTACAATATCACATTCGCTTTGGGGATATAATAATTCTGACCAGAAGAAATCACTGGACTAATGAAAGCAGTCCTTGATCTGACTGCTATATGGTAGATCAGTCAGTGTTCAGGAATAAACATTTTATTGCATTTAAGAATTTGCTGGTTGAGTAATTCTGTTCTTTCACTTCAAGTCTAAGCAATCGAACTTACATTTTGTACCAATTTTATTACAATAAGAACTATCTGACCAGAGGACTCGCAGGCAATCAATATTAACCCATTTATCTTTGGAGCATCTCAAAATGGGAGAAGATCAAACAAAGATGAGATGCCACATTCTGTGGCATCTCATCAGAGTCTGCACTGATTGCCATCGCCAGCAAATGAAACTAGAATCCCCAGTCAATGGGGCCCCATCGCGAACCCCCACGCTAAAGTTTTTGACCCCCAGCACCCACAAGTCCCAACCCTGGGGCATGACCCAGGTGACAGAATGAAAATTCCGTTCAATATGTTTTGTATTTTTTATTTGGTGAGAACATGTACACACAAAGTTTGGTATAAAACTCAGTGAAATTGACTGTTATTGAAATTTAATATTTGACCTTTTGATCCTCGGAGGTCCCCAGGGGGCGGGCAAAAAAATGTGCTATTGCATGCCCCTTTCATGTGAATAACTGGCACACCAAATATGGTTAGATTTCCTCCAATGGCTTATAGGAGGAGATAGCATAATGGACAGACAGACGGACAGACGCGATAACAATATCCCCTTTGCTTTTTTAAAAAAAGTGTGGGGATAATAAATGTGAAATTTCAACCCACTATCCCTTGATCATGCTGAAAAATAGACCATCCAAATATAATCAAAAACAATTAAGATCAGCAAAGTGTCTATTTGGCGCATTATGGGTTAATTTGATTTGACAAAATAAAGCCAAGTATATTTTGGCACTGCCAAGAATTACTGCGAATCTTCGGTAATTAATTGTAAAATCTGTTTGGCCTGAGAGAAATGCTGATAAAGATGGAATTCCTCAGACACTTTGCATTCTGGGTAACTTTGCATGCTTTTTTGTCGTCTGCTGATTTTTTTCAAAATCAACTTTTTCGAAAAATTCTTTCAGGATTACCATCAGTGTCAAACCATTTTGGATCCAGATCAGGCCCGACATTTTGTCTGGCCTGATCAGGATCCAAACTGTTTGCAAAGGTTATCAGCAAATGACAAGTCACGCAGCTCGCATTTGGAATTCCTCAGACAAATTCGGAGAGACAAAAGCAGAATTGATCAACTATTAACATTACTGTGAAAGTAATTTGTAAGACAGAGCTGAAGTGGATTGCACAGAAAAACGCAAGACATCGAAAGCCATATATTTGTTTTGCATGCTTCAATCAGCTGATAGCTTGTCAATATAGGCCCAGATAAGGAATATGTTTAAGGGTAAAGCTCGTCTATCAAACAGGAACCCAGTATACAGTAAACCCCGACAAGTCACTGATGGAAATTTAGCACTATTCAGGACTTTAGTTAAGAGTGTGTGTTGTAAATTTAATTTTCTTAATTCTCAACCAAAATATATATGTGGGTACTCAAGGCACCCCCCCACCCCCTGGGTCCCTGGGGAGGGGACAAAAGGAAAATAAGTCTAAATTCCAATTACAAAGTCATTTTCAAAGATTTTTAAACCAAACTTTGAGTGTCTTCTCACAAATGAGACAAACAAAACATATTAGACGGGATTTTCTTAAGGTCGCCCCAAGGGGGGGGGGGGGGATTTTTTTTCGAAATTCAAACAGATTTAGTGTGTGAGTTACATACATGAATGGCACATGCAACAGCACATTTTTTTTGGTCCCCGCCACCTGGGGCCTTGGGGAGGGGCCAAAGGGTCAAATATCATAAAATCTAAATTACAAAGTCAATTTCAAAGATTTTTAAACCAAACTTTGTGTGTCTTCTCACAAATGAAAGATATGAAACAATATCAGACCAGATTTTCAATAGGTTGCCTGGGTCATGCTCCAGGGGTGGGACTTGGGGTACCGTGGGGGGTTCGGGGTCAATTTTTTTTTTCGAAATTCAACCAGATTTAGTGTGTGAGTTATTTACATGAATGGCACATGCAACAGCACAATTTTTTGGGTCCCCGCCCCGGGCGCCCCCTGGGGCCTTTGGGAGGGGCTAAAAGGTCAAATATCATTAAATCTAAATTACAAAGTCAATTTCAAAGATTTTTAAACCAAACTTTGTGTGTCTTCTCATAAATGAAAGATATGAAACAATATCAGACCAGATTTTCAATAGGTTGCCTGGGTCATGCTCCAGGGGTGGGACTTGGGGTACCGTGGGGGGTTCGGGGGTCAATTTTTTTTTCGAAATTCAACCAGATTTAGTGTGTGAGTTATTTACATGAATGGCACATGCAACAGCACAATTTTTTGGGTCCCCGCCCCAGGCGCCCCCTGGGGCCTTTGGGAGGGGCCAAAAGGTCAAATATCATTAAATCTCAATTACAAAGTCAATTTCAAAGATTTTTAAACCAAACTTTGTGTGTCTTCTCATAAATGAAAGATATGAAACAATATCAGACCAGATTTTCAATAGGTTGCCTGGGTCATGCTCCAGGGGTGGGACTTGGGGTACCGTTGGGGGTTCGGGGGTCAATTTTTTTTTTTGAAATTCAACCAGATTTAGTGTGTGAGTTATTTACATGAATGGCACATGCAACAGCACAATTTTTTGGGTCCCCGCCCCGGGCCCCCCCTGGGGCCTTTGGGAGGGGCCAAAAGGTCAAATATCATTAAATCTCAATTACAAAGTCAATTTCAAAGATTTTTAAACCAAACTTTGTGTGTCTTCTCATAAATGAAAGATATGAAACAATATCAGACCGGATTTTCAATAGGTTGCCTGGGTCATGCTCCAGGGGTGGGACTTGGGGTACCGTTGGGGGTTCGGGGGTCAATTTTTTTTTTTGAAATTCAACCAGATTTAGTGTGTGAGTTATTTACATGAATGGCACATGCAACAGCACAAGTTTTTTGGGTCCCCGCCCCGGGCGCCCCCTTGGGCCTTTGGGAGGGGCCAAAAGGTCAAATATCATTAAATTTCAATTACAAAGTCAATTTCAAAGATTTTTAAACCAAACTTTGTGTGTCTTCTCACAAATGAAAGATATGAAACATATTAGAAATTTCATTAGGTCCCCTGGGCCATGCCCTAGGGTTTGGGACTTGGGGGTGCTGATGGGTCAAAAGCTTAATTTTCTGAACATGCTCATGTGGCATATCAAATTAAAGGGGATGAGCAGTAGACCAGGAAACACTTAAAAAATTAATCTGGTGACCTTGGGATGGGGTCAAAGGGTCAAATATCATTAGATTTCTTCGAGAGCATGGGGATTTTGTGATGGCTGGCCATTGAATGTGTTTTAGTTAATATTGTAATAAAACAACTTATTAAAGATGATAAACTTAACTATTAAAGTTTGTTTTGTTTTTGAAAAAAAAAACTGACATATACTGTATGGAGAGTCAAGCATTTATACCGGTACTTTATTAAGTAATTGCAATTACACAATGCAGCCTGGAAAGAAGATCATCATTTAACCAAGAACAATTCAACCCAGTAAACAAGCCTTTAGTTAAGAGTGTGTACCAAAAAATTAATTTTCTTATTTCTCATCCAAAACATATGTTGTGGGTACTCAAAAGAACCGTCTCAATGAGACGGTTATTTTGAGCACCCAAAACATATGTTCAAACTGATGGGTAAGAAAATATTTACAATTTTACGCTCAAAAATTTTGTTTATCTAAACCTATGATCCAACCAAGAAAAGCCATTTCTGGAATCTCCAAGGTTATCTCTTCTATTGTAATTACACAATACAGAGATAATGGATGATTGTTTTATGATATCACAGGAAACACATTAGACATGACTTATCAGGTTAGTAATCTCCTAAACCATATTAATCTACCGTAATATCCTTAATGTGAGCCGCAACATGAAATTTCCAACAATGAGAAATCGTTTCCATCAGTACTCTCAGTGCTTTGATCGTTCCTATTGCAATTACACAATACAGAGATTATGGATGATTATTTTATGATATTACAGGAAACATATTAGATATGACTTATCGGGTTCATAATCTCACAAACCATATTGATCTACCGTAATATCCTTAAAATGTTGCCGGCTACTGTCCTGCCAGTCAAGAGTGACAGTGACATCATATTTTGTTTACAAAGTTATCAGGGATGTCACTTATAATCGATAGATCACTTGTGTATTAATCCTATCTGCAGGATAGGATTAATATGTACACAAGTGGCCTATCGATTCGCGTTAGCTCAAGTGAATTATTCAAGTTAATGTTTTACTTAAAGTAATAATTGTAAACAACTATTTCGTCACTGTTACTCTTGGTTGGCAGGATAGTAGTGTCGCCTGCAAGCATGCAGTTTGTACAAAACATCAATTTGAAACTAGAAATGTGCCCAAAGAATGGATAAATCACAAAGCCTTAAAATGGCATATTTTTATGAACAAGGGCAATAACTCTTGCAGCCATGGGATGATATGTATCATTTTGGAACTTGATTTAAACATATTTTATTCATTCTCTTTTATGCAATAGGCAAATTAAGCACAAGTAATATAACAAAGCAGTTGAATGAAAGGGATTTGACAGTTAGCGTAAGCTTATGTAAGTCATCTCCGGAACTTTTTGGAACTTGATTGAGCAAGACATTTTTTTTTGGTGTTAAACTTTTATTATTTTCCTAACCATTAATCCAAACATATGTTGACACAGTTCTTTTGAGTACCCAAAATATGTTTTGGTTGAAAAAATAAGAAAAATCAGTTTGTCAGTTTCCCCACTTTAAATAACTGCAGGGGCTTTTTCCAGCAATTAAGGGAAAAGGTCCCTGGCCAAAATTGGGAAATATGATCGACCTAACAGCAAAATTTGGAGAATTTAACGAACTAGAACATAACAAGGGTAGCAAAATATATCCTCAAATTCAAGTTATTTTAGATTGTATAATGCCAACCATATGATATCACTTAAGCACAAGTGTTTAAGTAGTTTAAGTATCATTCTGATATGGGTCATTGTTTCTCATAAGTAGTAGTGGTCTCTAAAAAAGTAAAAAAAAAAAAAAAAAAAAAAAATTCTCAATTGATTTTGTTTTGGAAAAAAGGTGGCTATTTTCGATTTGGAATGGGGCCGAAATATGGCCCCTAGAGAAGGGCAGAAAATGCCCTACTAAAGTATCTTTTTTGTCCACTCAGACTGTCTCTATGATGATTTCGTCCACTCCTCTCATTAAGCCGTAATTGCAATGGTGAGCCATTCCATTTATTCTTCAGCAAAGCAGTTATCATTATAACTATTACAAGAGACACTTTAGAGAATCCATTTTGCAAATAAATGAGAAGAAAGTTGTTTTGAATCGATACAAAATAGGCTATGCTGTAAGAAAACTTGTGAAAAAGACCTCAACTCATAGGTTTAAATAAACAAAAATTTTTAAGCATACAGTTGTGAATATTTTCTTACCCATCAATTTTAACACATGTTTTGGGTCATTGAGACGGTTCTTTCCAATACCCACAAATTTTTTTTTTTTGAAAAATAAGAAAAATAATTTTTTGAAATGCACTCTTAATTAACTAAAGGACTGCCTCACGCATGCCGTGGATCTAGGAATTTTTGTCAGTGTGTGTGTGTGTGTGTGTGTGTGTGTGTGGGGGGGGGGGGGGGGGGGGGGGGGCACACCCGATGGCCAGAAAACAGCATGACCAACATTGTTTTTAGCCCTCATCTACTTATTTTTACAGTTTACAGAGGGGGGTCAATGGTTATATTACAGAGAAAACTACTTTTCGAAGGATCCAGAGGGGTCCAACATTCCATTCCAGGGGGTCCAACTTTTTCCAGGGGGGTCCAAATGCTAATCTCTATAGAAATCCATATAACTTGTGATTTTTCCAGGGGGGGGGGGGGGGGGGGGGGGTCTGGACCCCTTTCTCCCCCAATGAGGCTTGCTTAGAGGTTCCAGGGGACAAAAATAATTAAATATTGCACTTGTCCTGCAGGACAAGTGACTTAAAATTTTCACTCGTCCTGCAAACACATGCACTTGTCCTTTAAAAGCGTATGCAATAAAGAACATAAGGGAGTAATATGACTTCCTCGAGTAATTCTTTCCAAGAAGAATTACTCGTCCTTTCTAGATTTCACTCGTAATTACAAGCGGACGAGTGGAATTTTTGTCCCATCGGTTCTGTTGCACCATTATGGAATCCTTCACTTTCATTCTCTCTCATTCCACTTTCTCCCATTTTTTCTTTGGCATCTCTAAATCTGTGCAACCACCTCATGTTTGGGCAACCTATTATTACTGCCATACTTTAACAAGTCAGGGAAAAAATATGATCTCAAATAAATGGATGTGGATGTACCAGAGCTCAAAAGTTAGGAATCACCACAATCACAATACATACATGCATGGGTGAAAGTTCGAAATTTCCAACATCCTGAACTTAAGTACGAATTTTAAAACTTGCAAGATGCCTACAAAAACAAATAATTTCAAGTTTAAATGATAAATTGTGTTTTTGTAACCTGTAAACTAACTAAAGAAGCTATTATAATTTTCCTAATTCAGCATTTCGTGGCTGACTTTCTATGGAAAGTCAGCCTCAAAGTTCTGAATCCAGGATTAATCCTGGAAACTTTCACCCATGTACATGTACATGTTCATGTCAGATTATCAATCAGACATGCTGCCAATTGTGCCAAGCAGACCCACCAGACTCGTACTGGTTCAAGACAGACCTACCAGACTTACAGTAGAACTGCACAAGCGGGCCTTTCGATAAGAGTGTGCATAACAGAAAAATAATTTTCTTATTTCTCAACCAAAACATATATTGTGGGTACTCAAAAGAACCGTCTCAATGAGACAGTTCTTTTGAGCACCCTAAACATATGCTAAAGAATATTTACAATTTTAGTTGACATTTATAATATGTTTACGTTTTATGGGTGTGTGACATTGCGGATATACATCCTGATAAGAGTGTGTAACAGAAAAATAATTTTCTTATTTCTCAACCAAAACATATGTTGTGGGTACTCAAAAGAACCGTCTCAGTGAGACGGTTCTTTCGAGCACCCCAAAAACATGCTTAAGATTATTGGAAAGAAAATATTTACAATTTTACCCTGTAAACTGTAAATTTTTGTTCTGATAAATTCATTAAAGGACCTCTTGCTGCTATTGATTTCTGCAGCAGCAGCTAAAACCATGTTCTCATGTCAAACATAACAGGAACAAATTTGCTGCACATCAATCACACGAATGTAGATAAAGTACAGCCCATGTATGTCTTTGACATAGCTCAAGATATAGCAAAAATGAATGTAAAATTGTAGTTATTTTCTTACCCATATGTTTTGGGTGCTCAAAAGAACTATCTCACTGAAACGGTTCTTATGAGTACCCAAAACATATATTTTGATTTAAAGTACGCTCTCTTATCTTGAGGCCTTGAGGCCTGCTATGATATTCAAATTTATATACCCTGTTAATTTATACAACTCCAAATTCAATTCAGCTTAACTTATTTTGCAGAAAAGGGATTTGATTCAAAGCAAACCCTGTTGTTAATATTTACACAGAGAGCAGTGATTTTGTTACCTGCGCATCCTGCATCTTTTACTCACAATTTTGTCTCTGGGATGCAAAGTTTTTATTTCAGCGAGTCCCAGGATGCAATGATATTGCAGACTTGTCATGAAGAATAGTATTCTGGACTCACAAGTTTGCAGTTGGGACTCATAGATATGGGAAACAGTGAGTCCCAGGACCCATAAGCCCAAATTTGTAAATAAATCACTGAGAGAGGCATTCATATCACTATCAGGAAGTCCAAAATCCATTTTTTACTCCTTTCCAGCTTGTTGTCATCTGCTGTCTTTTGTCAAAACTAACTTTTAAAGGAACACTTCTTATCAGAGTGTCAAACAGTTTGGATCCAGATCAGGACCAATGTTCTGGGTCCAAACTGTTTGCAAAGGCTATCAGCAGATGACAAAAATATTTAATAATCCTGCCAAACTGTGCCGTATATTATATTCAATATTTATATCGAGACAAAAATGGCATTTCAATAGTGATATTTCAGTGACCCTGTTTCTAATGTGTCACGCAGTGTTCCTACATTTAGCTGCACGAATTGTATGTCAATAGTTCCGCATTGATGCAATCACAGTTGCAATCACAGCATGCCCTTATAATTTCTCTTGCTTGATTTCAAACCTGCTCTCATTTTGGGTCCTGTTAAAAGATGAAAATATTTACCCGATTAATTCTCATTCATTAACTGTTTGCATGCTGGGTAATTTTTCAAGCTTCTGACTGTTCTCGTCTGTTGATTTATACTTTTTTCAGTAACACTATTAAAAAGTCAAATGGTTTGATGAAGGAGGGAGGATCCAAATACCACTATAAGCAGACCATCATCGGCCCGCCAGCGAAATGCCCTGATGGCCCAACATTGAATGCTGGCTTGGTAGCTTTGTGATTTTCAGGGGACAGGGCTCTCGATCACCAGATTTTGTGGCCAAAATTCGGCCCCATTCCCAATGCCAAAAAGTATGTTTTTTTCCCAATTCCAGACAAAAATTCCCATTTGACAAAAAAAATATTTTTTTTATCTCCATCTTTATTTCATATGATACAAATACTGACGATTTAACTTAACAGTCTAATTACTAACAATTACATTATATATCAAGAAAAAAGGGAAGTTTAAGTATTGGAATCAATCTAGCAATGGAAACGTCAAGGACGACGTCAATTTTCCCAACTTTAGTCAAAACATCCCAAATTTTCCCAATTCCATTGGCCCCGGCCCCATTTCCCAAAAAGGGGTGTGAGAGCCCTGGGGATCCTATATTTTGGTGATATTTCAGGGGGGGGGGGGGGGGGGGGGTCCGACCCCCTCTCCCCCCTCTGGATCTATGCATGTACATGTACTAACCATGATGTCTGCTCCTTATAAAACCAAACCACAGACACACACTTATCTCTGTCTGGATCAGAAATGACCCAAAAATCCACAACTGCCAACATTGTCACATTAAATTTGTCTGTCACAATCAAGCAATGGGATCATGATCATCACCAGATAACCTGCTGATGTCTGTTTATTAACTCTTTGCATACTCTGTAACTCATGATAATGGCATAGGTTTAGATAAACAAAATTTTTGAGCATATAAAAATGTAAATATTTTCTAATCCATCAGTTTGAAAATATGTTCAGGGTGCTCAAAAGAGCCATCTCATTGAGACATTTTCAAAAGGTTCTTTAATGAACACAAACCAGAATGTCAAACTCAAACATGTGTATACAGATCAGGACCAACATTTTGTCAGCCCTTATCTGGGCCCAAGCTGTTTGCAAAAGTTATTAGATGACAAAAGTCACCGCTAGCATGGAAAGAGTTAATAATGTTTAAGTTCTACATGTACATATGTAAACATCAAATGCAAGAATCGTTACTCCATCACAAATCGCTATGGATAGCTTCTGACCTCTCCTCAAGGCCACCCAGTGGGGGTGGGGGCAAAAATATATGTGCTCTTTCACACCCCACTTGTGTTACCAAGTCATACAACAAATTTGGTTGGGATAAGTCCTGTGGTTTAGGATATAGCATAACTGACAGACAGTTGGATGGGACATCACTTACAATATTCTGAAACTATATGTAGTAACATTACAATTCCTAACAGCCACGCTGTTGGGTTAACTCTTCAGCGACATGGTTAGAGTGGTTGACTGTCATGCAGGAGTTCTGGGTTCAAATCCAGATGGACAGAAAATATTTTCCCCTTGGAATTACTTCACTTGTGGCAGCGGTAATTCGGTAGCGACTGAGTTGGCCTCTGGGAGCGGTAGTGAGCTATACACAGTTGTGGTTGATGCCCGCCTCTCAGGAAATAAAAGGGGAAAGAGTGTAGTGACAGTGCCATTCCTAACAGCCTCACTGTTGGGTTAACACTTTAGAGACATGGTTAGAGTGGTGGACTGTCATGCAGGAGTTCTGGGTTCGAATCCTGATGGACCCAAAATAGTTTCCCCTTGGAATTACTTCATATATATATAGCTTTAACAGATACTTATCTGCCTTCTATATTCCTAGCACAACCCCTTTCAGTAAGGGAGCTGCTAGTAACATTTTTACACCTCTGCTATGGATTCGAACCAACGACCTCCCGCTCCGAAAGCCAAGGCTCTACCCACTGAGCTATCTGGCGGTTGTACGTACTGGTTCAAGTTCAACCCAGGGTCTGGCTACTACTGGTACTAGGGCCCTAGTACTTTAACATCCACGCTTGGCTCAAAAACTGATGACTTAAACAGCCAGTTAACCCAAATATTAAATGATGCCTAATTCCAACTAATGTCTGCTAATGACTCACATCCACTGAGTAAACAATGAAGCGTGATATTTATTGATTGAAAAAATGGCAATTTCTTTGGTGCATGAATGCCATCATAAAATGGAATTTTGTCAAGAACTTACCGTCTCTCATGTTTACTTTGGTGTACGTTCGCCTGCTTTCGGCTGCCATTATTAAAATTGATCATCTCCATGTGCTTAAATCCATTAAAACATCCATTCTTTGAACAAAAACATCAGAGGGTAAATTTTGGACAAATAATAAGGAAATCACAGTCAATAAACGCTTTTTCAAAGAAAATGTGTCAAGCGCCCAAAGAGCAGGAATAATGCAAAAGGATGGTACGAACATTGAACAAAGTGCTATTCACCATATCTACACAAGTATTAGCTTTTCAAAAAAGCTGGCGGTCGTTTAGCCCTATCACTGTATGTATTATTGCACAATGCCAGTGCCGGACTGGGGGTGAGGCTGGGGGCATGTGCCCCTACCCCCCACGAAGAGGCCGCGGTGAGTGTCATAAAATTTTTTTCGCGCATATATATATACGGTAATGGTTTGGTGGTGTTTGGGGTGTTTTGGGTGGCTTGGGGTATTTCGAGGCCGTAGGTTTCCAAAAAAGAAATTTAGCGCATTACATGTACGGTGATGGTTTGGTGGTGTTTGGGGTGGTTTGGGGTGTTTTGGGTAGGTTTGGGGTATTTCGAGGCCGTAGGTTTCCAGCGCATTATATGTACGGTGATGCTTTGGTGGGGTTTGGGATGGTTTTGGGTGGTTATGGGTGTTTCAATGGACCGCACGACGGCTATGCTAACAGATCAAATTCGAAAACGAGTTTGCCTACAGATTCACGGACAGTTCTGCCTCGCGCTGTAGGTTAACCCACGATATTTGGTACCCCGCTCGTTGTTCGGCAGCGCATAAAAACTAGCCTGAGCACGGCATAAAGGTTCGGTCAAAACCTGAATTTGATGTATTTTAGCACAAAGTTTATATATACGGCCGGCCACGGCCGACTGTAACAAGTATTAGCTTTTCAAAAAAGCTGGCGGTCGCTTAGCCCTATCATTCTATGTATTCTTGCCCACTGCATGCTTCCATTTTAAAAACTTCTAGAGCTTCTAAATGTAGATTTATTCTAAGCTCTGATTATTAACATCTGAACTGTGATTTGTTACCATTTAACACATGCTTCAAGCCAGGATGTTGCTTGATCTTTTGAAAGCACCCGGCTTATGCATGGTATGTTATGGTAATGTATCTAGCATGCGACACATTTATGGAATATCATTTGACAACACTAGGCAGCACATTTTTCTTTAAACTGATGCCAGAATATCAAGATCACAGTGGTCGCTCAACTGTATATGTACAGACTCTGTGACCCCCAAGATGTGTTCACAAACCAAATTTGGGATTCCTAGGATTTATGCTACTGACACGATTTTTCTAGATCTGGTTGCAGTGGTAAAGGTGCGTGACGCTCCATGACCCTAAATGCATTAAGACACGAATTTTGGCATTCCTACCTAAAAAAAACATAGGAGATATACACCGTATATGATATAAACACTCAAACACTTAGGACACTAAGGACAGGCAGTTTAATTACTATATGCCTCCCGTTGGGGGCATAAAACCTGTTTGTCATGACCGTCATAAGACAGTGCCTGAATTCATAGTAATTTTATGTGATCAGATGTGGATGACAATCATATAAGTACGTTTACTGATGTGAAGTTCGCTCACACTCTTTGCCAATCAAGGACGTTTTGACTTTGGGACGTTTGTACTTTCGCCAGCTTTTTTGAAAAGCTAATACTTATTGCGTTTATATAAGCAACAGGGCAAATTGACGCCTACTTTGTGAAAATGAAATTCACAAACGAGCTTGCCTCGCACTCAGTATAGGTAGCCCTACAGATTTCACGGACAGTTTACTTCGCGCTGTAGGTCAACCCATGATATTTGGTACCCCACTCGTTGTTCGGCAGCGAATAAAATATAGCCTGAGCACGGCATAAAGGTTTAGTCAAAACCTGAATTTGTTGCATGTTTTGATTGAAGTTTATATAAGCGGCCGGCCATGGCCGACCGCAATTAATTGCTGGTTCCCGCTTTACAGGTGGTCAGTAATGGATAAACAGGTAACCAGTACCCCCCAATACCTGGATGGGGGGGGGGGGGTTCTGGTTACCTGTTTATCCATTACTGACCACCTGTAAAGCGGGAACCAGCAATTAATGTGGATATGGTGAATAGGCATTATTATTATTGTTATTATTATTGTTATTATTATTATTATTTAACCTGTATTTGAAGTAAGGAAGAAGGCAAAGATCAGGAATCGATACAATCAAGTATACCACACCTGACCCAGGACACCACATGGGAAAGTGACAAAAAACACAAGAAAACATCACACACAATGGACAAGAGATTAGCTCTTTCCCAACAGGTGACCATAAGGCTTCAATGAACAGACAAGACAGCATGGCAGAGATAAAACAAAGACAAGGACTCAACAGTATGCACAACTGAATAAGTTTGCTTTAATACATTTAATTTTAGAAGATGTGTTAGATGTTCCTTGATTGTTCAACGCATGTGAAAAACCGAACCCTGTTAAAATATTTTTCACAAAAAGAGAATGGTTATTGAAATGTTCCCAATAATCAACTTTGCAGTATATAGTGACCTTGGCCTATTTCCTATGATAATTCCAGCCATAACGAGTGGTATAAATTTTTGGATACATCCAGTTCATTCAAGCAGTGTAGTGATTCCCTGATTTCGTAAGCATATAATATGCTTGCGAAATCAGGAAATCACTGCTTGACTGAATTTGATGTAGAGCGGGTGAGGGTATTAGTGAACCATAGGTAGTTAGTGAACCATTTCTGTATCCCAATTTCTAATGCATAGAAACTTATTGTTTGACATTTAAAATGTTCAACATAATGTGTTGTTTAGTATCAAGGGTGTGCTATCTCCATATTCACTATGTACGTTTTTAAAAAAGACTTTATTTTTAATGTAAATAAATTTGACGATTCTTAACCACGATTTTAAGGAAACAGAAATTTGATCCTAATGATCAACACCTCATTGAGGTCGGCCTTGGCCGGCCGCTTATATAAACTTCAATCAAAACATACATCAAATTCAGGTTTTGACCAAACCTTTATGCCGTGCTCAAGCTATATTTTATTCGCTACCTAACAACGAGTGGGGTACCAAATATCGTGGGTTGACCTACAGCGCGAAGTAAACTGTCCATGAAATCTGTAGGGCTACCTATAGCGTGAGGCAAGCTCGTTTGTGAATTTAATTTTCACGAAGAAGGCGTCAATTTGCCCTGCCGCTTATATAAACGCAATAAGTATTAGCTTTTCAAAAAAGCTGGCGAAAGTGAATCGTCCCAAAGTGAAAACGTCCTTGATTGGCAAAGAGTGCGAGCGAACTTCATATCAGTAAACATACTAATATGATTGTCATCAACATCTGATCACATAGAATTACTATGAATTCAGGCACTGTCTTTTGACGGTCATGACAAAAAGGTTTTATGCCCCCAAAGGGAGGCATATAGTAATCAAACTGCCTGTCCTTAGTGTCCTAAGTGTTTGAGTGTTCAAATCATATCCGGAGTATATCTCCTATATTATTTTAGGTAGGAATGCCAAAATTCGTGTCTTAATGCATTTAAGGTCATGGAGCGTCACGCACCTTTACCACTGCCATCAGATCTAGAAAAATCGTGTCACGAGCATAAATCCTAGGAATCCCAAATTTGGTTTGTGAACACATCTTGGGGTCACGGAGTCTGTACATATACAGTTAAGCGACCTCTGTGACCTTGATTTTTTGGCATCAGTTTTCAGAAAAATGTGCTGTCTAGTGTTGTCATTTTCCATAAATGTGTCGCATGCTAGATACATTACCATAACATACCATGCATAAGCCGGGTGCTTTCAAAATATCAAGCAACATCCTCGCTGGAAGCATGTGTTTAACGGTAGCGAATCACAGTTCAGATGTTAATAATCAGAGCTTAGAATAAATCTACATGTACAAGCTCTAGAAGTTCAAAATGGAAGCATGCAGTGGGCAAGAATACATACAATGATAGGGCTAAACGACCGCCAGCTTTTTTGAAAAGCTAATACTTGTGTGTAGTGTTTTTGTCAAGCTTTTTGATAAAAGCCGGTATCTAATTGAATTGTTAACACAAAACTCTTCTGCGCTTGTACCTGGCGGTGTTTGATTAGTCTATACAAGTATTAGCTTTTCAAAAAAGCTGGCGGTCGTTTAGCCCTATCATTGTAAGTATTCTTGCCCACGGCATGCTTCCATTTTGAACTTCTAGAGCTTGTAAATGTAGATTTATTCTAAGCTCTGATTATTAACATCTGAACTGTGATTTGTTACCGTTTAACACTTGCTTCAAGCGAGGGTGTTGCTTGATCTTTTGAAAGCACCCGACTTATGCATGGTATGTTATGGTAATGTATCTAGCATGCAACACATTTATGGAAAATCATTTGACAACACTTGACAGCACATTTTTCTTTAAACTGATGCCAGAATATCAAGATCACAGTGGTCGCTTAACTGTATATGTACAGACTTCGTGACCCCCAAGATGTGTTCACAAATCAAATTTGGGATTCCTAGGATTTATGCTACTGACACGATTTTTCTAGATCTGATGGCAGTGGTAAAGGTGCGTGACGCTCCATGACCCTAAATGCATTAAGACACGAATTTTGGAATTCCTGCCTAAAATAATATAGGAGATATACTCTTGATATGATATGAACACTCAAACACTTAGGACACTAAGGACAGACAGTTTGATTACTATATGCCTCCCGTTGGGGCATAAAACCTGTTTGTCATGACCGTCATAAGACAGTGCCTGAATTCATAGTAATTTTATGTGATCAGATGTGGATGACAATCATATAAGTACGTTTACTGATGTGAAGTTCGCTCGCACTCTTTGCCAATCAATGACGTTTTGACTTTGGGACGTTTCACTTTCGCCAGCTTTTTTGAAAAGCTAATACTTATTGCAGTTATATTAGCGGCAGGGCAAATTGACGCCTTCTTCGTGAAAATTAAATTCGCAAACGAGCTTGCCTCGCGCTATAGGTGCCCTACAGATTTCACGGACAGTTTACTTCGCGCTGTAGGTCAACCCATGATATTTGGTACTCCACTCGTTGTTCGGCAGCGAATAGCCTGAGCACGGCATAAAGGTTGTGTCAAAATCTGAATTTGATGTATGTTTTGATTGAAGTTTATATAAGCGGCCGGCCATGGCCGACCGCAATAAAGGGTTCACTAATACCCGTGGAAAATTTCTCAAGGAGGGTATTAATGAACCAATAAACATGAACAATGAATAAAGTGCCTTATCAGTTTATTTCTGCATATTGCACTTCTTGTACCATAAGCTAGTTTTATGAAAGAAGCCCCTAGAAAAATGGGAATATATGAGCAATAGGCATACATCCCCTGCATGACAAAAATGCTTAGAGAATGTATGATGGAAACTTGCTCTTGTTTGGCTTGTGTGTGAATAGAATAGGCTGTATTAGTATAACCTGTTATACTCTACTGGCGCAGACGATTTTTGTAGGTTCATTTCATGTTCTAAACCGTTTGTGTTACAGAGGAAATAAACTTACCATATATATGAGGTCGATTTCCAAAATGGCTACAAAAATATGACGTCACAAGTCGTGTGTTCCCTAACCCTATTATATGTATTTAGCTAAACACATGCATTCATAATCACATTTCTCTGTCAATAGTGTAAAGCAATAAGCTTTATAAAACGCATATTAACCACCAGTTATCACTTGGCAAGGTAGTCCAAGGCAGTCTGAAAATGAGCTGACAAATTTGCACTGCCTTGGAAATGACATTCAGACAAAATTTTGCTCTATATCATATATATGTATATGCTGTTAACATGATTGAAGAGCAAGGTCAGGTCATTGTGGAAAGCTGCTTCTGCGTTTCAAATAACAAATCAAGGTTCAGGGTAGTTCTACATTTACTGGTGAGTGCAGGTCTAATCTAAGCCTTAATTGCATGTCTATGGCGTTTCTAAATAATGCCATCGTCTCCTGTCCACTAATACCCGAATGATTCACTAACTGCCTCCATCGTGTATAGTTGTAAAACGCTATTAATGTAGCTTCTTTAACTGTTAGAAGCTGTCTGTCCACTGTCTTACGACAAGATAGAATCAAACTCTCAGTTTGAGTAGCAGGATGTTTGAAAAGTTCATCAGATAACATATTATATAAAATATCGCTTAATGGTTCACTAATACCCTCGCCCGCTCTATCCAACAATTTATACCACTCGTTATGACCTCGGACCCAAAATAACACTGGATCCGAGTTATGACTGAGATTATCATAGGAATATAAGAAACTATCATGAGTGTAAGGGTAGGATAGAAGATCACCGTTTGGCACCACGAGGCTTGCCGGGATTATAAGAATCTATCATGAGTGTGAGGGTAGGATAGAAAAATCCAATTTATGTTGTTATCTAATTTACCAACAGGTCCTTATCGGCTACTTGATTAGGAAATCATACGATCTGATGTTGGATGAATTTTACGAAAACCAGCCTATTCATGTTTCAAAAATGACCACGTCTCAAATTCTGAGACAATTCTGAGATAATTCTATTATTCAGGACATGACAAAATAATTTCCCCAAAAAAACTGCTTAAAGTATTACCTCTGTAATTATTGGGGTCAATCTGACTTCCACTCTTATGAAGTGGGATAACAATACTTTCTTTCCATGACTCTGGAAATCATACTATTCCTTATCATATCATGTGCGCTTGATTTATTATTTTTAAGGTTTTTTTGCAGCTGTTAAAATTTCTTTTTCATTTATTATGATCACCACTTATTTTATAATGCAATTCATATTGTTCAAGTTCACTTTTCACAGCGTTTAGTCTAGTTTGATCGATATGACTTGTTTCTGCATTTAATAGTTCATGAAAAATATAAAAGTAAGAAAGGCGGCAAAGATCAGGAATCGATACAATCAAGTACCACACCTGACCCAGGATACCACATGGGAAAGTGACAACAACGCAATTAAACATCACAAACCAGAGCCAAGAGTCCAGTCCATTCCCAGCAGGTGATCACAATGCAGCAATGAACAGACGCGAAAGCATGACAAAGACAAGACATAAATAACACAAATTACCATTTTTGATGATTTATTTTCATTGCATTGTCAACAGGTAGAGATTCGTTTTTTAATTCATCAATAAGTTTCCACACTTTTTGTGGGTTCCCATTACTTCATTTAACATATTTGCAAGGTTTTCTTTATATTTCCATCTCTTATATTTCATCAATTTCTTGCATCATTTTTATTTCTTATGTATCTAATTCTAGATTTCCATTTGTGTTATCCCTATTGAATGTATTTTTTATCGATTTTAAATCTTTTAACATTGCATGATAATATTTGCCATACCATTTTTATTCAGTTTATGTGTCTTTTTCTTCTTGATATTTTTTTCTATGTAAAGTCATATCGCCTGCTGACACAGTTATATCTGCTATTCTGCCTATAAGTTTATCCGTATCATTGTCACTTTCTTTTTTAATACTTTGAAATTGATATTAAAAAATGGATAGCATGAGAAGGAAACACTTCTTGAAATTTGAGTTTTGAGCATTCATTGCTTACAAAATTGTCAGGGACTAATTGTTTAACATTAGTATCATCCAAACAAATATTGTCATCACAGCACAAATAAGAACCTAATCTTAATTTAAATATAAAGATCATGAACAGTAATACTATGAACAAAATTTGATACAGATTTTACTGGCTATAAAGTAATCAAAGTGCTACTGCATCGAAGAGTATGACACGTTAGCTGTCCTGATAGGTCTCCTAATGTGTGTCCATTCAAAATATACAACTGGTTGTCAACAACTATATCAATATAACATCTACCACTTTGATCACAAGATACACGTGGTAGAATGATGTCAAATGTATCATCCAGAGGGGTAGGTATATAGAATTTTTCGTCCCTTTGTATCAAATCCACACTATTTCAAACTCTTGCATTAAAATCACCACAAAGAAGTTGTTTTCCTTTACACGCAAAATATTCAACCTGCTTCTCCAGTTTTAACATAATGTCTTTACTATTAATTTTCCCATTATATAATTTAATTGTGGTAAGTAAAAAAACGCCATATAAATATTATTTGACAAAACTGTCCATTCCTTTTGAATTCGTACCCAAAGTACCACACTGGTCAATGTAAAAGCACCGGTGGTTGCTACAACGAGCTGGTGGTGGCAATTTTCCGCACTGGTGCTAGCGTAAAAGGTAAAAAATCTATACCTGATGACTTTATGATTTATTCATAAGCTTGCATTTATTTTATTTCTGATGACACCTGGCGCACAGACCATCGGTAACATTGCAATTTATGGCTCTGCCAAGCAATTGGGGATTTAATTCATGGTTTGGATCTCAAATCCAGCACAGTTCTGGAGTTTTGCTATGGCAGGTGCTTTTTTCTAGAGTAACTGCCTAAATTGAGAGGAATATGCATGTCTAAGCACAGCTGTTATCATAAATAGTGAGTATGATCAGGAAATACCACAATCACAAACTGCAGACTAACCCATGACACCGCCAGGATGAGCCACACAAAAATCACGAGACACCAGGAAGACAAACTAAGCAATGCAACCAGCTCTTTCTTCCCAATCAAGATGATTGCAAACCTAAAATGCACATAAAGAAACGTACAACAGTATATAGAACAATAACAGAATACCACAGGGAGTAACAATAAACAACAAGTCAACAACAACAGAACCACCGCCTTAGAACGGACAGCAGCCTAAGCCACCTGGGGCTTCAATGCATTTTACTGGTACCAAATCTTCGCCCTAGATTCTGCTGTTGTTGAAGTACAAAAATTGTTCAGCTTGCATGGAAGCCTTCTAACTATTGCAATGTATCATTATGTAGAAACACTTTAATCAAATTAACATACTATGATGAAACAAAGAAAATGGCTCACGACTCACAGATAGTAAGACCTAAAGAAAGCCTCAAGTTGAGCCACGGTGGGTCCAGCTACAGATAAGCATCAGGCACCAACCCACCGATTAAAGGTTTACGTCAGAGCTGTCTTAGCGTCTGAGGCCTGACCCACCGTCTGTTATCATATTTACATGTAATATCATCCAAAAAACGGTTACCACTTTTTTTTCTTCGTAAACTAGCTGACGTTTTATATGGGAATTTTATTACAACGCACTGGGAGCATTTTTGACGCATTGATACAGCGCATGATGGTTGCCTAGATGTGCCATGCATTGCTAGTGCAGTCTCACCACAGCATTCACTGTTCTTCTAAACGGTACACAAATCGCCATTTGAGCAAGCACATTATACTTCAGTACTGTGACGAAGACTCAGGTGATCTTATTTAAAAGTGAACTTTTCGGGTAGAAATAATGAATTATTCATAAAGTTTAAAAACACCCAGTACATGAAGTAGCATTTCAGCTTCAAAATCATTTAATTTTCTAAAAGATACATTGTGCATTTCTCCAGTTAATCACATCGATAGTTGGTATGAGCGCCAGAGCTCCTTAAATGCACACATTAGGTACATATTACAACATAAAAGATACACATATCAAGTTACAATGATGCTAAATGTTTAGACTGTGTGATTCAGCATAAGGTGGCAAAGTAGTGATAGTAATTCAAATGTGTTATTAAGTAAAATTTGACATTAATGATAAATTGTAAACTAACACTTTGTGTTCGACTTTTGCGTGAGGAAAGTAGCATATCTAGGTTAATTGCTGGTTCCCAGTTTACAGATGGTCAGTAATGTAAATACAGGTAACCACTTACAGGAACTGATTGCCTGCTTTTCCATTACTGACCACTTGTAAACCAGGAACCAGCAATTTTTGAAGGTATGATCAATACACACTGGCCTACAACAATTTTTGAACATAACTTATGGTAAAGATTATTAACCCTTTGTATAGAAAGACCCTGCTGAAGGTTTGCGCGCATTTTTATGTTTAACTCTATCATTACAAAAACATGATAACCAGGTAAACTTTTATCAACTGATTTATCTGCATGTGTCTCTAGAAGACCAATACAATCGGATGTATTTAATAAATGTATCACTTCCAGATCATTTAATTTATTACATTTAATCCCATATGACTCTTATACCCAGGACCATTATTATTACATGTGTTTACTGAAAATATCTGATTTGTGAGGCGTCTTTTGGTTTGCATCATGAATTCTTATGTTTAAGATAAAACTCATACCACGACTGATAAATAATTGGCATAACTTTAATTGAATAAATCAATAACTGTTTTTGTTTCAGAACCTAATGGTTTAAGTTGGCTATCATCAACGAGGCCCTCCCAGGAGTTTGGGAAACAGTTATTTTTTCAGGGAAACAAGGGACCAAAGAGGGAAACAATGATTTCCCCTTTAATTGCACGACGGTGGGTCAGACCTCTGACGACACATAACATGGATATCATGGATATCCTAGAACAGTCTGCATGTCCGGTTGTAAAATAAATCAGGGTTTATAGCTATGGATTCCTCTTTTACAGGGGAAGGGGGGGGGTCAGGCCTCAGACTCAACGATGGCCCTGACGTAAAGCTTTCATGCGTTGGTTGGTGCCTGATGCTTGTCTTTGGCCGGGGCCACCATGGCTCGACTTGGGGTTTTCTTTAGCTCTGACAATTTGTCAGTCATGAGTCCTTTTCTTTGTTTTTAATCATATTGTGTTAATTTGATTGCAGTGTTTATCTGCGATTGCATTGCATTTGTTAGAAAGCCTCCATGAGAGCTAAATATTTTTGTGTTTTAACAACAGAATCTAGGTTGAAGACTTGGTACCATTAAAATGCATTTAAGTCCACCCACTCCACAAGTGGCTTAAAAAATAGGCTGTTGTCCGTTCTAAAGCAGTGGTTGTGTTGTTGTGGACTCATTGTTGCTCCCATTAAGGGGTTTTCTGCGTTTGTTCCTTGTTTTGTTATGCTATACTTTGTGCCCTTTCTATTTATACGTTGTGTTTCTAGTTTTGCAATCATCTTGATGGGGAAGGGAGAGCTAATTGGTGTACTCTGTCTTCCCGATGTTTTATGACTTTATTGTATTGTTCCGATTCTTCCTCATGGTGACTTGTATGGTCTGCAGCGTGTGATTGTGGTATTTCCTGAATTTTAGCTCTTTGTTTCTGTAGACGATACTGCTAAATATTCGACAATACATGTATACAGTCAGGACTCAGCAGGCCATTGCAAAGCCATAACTTACTGGTATTCATTTGTGTCCTTGCTTTTTACCTGCATATCTTTGTCTTCTAGCCTTTAAAGCGCCAAGAAAAAAATGCATCTGATAATGTTGTCTGCTGAAGTCGTCTGCTGCAAACGATTGCCTAACATAACTGATGAACTAAGTATAGAAGCAAACAGCGTGGACCCAGAACAGACTGCTCCTATAGGAGCAGTCTGATCTGGGTCCACACTGTTTGCCATAGAGGCTTCTTAAACAGTTCAGCAGACGAGAAAAGCAGACAACTTTTGTTACGATTCGCGCATTAAGGGCTAATATGCCACTTCATCTGGGTTCCATGGGTTGGTCTATGACATGTGGCCATACTCACTGTTTTTTTAAATTGATACAATCAGGGCTCACCCTGCCATTAGCCATTTGCTACTAAAAATGTAGAGTGGCTACAAATATAAGTCATTGGCTAAAAGTACAGTCTAGATCGTTCAAAAATTACATATTTGCGAAAAAGTGTATTTTGATCAGCTTTTGGATTTCAAATATTACTTTCATTATTCCTTCACACATATTTTACTCTTTGGATGCTGGATTTTTTGAATACCATATGTGTGTCAAACAGTTTAGATCCAGATCAGGCCTGACATTTTGTCGGGCCTGATCGGGGTCCAAACTGTTTTGTAAAGGCTATCAGCAGACAACAAAATTCTACACTAGCGGGCCAAGAGTTAAATACATAACAACTTGTTGATGCTACCTTGGCTAAAGTGAACTTCATTCGGCTCCAACTTTTTCCATTTGGCTAAAGTGTTGGCTACAACAAATTCTGAGCCAGGGTAAGCCCTGACAATAGATCAGTAAATTGTTCTTTGATCTTTTTCATATGGCTGACTGAAATTATTGATGACAGCCTGATTGTAACGATGGATGGTCAGATTATATTATAATGACTGGCAGATAGAATTATTCTAGCAGGTTAGGTGGCATACTCGATAGACTACTGTCAGGGTTCCCACAGAAATTCAAAAACACAATTCCATGATTTTCCATGATCAACAATGTAATTTCCATGACTATTTAATGCACTGCCTCCAACCTCCCCTTTCAGCAGCATCTTCACCACGCTGGGCATAAATGCGGGATGCAGCAACAACAGCATGCTTGTAGACAGACCATGCATACATTTTGAAATAATTAAAACTTGAAACCACCAGTTGCCAGAAAACTAGCTGTCGGACACACAACCACCAGTAGCCAGAAAACTAGCTGTCGGACACACAAGTGTCTGACAGCTAGTTTTCTGGCCACTGGTGCTTTCGTCAAATTTTTCAGAAAATTCCATTTTCCTTGATATTTCAGGGTTTTTTTCAAATTCCATGACTTTTCCATGCATATAAGTATTTTTAGTGATTTTCCAGAGCTTGTGGGAGCCCTTTACTGTTGACTTGTATTGAATGTATGGCCTTTGATCTTTCCTGGCGATTGCCCTTTGATCCATTGTGTTGGCTGAGGCATGGAAAGACATGAATTTTGAACACAAAATATCCGCTTGCTGGTGAAGATCCTAAAAGATAATATTTTATTTCAACAAAAGTGTCATTTTAGAAATGACACAGTACATAACCAAAAGCAGATATAATGCACACACATAAACTGGGTGAAGAAGTGGCATACTATAGTTTTACTCTTCTGTCAGACGTACATGTATTACTTTAACCACTTATGTGAATTTTGTCTGCTCAATCATGCATAAGATCCCTTGTGTTGATTTCAGATCGACCTTTTCGATAGTGGATATCAATATGTGATTTAGTTTCATCTGTCACAACATGAATTGTGTACATTGTTGTTGCTGTTATAAAAATCAGCATCTTGAGTAGGTTCATCACATATCAACATTAAAGCCCTCCAATAAAATATTTTACTGACCGTTCCACGGCGGTACTTCTTTTGTGGATCTTTTGTTTTTGTTCTGTCTTGTGTTTGCTATGTCTTTGTGCGCGTCTGTTTATATGTGCTTTGTGGTCACCTGCTGGGAAAGAGCTGACCTCTTGGCTCTCGTTTGTGGTGTCTGCTGTGAGTTTGTCACTTTCCTATTGGTATCCTGGGTCAGGTGTGGTACTTGATTGTATCGATTCCTGATCTTTGCACCCTTACTTACTTTCATAGATGACTTGATCTTGATTTATATGTTCTAGGAGATGATGCATGGATAAGTTAGGGGTCTTTTATGCAAACCAAACATCTATGTGTCTTGATCCACATCTGAACTAAGGGTGAGGTTGGCGCCCTGTAAAACCGGTTTAAGCCCTCAAGTATAATACTTTTACTGACCGTTCCAAGGCGGTGCTTCTTTTGTGAATCATTTATGTTATTTCTGTCTTGTTTTGTTATGCTTTCATGCACATCTGTTTGTTGATGCCTTGTGGACACCTGCTGGGAAAGGGCTGACCTCTTGGCTCTTGTTTGTGATGTCTAATTGTGACGTTGCCACTTTCCCAATTGGTATCCTGGGTCAGGTGCTTGATTGTATCTATTCCTGATCTTTGCCCTCTTTCTTATGCATCAAAAAGCAAGAAAGAAAGTAGAAAGATTTGGGTTGGAGGAATGTTTCATAAATGAGTTGGTGGATGCTTGTGCAGTTAATATGTGAGTAAAAGGGTGAATGAGTGGATGACAGAGTTGGAAAAGTGGGTGAATAGGTTAGTGAAGATTGAACGAAGTACCAATGATATAGTGGATGAGTGAGTAGTTAATGTTTGAAGAGATGAATGTGTGGATCACATAGTTGGTACATCAGTTAGGCCAAATAAAAAAAGAAGTATGTTTTGGGTAACGGGTCTGAAAATTTATGGTTGGGTAGGTACACATACTTTTTGTTAATTTTTTTTTTCTGGAAAAAATATAATTTTATGCATTTTGAAAGGCATTTCGCTTTTCAAAATGCATAAAATTTTATTTTTTATTTTCTAGGAAGCAGAAAAAAATCTAGGTTTCACCAGTAAATTTAGGTAGGGTTGAGTTACCCTAAACACATGTACTTTTTATTTCGCCTTAACTGATAAACTAGTTGAACAGAAGCCAAATGGATTAGTATATTTTGTAACTGGATGGAATGGTGAGTATACTTATCAAGTTATGGGTAAATATTGGATCCAGTTAAAAGCGCCAGCTTTCCATGCAAAATTACCCAGAAGGCTACAAACAGTTAATGACTGGGAATCAAATCAAGAACAAATCATATTTTCACTATTTTATAGCATAAATAAATAAATATAATAAAAATATAGTATCTACATTTGGCAACTTTAGAAGGTTATGCTAAATCCTTTCTTGACTGGTAAACCTATTTATAATACAGATGGGCTAAGTCACCACAAATGCATAGGTAAAAACTGGATGGTAGATTCCACCAGTAAAGAAAAGGTTATAGTTGAGCTGATATTCAGCACAAGGTACAAATTGGCAGGTGCCATTTGCATAAAATGAAGTTTCAAAACAGTCTGTGCATTTTCACAGTCTGATCAAATTCTTTTCTGCCTGAAGAAACCTTGGACCCTTGAGCACCCATCAAAGACTCTGATCAGATTGCGTGGATGCACATGCTAACATACCTTTCGCTTAACCCCAGGCCCTGAGGTTATAAAACTTTTTTCATGCTCAACTCAGCTGAGCACAAAATTTATCCTGCTCATAAATGTTAGAATGCCAACAATTGTTGGCATTCTAACATTTATAAGCATGATTAATACAACATCTGAGACACTTAAAGCAAGACACTCTTTATTTGTCGGTATTTTAGTTTTTATTAGCAGTTGAAATTTCATGCTCAGTTGAGCTGAGAATGAAAAGTTTTATAACCTTGAGGCCAGTCTGATCAGAGTCTAAGTTTTTCTGCCTGAAGAAATGTTGGACCCTTGGCTACCCATTGTGCTCCCATCAAAGACTCTGAATAGACTGCACAGATTGGCAGGCTGATCTGAGTATTTGATGGGCGCACATACCAACTTGTACATATTGCTGGACCCCATATAATATTATTTTCATTAAAAATCAACAAGCTCATGAGATTTTGGTACTTCTGGTTGATGACATGCCTAAAGCCACTCTTCATCCTTGCAAGAACAGCTATCTAGTAGTGCTAGCTTAGGGGCCAAATCTTTGGTCTGAGGCTAATCTACTTTCATTATTGTGTGTGCAAGCAGCAAATGTTTTTGTTATACTGAACAGCTGGTCTTGTCTGAGCCTCGGAAACTCCCTTATTCTACAAGTACAGCCAAACTTTAATAGCTCAAATACCTTTGAGACCATGAAAATGTGTCCGGGAGAGGGGTAGTTCAAGCCACTGAGAGTAAATTATAGAACCAGATCTGGAGGTATTAAATGAGGAAAATATCTTGGTCTTTCATACAATAAAGGTATAATGTGTGTTATCATTAGAATTGCCTCAATGAGGCAATTCTAATGATAACACTAAACATACCTTTTATAGATTAAATATGTCAATCCTACCTACATTTGTAAATCATCATAAACAAATTGTTATCCAGAGCTATTAAAATAAACTTAAGAGACTCTAGAGGGAGTTGTGCTTGTGTTTAATGTTCAGCTGAGGTCATATGTAGATGGGGACACAGCTTAAAGTCTCATCAGACAGACTAATGATAGGGATCAAATCTACGACCCCTGGTTTACAAAGCTAGCTGTTTATCCACTACACCACGGTGACTCCTTCAAAAGGGAGTTCAAAATTAATCAAAGTAAATAAGCCATCAATGTTCAAGCCATCAAAGTTTTACTAATGAGCTGGCTGAAAAGCAGGGGCGGATCCAGAGGAGGTTCAGGGGGTTTACTCGAAACCCATCCCCCTCCACCAGTTTTTAAATATTCTATGAAAGTGAAATAATTTGGTGTCAGTGAGACCAAATCATTTCATTTTCCTGGGATATCTAAGTAAAATGAGATTAAATCAGCAAAGCGACCCCCCCCATCTTTTTAATACACATCTGAATCCCCTTTTCAGAAATCCTGGATCCGCACCCAAAAAGGTTCTTATCTTGAAAGAATAATTTTCCTCCAACTGGGACTAGAAGAAAATACATTTAAAGAACAGATATATTGAGACAGTAATCCATCATCACTAGAAAATTGTTTCCTTTTCAAAAGAATCACCATGACAACTGTTTCTAGTTCTGTTGTCATGACAACATGGATTTAGTTTTCTGTAGAGCCATTTGTAGTTTTGCTATATTTGCATCTAACTGAGCGATGCCATTTCTAAACTTTTTATCATCATTTGTATTTGCCGTAGAAACCGATGCCATGGAAACCGAGGAAATATTATCGTCCTCCTGAATAGCACTGATGGTTGTGTCATAGTTAGTCCCCTTGAATAATGTCAACTGTTTAATATTTCTGGATTTCGGTGCCTCTGCTCTTAAAGTCCTGTCATCAATGTCATTACGATTCCCGAAAGCAGGTTGAGAGCCTCCTCGATCGTACATTTCTTTACTATCATCAGATCTATAAATAGGTGGCCTTGACCTTAAATCTGACCCTGCTACAGGCTGCTGGGAAGAGTGATATTTATTGAAGTAGTCAGTAACACTGTACCTAGATTGCTCAACACTCACTTCACTTGCACCAAAGTCTAATCTCTCACCATCATTTCTATTGGAAGGTCGTAAAGGTCGTCTCCCTGGAGACTGATGCACACCGGGTGCCTGAGCATTTTCTTTACGATATCTATCGTATCTAAATCTACTTAGATCATCTGTGTTTTGCTTGTGTACAAGCCTATTGTCATTCTGACGAATGGGAGTACTAGAGGTCCTATGATGTTTAAAATCCATGTGACCATTTTTCAACCTAACCGGTGACAAACTAGAAGTTCTCCGATGTTTCGGCCGGTTTCCTGCTTCTCGGGAAGGGGAACTTTTTCGCAGATTGTTTTCCATTTCAACAAGCGTATTTATTTCGGACTCTGAAGCAGGTCCTTGTCTTCTCGTTGGCCCTACATAATCACGATTGTGGGATGCTAGGGCTGCACGTGTGAGTCTTGGTGTCAGCTCTGTAGATGCTTCTGATGCGGCAAAAGCAAGTTTTCTTTTCTCAGGTGGGTAGAGTTCCTTCCCTTGCGCCTGTTCCTTTCCAGGCATCATACTGTATAAAAAAAACACAAAGTATGTTTCAACAGCATGAAATACTCACATGTATTTTGTATATTTCACTCAGGTGTAATATATAAACATTATTAGTTTAGTAACTTGATCTGATGGGTCGGATCACCTCGAGTGGCTGCCCCAGGAACTATCCAATCACACGAGACGAGGTCGAGCCATCAGATCAAGTTACTAAAGTAATAATGTTTTTATTATATTCCTGCATAAAAACAACAACAGGCACTTCAGTTTTAGCGATAAACTCGACAAAATTGATACCCTGTGATGTGACGTTGCGATGCCGTTATGCTAGCAAATAACGCTTTGCCAAAAGTTTGATGACGTCACATAGTGTAAAACGTGTTACAACAGAGGAGAAAATGCATTTATCATGTTTAATTTCTTGCTTTAATACTGAAAACAATTAAAACCAAGGCTTACCACCTAAATGTCAGATAGAGTTGTGATTTTAGTGATTAATAATGCTATCGCTCAGATTGCGATTCAGATTAAAGACCTCGCGGCCAGTTGCTGGATTTTGTCTTGTGAGTTGGGTAAAACATGTAGGATGGTGATACGGAAAAATATCACGTTAGTAGCGTGATACAAGATTTTGTATTTTTGAGTCAGAAAAAGGGTTGCATGAGGTGTATTTCATTGCAAGTATATAATAATAAAATAGAACAGTCTTTTGCATTTTAGAAGTTTTTCTCTTAAATATGGGCTGTGATGTAAGAAAACCTCTATTGGGTGGTTTGGAAACAACAAGGGCACAGACCAGCCTGCACATCCATGCAGTCTGATCAGCGTCTTAAGGCTTTGTTATTCACTTATTGGAAATATTATATCTAAACTTGATACAAGCAAAATTTTCATTTTCTAGGCAGTCTCCATAGCTGAGCAGGCATTTTGGGTATGACTTATCTCGAGGTTATAAACTTTTTTCATGCTCAACTCAACTGAGCATGAAATTCATCCTGCTCATAAATGTTAAAATACCAACAATTGTTGACATTTTAACATATATAAGCAGGAAAAATACAACATCTGAGAGTTTAAAAGCAAGAAAAAATCAGTGTATTTCAGCATTTTATTTTTTATGAGCAGTTGAAAATTTATGCTTATGAGTTGAGCATGAAAAAGTTTTATAACCTCCCGGACTGGGGGTGAACCCTGAAGACAGGTTTTCTCGCAAAAAGGCCCATGTGTTGTCAACTTATTCTTGAAAGTTTTGTATCACTAAGCATGCATGTTAAGACATGGCGGTAAGTAATATTTTCAAATGACCTGGCTCCTTAAATTTTTGCACACTAGTGTCGTCTGCTGATAACCTTGGCAAACAGTTTGGACCCAGATCTAACCCGACAAAATGTCCGGTCTGATTTTGGTCCAAGCTGTTTGACACTCTGATTGAAATCAGAAGGCGAAAAAAAGCATGAAAAATTACCCAGTGGGCAAAGAGTTAGAGCAGTACAGCCTACTAACCTGGACTCCCCATCCACTATCTTCAGTAACTTGTGTAACCCAAAGCTCTGGTTATGGTCCCAGGTTTTATCCCCACTTCTGGTCTGGTCTAATTCATGAAGCAACTCTCCTATATTTTCTTTCATTGTTCTGTAAGACAAAAATAAACATTACTGTAGCTACCTTAACTTTGCATGCTGGGTAATTTTTCATGCTTTTGTTGTCGTCTGCTGACTTTTTTCAAACTTAACTTTTTAAAAAAAATATTTCAGGAATACTATCACAGTGTCAAATGGTTTGGATCCAGATCATGACAGACATTCTATCTAGAGTCCTGGCTTCGAGATTATAAAACTTGAGTTCATTCTCAAGCTCAAAATAAAGCTCAGTGATCGGCTGCTTGCTGACACCTGTCCGCAAGCAGTCAATCATTGCGCTTTATTTTGAGTCTGAGACTGTACTCAAGTTTTATAACCTCGGGCCTGATCTGGGTCCAAACTGTTTGCAAAGCATATCAGTAGATGACAAAAGTCAGCGCTGGCAAGCAGAAAGTTAAATGATTGAACAGTTTTCCTTACCAGTGTAAAATCAGATCAGCCTGCTCCTAAAGGAGCAGTCTGATCAAGGTTAACACCATTTGCCATTACAAAACTAAACTTTACACAAATTATCGGGTAGTGACATAACTTGCTCAAATTTTAGGAAAGCTGTACCTCATAGTGCAATCTGTTTTGTTTGTTTGTTTTAGTTGTTTATTTATGTCCCAGTCACAAATTTTTCAGTCATGATGGGATGTTTCCTGCGTTGAACCACAGCGAAGTACAGGTTAACATGCCATGCTCAAGGACACAACACAGTAGGTCAAATCAGTGACCCATCGATCTCAAATCAAGGCCACTGGGCTCCTATATAGTGCACTCTGTAGCAGGTATGATTGGTAATCAGTATCATCTCCCTTGGCTCTCGCATGAGAAGCAGTTGTCAGTTACTTATGAAATTATTTGTTTAATTTGATTATTTACATCCCAGTCAACATTTTTTCAGTCATGTTTGGACGGGTCTTCCTAGGTTGAACCAGTACTAAGCAGCAGATAAGTGTCTTGCTCAAGGACACAACACAGTGACTCCACTGGCAGTGAATCTCAAACTAGTAAACTTTGGATTCCCAGTCTAACACTCTACAAGCTGGGCTCAGCAAATAAAAGTATAAATACACTATGTACGACTATTATATGTCCAGTTAAGCAAAAGATTTTAGTGTAAAATTGTAAATTTTATTACCCATCAATTCAAACAATTGTTTTGGGTGCTCATTAAGATGGTTCTTGTGAGTACCCATAACATAAAAAAATTATGTTTTCAGAAACAATTTTCAATTACATACCTGAGGTCTGGACAAAATTACTCAAATTCTGAGTTCCAGTTGAGATGGTTCTTTTGAGTACCCACAACATATGTTTAAGTTGTAAAATAAAAAAATGATAATTCAATTATGCACTCTTGTCTGGATGCCTGTAATCTGGTCAGGGATAATTCTGGCTCATAATATCTTAACAGCAAATATCTCCTTCAGCCAATCCTGACAAGAAATTATGACCTTTTAGCGAGAAATTTTAGCAAAATCTCTCTGTAGAAGGGTTATCTGTAGGATATAATTCTAGGTCTTATGAATCTTCAAAAATATTTTTGAAACTCTTCATGATTTAAATGACAGTGATGAGAAAACCAGAATGCTGAAAACCGCATCTAAAAATTCTAACCGAGTCAAAAGTTATGCAAGCTTTAAAATAATGTAAATTAGCGTATAAGCCCCGTCCATATTATTGTTTCAAGATGATTTTTCAAAATGTCATATTTTATGTATTGCGATTTCTAAGCAATTAAAAACAGCACATTAAAGCTTTTATATGCAAATGTTGTATTTTATCATATTGAATCAATTTCAGCAAATAAAATATTAAATAATGTTAAAATGAATGAAATATATTAAATTTAATATTTCAGAAAGCTAAAATGACGTCATATGAGCCTCTCACATATTTTCATCTAATTAAATTTTGAAACCTTCATAACTTTGTAACTATTTTGAATTTTTTGATGGGGCTTTCGGCATTCTGTTTCTCTCATTACTGGCTTTTCAATCAATAGGAGTTTAAAAATAGTTTTTTTTGAAGGTTCACAAACCTGTCAAGGAAATTTTAGCCAAAATGATATTTTTCTCCCATTTTGCCAATTTCAGTGCGATTTTTGTCAGAAAAATGAGCAATCTCTCAATATCTCACTCGAAAATTATCCCTGCTACTTACTTGAGAAGTTCATGCTGTCTGACAATCTCAGTATCTCTCTGTTGAAGGGTTATTTCAGTGAGATTTTTGACAGAAAAATGAGAAAATCTCTCAATATCTCACCCAATTGGGAAAGTCCAGCACAATTCGAGAATCAAATCAAGCCTCATGTGTACGTAAGACGCATTACGCGTAGTACTATGTAAGAAAAAGCTCCATTTTGTTAGCCGGAACTGGCCTAAGGAAAATTAGTTCTGTGGCCTAAGGAAAATTAATTCTGTAGAATGTGGGTTCAGCCCTATTAAAATCTATTTTTCTGATTACTGGATAAGTTTAATCAGCAGAATAAATGAAGTTTATGTATTTTTCAATAAAATATCGCTATAGCGATTAACTTCATTTATAACCGTTTGTTTTGCTGCAATCACACTTGTTATTGTGAAGGCATGGTTTCTGTGACATCAGCGTCACGTTATGTAACTGCAGCATCACATTAACAAAGTAGATCCTCGATGTACATCTGAGGTCTGATTCCACGGAATTCCACGATTGTTTCTCACCCGAAAATAATCCCTGCTACTTACTCGAAAAGGTCCTGCCGTCTGTCAATCTCTGTATCTCCCTGTTGAAGTGTTATATGTAGGATATGATTCTCTTTCTCTAAGGAAATTTTAGTCAAAACTACATTTTGCTTCGAGATATTTCTCCCATTTTAATAGCCAATTTCAGTGCAATTTTTGTCAGAATATGAACAAATCTCTCAATATCTCACCCGAAAATAATCCCTGCTACTTAATCGAGAAGTTCCTGCTGTCTGTCTATCTCAGTATCTCTCTGTTGAAGAGTTATCTGTAAGATATGATTCTCTTTCTCTAAGTAAATTTAGCCAAAAATGATATTTTTCTCCCATTTTGCTAATTTCAGTGTGATTTTTGTCAGAAAACTGTCAGAGCAAATCTCTCAATATCTCACCCGAAAATAATCGCTGCTACTTACTCAAGAAATTCCTGTTGTCTGTCAATCCCAGTATCTCTCTGTTGAAGGGTTAATTCAGTGAGATTTTTGACAGAAAAATGAGCAAATCTCTCAATATCTCATCCAATCTGGAAAGTCAAGCACATTTCGAGAATGGAATAAAGCCTTAGGTGTACGTAAGGTACATTACGCATAGAAAAAGCTCCATTTTGTTAGCCTGAACTGGCATAAGAAAAATTAATTCTGAAGCATGTGGGTTCAGCCCTATGAAAATCTATTTTCTGATTACCCAAAAATATTTATCAGCGGAATAAATGAAGTTTATGTATTTTTCAATGAAATATCGCTAGAGCAATATTTTATTGAAAAATACATTAACTTCATTTATAATCGTTTGTTTTGTTGCAATCACACTTGTAGTTGTGTTGGCAAGATTTCTGTGATGTCAGCGTCACATTATCTAACTTCAGGGTCACATTATCAAAGTAGATTCTCTATGTACATCCAAGGTTGGATTCCACTGAATTGGCCGAGGCAGTTCCGATTGTATCTCACCTGAATATCCCTGCTACTTACTCGAGAAGTTCCTGTTCTCTGTCAATCTCAGTATCTCTCTGTTGAAGGGTTATCTTTAGGATATGATTCTCTTTCTCTAAGGAAATTTTAGTCAACATTACATTTTGCTCTGATAGTTTCCTCCCATTTAGCCAATGTCAGTGTGATTTTTGTCAGAAAAATGTCTGAGCAAATCTCTCAATATCTCAATGAAAATTATCCCAGCTACTTACTCAAGAAATTCCTGTTGTCCGGCAATCTCAGTATCTCTCTGTTGAAGTGTTATATGTAGGATATGATTCTCTTTCTCTAAGGAAATTTTAGTTTATTCCCTGCAGCCTCATAGATTGATACAATCGGAACTGCCTCGGCCAATTCCGTGGAATTCCACGGAATCGGCCGAGGCAGTTCCAATTGTATCTCACCGCTACTTACTCGAGAAGTTCCTGCTGTCTGTCTATCTCAGTATCTCTCTGTTGAAGTGTTATCTGTAAGATATGATTCTCTTTCTCTAAGCTTTCTAGTTTATTCCCAGCAGCCTCGTAGTCTTTCTTCATCAGATCCAGCTCGTGCCGTAACTTCTGGGTGTCCAGTAATGACTCTTGGCGCTGTTTCAGTTGCTCTGTTTCCTATACAAAGAGGATCTTACATGAGTGCTAATGTATTTTTTGAATTTATGAAGCAAGTTAGGGTTAAGAGATTAAATGCAAGGCTTTCTTGAGCATTTAATCATTTTATCGCAAAGAGTTTAAACAAATTCAATAATACAGGGGCATGGATGTTAAAATCTATTAATAATCTGACACTAATATTGCTTTGAAATCATGTTTTTTTGGTGTATAAAGCTCAAGATTTTGCCATTGTTATCCCTATCATTACATAATGTTACTAAATAAAAAAACCATAATTGATTTTAATACATCACATTATATCACTCCCAGGTGTGACATCAAATGATAAATACAAATAAACTTGGAAATTATTTTTAAGACAATTTGCCATTAGCTGTCCATTTGACAAATATTCCGAAATTTCTAAGGGCTGTAACTGTGTCAAAATTTTATGAAATTCATTCAGCAGTTAATCAGATAAACTACTCACACGCCCCAGCTACTCCTAAGTCCCAGCTACTCCCCCGCCCAAATCAGAACACCATATATAAATGCCATAGCTGAAAGGGTCCTATTACAATAAAGGCAAACAAATTTATACTGATAAAAGGACCAAACCTTTATGAAACACATGTAATACCATTAACCCTTGTATACTGGAAACATTTAAATTTGTATATTGGCAAACAGTGAAGACCAAGATGAAATGCTGCATAATGCTGCATTTCATCAGCGTCTGCCCTGACTACTAAGAATAAAACAATCCTCGGGGACAGAACTACACCATAATTTGGAAAATTCTACCTGTGCCCCCTTAAAGTACACTATGAGCAGTTCCTTACTTATTATCCAACAGAATACAAAGGATTTAACAAATATTTCTAAAAGACCTAACCATGATCTTCTAGCAGTTTTCGGGCAGTTTTTATTTTTGATGCCTTTTCAAGAGAGAACTCCTGACATATCTTAATTTTTACAAACAGTGTTGACCCTGATGAATTGCGGCATAATGCTGCATTTCATCTAAGTCTTCACTGTTTGTAAAATTAAGACACATCAGGAGCATTGTCGCAATCAAGAAGCATGCTAGCATGTACTAACATGTCGCCTTTCGCTCAATGCACACTGGGATTGAACCGCCATTTTTATTAAAAATATGTTATGCGATCACTGATTGCATGACTCAGGGCTATACATCCAGAAAATATTGACTAAAAGAGAAATGATAAATTGTCAAAAATTTAACTTTTTGCTAATTTTACCAAATATCGCTAGCTACCCATAATGCAAAGGGCGAAATGTGAGAGATCTAGATGAGGTATCATCAGGTCTCGCGAGAATGATATCAGGGGTTCTTTCTTGAAAAGGCATGATGATGATTTCTCGCACACCAGATCGGGATTACCTTTGTTTTAACCTATATGAGATAATTCTATCTCAGATACCCGTACCAGCCCTAGGGAAAGATAAAAATCGAACAGACGCACGTCGATCGCACGCTGGCTGCACGTCGATCCGTGACATCATTGTTATGCTAAAATGACGTCACCATGTTGCATCTCAGCTAATTCAGGATTTTCTGGAAGTCTTTCCAATCATAAAATGAGGTATTTAGTGGTGAGCAAGAAAAAGAATCCATTATTCGTGTGAGAGTGGGATAGAAAAATCCGTCCCTCGTGATGCCAATCGGTGATCCTCGGGACAGATTTTTCTATCCCACCTCAAACTCATGATGGATACTTATAGTCTTAATTAGGGCTGTGGAATTTGGTCCAACCTTTTCACTAACTTCCGAGATGGCCTTGGCTCGTTCCACTTTCATCTTGTGTATTTGTTCCATCAGAAACTGTACTTCAGCCGCCAGTCTGGTTTTAATCTCTTTCTCTTCTCTGATAGTCTTCTGTAAAACTTCATTACTTGTCTGTAAATGTAGAACTGTAAATACAAAAACAAAAGAACTGTAGAACTGTAATTACAAAAACCAAAGATTTGTAGATACAAAAACAAAAGAAATGTAGAAGTGTAAATACAGTCAAATCTCATAAATTTGGAGTTCTAGGGACTAGATTTTATATTTCAAAGCATTAGAAGTTCCAATTATAGGGACGTAGATATAAAAAAGATTATTATCTGTCCCTGGGGGATGTTTCTTTTACGAACCCAAAATATTATACAATTATTGACTATTGAGGCATTGGACATGATATAATGTCGACCTGAGAGTACCAATATTGATCGAGGCGGAGGTTGACATCACATCATGTCCAATACCCCAATAGTCAACTATTGTTTTATTATATAATTTTTCTAAACAAAAAAGAACCAACAACAGCAATGAAATCTTGGCGCTGGACTATCGGCCATATTCTCAACCCACACTCGACATACACTTCTCTCAAACTCATTGATAATCCCATCCCTCATTCAAATTAACAATTAACGGTCCAAATCGGTATGCACAACCCTCACTCATACTCGAGCGAGCCTCAAAAACCGAATGACCGTTGAGTTAAGGTGACACCTCCCTCAAACTCCACTCGAAAAAATTTATAATATTTTACTTAAAAAAGGGATAATTTGCAAAGATTAAAACAAATAGAAAACATTAAAAAAATCAATAAAACAAGAACACTCATGTAAGATCCTCTATGCATTCCAGGACTTTATTTAAGATCGCATACCAAAAAATTGATTTTCTTATTTCTCAACCAATGGTATTCCGAACAGATAAATACAATAAGGATGGGTTTGTTGAATATATATATAAAGAATTTTCAAATTATACTGTACTATACATAGGTTTAGATTAACAAAATTTTTTAGCGTAAAATTGTAAATATTTTCTAACCAATCAGTTTGAGCATATGCTTTGGGTGCTCAAAAGAACCGTCTCATTGAGACGGTTCTTTTGAGTTCCAACAACATATGTTTTGGTTGAGACATAAAAAAAAATAGTTTTTTTTGGAAGATTGTTTTTATTTTAGAAAATTGTGCAAACGCTGATGAAAGACCATTTTCTGCAGCAATGGGTCTTCACTGTATGCCAAAGTTTCTTTTTGTTGGATTTGATTATGTCCTATCAACAATCTTTCAGTTATGTAGGGATGGGTCTTCCTGGGTTGAAACAGTTCTAAGCAAGGATAAATGTGTCTTGCTCAAAGACCACAACGCAGTGACGCCGTTGAGGCTTGAACCCGCAGCCCTTCGGTCTTGAGTCAAGCTCTCTACCACTGAGCCACTGCGCTCCCTATTCTTTTGTCTGAAGATCTTTTTTACCTGTACAAACAGTGTAGAACCTGATGAAATGCAGCAGTTTGTTTCATTTTATCTGAGTCTTCACTGTTTGCAAAAGTACATGTGTAAGCCTGACAAAATATGTTAGGCCTGACCGTTAACACCATGATGGTATTCCTGAAAGAAATTAATTTTTAGGAAAAAATGATTTTGAAAAACAAAACAAAAAAAAACAACAGCAGACTACAAAAAAAATCATGAAAAATTACCCAGCGTGCAAAAATAAAGGCAGAAAAATTAAGTACTATTACAGCAAAACCAGTGTAAAAAGGCCACTCTCAAAAAGTCCGAAAATTGTTTATCAAGAACAATTATTGCTTAATGAAGGTAAAAATATTGCAGAATGCTCCAAGGGGAGCATTCTGCAATACTTTCGACCTTCTTTAAACTAACATTTGTTATTAACCCTTAATGTGCAAATCGCAACAAAAGTCGTCTGCTTTTCCCGTCTGCTGAAATGTTTAAGAAGCCTCTATGGCAAAAAGTGTGGACCCAGATCAGACTGCTCCTATAGGAGCAGTCTATTCTGGGTCCACACTGTTTGCTTCTATACTTAATTCGTCAGTAATGCTAGGCAATTATTTGCAGAGACGACTTCAGCGGACGACATTTTCAGATGCATTTTTTTATTGGCACTTTAAGGATTAAGATTAAGATATTTGTTTTTTCTTATTTTTGAGTGGCCGTTTTACACATGTTTTACTGTAACAGCTTAAAAAAGTTTTACTTTCAAAATTCACATCCTTTGGCTCCTGTCCTTCTTCAATCTCCTTATCTTTCAGCTGTTGATTAACAAGTCTCAGCTTTCTGAAAACAAATGACAAATAAGCTACATTAACAAGTCTGAGCTTTCTGAAAACAAATGACAAATAAGCTAAATTAACAAGTCTCAGCTTTCTGAAAATGAATCACAAATAAGCCACATTATGGGTTTGCGATCAGATCTTGAGATTATAAAGCTATTTTCATGCTGAACTCAACTGAGCATGAAATATCAATTGCATTAACACTAAAATACTGAAAAATAAAGATTTTCTTGATTTAAAACTCTCAGATATTGTATTTATCCTGCTAATAAATCTCGAGGTTATAAAGCTCTTTCAGGCTCAAATCAATCGGAACAGGCTCTTCAGGGTTCATACAGGCAAGTATGAGTAAAATTCAAGGACTTCTAAAGCCTCTCCAACAGTTTTCAAGGACTTAAAATTAATGAAAAATACTGATCTAAGTGTTAATATTCTACTTCAGAAATGCTAGACTGAGATAATGGAGACATTAGTACTGGGAAATTAGTATAAAATTGTTGTGCCTATATATGCTGCACCAAATAAAGGAACAACAATAGTATACTGATTTAGGTCTCTAACAACAGTGCTAAGTCCTACAGTAAAAAGTAGAATTCAAAGACTTTTCAAGGCCTTTTAGTGATTTTCCAGTACTTTTCAAGGCAGATTGAATTTTTAAGGACTTTTCAAGAAAACCATCTAAATTCAAGTACTTTTCAAGCCTGTGCGAACCCAGCTCTTCAATAATCGATAATGAGTTTTCAGATCCAGAACTATGGTAAATGTCCTAAACTTTCAAACACTAGTGTTCTGCCAAAAAGCCCTTGACAAACAGCACAGACCCAGATCAGACTGCTTCTGTCTGATCAGGGTCTTCTCGGTTTGCTATTCAGACAAGCATTTTGTGAATTTCAGCCCTGTTAACCAACATTTTATTTGAAACCAGAAAGAGAAAAGAGTATTTTTTTTTAGAACATTTACGGTACTTCCAAATTATAACAGCAGTCTATATTGTAGGCAACTTTACTAGGCAATGACGTCAGTGTAAGATCTAGGGCATCTAAATTGTCAATATTTTCTTATCCCAGGGATTTTTTTTGCAATTTTGGGAAGGGGCCCTAGGGCAATTCAGATTGAAAAAATAGCCATCAGAGGAGATGGCAAATCCCCCGACCGAAAAGTAATTGATATGCAGTTACAATGGTGAAATGGAAAAACAAATATAGGTTTATGATGAGTGAATCATGTTTCTAGCACCGCGGCGGAGACGCAGGTCATTTTCAAACCATCCACAACTTGGCCAGCATATTATTTGCTGATTCATATGAAATGTTTCATTTTGAAACACCTGGAATGTTTGGTGTTCAGAGCAGAAGGTGTGAACAAGTGTGTATGACCAACATATAATAATGTTGTATTGTGGATGCTTTGAAGGTGCCAGTAAAAATTAACGAGAATAATGAAATGATAAAGAGAATACCTAAAACTGAAAGCAAGGAATAATTTCTAAGTAACTACATACATAATAGCTAAGTAGAATAGTTAAGTTGTCATCGGTATATGTAATACATCTTGAGTCACTCTGTATCTATATCAAATTTTATCAAACCAGAATATCTCAAAGCTATATGACTGGGACAACCATAATTGCATGTAACACACCTTCCTGACCAGACATAACCAACTTTATTTAAATTGTAATTTAAAAGCAATCATGCCTGCAGGTGATACACCAAGGGAGAAAATTCAAAAGGACAGTTAGGGGAGCAACCATTATTGCACAAGATACACTGTCTTCACCTGATATTTATGTATACCAAATATCATTAAAATATCTCTAAGTGTATAAGAGATATTGAGTGCACAAGCTTTCCCTATAAAGTTCATTCAAGAGAAGTAACTCTAAAGGATAACAAGTGGGAGCTGTCTTGACCTGATATATATGTATACTAAATATCATCAAAATATCTCAAATGATATGAGTCATTGAGCACAAAAGTTCATTCAAGGGAGATAACTCAAAGGGCTGTAAGGGAGAACAACCATTCTTGCATGTGACACACCGTTTTCACCTTATATATATGTCTACCAAAGTTCATAAAAATATCTCAAAGGGTATTAAAGTTATTGAGTGCACAAGCTTCCTCCTATAAAGTTCATTCAAGGGAGATAACTTATAAGTCCAGCAAGGGAGAACAACAATTCTTGAATGCAAGACACCCCCTTGACCTATTATACATATATACCATATATTATCAAAATATCTCAAAGGATATTAAAGTTATTGAGCGCACAAGCTTCCCCCTATAAAGTTCATTTAAGGGAGATAACTCAAAAAACATTAAAGGAGAGCAACCATTCTTGCACGCAACACACCGTCTTCACCTGATATACATGCATGCCAAATATTATCAAAATATCTCAAAGGGTATTAAAGTTATATAGTGCACATGCTTCCCCCTATAAAATTTAAATTTCACTCAAGGGAGATAGCTCAAAAGTCCATTAGAGGAGAGTAACCATTCTTGCACGCGACACACCGTCTTGACCCGATATACATGCCTACCAAATATTATCAAAATATCTCAAAGGGTATGAAAGTTATTGAGCGCACAAGCTTCCCCTTATAAAGTTCATTCAAGAGAGATAACTCAGAAGGCCAGCAAGGGAGAGCAACCATTCTTGCACGCGACACACCGTCTTGACCCGATATACATGCCTACCAAATATTATCAAAATATCTCAAAGGGTATAAAAGTTATTGAGCGCACAAGCTTCCCCTTATAAAGTTCATTCAAGAGAGATAACTCAAAAGGCCAGCAAGGGAGAGCAACCATTCTTGCACGCGACACACCGTCTTGACCCGATATACATGCCTACCAAATATTATCAAAATATCTCAAAGAGTATAAAAGTTATTGAGCGCACAAGCTTTTGTCTACGGACGGACAGACGGACGGACAGACGGACAGACGGACGGACGCCAGGCTGATCGCTATATCCCCCGATCCTTTTCGGGTCGGGGGATAAAAAGTAGCATGGTAAACCACTAAATTGGGAAATTTGTTATAGTGCATAATTATGTCTTTTTTGGTCAATAAAAAAACAAATAAGCTATTACACATACTATTGCCATTAAATTGAAGATTAAAATGTAGCTTGTGTGTTGACTGAATGAAAATTCCAATCTTCAAAAAAACAAAACCTAAATACAATTTTTTTCTTTTCTTTTCTTGAAGATTGGGATATTTTTCAAAATTGGGGAAAAAAGTCACCTAAATTCCATTAGGAATGGGGCCGCATTTCAGCCCCGAGAACACACAAAAAATCCTTGTATCCATCAGTTTAAACATCTGTTTTGTATGTTCAAAAGAACCGTCTCATCGAGACGGTTCTTCGATGAGACGGTTCTTTTGAGTACCCACAACAAATGTTTTGGTTGAGAAGTAAGAAAATTAGTATTTAAATATGAACTCTTTTGTAAAGGGCTGCAAAAGTACCTTCTTAGTTGACTGTTTTCACTTCTGAGTGGTTGAATAGCCAGGTCTATTTCCGTCTGGAGGTTAAAGGTCACCCCAAGCTGTGGTATGGTATCAACGGCAGAATCAATTTCCTTCACCAGACGAGAAACCTCAACATCCTCTGCAATAAATATAGATTATTACACGGTGTTTTTGATCCCAGCCCTGATCTCAGCCCGAGTAGACTGTATCAGCCTGAGCCCGAAGGCTGAGATCAGGGCTGGGATCAAAAACATCATGAAATAATTTTTTTATCATATACTTATGCGTGTTACAGAGGTAATGAAATAATCTATCAATTTCTTTATTTTCAGAATCACTAAATTAAGTGACTTTATCAGCTTCAACGGCTCAAAGGCATTTCCTCGATCATTTTGTTCGCGAAAACGTTGCGTGTGGTTATGACGTTGTAACGTTATGGTGTTCGAAAATTTGACTCTGACGACATTTTGTATGGAGAAACTCGGTGTAAGAAAATGGATAATTCAATGTTTTAAAGGTGTTATCAGTGCAATTTTGGTTGGAATCAGGTAAAAATATGCAAGAATACGTCCACTTTCTTCATTTTTTACAATTGTTTTGCAGATATTCTGTTTTTTCTCCAGGGCGAGATCAACTGCTTTGGAGGGCGGGACAGAAAAATATCAGCCCTGGTATCAGCCCTCTACATGACTTTTGGATCCCAGGGCTGGACAGCTCTATATGACTTGGTTGATACACTAGGGCCAAAAGTCTAGTATCAAGGGCAATACTAGTATAAGTATATGATAAAAGACAATTTTTAATAAAAGAGCAGAGATATGATTTCCAACAATGTGGCATTTTGACAAGTGTAGATTCATACCAACCTGTGTAGCCTACTTTTAAGCTTAGAAACTCCAAATGATGTTCGGTCAGTACCTTAACATTCATAGAATATTCAAGCGACTAGTAAAGGCTCTGATCAGACTGTGCGTATGCGCAGGCTGATCTGAGGCTTTGCTGGTCGCACATACCACATTGTTGGAAATCTCATGCACTGGCTCAAAACATATTCTTGCCCTCTTATAGCTCAAGACTATAAGAATACATTATGTGTGTGAAGGTGGGATAGAAAAGTCTGTCCCAAGGATCTCCGTTTGGCATCACCTGGCTTGCTGAGTGATAACAAACAGTGATTGTGAGGGATGGAAGTTTTCTATTGCATTCTCACACGAATTAAGCTATTCTTCTTCTTGCTCACCATCAAATACCACATTTTCTGCTTAAAAAGGGCCCACAGGAGCTCCTGAATATGCTGGGATGCGACATGACATGATTACATCACTTTAATTTAACAATGACGCCACTAAACAACCATGTGCGTAAGACTCCAATACAACAGCCCTAATGTGACAGCCTAGGTAAGATAACATGGGTAAGATAAGATTTTGTATTCCATGGTAAAATCTCAGATGATCATGTCCTTATCCGGTTTGCAAGAAAAGCTGTTCCATAGTTAAAAGGCAGTGCAGAATTTCCTTAGCCCATTCACATGACATGCTTAAACCATTACCACAACCTGCTGATCCAACCCATGTGACTACCAATCATAACAACTTAAACTATTTAACTGATTATTTTTTTAACAAAAGTAATGGCAATATAAAGTGCAACCCAAATTTTTGAATTATTGATTGACGTCAAAAATACTCTGACATCACTTAACCCATATCCCACTACTAAATCATTTTTCGTCTTTAAAATGTTATCTGCTGCATATATTCAAGTGCACTACAGACTATATTTTTTCATGGAAGCAATTAATATGAACTCTGATCTGGGTCCATATTGTTTGTAATATAGGCTACCCAAGGACATAAGCAGATTAGAGAAGCAGACGACAAAAGTCATTACTGTTGGGCTAAGGGTAAATGAACAAAATGTATTCATTATTATTGTTTGTTTGTTTGTTTTTTTATGTCCCAATTCAACAGCTATGGTCATGGCGGGATGGTCAGTTCACATAACCAAACTTTTTCCTGTGCAAGCTTGAACAAGCAGTCAACTATACTTTCGCTTGTAAATGACAACAACTCTTCTTGAATCAGCGGAAGGGAAGAGAATGGCCATAGAAATTATTTCATGATCAATCTCCACGAAAGTATGGGACAGGGGCCGGAGTTGAACTTGTGACCCCTGGATCTGCAGTCAGACACATATCTGCAGTCAGACACGCTACCGACTGCGCTATGGGGCCCTGGTAAAAATGTGTTCATTATAACCAGTATTTGATACTTAAAGGTCGAAGAAAAAGGGACATACATAGTGTCTTTTACTCTTTGAATGCTGCATAATTTTTCAAGATTTTGTCGGCTGCGGACTTTTCAAAACTTCCTTTGGGAATAACATCAGAGTGTCAAACAGCTGAGACCCAGATGCGACCTGACATAATGCCAGTCCTAAAATGGGTCCAAACAGTTTGCAAAGGTTATCAGCAGATGCCAAAATTAGCTGCTAACAGGCAAAGAGTTAAAGATGGGCAAATAGGATACAGTAAAACACATGTAAAGCGGTCACTCTCAAAAAGACAGAAAATTGGTTTTCAAGACCAAACGATCGCTTAATGCAGGTCAAAAGTATTGCAGAATGGGAGCATTCTTCAATACTTTAGATGGTTTTCAAGGACTTAAAGTTAATGAATAATACTGATCCAAGTGTTAAAATTTTTCTTCAGAAATGCTAGACTGAGATAATGGAGACATTAGTACTGACATTTAGAATAAAATTGCTATGCCTTTATTTGGTGCAGCATATGCTGCACAAAATATAGGCACAACATTTTTATACTTATTAAGTTCTCTATCTACAGTGCTAAATCATACAGAAAATAGTCAAATTCAAGGACTTTTCAAGGCTTTTAAGTGATTTTCAAGTTCTTTTCAAGGCAGATTTAATTTTCAAGGACTTTTCAAGAAAGCCCTCTAAATTCAAGTACTATTCAAGCCAGTGCGAACCCTGTGTACTCACTTGTAACTTTGGTGCATTCTCTCAGCTCTTTCAGAAGGTATCTCAGTTTTCTTGTCCCAATATCACCAGCCGCAACAGCCTGAGAGTGGGCTACACTGTGATAACTGGAACCTGAAACATTCTGTGACACCACTTGCTGTTGCCCTTGGTTACCACCAATCACTTGTGAGCCAGAACTACCTGACGTCTGATTGGCCAACTGAGCAACTTGTGTTGGATTCAGACCATATGCAACAGGCAAGCTGATTGGCTGATTTGAACCAGGAATTATGGGTAGCCCTGGAATATAGCCTATCACATTTTGTGTATTACTATCATTTGGAGTTGGAATGAAAACAAGTTTTCCATGACTGCTTCCACTACTGCCTGTTCCAGAAGTATCCTGGTTTCTAGGGGTTGTACTGATCTCCGAAATATTTTGTGAATGAGTTTGAGGTTCAACTGAAAAAGTATGGCTTCCTGCTGACTGCTGGGGAGTTTGAGGTGTATTCTGTGGCACATCCCTCTCTGGGGCTTCATGAATATTCTGCTCAACAGTTTGTTTATTCTGATGTTGCTTTTCAACATCAGATCTAACAGGAGGTTTAGCACCAGACAGGTCCAATTTTGCACTTTCTGATTTTTTCAGATCAGAGGAGGCTTTACCACCGCCAGATTTACGATGAATCTGGTAAAGACCATTTTCTTTTTGATAAACAATGCTGGAATCACTATTATTTCTTATCTGATTTCCTGCATCTGGCCTAGGAAGGGGCATATAATCTGTGCCCCTACTGTCACTAGTTGCTGCAGATTTTTCTGATCTACCAGACAATGGCTCTTCTTGTTCCCTGCTTTCATGAACTTCCCCAATTGGTTGCTGGGACAAAGGCAAAGGTTCAACACCAGGTGGCTTAGACTGGTTCTGTTGCAATTCAGTGTTCAGGATCTGAGGTGAAATGGTCTCCTTGTACCAGGACAACGGAGGTTGAAAGCCAAGTGAGTCTCTGGATATGTATGGTTGAAATGCAGTAATACTACTATCTCTTCTGTCATCTTGATCAGTGCTAGGGCTTGGCTGAAGCTGGGAAAACACTTGTAAAACACCTGATTCACTGGAAGACTGAATTGGAAGAAAACCAGTCTGAGGATGACTGGGCATAAATCCTGAACCAGTCTGAGGATGACTAGGCAAAAATCCTAAACTTCCTGTTCCTGTAACTGGACCAGACTGTGTCACAGTCTGACCTGGTGAAACCTGACTGTCTAGCTGTCTTCTCTGTGACTCAACTTGTCTTCTTATGGGATCTAAACCAGGATCACTCTCACTCTGACCTTCACCTTGTTTTTCAATCTGGACCAAACCGGTTTCATCCTGAAGCTGCATGGCTTTATTAACTTCAAGTTGTTTATAAATATTAATCATGTCTGCCATATTCTTCAAGTGGGACAGAGTGGGTGTGTTTGATTTAGATGAGACAGCTGAAATATCTCTTTCAGGGATTTCTTGTGTAGATGTTTCAATGTTACTGGGAAGCTTGGCTGCTCCAGCATGATCAGTGAGATGCTTGTCAGGATCAGGAGTTGAGGAGGCCAGTCTGAAGTTAAACACTGGGTTAGCTGTCTGACTGATCTCATGTTGTGGTGGAAAGTGTTGAAGGTATGTGGAGGCTCCATAGGGAAAACCATAGCCTATAAAAGAAACATGTACTGTCGTGCCAGCCAAGAGTGACAGTGACGTCATGTTTTGTTTACAAAGTAATCAGAGACTTAAAATCCATAAATCACTTATGTATTAATCCTATCTGCAGGATAAGATTAATACACAAGGGCTCTATCGATTGCATTAGCTCAAGTGGAGTGTACAAGTTAATAGTTTACTTAGAAATTGTAAACAAACCATGATGTCACTGTCACTCATGGCTGGCAGGCCAGTAGCATATAGGTCAAGAAAAACATTTTAGAGCATAAAATTGTGAAAATTTTCTTATTCATCCGTTTTCACATATGTTTTGGGTGCTCAAAAGAACTGTCTCATTGAGATGGTTCTTTTGAGTACCCACAACATATGTTTTGATTGAGAAGAAAGAAAATTGATTTCTTATTTAATAAGCATGCTTATTTAAGGGCTTGACTGGAGATTAGCTGACTGTAGACAATTCTCTGAAATTTAGACTTAATTCCATTTACCCTGACAAAACACACAAAATAGCCTGACCATGAAAAGTGTTTCAATTTTTCCCAGACATTTAGAACCCATCATGATCCAATAATATCCCTATTTCAATTTTCATCGGACTTCCTGAGCTATTGCAGGATACCATGCTATAAAGAGTATCTTACATAAGTGCTCATGTATTATTGAATTTATTAAATGAGTTGTGGGAAAAAGAGATAAATGCCAGCCTTGCTCAAGCGTATTGTTGGAGACATAGTGTTCCACAAACGTGTGCACTGTTAATCATCATTTTATTTATGGAATGGCCCAAAAATGGCTAAAATAAAGATGCTGAAAATTTATCAAAATTTTTTTTGCATCAATATACTTCTTCATGCACTACTTCAATATATGTCTGTAACATACCTGCAAAGTATTAAAAGGATGTATACTATACCTGTATACACTGAAGGCTGTAGGATGCGCTGATTTCAGAGTATGCACTATTGGCAATAATGCAAACACCATACAAGCCACATCTTTCCTACCAAAAATGCATTGACCAATGGTTAAGGTGTGGTGCAAATTTGGTTACAATCGGACAAATGCTACATAAGTTATTAATACATCAAAAATTTTGACGGATGGCAGAATAACCTACAGGCTGAAAAAGTATACTCCCTAAAACTATCAGGGTTCGCACAGGCTTGAAAAGTATTTGAATTTAGAGGGCTTTCTTGAAAAGTCCTTGAAACTAAAATAAGCCTTGAAAAGTACTGGAAAATTGCACAAAGGCCTTGAAAAGTCCTTGAATTCTTCTATTTTCAGTAGGAATTTACACTGATGATAGAGATCTAAATCAGATAAAATTGTTATGCCTTTATTTGGTGCAGCAAATGCTGCATCAAATAAATGCACAACAATTTTATACTTATTTTCTAGTACTATTATTTATCCATTATCTCAGTCTAGCATTTCAGAAAGAGAATTTTAACACTTAAATCAGGATTTTTCATTAACTTTTGTTTTAGTCCTTGAAAACTGTAGGATAGTCCTTGAAAAGTCTTTGAATATCACTCAAACTTGCCTGTACGAACCCTGACTATGTTAAAATATAATTGCCCTAAATATTTAGACAGATAGACATGCGCATACAGTGTAGGAGCAGTCTGGTCAAGGTTAACATAGGTCTATATAACAAAAATTTTTCAGCGTAAAATTGTAAATATTTTCTTAACCATATTTTTAAGCATATGTTTTGGGTGCTCAAAAGAACGGTCTCATTGAGACGGTTCTTTTGAGTACCCACAACATATGTTTTTGGTTGAGAAATAAGAAAATTAATTGTTTGGTATGCACTCTTTAAAGGCCTGTTACCCTTTCATCATTATGCTTTACACACCATATAAGATTGTACAGAGATTTTCCTAGGCCTGAATTGGGGCCGTAGATCGTCCCCTTCCCAATTCAAAAAGGTGAAAAACCTCCCAAATTGTGTTTATTATTCCCATTTTCTTAATTCTACATTGGTGAAAAATTTACGAAAATTTGAACAAAAAAGCAAGGTTACAGATGCATAAAAATTTGCATAAACATGTGAATGAAAACATGTTTATGCATGAAAATTTGCAGAAAAATGTGAATGACAACACGTTTTCATTCACATTTTTATGCAAATTTTCATGAGTTTTTATGAAGGACAATTAAAGCAACAAATATGTTACAGCTTTACACTGCTAATTTCTAATATGGTTTTAAAAATTGGTGATCCAGTTCTTTTAGATTGCATCAAGTTTTCCCAATTTCGATGGTCCAAATACCTTTTCCCAAATTCAACAGGCCACTGGCCCAGGACTTCAGTAAGGTAGGAAAATCCCTGTTGTAAAACAATTGATGGGAAAAGGGAGATAAATCTTACTTACCTGGACTGAAAGCTCTTTGAGGACTACTTGTGACTTCATTCAGTGCCTTCGGCTTTGGAGGGCTAGGTAACTTTTTGGGACTCTTTGACTTCACTTTACCTACATAAAAACATAGGTTTAGATAAACAAAAGTTTTCAGCGTAAAATTGTAATAATTTTCTTACCCATAATTTTTAGCATATGTTTTGGGTGCTCAAAAGAACCGTCTCATTGAGACTGTTCTTTTGAGCACCCACAACATATGTTTCGGTTGAGTAATAAGAAAAATATTTTTCTGTTACGCCCTCTTCACTAAAGGCCTAATAAAAATATATAAGTTTAACTCCTTGCCTGCTAGTGGTGAATTTTGCAATCTACTGATGATCTTTGCAAACAGTTTGGACCCAGATCAGACCCAGCATTGTGTTGGGCCTTACCTGGATCCAAGCTGTTAGACACTCTGATGTTATTCCTGAAGAAAGCTCTTTGAGGACTACTTGTGACTTCGGCTAAAATGGGTTAAAAATCAACCTGGAATAGACATGAACTTTTCTTCTTTTCTTCCTCGGAATGTGCAGATCTTCAACGGAATGTGTGCACTCCCAGGGCTCAACCTGCCATTAACCATTGTAGCCATTTGCTACTAAAAATGTAGAGTGGCTACAAATATAAGTCATTGGCTAAAGGTTCAAATATTAAAAGTGTATTTTGATCAGCTTTTAGATTTCCAAAATTGCTTTTATCATTCCTTCACACTTTATAATTGTGCCATATTTTACTCTTTGAATGCTGGAATTTTTTCAATACCATCAGGGTGCCAAACAGTTTAGATCCAAATCAGGCCGAAGGTTTTGTCGGACCTGATCTGGCTCAAAACTGTTTGCTAAGGTCATCAGCAGATGACAAAAGTCACCACTAGCAACAAAGAGTTAAATACATGACAACATCTTGATACTACTTTCTGGCTAAAGCCTTGGCTTTGGCTCCAACTTTGTCCATTTTGCTATAGTGTTGGCTACAACAAATTCTGAGCCAGGACAAGCCCTGATTCCAGTGAAGATCTATGAATTATGATTAAAAAATCAAATAAATCATAAACTATCTACCCTGGCTGTAACCTGAACCACAGATTTGTTTTTACTTGGCCTTACAGTAAAATCTGTGTAAAACGGCCACTCAAAAAAAGACAAAACAAAGATCTTAATGACAAATGGTAGCTAAATGAAGGTAGAAAGTATTGCAGAATACTCCCCTCGGAGCATTCTGCAATACTTTTGACCTGCATTAAGTGATAATTGATCATGAAAACCAATTTTCTGTCTTTTTGAGAGCGGCTGTTTTACACAGGTTTTACTGTACCAAAGTAACCTGAATCACAGATTTGTTTTTATTTAGCCTTACCTTTTTGTTTACTTTTTACGTGAGAATTTTCTCACACATTTCCATGTCATTGAATGTGTCAGTCACCTTATTAAGAGGCTGCCTACCTACCCTGGCTATAACATAAACCACAATTTTGTTTTTACTTGGCCTTACCTTTTTGCTTACTCTTTAAATGAGTGAGAATTTTCTCACACATTTCCATGTCCTTGAATGTGTCAGTCACCTGGTCACCTGAGTCATTGGAATAGAGGGAGTACCCAGCTTCCACTCTGGGGGCAGGCCTCTGTTTACCATTCTTTTCTTGTTTACCTCTGAAATATTCAGGAATTGTAATGAAAAAACATGTAAGTGTTGGAGATTAGGATAGTAGAGGGAGTACCTGCTTCCACTTTGGGGGCTGGCCTCTGTTTACCATTCTTTTGTTTACTTCTGAAATATTCAGAAATTGTAATGGGAAAACATGTAGGTGTTGGAGATAAGGACAGTAGTGGGAGTACCCAGCTTCCACTCTGGGGGCGGGCCTCTGTTTACCAGTCTTTTCTTGTTTACTTCTGAAATATTCAGAAATTGTAATGGGAAAACATGTAAGTGTTTTAGATAAGGATAGTAGAGGGAGTACCAAGCTTCCACTCTGGGGGCCGGCCTCTGTTTACCATTCTTTTGTTTACTTCTGAAATATTGAGGTATTGTAATGGGAAAATATGTAGGTGTTGGAGATAAGGATAGTAGAGGGAGTACCCAGCTTCCACTCTGGGGGCCGGCCTCTGTTTACCATTCTTTTGTTTACTTCTGAAATATTCAGGAATTGTAATGGGAAAACATGTAAGTGTTTTAGATAAGGATAGTAGAGGGAGTACCCAGCTTCCACTCTGGGGGCCGGCCTCTGTTTACCATTCTTTTGTTTACTTCTGAAATATTCAGGAATTGTAATGGGAAAACATGTAAGTGTTTTAGATAAGGATAGTAGAGGGAGTACCCAGCTTCCACTCTGGGGGCCGGCCTCTGTTTACCATTCTTTTGTTTACTTCTGAAATATTCAGAAATTGTAATGGGAAAACATGTAAGTGTTTTAGATAAGGATAGTAGAGGGAGTACCCAGCTTCCACTCTGGGGGCCGGCCTCTGTTTACCATTCTTTTGTTTACTTCTGAAATATTCAGGAATTGTAATGGGAAAACATGTAAGTGTTTTAGATAAGGATAGTAGAGGGAGTACCCAGCTTCCACTCTGGGGGCCGGCCTCTGTTTACCATTCTTTTGTTTACTTCTGAAATATTCAGGAATTGTAATGGGAAAACATGTAAGTGTTTTAGATAAGGATAGTAGAGGGAGTACCCAGCTTCCACTCTGGGGGCCGGCCTCTGTTTACCATTCTTTTGTTTACTTCTGAAATATTCAGGAATTGTAATGGGAAAACATGTAAGTGTTTTAGATAAGGATAGTAGAGGGAGTACCCAGCTTCCACTCTGGGGGCCGGCCTCTGTTTACCATTCTTTTGTTTACTTCTGAAATATTCAGGAATTGTAATGGGAAAACATGTAAGTGTTTTAGATAAGGATAGTAGAGGGAGTACCCAGCTTCCACTCTGGGGGCCGGCCTCTGTTTACCATTCTTTTGTTTAGTTCTGAAATATTCAGAAATTGTAATGGGAAAACATGTAGGTGTTGGAGATAAGGATAGTAGAGGGAGTACCCAGCTTCCACTCTGGGGGCGGGCCGCTGTTTACCATTCTTTTGTTTACTTCTGAAATATTCAGAGTTATTATGAGAAACATGTCAGCATTTAGGTTAACCTTTTCACAGGTTTAGATAAAAAAAAAATTTCAGCGTAAAATTGTAAATATTTTTTTACCCACAATTTTTAGCATATGTTTTGGATGCTCAAAAGAACCGTCTCATTGAGACGATTCTTTTGAGTACCCATAACATATGTTTTGGTTGAGAAATAAGAAAATTAATTTTTTGGTACGCACTCTTAACTAAAGGCCTGCTTTTGTATTCAGGAAACCCCTAAACTGATACTTTTACAAACAGTGAAGACCCAGATAAATTGCAGGTTATTGCTGCCATTCTTATGCTGCCTTTTAACAAGGTCTACATATAGACAAGTTTTTGTAAAATTCAAGGAGTTTTCAAGGATTTCTAAAAGACTTTCCTACTGTGTTCAAGGACTGAAAACTTATGAAAAGTACTGATTTACACTTTAAAATTCCTCTTTGGAAATGCTAGAGTCCATTATTAAATATAGCAAGAAGTGAGCAAAGCTCACATACCCCCGGCTGTATCCATCAGAGGTTGTAACACTTTCAGAGAAAAGACAAAATCATAATCCTAAATCAAGTAGTTTCTGAGAAAACTTTAATGAAAAATGTCCATATGTGTTATATAAGAGTGATAAAAGGAAAAATTGAAAATTTGAAAAAAGAAGGCAAAATGAGGATTAGCACCTTAATTTTCAATTACACAATACACTTTGCCTACCTGAAAGTACACACAAAATTTCATAATCCTAAATCATGTAGTTGCTGAGAAAACTCTGACGAAAAATGTCCATATGCAATATATAGGAGTGAAAGAAAGAAAAAATGAAAAATTGAGAAAGGCAAAATGACCTTTAGCATCTTTATTTTCATTTACACAATAAACTTAGCATACCTGAAGGTTTACACAAAATTTGAAAACACTGGCTCCAATAGGAACCAAGAAATCTGCGACAGAAATTTTCATTGGAGAGAAAGAAAAATGAATAAATAAAGGGACTACTAGCAATATGTGGCTGTTTTTTTTGTGACACAATACAACTCATCACTATCAAGCTTTGTACCAAATTTCAGAATCCTAACTCAAGTAGTTGCTGAGAAATCTTTGACAGAAAAAATGTCCATATGTATTATATGAGTGAAAGAAGGAAAAAATGAATAATTGAAAAAAGAAGGCAAAATGACCTTTAGCATAATAATTTCCACTTACAAAGTACACTTTGCCTACATGGAGGTGTACACAAAATTTTAAAACACTGGCTCCTATAGAAGCTGAGAAATCTGTGAATCAAATTTCCATTTGAAAGAAAGAAAAATGAACAAATAAATGGACAGATAAGCAATATGTGGCTGTTTTTTGTTACACAATACAACTCATCACTATCAAGCTTTGTACCAAATTTCAGAATCCTAACCCAAGTAGTTGCTGAGAAATCTTTGACGGAAAAAAAAGTTTACAGACAGACAGACACTCAAACATAATTACAGAAAAGGCAATAACTATATACCCCCTATATACTTCCTACTGGGGGTATAATAAAAGGAATGATAAGCAATATGTGGCTGTTCTTTTCTTACACAATACAACTCATCACTATCAAGCTTTGTACCAAATTTCAGAGTCCAAACTCAAGTGGTTGCTGAGAAATCTTTGACAGAAAAATGTCCATATGTATTATATAAGAGAGAAAGAAGGATAAAATGAAAATTTGAAAAAAGAAGGCAAAATGAGGATTAGCATCTTAATTTCCAATTACACATTACGCTTTGGCATCCTGAAGATGTTAACAAAATTTGAAAACTCTGGGTCCAATAGGAGCTGAGAAATCTGTGACAGAAATTTCCATTGGAGAGAAAGAAAAATGAACAAATAAAGGGACTGATAAGCAATATGTGGCTGTTCTTTTCTTACACAATACAACTCATCACTATCAAGCCTTGTACCAAATTTCAGAATCCTAACCCAAGTAGTTGCTGAGAAATCTTTGACGGAAAAAAAAGTTTACAGACAAACAGACACAATACAACTCATCACTATCAAGCCTTGTACCAAATTTCAGAATCCTAACCCAAGTAGTTGCTGAGAAATCTTTGACGAAAAAAAAAGTTTACAGACAAACAGACAGACAGACAGACAAACATAATTACAGAAAAGGCAAAAAACTATATACCCCCTATATACTTCGTACCGGGGGTATAATGATATTAGTTTTAGAAAATTAGTATAAAATTTGGTTGGGTGTCTTTATTTGGTGCAGCATATGCTGCACCCTGCACCAAAGAAAGGCACCACAATTTCATACTGATTTTGGTTTCAAAAACAGTGTTGTATCCGTCGAATCAGTGTCAAATCAGTGTTGAATCCTCCTGTAAATGGTAAAATTCAAGGACTTTTCAAGGCCTTTAAGTGTTTTCAAGTACTTTTCAATGCAAATTTAATTTTCAAGGACTTTTCAAGACAGTCCTGTATATTCAAGTACTTTTCAAGCGGCCTGTGCGAACCCTGGGTCTACATGGTTTGTAAAGCTAAAAAAGATCTTCATACAAAAGAATATGTTTTTATATAATTTATTATAACCTGCAACCCCTATATATGTCAGAGATTTACATCATGTTGAAATTCAGGGGTCCATTGGACAAAAAGATTTAAAAAAACCCAAGGGTCCAGTCTTAATTTTCAGGGGTCCACAAGAACATAAAACATCATTCCATAATTGCTAAAATGTGAAAATTGGTACAAATAGCAGCTATTGCTACTCTTTTGGCTGTTTGCAGAGGACTGTGTCCTGTATAGGAATATACATTCGCTTCAGGACTGTTTAATCTTGCAAGAGGACCTCACTAGCTTAGGCCAGTGGGACTCTGATTAGCAAATAAAAAGGGTAGGTGCATTAAGGGGCTATTTTGGCCCCCTCTAGAGCCAAAAACTGAAAATTGCTTTTCACCAATTTCTTTTGATTGGTTTATTAGAAGAATAATTGAAGTGTTAAATTTCTGCATTAATTTAAATTTTACCGTTGCTATGGTAACAAAATGGCCTACAAAATAGGCTTAAAACAGAGAAACTGCCATCTTAGACCAAATTAAAGGCTTTTGGAGACGGATATATACTTAAAGCCAAAAGTAACTTTACACTTTGAACTACTGAATATATCTTTACTGTTTTGGATTTAACTAAATGAAATATTGCAACGAGTTGCTGGTACCCGCCCTAAACCTAATGCACGAAAAACAACTTAGGTAAATTAATCTTCTTTCGAGTTATCTATGCTTTCATAAAAAGCACAAAATAAGCATTTCCTAACAAAATCCAAAGTAAACCTAGGATTTGAACACGCTATTTTAAGAAACATTGATTGCCCATTAAAAATACTGCAAGACATTTTGTCTCTGGCGAATAGTTTGTTTTTGGTAGCATCTTAAAGTTGGTTCACTTTGAAATTATCTCCCTTTGAATTAAAACTATAGTAAACTTTAGTCCCTGCAAAAAAGCTTCATCTCAGATGACATTTGGATTTTTTATCAGCGATTTGTTGGGACTTCTGCCTTGAGTATGTGACAAGATAATCTGATAAAAATTCCCATCGGTTTGGAAGAAAAACGGCAAACAATTTCTAATGGGAAATTCCATTGAAAGCACTGTAAAGTTCACAAAAGGGTGTATGTACGTAAAAACACAACTCTAATTTGTGTTACTCAAAGTGTGATCCAGGCTGATTTGAACTTTAAACAACAATTCAATAGCCTGTCTTTCAGACTGGTTCTTGAAATTAAAAAATGTCCAATCGCAAAGCTACAGTAACACATCCAAAAGTGATGCACTTTGGAAAAGTTTATTTTGCCCCCTTGCTTCTTTCATTGGGGCACTTTAGTTGCATTTATGACAGTAAAAACATGAAATTCAACTGTCATATGAATAATTGATTGAAGTTTAATATGAATTAAACACACTTAAAATTCCACTCACCAATACCCAGAAATGGTATATATAATAACAGTGTAAAGTTACTTTTGGCTTTAAGTATATTAAGAATTAGATATCAGCACAGCTAAATACCAAAACATCCTTTTAATATGTTGTGTGCCATGGTAATTCAAATCTTCTGTTAAAATATCTGCTTGGTATTTGCTTGTGCTCTATAATAATTTCTCTGTCAAACCTCTCAATCAGACCTGGGGCCAAATACTTTGAAAAGTATTCAAATACATTACAATTACTTTGACTTATCAATGATTACAATTACATTACAATTACAGGACCTGTAGAAATGTAATGATTACAATTACAATTACTTTAGAAATGTAATCAAATACATTACTAATTACTTTTGAAGTTTTTATTTAAAATTGCAATGCTATATAGTACTCACATTTAAAATCATAAAGACCGATAGGGTCTTTGAAGTTATATATAAAGCCATGTCCTATACTGTTATTTCTTAAATAAATGAATAATAATTAGCTATGAAATTTTATTCAAGTTCTCATTAAAGTTAAACAAATATACATATATACAATATGCGTAGGTTTTAAAGTTTGATACATCATACATTATATCTGCCTACATACTTTATAGATCTATTTCACTATACAGTACCACATAGCAAGATAGATTTATAAAGTATGTAAAATGGAAATTGTCTGTTACACAAGTGCAACCTTTTGCTCAGTCAGCTATTTTTAAATTGTTACTTTGATGATTACATTTAATCATCATAAGTTTTTCAAATGTGTCATCTTTGAGGGAACATCTTTCAGGCCTAAAAACTTTGCATGCTATGCTGAATAAGCATTCTTCATTTAACCTTGACACATGTATTTCCGGAAGATTCTGATGGGAATACAAAATGGCTCAAAACTAGTGTTGTGGGTGCGCAGTGGCTCAGTGGTAGACTCAAGACCAAGGGGCCACGGGTTCAAGCCTCACCGGCATCACTGTGTTGTGGTCCTTGAGCAAGATACATTTATCTTAGCTCAGTACTGGTTCAAACCAGGAAGACTCGCCCCTGTTTAACTGAAAGACTGTTGATGGGACATAAAGAATCAAATCAAACAAAAACTAGTGCTGCAATTGTGCATTGATTTAATGATGTGATGGAAATAAACACTTGCAACTCACTATTGGAGGAAAAACAGTTATTTAGCCATTCCACAAGAAAATGTTCTTTTGTGTAATAACCTTTGTCCAGTTTGCACACATATACAGGTAGCTTTTAAGAAGGTCATAAGTACCTTTTCACATGAGCTAGCTGTATTCAATGACAAAAGATTTTAACACCTTTGATAGTCTTCCTTTTATGGTCTGGATTTTATGAATTTACATAGGAAATCAGCTAGGCATGTCAAAATGAACAGAACTAGTTTTGTTTCTCAAAATTTCTTTAAAGGCCTTCAGCAAATAGGAGAAACAGAAATGCCGTCAAGAGTAAATTTTGGGAGAAAATGTACCTTATTCCATGTTAAGTTGTCTATTGCCATATTTTTTAAATTTTAATTTTTGAATAAAAAAATGGTTTTTAATTTTTATACAAAATGCAATTAATCTTAAGCACCATGTTAAGTCTGAAGCTGACTAAATATTTTAAAGTGTGCTACTTTATTGTCTACAAAAGTCAATATGTTTTATTTATCCTGTGTTCTTTTTCTCATTCATAGATCTGAATTAAAATATTACCATTAGTCACCATTTTGTTTCTTGTGTTGTTGGGCAAATTTTCTAAGTAAATAGCCAAATGTATTTGAAAAGTATTTGAAAGTAATTATAATTACAGCTGAAATATTTTCAGTAATTATTAGAATTACATTACATGTATTTGAAAAAAAAAACATGATTACAATTACATTTGATTACTTTGAAAATTGTATTTAATTACAATTACTGATTACGATTACCCCAGGTCTGCTCTCAATTTTGCTCAAAAATGGTCAATTTCCTATTTTCAGCCTATTTTGGCGACCATTTTTGTCACCAGACCAAGTAATTTGAAACTTTTACAGTTTGGTTTTTGTTCTAATAAACTCATAAGAACAAATTGGTGAAACAATTTTTATATTTTAGCACTATAAGGGGGCCAGAAAAGCCAAAACGTAGCTCTTTAATGTAGCCAAACGTCACTCAATGAGAGTAACTTGGCATCAGAATCACACACAAAAAACAACAACCATACTTCTTGAATCAATATGTATGGGATAATCCACAGTGATTTTATTTGGCCATTTTTTCAGCCTTATATGGGACATAGGGCCACTTAAGCAAAAAGCTTTAGCGTAAAATTGCTATTATTTTCTTATCCATCAGTGTAAACATGTGTTTTGGGTGCTCAAAAGAACCATCTCATCGAGACGGTTCTTTTGAGTACCCACAACATATGTTTTGGTTAAGAAATAAGAAAAATAATTTTCGGTCACAGGCTCTTATCTGTGGGCCTGATGGGAGTCATTCCCAATCCAAATATGGCCCTTTATTTTCCCAATTTCATGTATTTTAACACTTATTTACCCAATTTTTATGACATATTTTCCCAAATGTCCAGGAAAAAGTAGCTTCCTAAAATCCCAAATAAAATCACAGATCCATCAGAATGAAAATGGTTCTGGTGACCAAGGTTGCATACTTGGAATGGAGCACTTACTTTTTTACTGGCTGTTGTTTCACTCCAGTCTTGCTGCTTATGGTTTTAGCTTTTGTGACAGGCTGTAAATATAAAAAAGTACAAAATCACGCCTTTAGTTAAGGCAAAATAAAAAATACCTTTGTTTAGGTAACCAGACCCTACCTAAATTTACTGGTGAAACCTAGAATTTTTCAGGTTTTCTGGAAAAAAAACATATAATTTTATGCATTTTGAAAGGCGAAATGCCTTTCAAAATGCATGAAATTATACATTTTTTCCCAGAAAAAAATATGTGTGCCTACCCTACCTAAAACTTTCAGACCCAAAACTCACTTATTTTTTTATTTGGCCTAAGTTTGCATAATAAAAATCCTATTTCTCATTAAAATATATGTTGTTGATATTTTAACCAACCACCATATACATGTAGAACAACCAAATAATGATGATTTCTTAAAATGTTATGATATATGCAGGATTCATATTTGAACTGTGCATTCAAATTTATCACAAAAATTAAGAGAATATGAATTGTGTATGCATAGGTCTTAACTAACTTTACCAACAATAATATTACCCCCCCCCCCCCCCCCATTTTCAAAATCTACTTCCTGTTTTTTCTGGACATACTCAGAGACTTGACCCTTCATCTTTACCAACAAGAATAGGACTTTCACCCCATTTTCAAAATCTACTTCCTGTTTTTTTCTGGACATACTCTGAGACTTGACCTTTCATCATGTATACATGGAAAGGCCTGTGTCCTGTCATGATCTTGGTCAAGTAAAAAAAAAAGATGTGGGGCTTTACACTGTTGTAAAATTTTAATTGTCAAAGGATTAAATTATATTTTAAGCATAAAAAATTAAAAACATTGGTTCACATACAAAGTAATTGAACCCTGTTGTCATACCAAAAGGTCCACATAGCATGCAAAGGGGCATGATAGAAGCTGTAATTTCTATTAACTCTCATGAACAAATTTTCAAATTCCTATTGTTTTTGGAAGGATCTACATACACTTTTCTGAAAAAAATTCAGAATAATTTAAGGGATATTATCTCAAGGATACAATATACCTGCGACTTTGTCTTCACAGCAACTGCTGGCTTTTTACTGGCATTGTTAGGTTTGGCAAACATTGTTGACCCTGAAAAATTGAAACAGGCCTCCTGAATGTGTACAGTAAAACGGCCACTTTCAAAAAGACAAAAAAATTGATTTTCAAGACTAATTATTGCTTAATGCAGGTCAAAGTATGGCAGAATGCTCCAAGGCGCATTCTGCAATACTTTTGACCTTCATTAAGCTACCATTTGTCACATTTTTGTTTTGTCTATTTTTGAGTGGCTGTTTTACACAGGTTTTACTGCATCTGAAAATTGTAATTCTCTTTTCTCAACCAAAACATATGATATGGGTAAACGGTACTCAAAGGAACTATCTCATTGAAACCATATGTTTAATCTAAATGGTAAGAATATAACTACAATCTTGCTAGCATTTCTGTCATTTGCTGATATATTTTTTTCAAAATCAACTTTTGCTTTTTTTTTATTTGATTCTTTACGTCCCAGGCAAAAAAAAATTCAGTTATGTCGGGACAGGTCTTCCTGGGTTGAACCAGTACCAAGCAAGGATAAATGTATCTCGCTCAAGGACACAACGCAGTGACGCCGGTGAGGTTCGAACCCGCAACCCCTAGGTCTCGAGTCAAGCACTCTACAACTGAGCCACTGTTCTTCCTGATCAACTTTTGCAAAAAAAAATCTTTCAGTATGTATTTTGATCAGGTTTGCACAATTAATGTTTTTTCAGGCCTAATCTGGGTCCAAACTTGAAGACAACACTAGTAGGCAAAGAGGCAACTTAACAGTGATTGATACAACTTTACTGTATTTTGATGATGCCAGACTAAACATCAAAAACAAAAAATAGCTGTTAATGCCAATCACTAAAGATAAGGCCTTTACCATGTTTACTCTTCTACAAACCCCAACGGGACCCTCTATTATTCAGTTTTTCAATATGCATTCTTTCTGGGTGATGTTATTTACAAAAATTTTGTCCGTAATCTAACAAATTGGGCCAATTACTGAATCTGGCCTATTACCAAATCAGGCCTTAAAATGGTCAAAAAGTTTTTTTCCATTTCATGTAGATAAAAGTATTTCTAGCATCATACGGGCCTCTACCCGAGAAAACCTGTCTTCGGGGGTTTGCAAACAACAAAGGCGCAGACAGCCTGTGCATACGCCCAGTCTGATCAGCGCCTTTGTTATTCCCTAATTGGAAAGTATCTAATCTAGACTTACTTCGAGCAAAATTTCAGTTGTCTAGCTAGTCTCTGTAGCTGAGGAGACTGGTTTGAATCTCACTTTGTCAGAAACCCTGAAGATAGATTTTTTCACGCCGCGGCCCATATAAAAATCACTGTAGTTAGTGAGTATGAAATGCTGCTGTTGTATGGATTCCTGATGTTTGCCTTCCTTTTTACTTTGTTAAGCTTTCACCTGATGTGCGCTGTAGTATCTTATTTTTGTCTTAGGCCAAATAAAAAATACCTGTGTTTAGGCAACCAGACCCTACCTTAATTTACTTGTGAAACCTAAAAAAAATCAGGTTTTCTTGAAAAAAAATTTTTTTTATGCATTTTGAAAGGCCAAATGCCTTTCAAAATGCAAAAGATTATATTTAAAAAAAAAAAAAAAAAAAAAATAAATTAAAAAAATATTTGTGCCTACCCTACCTAAAATGTTCAGACCCGTTACCTGAAACACACTTTTTTTGTCTTATGAAACAAAACAATGTGGGTTCAGATCAGCTGGCTTCATATTCACAGCTTTTTTTTTTCATTCCAACGATTGTGCTGGAAAAGTAGAGAATATGATCTGCATGTATATTATGCTTAGACATATGCGTAGTAAGCACCTTTAGAACAACCTATGCTCACATCTCGTTTGTTTGTAGTTGATCTAAGGCCCCCAGATAAGAGTGCGTAACTGAAAATTATTTTTTATTTATCAACCAAAACATATAATGATATGTTGTGGGTACTCAAGTGAACCGTCTCAATGAGACGGTTCTTATGAGCATCCAAAACACATGTTTAAACAGATGGATATAAGAAAATAGTCGCAATTCAACGCTAAAAATATTTGCTTAACTGGCCCAATGGATCTACCAGTACCACCATATAATGGCTGACCTACACTGTTTGCATTCCACCAGGGCAATTGTTTATAACAAACTTTACATATTCTAGTTCTACACATTTCATATACAATGCACTTTCTTTAAATTGGGATCGATCCCGAAAGTTTACGGTCCAAAAAATTTGCAGAAGTAGATAGGCCTAACAGCCGTCTGCTGAGCACAAGCAAAGTGGCAAGACTAATGCAACACAAAGTTTCAAAAATGAGACTGACATGGAGTGGCAACCAAACACTTTTAATCAAATGACAGTTTGTCAACAGGCCTCAAATCACTGCTCGGTCACAAAGCAAGTTTCAACTTGTTCTGCAAAAATGTCGCGATTTTAATGCTTCTTTTGACAATTTCAAGAAGAAGAAAACAATATGCCTTAGATTGTCATTCACTAAAAAGCAGTATATTGTTTGATTTACGTTAATTTGGGCCTTTAGACGCCAGGAGGACCAGAAAATATGATCAAGATCACATCCCTGAAACTGTTCAAATTTTCAGCCAAAATCTGAACCTAACAACACATGTAAACAACACCTTCAACTTCCGGTATTTTTGAGAAAATAGTGCAACTATTTTATTAAAAAAAAAACCGAGAAAATAGGCATAAGAATTAGGTTTTGAAATCAAATTATTAATAAGTTATTTTTTAATTGTAAAGATTTAAACATTTTATTGTGATAAATGAAAACTCAGAAAAAATCTGCGGATTAATAAAATAGCGTAGACATAAAATCCTTACTATTCATTTTATCTGGACAAGTATATAGCTTTCGTAAAATGTCAGTCGCTGAATACTGTACTTGTTATCATTTACATTGAAGCTTGATTATTTAATATGAAATAAGGCACAACCTTTATGGCGAGCACAGCATGCTAGATCCAATTTTCTATTTATGTGTAAGTTCCACTAGTTATATTGTCTGTAAGTAGTGGTTTGGAATGACCCCCCTGGTAGCTCAGACTAGTGTTCCAAGGATGGTTTGAACAGGACCACCTGAGAAGCTCAGTGATTAAAGCACGGACACATTAGTGAGGGTCGTGGGATCAAGCTCCTCCTGAGGTGGGATTTTCCCATTAGGTAGTGGTTTGAATACAGAGCTCTCGGAAACGCAGAATTACGCGTATTGGTACGCATTTTTTTCCCTTGGACGCATGATTTTCACTCGTTTGCGATTTGAGCAACATAAACATGGAGAAAAAAAACAATTATTTTACGGATTTGCATTTCTTCATTCGTTCATTGCTACGGCAAACAAAAGAGTCTGAGAATTGTTGGGGAAAAAAACGGTACAGCGGTAAACCGTATACGGTAACGTCTGACTGACAAAAGTTCCAAATGAAGCTACACTACAAGCCGCGCGATGAAATTTTTCATTGGTTCAAGCCGAGTGTCTAGATGAGTAATCTTTCAGCAAGTAAAATCGTTCATTCTAAATCATGGAAGCCATGTTAAATGGCTAAGTAATGTCAGTCTATTCATTGCAATCGCCGTAGACACTAGCAAGATGCTTTTTTTAGAAGAAAAACACTTCCATCTGCATAATATTATACAAAACAGAGGACTGTTGTCTGTCTGTCTGTCTGTCTTGTTAATGAATAAAACAAGTACCAACAGTTTAATCTTTTATTTTGATAAGGCCAAGCAAAAAAGTGTGTGCTCAGTATAGTACCAAAATATTTTTTTTTATAAGTAGGAACAATCAATTAATGCTTTAAGGGTTAAAATCGGTCGATCTAAAAATTATTCAAATGTATCACTTCCAGCTAAAATGGAAAAGATATACGGTATGCACAAATTGGTGAGAATCCAACTTTTTTGGAGCTGGACTCCCACTTTTTCCAGTGGGACTCCTACTTTTTGCCAGATGGGAGTCCTGAACTCCTGTTTTCAAAATCCTAGTGAGAGCTCTGGAATAAGAACACCTGGTAGCTCAGGGTGGTAGCTAAATGCTTTCATACAAAATTACAGTTGCTTCTGGCCTAGTTTTAAGAGTTGTAATATGTGTGTTCTGGGACCCAATATGGGTCCGATGTGTGTTCAAGGAGGGTGGGGGTGGTGAGGTGGGGCACAACATAAGAATCAGTTAAATGTGCTACCCTTTTCCGTAAAAACTGATATATTACATATTATAGCCCCTAGCCTCTAGCCTTAGAGGCTGCACCTCTAGCCTTTCAAAGCATGCTAGTCAAGAGGTACACTGAAATGCATAAAGCAGAGGCTCACTCAGTTGGTAGAGCGTTAGTCTGGAGATCGAAGGGTTGCTGGCTTGAGTATATCCACTGGGGGAGTCACTGTGCTGTGTCTTTGAGCGAGACACTTTATCTGTCGCTTAGTATTGATTCAACCCATGCAGATCAGTCCTGACATGACTGAAAAATGGTTGACTGGGACATAAAGAGTCAAACCGAACAAAAATGATGTACAACTCTATTCACAGGGATAGAATACATATATGTAATCCCCTGCAAATGGAATTTAAAAGCAGTTCATGCTCTTGAAAACCTTTTAAAGTCCTTGATATATTAGAGGATGATATTTAGAACATTTCTCATTTTTTGCACATAGTGACACAGTGTTCTGGTACAACTCAGTCACCATAATAATGTCCATCGGTAAACTGCTGATGATATCAAAATGAAGATATTAAAGAACATTACTGAATTCATGGTTTTTGGCATTTTATTTATTTTAAAAATACTAAGATAAGTTGTCTGATCTAAGAGTTTATTTCTATCAAGGTTAATCACAGCTCATCAAGATTGCACTGACACGTACTGTTATTATTATGTGCAT